>CM077650.1:832500-1432500 GCA_039707465.1 Rhabdophis nuchalis
CCGTGTCCCTCCTGGCTTGTACTGGCATCCTGGGAGGTGACACGAGGCTGGCTCCAAGAGGTTGTCAACGCATCCTTGAGTGAGGGTTCCTTGCCTGCTTCCCTAAAAGAGACCATGGTGAGACCCCTCCTCAAGAAGCCCTCTTTGGATCCAGCTTTATTATCTAACTATCGTCCTGTCTCCAACCTTCCCTTTTTGGCGAAGGTTGTTGAGAGTGTGGTGGCACAACAGTTTCCCCGTCACCTGGAGGAAGTTGACTATCTAGACCCGCGCCAGTCCGGCTTTCGGCCCGGGCATAGCACCGAGACGGCATTGGTCGCGTTGGTGGATGATCTCTGGAGGGCCAGAGATGGGGGTTGTTCCTCCATCCTGGTTCTATTAGACCTCTCGGCGGCTTTCGATACCATCGACCATGGTATCTTATTGCATCGGCTGGGGGGGTTGGGGGTGGGAGGCACCGTTTTACGGTGGTTCTCCTCCTACCTCTCTGGCCGATCGCAATTTGTGTTGACGGGAGAGCACAGGTCGACCTCGAGACCCCTCACATGTGGGGTGCCTCAGGGGTCGGTCCTCTCGCCTCTCCTGTTCAACACATATATGAAGCCGCTGGGCGAGATCATCCGTGGTTTTGGGGTAGAGTATCATCTCTACGCTGATGATACTCAGCTGTATATATCTACCCCAAACCACCCCAACGATGCCGTAGCGGTGATGTGCCAGTGCCTGGAAGCCGTGCGGATCTGGATGGGAAGTAACGGACTCAGGCTCAACCCGACCAAGACCGAGTGGCTGTGGTTTCCGGCTGCCCGATTCAACCAGTTGATGCCATCTCTGGCCATAGGGGGCGAACATCTTGCCCCTGTGGATGGGGCGCGCAACTTGGGTGTCCTCCTGGATACCCGGCTGTCCATGGAAGATCAAGTGACAGCCGTGGCCAGGAGGGCGTTTTACCAGGTTCGCCTGGTACGCCAGTTGCGCCCCCTATTGGATCGGGACGCCCTTTGCACAGTCACTCATGCTCTCGTGACATCCCGACTGGACTATTGTAACTCTCTCTACATGGGGCTCCCCTTGAGGTGCACCCGGAGGCTTCAGTTGGTCCAGAACGCAGCCGCGCGAGCAATAATGGGAACCTCTAGGTTTACCCACGTAACACCGCTCTTGCGCGAGCTGCACTGGCTACCTGTCGTCTTTCGGGTGCGCTTCAAGGTGTTAGTCATCATCTTCAAAGCGCTCCATGGCTCGGGACCTAGCTATCTGCGGGATCGGATCCTGCCCCACACATCCTCACGGCCGATTCGCTCCCACAGAGAGGGACTTCTCCGGGTGCCGTCCACTAGACTTTGTCAGCGGGCGACGCCCAGGGGAAGGGCCTTCTCTGTGGCGGGCCCAGCCCTCTGGAACGACCTTCCCCCCGATATTAGGACAACTACGGACCTCTGCTCCTTCCGTTTAAAATTAAAGACACATCTTTTTCGCCTGGCCGGCCTTGGGTAGTCTCTTCTAAGGTTAGGGGTTTTAGGGGTAGTTTTAGTTTAGTTTATGGGTTTTTAGCGCAGGACTAATTTAATTCATTTTTAATTTTGTATTTTGTCTGTGGTTTTATTTGTATTTTTAATTGCCTGTGCCCCGCCTCGAGTCCCTTTGGGGAGAGAGAGAGCGGGATATAAAATTAAAATTATTATTATTATTATTATTATTATTATTAAATGGGGCCCTTACAGGAAGTTGTGTAAACAATTATCTATACTAAATACTCCTGGATTAGCTGATGAAATAGGGTAGAACTGATTAGGCTGGAGTGCTAGGCTTCTGCCTTGGATTCATTACAGCCCCGGTTCAAATCCCAGTGGGGTGTGGCCAACTGATGAGAGCTAATAAGCTCGAAATAGATCTATCTTGGTCTCTCAAAATTTAAATTTATTGATCAGCTCATAAAAACTAACATATATATATGTGTTATATATGTTATATAACACATATCTAAAAAAAAAAAATTCAACAGTAATCTCATGGCTCTCTGCCAAAGATGGTCTCTGGGATGAGCCGAATAGGCAGAGAAGGATGACAGTTTGTCTCCTCCCTTAAAGGGGCCTCAACAGGAGTTGTAAAAACATTGTCTCATATATATATATATATAAGGATTTTAAGGGCTGATTAATAAATAAGAGACCAGGATGGATCCATTTCGGGCTTATTAGCCTTCTTCAGCTGGCCATACTCCTTCTACTGGGGTTTGAACCGGCACTCTCCAGCATATCAGGCAAGCCTTTCTATGCCTTGAGCTATCCGGCTTCCCCTGATTACATCAGCCTTTACAGGACTCTTAAATGAGACAATGTTTTACAACTCCTGTTGAGGCCCCTTTAAGGTGAGTGAGAGTGCCGGTTCAAACCCCAGTAGAAGGAGTATGGCCAGCTGAAGAAGGCTAATAAGCCCGAAATGGATCCATCCTGGTCTCTTATTTATTAATCAGCCCTTAAAATCCTAACACATATCTAAAAAATTCAACAGTAATCTCATGGCTCTCTGCCAAAGATGGTCTCTGGGATGAGCCGAATAGGCAGAGAAGGATGACAGTTTGTCTCCTCCCTTAAAGGGGCCTCAACAGGAGTTGTAAAACATTGTCTCATATATATATATATGTGTGTGTGTGTGTGTTAGTTTTATGAGCTGATCAATAAATTTAAATTTGAGAGACCAAGATAGATCTATTTCGAGCTTATTAGCTCTCATCAGTTGGCCACACCCCACTGGGATTCGAACCGGGGCTGCAATGCATCCAAGTCAGAAGCCTAGCAATACAGCCTATCCGGCTTTACCCATTGCATCAGCTAAGACAGGAGTATTTAGTATAGATAATTGTTTTCACAACTTCCTGTTAGGGCCCCATCTATATAAATAAAAAGTTAACTATGAGTTTGTTCAAAACCACTAATCTCAAAAGCTACTGCACCAATCACCATCAAATTTTCACACAACGTTCCTTACAAGTGCAGTACCAATGATACATACAGATTGTGTGGATGGTACACTGGTGCCGGGTAAACGCCACACAAATGTAAAACTGCAGCTCTTCTGTGTGTTTCCTCACTCGCCCCCCTCCCCTTCGCGGCCCCTCCCGCCCGCTTTTCAGCTCACGTCACTTGCACTAGCGGTGGAGCGGTCTGCGTCATATCCGCGACAGTCGCCTCAGCGGCCTCTCCTCCTCCTCCGCCCCCTCCCCCCCCCAAGGCTGCTGCCAAGTCAGCAGCCTCTCTCGCTGCCCCCGCCAACTCCCCCCCCCAAGGCCGCTGCCGAGTCAGCGGTCTCTCTCTCCTCTCTCTCTAGGTAGGTAGGTAGGTAGAGGGATAGAGGGAGAAATACAGTAGGTAGGTGGTTAGGTAGGTAGGGAGAGAGGGAGAAATACTGTAGGTAGGTAGGTAGGTAGGTAGGTAGGTAGGTAGGTAGAGGGAGAGAGAGAAATACAGTAGGTAGGTAGAGGGAGAGGGAGAAATACAGTAGGTAGGTGGTTAGGTAGGTAGGGAGAGAGGGAGAAATACTGTAGGTAGGTAGGTAGGTAGGTAGAGGGAGAGAGAGAAATACAGTAGGTAGGTAGGTAGGGAGAGGGAGAGGGAGAAATACAGTAGGTAGGTGGTTAGGTAGGTAGGGAGAGAGGGAGAAACACTGTAGGTAGGTAGGTAGGTAGAGGGAGAGAGAGAAATACAGTAGGTAGGTAAGTAGAGGGAGAGAGGGAGAAATACAGTAGGTAGGAGGGGATTGGACTAGATGGCCTGCAAGGTCCCTTCCAACTTTGTAATTCTGTTGTTTAAGTACCTAAATGCAACCAGCAAATTTACAGTTGGAAGGGACCTTGCAGGTCATCTAGGCTGATCCCCTGCCCAAGCAGGAGACCCTACACCATTTCTGACAAATGACAGTCCAATCTTTCCGCTTCCGGGTGATCAAGATGGAGGAGCCGCGATTCTAACTGTGCCGAGAGGGAAGATGCCTGTCGGGGATTGCCCTGAGGGTACCTTCCGTGGACGCCCATTGACTTCAGCTACGAGCCCCCAATAACATCAGGGGGACAATAGAAACAGTAAGAGACTTGTTAAAAACTGTCTGTGGAGCGGGCGGAGGGGGTTGCCGGTCGACGTATGGATTTCACCGGAGAGCGGCCTGACTTTCGTGGGCTCTCGTGGTTTGCGCGGCCGCCGCTTCCGCGGCCGCCGCTCCACCCCCCATTGCCCGTACCTTTTGGACTTTTCTTCGTTCCATCGTTGTGGCCATTCGTTGTCGTCGCCACGCCTATCGTCTGCCTCACTCTTTCCTCTCGTCGTCCCGCTGCCCGGTTCTTCCGTCCCCTCGCCTCGCTGCCTCTCTGCTGTCTCTCCACCCCACCGCTTGTGATCCTTCGTTCTTGCCGTTGCCTGGCTATCCTTCCCCTGCCGCCCGGTGTGTTCGATGCCCCGAGGGAGGCTGGTTTTGTTCAACATGTTTCAACATGGGCACTGTTGTCCCTGCTACGGGCGGCCGTCATCTCTGCCACCACGCTCACCACCGCCCCAGGTGGCCAGTGGGGGCAATCGGTGCAACAGGCTTGGTGGGGCAAAAAAAGGGCACAGGAGGACACTGGAGGCATAGTCGGGCTGCTCCCCAGGCCTCTTATCATCTTTATTATGGCCATCATTTTTTACCACCATGTATTCCATCACTGCTTGTGCAGAAAGGGGGACGATATAGAACCATACCAACAAAGACACTTATATCCTGGTTTTGTGACCTACCAGCTGAGTACCTCGCAGGTCTGGTTTGGAGCCAATATGGCATATAGGTATACCTTGACTCTGGGCTCTAACGACATCTTTTACCAAGGCGACATCTTCTCTCGGACAATCTACCTCCACAGACTTTTGAATGTACTCTGCAGCTGGCCTCCATGCCCTGCGAGAGTCCCCTCTCTTGCAGGTTTGGCCCTCAGTTTTAACAAGGGCCCACCTTAATGACGGATTTGTGAATCAGGAGAGGTGGTCGAAGCGGCATTTTAGGGGTTTTTTAGCCAAATATTTAGTTCGGTTTTTAAGGGGTCCTAGGGAGGGGGGTGGGCAATCTGTAATTGGGATGGTGGGTATGGGGAATAACCCACTGGGGGATGCTCCCAGGTCGGCTGACGGTCCCGACGGGGAGGATGTAGGGTCTAGAGTTGGGAAGGGGGGGAGGATCTGTCCAACAGAGGGCCATGTCATCAAAACGGTAGGTGGGAGGGGCAGGTATGGCGGGAGCCGAGGGCCATATCGTTCTAGGGGAGGACGCAGTCACTGTTTGCGAGCGATTGGGCTCCGACCCTCATGGCTCTGCTTGCAGCCCAGGAAGTTTGGGTTCCCAGGGCCTGGGCCATTGGCTGATGCTATGCAACACCAGGTCCGTGGTCAACAAAGCTCCCCTCATCCATGATCTGATCTTGGAGGGGGAGCCGGACCTGGCGGGCATTACGGAGACCTGGTTGGGCCAGGAGGGGGGAGTACCCCTCGTCAAGATGTGCCCACCGGGCTACCGGGCATTTCATCAGCCACGAGCCCAGGTTAGGGGTGGGGGGGTGGCGGTTGTTATTAAGGAGGGTCTGGATCCGAAGGAGACCACTGTGCCTCAGACAGTCAGCTGTGAGTCCCTATGCGTGAAGTGGGGCCGTGGGAGGCAGTTGGGCTTGCTGATTGTGTACCTGGCTCCCCGCTACGTGTCAGCAGCCCTACCCGACCTCCTCAGTGTGATAGCCGAGGTGGCAGTTGATACCCCGAGACTATTAGTCCTGGGAGATTTCAATCTGCCTTCGGTAGGCGAAGCATCTGAGGCGGCACAGGAGTTCATGGCCTCCATGACGGACATGGACCTGACCCAGTTAGTTCATGGCCCCACCCACGCTGGGGGACACATGCTAGACCTAATTTTTGTCTCTGGCCAGTGGTTGAGTGATCTTGGTTTAGGGGAATTAGTTATCGAACTCCTGTCATGGTCAGATCACTCGCTCCTTTGGCTGGACTTCCAAACCGTTGCACCCCACCGCGGGGAGGCGGAGCCAGAAATGGTGGGATGGTTCTGCCCCAGGCGCCTGATGGACCTGGAGAGGTTCCAGAGGGAGCTTGGGCCAATACCCGAGACCCTGACCCGCGACTCGACCGAGGACCTGGTGGCCGCCTGGAATATGGCGACCGCGGGGGCCCTGGATCGGGTCGTGCCCTTGCGGCCTCTCACTCGACGCTGGTCCACCCTGGCTCCCTGGTTTTCCAAGGAGCTGAGGGGGATGAAGCGTCGAAGAAGACACCTAGAGAGCATTTGGAGGACCACCCGTGCCGAATCTGACCGGACACTGGTCAGGTCCCATTTGAGCCTGGGCACAGCACGGAAACAGCATTGGTCGCATTGGTCGATGATCTCTGGAGGGCCAAGGATAGGGGTTGTTCCTCTATCCTGGTCCTGTTAGATCTCTCAGCGGCTTTCGATACCATCGACCATGGTATCTTATTGCACCGGCTGGAGATGTTGGGGCTGAGAGGCACCGTTTTGCGGTGGTTCTCCTCCTACCTCTCCGACCGGTCGCAATTTGTGTTGGCAGGAGGGCAGAGGTCGACGTCGAGGCACCTCACGTGTGGGGTGCCGCAGGGGTCGGTCCTCTCGCCCCTCCTGTTTAACATATATATGAAGCCGCTGGGCGAGATCATCCGTGGTTTCAGGGTAGAGTTCCATCAGTACGCTGATGATACTCAGCTGTACATCTCTACCCCGGACCACCCCAACGATGCCGTTGAAGTGATGGCCCGGTGTCTGGAGGCCGTGCGAGTCTGGATGGGGAGAAACAAGCTTCGACTCAACCCGTCCAAGGCCGAGTGGCTGTGGTTTCCAGTGTCACGTTACAGCCAGTGGGTTCCATCACTGGCCATTGGGGGCGAATCACTGGCCCCCACAGAGAGGGCTCGCAACTTGGGTGTCCTCCTGGACTCTCGGCTGTCGTTAGACAATCACATGACAGCCGTGGCCAGGGGGGCTTTTTATCAAATTCGCTTGATTCGCCAGTTGCGTCCCTTTCTGGATTGTGACGCTCTATGCACGGTCACTCACGCCCTCGTCACTTCCTGCCTGGACTACTGCAATGCTCTCTACATGGGGCTGCCCTTGAGGTCCACCCGGAGGCTCCAGCTAGTACAGAATGCGGCCACAGGGGGGATTCTGGGAGCCTCAAGATGCTCCGTGACACCTGTCCTGCGCGAGCTGCACTGGCTGCCTGTGGCTTTCCGGGTGCGCTTCAAGGTGCTTGTAACCATCTTCAAAGCGCTCCATGGCACGGGGCCTGGTTACTTGCAAGACTGCCTCCTGCTACCAAATACCTCCCACCGACCAGTGCACTCCCACAGATTAGGCCTCCTCAGGGTGCCGTTGGCCAAACAATGCCGCCTGGTGACCCCCAGGGGGAGAGCCTTCTGTGGCAGCCCCTGCCCTCTGGAACGACCTACCCCCGACCTACGCACAATCACCGACCTGTGCCTTTTCCGTCGGGCTCTGAAAACGCACTTATTCCGTGTGGCTGGCCTGGTTTAGTAGCTTTTAATTGGTTATTTTAAATTGGTTTTTATTCAACTTGGATTTTAGAACGGGCCCTAATTTAATTTAATATTATTTTAAAGTATGTTATTTATTGATGTTTTTATATGTTTTTACTGATGCCTGTTCACCGCCCTGAGTCCCGCAAGGGAGAAGGGTGGTATACAAATTTAATAAACCTAAACCTAATCTCTTCTTGAAAGCCTCCAGTGGTGAAGCTCCCACAACCTCTGAAGGCAAGCTGTTCCATTAGTTGATTGTTCTCAATGTCAGAAAGTTCCTCCTTGCTTCTAGGTTGAATCTCTCCTTGTTCAGTTTCTATCCATTATTCCTTGTCTGGCCTTCAGGTGCCTTGCAAAATAGCTTGACCCCCTCCTCTCTGTGGCAGCCTCTCAATATTGGAACACTGCCATCATGTCTCCCCTGGTCCTTCTCTTCACTAGACTAGCCATACTGAGGAGTTGCAACCATCCATCATATGTTTTAGCTTCCAGTCCCCTAATCAGAGGTGGTATTCAGCCAGTTTGAACCAATTCACATGAACCAGTAGCAGACTGCTGGCCGGTTGCCGCTCTCGCCCTGCCCACTTGATGCTCGCTCACCCCGCCCACCTGCTGCTCTCTTGCCCGCCCGTTCATCCTGCCCGTCTCAGCCCTATATGTTGCGCTTCACCATGCCCAGCTACACATATCGCCAGTCGCCTGCATGCCTCGCCCATTCAGCTCACCAAAGGTAAGCATGCCACCTGCTTGCCCTTCGCCTTTGGTCAGGGGCCAGGCCCCAGGGACGCTCCATTCCCTGAGGTCCCGGAGCCGCTGCCTGCCTCGGCCGGGGAACTTGCCATTTTCCAGATCTGGCCTTGCCAAGGAGCCGCCACCTGCTCACCCTCTGCCTTGCTCACCTACCTTCCATTCTGGTCACCTTGGTGGTGGGGACAGTGAGGCGCGGACAATTTTTGTGGCAAGCCTCCAGCTGCTGGTTGTTTTTGGCTGCCTCCCGAGCAGCTCGGCTGAGACGCTGTTCAACCGGCACAGCAGACCGTTCTCCTGGTCAGGTCTGGCAGCTGGCCATGAGCAGCACCGACAGGCAATGGGGCGCACAGCCAGCGTGAAGAACAGAATGGCAGCGACGTTCACAGGACAAGTCCCATGACCATTGCTGCCATCGCTGTCCTGTTCGCATCGGCTGTGCACGCACAACCCATTGCCTGCCGGTTAATCTCTTCTTAATGGAGCATCCACAACTTCTGAAGGCAAAACTGAAAACAACTGCTGGCTCATATTTAACTGGTTGTCCACTGTGACTCCAAGATCCCTCTCACAGTTACTATTAAGCCTGGTTTCACTCAATCTATATGTGTACTTTTCATTTTTCTTGCCCAAGTGTAAGACTTTACTTTTCTCTACATTGAATTTCATTTTGCTAGATATTCAAGTCTGTCAAGATCCATCTGGATCTTGAGCCTATCTTCTAAGGTGTTAGCTATTCCTACCAGCTTAGTATCATCTGCCAATTTGGTAAGTTCCCCTTCTATTCCCTCATCTAAGTCATTTATGAAGATATTGAAGAGTACTGGGCCTAAGACGGAACCTTGTGGTACCCCACTGCTTACTTCCCTCCATGTAGACATAGACCCATTATGGCTTGTCATCCAGTTACGAATCCATCTGGTGGTGAAGTTGTCTATCCCACTTTTTTCTAGCTTATGAAGAAGTAGGTTATGGTCTCCTTTGTGGCAGGGTGGATAAAAATCAATGATTTTTTTAAAAAAATTAAAAAAATCAAAATTTTTTGATTTAAATCGGATTTTTTTGATTTAAATCGGATTTTTTTGATTTAAATCGGATTTTTTTATATAAAATGCTTTTTGAGGAAAATATATTACCATCCAAAGGTTATTCCATCATGAAATAAAGATTAGTTTTTAAATTATGTAGAATAAGGCTGTATATGTTTAATTTTTGGGTAAATAAATTCCATTAATCCATTCACAATGTCATGCTCTTCCAGAGGTTTTTGTAAGATTATTGGGCAGTTTCTCTGCCTACAAGATATTATCACAGATGCTTGGTTTACTTTTGCAGTTCTCAAAACTGAATTTGACTCAGCAGAGATCACATGCCTCTTCTTCACAGCAAAAATGTTATAACATGAACAGAGTTGAAAAAAAGACCTTAATCCTAACTTCTACAAACCTATGAATACAGAATCAACCCCTTCAGTGAAATTGCTAAATACTTCCGTAACAATCATTTTGCTGCAGCAGCTCTGAAAAGGATGGGTGGAACCAAGCTAACGCTCCCACAAGATGTTAGATGGAACTCTGTGGTGGACTGTTTTGAGCAGTATATCAAGAACTGGCCTATTCTGATGACAGTTTGTGAAGAAAATCGAGATAAAATAGATGGCACTGTCATGGCCAAAATCCTCAACATTGGGCTTAAGAGAAATGTTGAACATATGCTGAGCATCCTGAAACCCATCTCTGAAGCTTTAAACAAAATACAGAAAAATAGCTGTTTTATTGCTGATGCTGTTGAAATTTGGAAGGAACTGTGTGAACACATAAAAACAGAACTACAGAGGATCGCTTCCGGCTCCCGGAGGCAACGGACGGGTCTTTGACTCGTCCGCCGCTTGTCTCCCCAGCGGTGCCCTCGGGCGCTTGGGGGCTTTGCGAAAGAGCCCCTTAACTGGACGGCTTGCGGGAGACCCCCACCCCACAGTTGTCGGGGGGGTGGGGGTGTCGCACCCGCCTCGTCCCAGGAGTTGGAGAGCAAAATGCGGGGGGAAAAGTCCCCTTTGCCAATGGAGCACCGGAACAACAGACAATGAAGAAGCAGGCTGAAATCCGGGGCTGCAGGAAGCACCGAGGCTTTGCGGTCGGCTGTTTGGTTTGTGAGTTGATTCTGAGATTTTGATGCATTCAGTTCTTTTAAGGAAAGAAGAATGGAGGGGGGGGGGGTTGGAAAAAAAAAAACCTCGGAGATCAAGCGGCATCTTAAAACACCCCCGGGGCTCGGGGAGAGAGAGAAAGTAACATCCGATTCTGAATAACTGAGACTGGAAGCTTACTAAATGTGGATTAGCCGTTGTTACTTTGTATCCGAGTTTTGTAGCAACAGAAATGACTTTCACTAGTTCCCCTGACCACCAAGGGCGGGGAAACATGGCGCTTCTTTGTTTTTGTTCCCGGTGAGAACTTTCTCTTTTCAACATGTAGACAGTCCTTCATTGTTACAAGCTTGGAAAATTTATTGAAAAATCAACGCAAGTGACTTTTGGGGTTTCTCCCAACGTGTGCCTTCTTTTATATGAGAATTGATTACAAGAAACTTTTTCTCTCTGGAATTTAAGCGCTGTTTTTAACTTTGGACATTGACTTTTCCTTTTCTTTGACCTCACGAGCTCCTCGCCCTGCGGACGCCATATTAGTGTCAAGAACTTAAAACCCTCATTACTGTTTCAAAAAGAAGCCTCCATAACAGGGGGGAAAAAAATTATGGAAACGCTACAATCAATAGAGGAAATTCTCCAAAGCATAATGGAAGAAATAACAGAGATTCGGAAGGACAGGTTAAGATCAAAACTTGAGCTTTTGGAGACGCAAAAGACACTAATGGGAAATAAACAAAAAACGGAAGAGGAGAAGGGGGGTGGTAGTGGTGATGGGGGAAAAGATAAAGGAGTCACAAAAAGAATCAACAGATTTTGATGGTTGTATGTTTAGAATTGATCTTGAAAGAATGCCTTACAACTCAGCATAGGCCAGAACAAATGATGTATCCAGAGAGACATATATTAAATTTGTAAGAGGGCTGACAAGGGATGAGATCCCGAAAGCACAGCATAATAGTTTATTGAAATATGAGCCAAAAGATTTTGCCATTCTGAAACAGGTTCCGGAAAATATACCAGACGGAGGAGGTATTATTCCCTCTTATTGGAAAAAAAATTATTATATAAAAATGGGATCTGCGACAGATGGTTCATGTCTGAAGGAATGTTAGTGCTCTGGGAGGGGGGGGAGAGTAAAAATTAAAACAATGGAAGCCTTTTTTTAAAAAAGAAAAATAATATGCCTCAATCCTGGAGGAAAAAAATGGGGGAACGGGAGGGGCCATGGCACCGCCCACTGGTGGGAGGGAGGATGAGGATACAATATCTAAAAGACTCGGTTTACAAAAATGATTTCCTTTAATATACTGTAACTTTTTCTTTTGGATGCTTTGCAGAAACAATGTATTGAATGCATGAACTTTGTGAAATGACATATATGTAACTCCTGCCACCTTAAATGGAAAAATAATTAATCTTTGTATGAAGCCTTGGGGGCGGCCTGCACCCCCGATATGGATGCCTCCAAAATGTTTCTCTTATACCCTATATACCCTTTCCTTGCTAAAAAATTGTAAAAACCAATAAAACTTTTTTTTGTAAAAAAAATATATATAAAAAAAAAACAGAACTACACATGGACAGAATTAAATTACAAGCATTAAAAAAACGAATGGGACAAGGACTGTCTCCAGCTCATTTTTTGGCAAATATTGTCAATATCCAGTATCGGGGTCAAAACGTAAGTGCTGAGGAAGAGGAGTTAGCTATGACATGGGTATCCAGCAATCATCCATCTGTAATGCTAACTATAATAAACTTCAAAGCTAAGGGGGAACCATTCAAGAAATATATGTTTGCTGAAGATATTTTAAAGAAAGTCACACCAGTGAACTGGTGGAAGTCACTTAAGCACTTGGATTTAGAGACTGTTCAAGTAATGATTTCACTTTTAACAGCAGTAGCTTCTTCTGCAGGCGTTGAAAGAATATTCTCTTCCTTTGGACTCATTCATTCTAAATTGAGAAATCGTTTGGGTCCTGATAAAGCAGGAAAGTTTTTTTTTCTTTTCCAGATTATGAACAAAGAAGATGATGAAGATAACAAGTGAGCTACAGAGGACAGTATTTTAAGTTTTTCATTTGTAGGCTGGGCTGACAGTCTAAGTTTCTTAAAAAAATATATATTTTGTTTAGCCAAATTAGTTAAATAACATATGCTGTAATGTTATTGTTTCAGTTGAATAAATCTATTTAAATTGTTATTATTAAGGTAATGATTATTTTTCTCCTTCCTAAGTACAACAGAAAAGTTGTCCAAATATGAATGATTAACCTATTAAACTGGGGATAAAAAAACTAATATGAAAAGTTGTTATTCTAAAAATCTTCATCTACTTGCATATTATAAGTTATAACAGCAAGAATTAGTCTTTATGTAGAAAACTATGATTTAAATCAAGCCTTACTGACTAGTGATTTAAATCAGTTTGATTTAAATCAAATCCACCCTGCTTTGTGGAATGCCTTGCTGAAGTCTAATTATATTATGTCCACAGTATTTCACTGGTCTACTAATTTAGTCACTATGTTGAAGAATGCAATAAGATTAGTCTGCCATGATCTGTTTTTGACAAACACACATTGGCTTTTGGTTATTACTTTGTTTGCTTCTAGGTGTTCGCTGATTCGTTGCTTATCTTTTCCAGAATCTTCCCAGTTATTGATGTCAGACTGATAGATCTGAGGTTTCCTGGATCTATTTTTTTTCCTTTTTTGAAGATGGGAACTACATCAGCTCTCTTCCAATCGTCTGGTAGTTCCCCAGTGCTCCAGGATTTTTGAAAGATGTGGTATAGTAGTTCTGAGATCCTTTAGAACTCTGGGATGTAATTCATCAGGTCCCGGTGATTTGTATTTGTCAAGATCAGACAGGTGTTCTCTTATTATTTTTTTGCTTATTTTAATTTTAATTTTAAGTCTGTCTTTTACAGTTGGTTTGATCATCATTATGTTCAATTTGGACATATTCTTGCAAGGTTTGGGGTTTCTCACTTTGTAGGTTGAGTTTCAGAGTGGTCAGTTTTCTACACTCTTCCTAGAGCCTACAATAAGCTCTCCTCTCCGCAGCCGGCTCTCCTCCTCCTCCTCCGCTCTCTCACTGGCTCGCCTTTTTGTTCTCTGCCCAGCGTTGCTTTGCCTCACGGATGATTGTCCTCCTTGCTCCACAGGTGACCCCACTCACTCATCAGCTGGCCTCCGTGTTCTCTGCCGGTTCGTTTTGCCTCTCCGCTCACCTCACTTCAATGGGCCTCCGGGCTCTTGGGTAGGCCTCCTGGGTGCAGCTGGGCTTCTCTCAGCAAGCCAGGTTCCCTGTGGGCCGCTGCCCTTGACGGCGTTTTCCTCCTATTTCTCTAATCTCTGTTTCCTTTCTCCACTCTTTTCTTTTTCTAGGACTTATGTTTCCCTCTCCACCTCTCGTTTATCTTGAATTACTAGCAACTTTTCTCCCCACGATGTAACTATTCTTCCTCAGTTGCCCCGATCTTGGAAGGATATCCACGTTGTAACCCTGTAACATTTCTCTCCCAAGAGGAGGCGGGGGCGGAAGAAAACAGTAGGAGGATTTGATGCCGTGACTAATTTCCTCCTTCGCGAGGTGATTCCCTCCCTTCCACATAGAGATGCGCATTGGAGAGTGACTCATTCCACGATTTCAAAGCGAATTTCCGGGTCCAAAGATACTCTTGTTTTTCTTCTTTCCTTTGCTGCTGTTTCCCCACAGCTCCCTAGAGGAGGAACTCAGAGCCGCTCTTCCAAAGCCAGCAAGAAATCCCAGGTTTCCTTACACTTGTGACCAGGGAACCGCCGGTAAACAAATTTCGGCCCAGAGCGGTGGAGGCCTTTCTAACTCGGGCCTTCTTTTGTCTGCCTCAGCCCATCTTTTTGGTGGCGCGTGGAATTCTAGGGGCAGAGGAAGCTTCAAGTATCCCCGTATATTTTATCTCCCCGGCTCGAAGGCCTGTCTTTGATGACCAGCAACGTGCGTAGTCCGGAGCGCCGCTCGCAGTTCAGCCAAGGCATACTTGGGAAAGACGCGTCAGTCCCGGAACGGGTGCATAGGGAGCTCTCTTTAGAGATCCTTGGGTTTCGCCGGAAAGGGGCAGCAACGACTTGTTCCTCAAGTCCACAGCTATATAAGCTGTCTTGGAATTTTTTTCTCGCTCTATAGACGCGGGGCAAAAAAGAAAGGGGGTTCTTCCGCTCCTTGCGCGTGATGCACTTCCTGTTTGCGGCTCTGCTAGAAACTGGAACTGCTGCTTCTAAAGCGAAGGGGAGCAGGCCGCGAGAGGAGACTGGTTTGCTGCTGTCGCTGTTCGGAAGACGAGCGGGTGAGATCCGAGAGGGTGGGAGCTGCTCGGGTGAGAGAAACAGTTATGGGTCGCCGCCAATTTTTAATGCGCGCGGGAGGGGGGGCGACACAGGAAAATTGGGGCTCTCAGCAACGGGTCTCGCACGCCGTTTCCCAACCGGGCCTCTTTTTTGTGCCTCGTACTCTTTCCTGATTGACTAAAGGGCGCCGGGGAGGGATGGTGATCAATACAGAGAGGATGGATTGGCGACGTTCCACCCAGTTCCCCGCTGGCGTTATATGGAGAAACGTGGAGAAGGAAGGTGTTTGCCTTCTACCCCCTGCTGCTGTGACTCCAGGTCTTTTCCTCCCCGTTCTGTCTCTTACCTTGTCCGCGGGATTGCCTCTTAGCGGCTATGATTGGGCAGAAGCAGGAACACTTAAGATTAGAGGCCTGCCTGCAGGTGGAAGAGATCCCCTAGAGCAGTGTTTTTTCAACCTTGCCACCTTTAAGATACAGTAGTGGCCAACATTGTGGAAAGCTTTTGGGAAGAGTGTATTCTTGAGGTTTGATGGCTAATACCACTTTTTTTGGAGTAGTACCATAAAATTATATATCAATGGAAAGATCATTTAATCCAGAATGTAATGCAACCAGGTTTGTTCAATTATCTGTATCCTATGAAAAGGTACAGCCAAATAACCAGGAAAAGGAAGCACAACTTGCTTAGGTTGATATCAGGTAGCTTTCCTTTATCTGATTGTAGCCAATGAGCATGAGTGTTTAGAGAGCCAATCAGGTGTCATCTTGTTTTGGCAATGAGCCAATCTGATCACATGATGTCATGTATTGAAGCTGAGAGGAGAACATTTGTCAGTGTGTTATGTGATCGCTATCAAGTTGGTTGGGTTTTTTTGTGTTCTTTCATTTAGTGAGCTTGTAAAATGTAATAAAATTAAAGTAATGGTTGACCAGTTGATTGGTCACCCAGAAAGTGATGTAAAATAGTATTATTAAGTGAACAAGGCTACAGTTATAACGAAATTATAAGAAGAATTGGTGGAAGCTTAACCAAAGGTGGCATTTCTAAGTTTTTGAAGAGATATAAGGAGACTCAAGTCACTACAAAACCCACTGATAAAGGCAGGAAAAGGTGCACAACAGCAAGTGATGATAGAAGAATTAAGAGACTGTGCCTATGTGACAGAAGAAAATCATCTGGGTGTATACAAGATGAAATGGTGCAATGCAATGTGAAGTTGAGTGCAAGGACTGTTTGGCGCAGACTGCAGGAATTTGGCCTAAAATCTAGAATTCCACCACCACCCCACCACCACCACCACCACTTTTATGTCTCAAACAAAGGCTTAAAAGATTAAACCGGGCTAAAACCCATGTTACCTGGACAAAGGAACAATGAGACCGTGTTATTTGGAGTGATGAGACCAAGATCTCTCTGTTTGGTAGTGATGGCATAAAATACGTAAGGAGAAGAATTGGAGAAGATTTGCATCCTGATTGCATTACATGCACCATGAAACACCCAGTCAGTGTTATGACATCAAAAGGTGTGGGCAGAATTTGTGTGATTAATGGGAATATAAATGGCCAAAAATACATTAATGAAATACTTGAGCCCAAACTAAAGCCTTCTGGACATTATCTTTTCTAAAACAATGAAGCATTTATATTTCAACAGGATTCAGCTCCATGTCATGTTGCTGCTGTGTGCAAAAAGTGGTTTCAAGATAATCATATTCCACTGCTGGAATGGCCTGGGAATAGCCCAGACCTTAACCCAATTGAAAAACTATGGAGCTGACTAAAGAAACCTGTTAGTCAGAAGTGACCCAGCAATAAAACCCAGTTAATAGAAACAATCATTCAACCTTGGTTTCACATTATAACAGCTGCAGAAGTAAAAGACTTGGTTCACTCCATGGGAAGATGTTGTAAGACTGCAATTCATGCTGAAAGTTACCCAACTAAATATTAACTGACATGGTGATAATTTTTGTATATCTTGTTTTTTCTATGTGTTTCACTTTTCTTTATAACTGCTATTCTAATAGCAAATCCTTCATAAAAGTTATTGCATTACATTCTTGATTAAATTATCTATGCATTGATATATAATTTTATGGTACTACTCAAAAAAAATGGCATTATTAGCCATCAAACCTCAAAAATACTGTATACTTTTCCCAAAAGGTTTCCACAATTTTGGCCACTACTGTAGGTAGACTTCAACTCCCAGAATTCTCGGATTCAAGTTCACCCATTTTAAAGGTGCCAAGGTAGAAAAACACTGACCTGGAGGATTGGGATCATTGGCAAATGATGCTCTTAGAAAATAATTACAATAAATGTTAGTATAACAACCTATTGTGAGTTAATTGGAAATAATTTATATAATCTGTTACTAATGAAAGCACCCACCCCTCTTAGAAGAATGAAATATTTTAGGAAATATTAAAAAGACAGAATATTATATTTCCCTAGATGAGAAAAGGAGAAACATGTTTTTAAAGACAAAGAGCAGCTCCCAGCCCCCAGCAGATATTTGGTGCACATTAAGACTGGGCCAGCCTATCCAAAAAACAAAAGACCTCAGCTCCAGGGTGATGGGATTAAGACATGACCCTTCAGGACATCATAGGATTATCTATCAGCAGAGCTCACCACATGGCACAACCAAGCCCCTTCATAACATCACCCAGCAAGGTTCAACGAAACTTGATTCAGACAAACATGACTCCACATGGGAGCCTGACTACAGCCAATAGACTACATTCCTTGCCACAGGAACAGGAAGCTCAAGGGCAAGGCCCAAGAGAGGGTATAAATAACCCTCACTCTCCACTCCATGTGTTCAGCTGCACCAGGACTTTAAACCCATGTGGTCCTGTCCACCAATTTTATTTATTTTATTAAATTTATACCCCGCCCTTCTCCTTGTTAGGACCCAGGGCGGCGCACAGGCATCTTAAAAACACAAAATACAATAAATGTCAATTAAAATATAATTAAATTCATTAACCCGTGCTAAAAAACCCAATATTAAAAACCCTACCAAATTACAAATTTCCATAAAAAGTCAGAAACGGGGGGCTATCCTAGGCCGGCTTGTTGGAATAAGTACGTCTTAAGACGTTGGCGGAAGAGGCGGAGGTCCAAGATTGTGCGAAGGTCGGGGGGTAGGTCGTTCCAGAGGGCCGGGCCCGCCACAGAGAAGGCCCTTCCTCTGGGTGTCGCCAACCGGCATTGCCCGGCTGATGGCACCCGAAGAAGACCCTCTCTGTGGGAGCGGATCGGGCGAAGGGATGTATGGGGCAGGAGGCGGTCTCGTATATAGCTAGGCCCCGAGCCATGGAGCGATTTAAAGATGGTCATCAGTACCTTGAAGCGCACTCGAAAGGCCACAGGCAGCCAGTGCAGCTCGCGCAGGAGAGGTGTTACGTGGGTTTGCCTTGGGGCACCCATAATCACCCGCGCGGCCGCATTCTGTAATAACTGTAGCTTTCGAGTGCACCTCAAGGGAAGCCCCATGTAGAGAGCGTTACAGTAATCCAGTTGGGACGTCACAAGTGCTTGAGTGACTGTGCGAAGGGCTCCCCGGTCCAGTAAGGGGCGCAACTGGCGTATCAGGCGTACCTGATAGAACGCCCCCCTGGCCACGGCTGCCACATGGTCCTCCATGGACAGCCGGGAATCCAGGAGGACGCCCAAGTTGCGCGCCCTCTCCACGGGGGCCAGTTGTTCGCCCCCAATGGCCAGAGTTGGACTTATCTGGCTGAACCGGGGTGCCGGAAACCACAGCCACTCGGTCTTGGACGGGTTGAGCTTGAGTTTGTTACTACCCATCCAGATCCGTACGGCCTCCAGACACCGGGACAGCACCTCGACGGCATCGTTGGGGTGGTTTGGGGTGGATATGTACAACTGAGTGTCATCAGCGTACGGATGGTATTCCACCCCAAAACCACGGATGATCTCGCCCAGCGGCTTCATGTAGGTGTTGAACAGGAGTGGCGAGAGGACCGACCCCTGAGGAACCCCACATGTGAGGGGCCTCGGGGACGACCTCTGCCCTCCTGTCAACACCCATTGCGACCGATCAGAGAGGTAGGATGAGAACCACCGTAAAACGGTGCCTCTCAACCCCAACCCCCCCAATCGGTGCAATAAGATACCATGGTCGATGGTATCGAAAGCCGCTGAGAGATCTAATAGGACAAGGATAGAGGAACAGCCTCTATCCCGTGCCCTCCAGAGATCATCCACCAACGCGACCAATGCCGTCTCAGTGCTGTGCCCGGGCCGGAAGCCGGACTGGCGCGGGTCTAGATAATCAACTTCCTCCAGATGACGGGGAAACTGTTGAGCCACCACACTCTCGACAACCTTCACTAAAAAGTGAAGGTTGGAGACGGGATGATAGTTCTCTAACAGAGCCGGGTCCAGGGATGGCTTCTTGAGGAGGGGCCTCACCACCGCCTCTTTCAAGACGGTGGGCAAATACCCCTCACTCAGAGATGAATTCACAATGCCCTGGAGCCAGCCTCGTGTCACCTCCCAGGATGCCAGTACAAGCCAGGAGGGGCACGGGTCCAATAAACATGTGGTGGCTCTAAGGTTCCTCCGCAACCTGTCCATATCCTCGGTAGTAACAAAGTCGAACTCCTCCCAAGGTGTAATCTCAAGACCAGCACCGGACGCCACGACCAGACCACTAGTGGAGGGCAACTCGTTCCGAATCTGAGTGATTTTGTCCTGCAGGAAAACTCCAAATTCCTCTGCTCGACCCTGCAGAGGGGCTTCCCGCGGCCTCAGGTGAAGGAGGGAGCGGGTCACCCCAAACAGGGCGGCAGGGCGGTTTTCCGCGGACGCGATAAGGGTGGCACAATACTCCCGTTTGGCCACTCTTAGCGCCACTAAATAAGTCCTAATATGGTCTCTCACTAGTGTTCGGTCAGATTCGGATCGAGAAGATCTCCACCTACTCTCTAGGCGTCTCTTGCAGCGTTTCATCTCCCGAAGCTCCTCGGTGAACCAAGGAGCCTGGGTGACTCGACGCCGCATGAGAGGCCGCAAGGGCGCGACTCGGTCCAAGGCCCCCGTGGCCACACTATACCATGCGGCCACTAGGTCCTCAGTCGAGCCGTGGGACAGGGACACAGGTACTGGCCCAAGCTCCCTCTGGAACCTTTCCGGGTCCATCAGGCGCCTGGGGCGGAACCAACTCGGTGTCTCCGGTTCTGCCTCCCCGCGGTGGGGTGTGACGGTTGGAAAGTCTATCCGAAGGAGAGAGTGATCTGTCCATGACAAGGGTAAGATGACTAAATCCCCTGTTCCAAGATCACTAATCCAGTGTCCAGAGACAAAAATCAGATCCAGCGAGTGTCCTCCCTCGTGAGTGGGGCCCTGAACTACTTGGGTCAGGTCCATGGCCGTCATGGAAGCCATGAACTCCCGAGCCGCCTCGGATGTTTCGCCCGCCGATGGCAGGTTAAAGTCCCCCATGACCATAAGTCTGGGGGTCTCCACCGCCATCGCGGCGATCACCTCGAGTAGCTCGGGCAGGGCTGCTGTTACATAGCGGGGAGCCAGGTATACAACTAGCAAGCCCAACTGCCTCCCTAGGCCCCACTTCACAAAGAGGGACTCACAGCCGGTCGTCTGAGGCACAGTGGTCTCCTTCGGCTCCAGACTTTCCTTAACAATAACCGCCACCCCCCCACCCCTGCCTAGGGCCCTAGGTTGATGAAATGCGCGGTAACCTGGTGGGCACATTTCCACGAGGGGTAGACCCCCCTCGGGGCCCAACCAGGTCTCCGTAATTCCCACCAGGTCCGGGTCCCCCTCTGACACAAGGTCATTTACGAGGGGAGCTTTTTTCACCACGGACCTGGCGTTGCAGAACATCAACCTAGGGCCCCGGCTCTGTAATCCCTGACCGCCTAGCCTACGAGTGGAGCACAGGGGGTTGGGGCACGCGATCGCTCGTAACCAGCGACCACGAGCCCCAGACCCACGATGGACATCCTGTCTCCCACCGCTCCTGCCCCTCCCTAAGACCAACCGAATGGGACGGCCCTCAACAGAGACGACCCCTGGTCCCCCCTCCCTAATAGACTCCTCCTTTATCACACATCCGCCAGCCGGCCCCATAACTTGACCCCCCTCTGACTGAGTAAACCCTCCCCCCATCCCAGAACCCCTTAAAAGCCTAATTAAAAATTTGCATAAAAACCCCCTTAGTTTGCGCCTCGCCCACCTCTCTGGATCTATCAATCCATCCTCGAGGTGGGCCCGTGTTAGACCAGGGGGCCAGGCCTGCGAGAGTGGAAGCTCCCGCAGGCGGAGAAGGTCTAACCTAGAGTATGACGGCATCCTTGGGCCTCACAGGCATTTAAAAGGAGGACTAAGATGTTAAAACTAAGATGTTAAAAAAGCAGCAAGTCAGAATAACATAAAATGGTGACAATACAAGCTGACATTATGATGGAATTATAATGCGGGGAGGTAGGAAGCTGTTTAAGACACACATGGAAAAAGGGGGGAGAAAACTGTCCAGCCAAGGGAGGGGAAGATAGGGGGGGGGGGTGGAAAAGATAGAGTCCAAAACCGCATGGAGGGAGAATGGACCCAAACCCTCTATTGAGTCAATAACTCGGTGGCTGGCTCAAGTTCATTCCCCCCCCCCCCCCCCCCCCCATAGTCTGGAATGGTCTTGTTTATCCAGTCTCTGTCTCCCTGGGTCCATAAATCCACGGTTCGGCCTGTAGACTGTCACATGTCTTGATGTAAAAAACGCCCGGCTTGACCTCCATGTTCGTATCCAGCGTCCTGCACCCCGGCTACCCGGCCTACCTCCTCTCCAAACCAAGCCGGTATGCCGGGGCAGATCTCCAACGGCCCCGGCTGATCCCATTGCCGGGACCAATCTTGGGACGCTTCCCCCGGCGCCGATCTTCCGCTGGGCTGGGCGGCCATACCACACTGCCACCACCATTTGCCGCCGCCACTCGCCCCTCGCCACTCGTCGTAGCCCCGCCATTGCAACTCGGGCCGCCAGGCCGCGCCGGGGCCGCACCGGTCCGCACCAGGCCACCACCATCTTTCCAATCAGCCTCCATGTTTCCAGTGTCTTTCTCCCCACTTGGCTTTTTATGACAGTATTGGGGAAAAGATTAAAGAAGATGCTGCAGAATTTTATAAGTAAAGACCAAGTTGACTTTTTACTGAAGTTGAGAGACAAGGTTAGAAGGGTCTTGAATGCAATTGAATATTTGCAATACCATAATAAGACTTGGGCAGCCTTAATATTTTTAGATGGTGAAAAAGCCTTTGACAATTTAAATTGGGTCTTTTTGTTTAGACTCTTGGAGAAAATGGACTTTGGACAGCAATTTAGATCAATCTATACACCCCAAGAGGCATGTATTAATGATGAGTTGACCAAACCATGTAGAATTCAAAAAGGCACAAGACAAAGTTCTCCTTTGTCTGCATTGCTGTTTATTTTAGATTTAGAGGTTTTGAATAGATATTAAACAAGATGACAAAATTAGGGATGTGAAAATTAAAAAAACTTGCAAACTAAGAGCTTTTGCAGATGACTTAGGTTTTTTTTTTGCAAGTTCCAAATAATAGTATAAAATATTTGATGAAGAAGTTAAATGACTTTGGAGTTTTGGCTAGTTTTAAAATAAACAAACCGAAATGATGATGTTGGTCAAAAATATGGCTGTATATGGAGTCGACAGGAAGTTCTCCAGCTGGACAGACATGGGGGATGTGAGCTCTGAAGAGCTTCACATGAACCCTGTCTGACAAACCAAGTCCGGGGATCCTTTTTTGAATCAGAACCCCCCTGGAAGGGGGGACGGACGGACGAAGAAGGGACAGCGTCTCATCAGACCCAGGGGGAGGCAACAGGTCCCCCACAGGTTGGAGATTTGCCCTCTGAATCGGAGTGGGGGTGGCAGCAACATGGCTGAACAAGAAGCTGGCTTCCCGCCAAAGCACTGAACAGGAGGGTGAGGTTGAGATGAAAGACTGGTAAGAAAATTCATTTAACCCACAGTCATAAATCAAAACTTGGAAAAGGCAAAGAATCTTGAGAGTACAAATAATATTAATAGACAGATCTGGATTTTGGCAAAAGGAAAGAAAGGAAAATGGAGGGTTGAAAACACTAGCCCTCCAAAAAGACATTTGTTTGAAATAATTCAGACAGAAAGGGTGAAAGCAGAGAAGTGACAAACCCACTCAAATACAAACTCAACGATTCGATAGGAAGTGCTTCAGCTGGACAGACGTGGAGGGCGTAGGCTCTAAAGAGCCTCACATGAACCCTGTCTGACAAACTAACTTTGAGGTCCGTTTGGACTGGAACCCCTCCTGGAGGGGGGGCAAAGAGGACAGCGTCTCATCAGACCCGGGGGAGGCAACAGAGCCCCCGCAGGTCGGAGATTTGCCTTTTGAATCAAACTCGGGGTGACAGCCTATAAATATGGCTGACAAGACGCTGAACTTCTTGTCAAAGCGAAAGAAAACAGCAGAACTTGGAAGGAAGAGGCGGGGCTTCACAGCGAGCAGTGGGAAGGAGAACTTCTCCAAAAACCCACTGAAGTTCTCTGTTTTTTCGCAGCTGAAGACAGCCGTTGTAGACCACGATAAGGTCTGCAAAGGAGAGGGGGTGCTGCGGTCACGGATTTGAAGCAGCAACTTCATCGGTGATGCGGTTTTTGGTGTTTTTCCCCCCGGGGTGCGAACGGAGACTCAGGCGGCTTTTTTTTTTTTTTTTATATTGAAAAAGTTTTATTGGTTTTACAGTTTTTCAGTAGGGTAGGGTAAGGGATACAAAGAAATTTTGAGAGCATTCACGTCAAAGTCGTCGGCCCTACCGGGACATCAAAATAGATCATTAACAAAAAACATTTTCCGCACACTACAAAGTGAAAGCAAGTACATATTTCTAAGTTCTCAATTCTATGCTGTCAGTCATTTACAAAAATCCAGATGCACATATTATACAATATTACTCAAAAAATCAAGGCAAAGTTATTTTTTAGATCTAAGTCTCTTGGCAATTGTATCTTCTATCTCTCCTTCCAGGCCCCCAGCGGGCAGGGCCGTGGCCCCCCCTGCCCCCCCTGGATCTTCCCCCAGGACAGAGGAATGTTTTTTAAGAAAGGCTTCCGCCTCAGCAACTGTTTTAATCCTCACTCTTCCTCCTTCCCAGAACACCAGCATCCCTTCGGGCGTCACCCACCTGAACCAGATCCCGTGGTCAAACAATTTTTTGGACAAGAAGGAAAATTTCCTTCTTGCTTCTCTAATCTTTCTTGGGATCTGCTTCAGGATGGCAACCTCCTTTTGTTGGTAAATTAACGGACCTCCTCTTTGCACTTTCAAGATTTCCTCTCTGGTTGACCTTCTAACAAATTTAACATGTATCTCTCTGGGTACTTCATTTATCCTGGCATATGCAGAGTTTATTCTGTAGGCTAGGTCAATGTCCCCCCTGATCTCATCCTTAGGTTTATGTAAATAGTCTGCTATAATTGTGCTCATGAGTTCAGGGAGACATTCACCAGTTTCCTCAGAAACATTCTGAAATCTCAAAAAATATGTCATCCTTTCCATATCAATCCTAGACACATGCCCATTTATTTCCACAACCTCATTAGTAACATTTTTAATCTCTCCCTTAGCCCCCGCCAGCCCCCCTTCCAGTTCTTCATTCTTCTGTGTGTTCTCCAGCACTTGTTTCCGTGTGTCCAATAATTCCTTTTTAAAGTTGATATTTTCTGCCCTCTGGGCCTTGATTTCTTGTACCAAAGTTTGTATAACAGATTCAAGAGAGGCCATCCTTAGTTCTAAGCTTGCCAGTGCTGATTCTTGTGCCATGATTAGCTGTTAAGATCCGTGCCACTAAAATGGCGTTTTTTGGGTGGGGCTGTTGAGGCAAGTCAGGAGCCAAAAGTTCAGTTCAGGGTTGTAAAGTTCAGGAACCAAGAGAGAAACAGTTTTCCAGATCAATAATTATAATAACGAAGGCACTCCAGAAAAGAAATCACAAATCCCCCAAAAAAATTTCTTCTTTAATAACCAGAGGGAGTCCAAATCACAAAGAGACGCTGGGAATTTTCCATAAGTAAAATAGTCATTCAGGGACAAAGAGAAGCCATTTTCCACCGCCCAGACTCAGAGCCAGAAGGAGAGAGTGGTAAAAAAAAAAATGTTTCAAATCAGCCAGACCTAGATACTTTGTTTCAAAGACAAACCGCAGATCACTTTCCCTTGTTTCAAACAGTCCAGATTAAAGATATCCGCTTCCTCGCAGCGAGGAGCTTTAATTTTTTATTGAATCATTAAAAAGCAAAAGCTTACAGAATAAGACATTAAATGATACAAAGTGATTGCAGAGAGTATTACAATATAACTAGAGTTATAGCACTATAACTAACATTTACCACTTATTAATTTAATACATATCTCTAATAAGAAAGGCGGAAAAAAATATATGAAAGAAACCAGGACAAAGTGAAGGAGTGTAATCAAAGCATATAGAGATTCTAAATCAGCAATGTTAAGTCCGCTTCTTTAAATTCCTTTGTAGCCAAGCGTACCAGCGATCCCACGGCTTTTTTTTTTATGGCCGCCCCAAAGCTGCGATCTGTGCTGCAGTAAGGATGTAAGAGGAGTGCGGTGACTCAAGGAGAGAGGGAAGATACTGCAGCCCCGTTGGCTTAGCATGAACTGTTCCTTTCAGTGAGTGTTGTGAGAGGGGTCCGAACGCTGAATCTACGGAAATGGCGGTGACTCTTTATTTGAAAGGACACAGAGCCGGGACTTAAGGAGACGTTGATCTGGCAGCCTCTCTGGCGGATGGGAGAGCTTGGAAAGCAGAGAGGAGGAGCGTATCTGCTTTTGGAAAAACGAGGAGCCAGACTAGTGATATAAAGATTTATTGGGCGTGTGACAAGTGGAAAGAAGCAGAAGGACTTGGTGAGAACAATGGTGAATTTTGGCTGAGTCATTGAGGAGAGGAGCGAAAGCTATCGGGGAGGAGCTTAGACAAAGGCTGATAGTAACCCTATGACTGCTGGCTTGTTTGGATTGAGTTTATAGAAGTGGCTTACTAGCAAGCGGACTTAAGCAGGATTGTTGAAAATATTCTCCTCCTGGACTTGGTGGCTCGCTGGACTCTCTGTTATTTGTTCCTTCTTAATATAATTTGTTGTGATGGGTATGATCTATGGGGGGATGTTAAGTTGATGAACTAGTAGTTTTAATGTGTGTGTCCCCCCCCCCCCGGTGGCCTTTTGTGCCCCCCCCCCCTTTTTCCTTCATTTTTTTCCCCTTTCCCTCGCCTCTCTTTTAGGTATAGTGGAAAGTAAGATAGGATAGGAAGCTCAAGAACTGAAATATCATATGCCTCTGTGGTGGCAGTTTATTGACCAAGTGAAGATGGCAACAAATTCAACAATCAGGGCTGGTAAAAAAAAAACCTCCTGTAACTACGACTGGCACTTCCTCTCCGGCCCCATCGAAGGCAATAGACTCAATGGCAGGAGAAAAGCCAGTAACAATGCAAAGTATTCAAAATGCGCTGCAGGCAATTCAGGATACATTGATGAAAACTCAAGATAGTCTCTGTAGTAACCATGACGAAATGAAAGAAGAAATAAATGATTTGCAAGGAAATCTCAACGAGGTAAGGGATAGAATAACGGACATTCAAGCAAAACTAGATAATAGTGAACAAAGATTGCTGATTGAAGGGAAATCAGAAGTGATGGAGCAGAAGTTGGAAATGATGGAGAGGGATCAACAATTTCAAGCGCGATACAACAGATCAATGGAAGAGGAAGTGGTGTCGTTAGGCATGGAGAGGGCCTCTTTTTATCTCCGCTTTCAAAATATAGCAGAGGAACGGGAGGAAAATGTGGCGGAAGTTATGGTCAAGCTGCTGGCAGAAGTTACGCAGAGGAAGATTGAGGACGTGCGGGCTGATCTAGATGAAGCCTATAGAATCCAGACCAATTATGCAAGGAGACATAACCTCCCTTGAGAGGTACATATTCGTTTTGCTAAGAAAGCATTTTGAGACGAGGTTTATAAAAAAACAAGAGACGTGCCCCTGGTGTATACAGGCAAAGAAGTGATTTTACGGCAGATTCCTAAAAGGGTGCGTGAGCAAAGAAGGAAATATGCATTTCTGACTACACAGTTGATGAAAAATAATGTATTATATAGATGGCTAATCCCCGAAGGACTTCTGATTACATGGCAGACTCAAAAGATAAGAATTGAAAATGTGTTAGATGCGCAGGATTTTTATGACCAAAATTTTGGTTCTAGGGGGGAACAGGAGACAGGGGAGGAATTAGAGAGTAGGAGTCAAGAGAAGTTTCGAGAGAGAGGGAGGAGGAGATGGGGGGGAGGGGAGGGGGAGGGAGGGAGACTCAAATAGAAACAAGGCAAACAACCAAAGCCAAAGGGAGGTAAGCGAATGGAAGAATTGCGGTTGATTTCTGTAAATGTCAATGGCCTTAATGCACCCCAAAAGCGGAAAAGAATTTTAAATAAATTAAGACAAGAAAATGTGGATATAAATTGCATTCAAGAAACGCATATTAAAAATCAATATAGCAGTGTTCTGGCATGTGCCAGGTTGAGAGACCTCTTTGTAGCTTCAGCAACCCAGAAGAAGAGGGGGTTGGCGATGTATATCAAACCCCACCTTAGGCCCAAGGAGGTATTTGCGGACGTAAATGGAAGGGTATTGATAGTGGAATGTTGAGTGATTAACAAAAAGGTATTAGTGGTAGGCATTTACGCTCTGAATAATAACCAGCAAGAATTTTACAATGGGCTTTGTCGAGAATTACTTAAAGTGGAATATGAGCATATTTGTCTTATAGGCGATTTTAACGCGGTAGCAGATCCAAAGTATGACTACACCAACAGTAAAGGTAAGGAGAATAATAATAGGAGAGGGCTCCCAGCTTCCTTTCGCAAATTAGTGCAGGAGTTTGATCTTCAGGACATCTGGAGGGAGAGGAATCCCCAAGTGAAACAGTATAGTTACTATTTGGCCAGGCATAGTTCCTGGTCAAGACTCGACATGGCTTGGACCACACCAGAACTTAAGCAAGGCCTCCAAAAGGTGGAAATAGGAATAAACTCCTGGGCAGATCATAATCCTGTTGTGGTTAGTTGGATAAAGGGGAAGAAAAAAGCCCGAAGGTGGAATATGCAACCCCAGATACTTAGCGATGTAGTCTTGGTGGAGAAGTTAGGCAAAGAAATGATATTTTTTTTCCAGGAAAATGACAACGAGGATACTACCTGCCACAATCTGTGGGATACGGCCAAGGCGTATTTAAGGGGTTTAATTATAAAATATGTAGCAAGGAAAAACAAAGAAGAGAAGGAGGAGAGACTAAAGATACAGAAGGAGATACTAAGAAGGGAAGAAAAGCTACAGATAGACCCGGGAAATAAGGAAGTGGAGATAGAGAAGGATATATGGCGACATAAATTGACTTTATTGGATCCGGAGGAGATGGCGAGGAAAATAAAAGAGGCGAGGCAGTGGTTTTTTGAACAAGCGAACAAACCGGGACGCTGGCTAGCTTTTAGGCTAAGACAGATGAGGTTGAGTAGGAGAATAGATTGTTAGGGGAATCTGGTGAGGTGAGATATGATGAAGAAGGAAAGAGGAAAGTTGTGCAGGATTTCTATAGCAAATTGTATCGTGGAGAGGAACCCTCTAAGGATAAGATTAGGAAATTCCTGGCTAAAATGGATCTCCTCAAGATATCAGAGGAGGATAAAAAATTGCTAAATGCACCTATGACCCTAGGAGAGGTGGAAAGGGCTCTTTGGAAGCAAAAGTTAAATAAGACACCAGGGACGGATGGTCTGCCCAGTGAGTTTTACAAAAGTTTGTGGGAGATAATGGGAAAGTATATGGTAAAAGTGTATAATGAGGTGCTTCAAAATAGGGGAATGCCAAAATCTTGGGAGGAAGCTTACATTATTACCCTGATCCCAAAAGAAAACCAGGCGAAAGATCAAATTAAAAATTACAGACCTATATCACTATTAAATGCAGACTATAAGATATTTGCATGTATATTGGCAGAAAGAATTAAGGTGTGCCTACAGAAATTTATCTATACGGACCAGAGGGTTTTTTTACCCCAGAGGCAAATGAGAAGCAACTTAAGAATTATACTAGATATATTAGAATATTATGAATCACACCCAGATAAGCAGGTAGCCTTAATATTTCTCGACGCCCAGAAGGCGTTTGATAACGTCTCTTGGGAATTTTTAATAGCACAAGTGGAATGTATGGAGTTTGGAGAAGAGTTTTTAGGAGTAATAAGGAGAATGTACTCCAGGCAGACAGCAAAGGTCTTGGTGAATGGAGAGCTTACAGGTGTAATAAACATTGGGAAAGGCACAAGACAAGGATGCCCGCTCTCCCCTTTATTATTTATTTTACCTTTAGAAGTGCTGTTAAGGCAAATTAGGATAGCCCCGAACATTTTGGGACTTAGGAAGAAGTTAGGAAGGAAACATTTAAAGTCTTAGTGTTTGCAGATGATATGGTCTGTATAATGGATGCTCACCTCAGGTTTAGGACTGATAAAAGAGATAGAAGAGTATGGGCTGGTTGCTGGATTAAGGATAAACAAAGAAAAAACCAAGGTGTTAACTAAAAATATGAAAGAAGATCAAAGGAAAGAACAGAGAGAAGTGCTGGGGGTCCAAATAAGAAAACGTATCCGCTGTTTACAAGCGGTTACGCGCTCCGACTCCCTGAGCGCCTCCTGCAATCTAGGAGGTCGGGGATCACAGAGCCAGGGCCCCAGGCTGATGCTGTGCAATGCCAGGTCCGTGGTCATTTACGACCTAGTGTCGGACGGGTAGCCGGACCTGGTGGGTATTACGGAAACCTGGTTGGGCCACGAGGGAGGGTTACCCCTCATCGAAATGTGCCCACCAGGTTACCAAGCATTTCATCAGCCACGGGCCCAGGGGTGGGGGGGGGGTGGCGGTTATTATTAAGGAAGGTCTTAAGCCAAGGGAGACCACTGTGCCACAGACAGACGGTTGTGAGTCCCTCTGTGTGAAGTGGGGCCTTGGGAGGCAGCTGGGCTTGCTGATTGTGTACCTGGCTCCCCGCTACGTATCAGCAGCCCTGCCCGAGCTCCTTGAGGTGGTCGCCGAGGTGGCGGTTGACACCCCCAGACTTTTAGTCATGGGGGATTTCAACCTGCTATCGGCAGGCGAGGCATCCGAGGCGGCCCGGGAGTTCATGGCCTCCATGACAGCCATGGACCTGACCCAAGTAATTGAAGGCCCCACGCACACTGGGGGACACACACTGGATTTAATTTTTGCCTCTGGCCAGTGGCTGAGTGATCTAGGAGTAGGGGAACTAGCCATCGAACCCCTGTTATGGTCAGACCACTCTCTCCTGCGGCTTGACTTCCTAACCGCTACACCCCACTGCGGGGAGGCGGAACCAGAGATACCAAGATGGTTCCGCCCCAGGTGCCTGATGGACCCAGAGAGGTTCCAGACAGAGCTTGGGCCATTACCTGTGACCCTAACCCATGGCTCGACTGAGGACCTAGTGGCCGCATGGAACAGTGCGCCCACGGGGGCCTTGGACCGGGTCGCGCCCTTGCGGCCTCTCACGCGGCGCCGATCCACCCTGGCACCTTGGTTTTCCGAGGAGCTGAGGGTGATGAAGCGCCACAAGCTATCTTAGCTATCTCGCTGCTCTTTTTTTTTTTTATATAGAAAAAGTTTTATTGAGTTTTACAAATTTTTTAACAAAAAAGGGTAGGGTAAGGTGAATTAAAAAGATATTTTGAGAACTTTCACGTCGGGAACATTGGCCCTCCCGGGCTTCTTAACAAGACATTGGTAATGCATTTTTCAATAATACAACAAGGTGAAAATAAATGTATACATATAAATTCTGAATTCTATGCTGGCAGTCGTGTACAAACATCCAGACAAAAATTATACTGTATTAATAAAAATAAAAATAAAAGTCATTTTTTAGATCTAAGTCTCTTGGCAATTGTGTCTTCTTGTTCTCCTTCCTGGCCCCCAGCGGGCGGGGCCGTGGCCCCCTCCGTCCCCCCTGAATCTTCCCCCAGGATAGAGGAATGTTTTTTAAGAAAGGCATCCCCCTCAGCAACTGTTTTAATCCTTACTCTTCCTCCGTCCCAGAACACCAACATCCCTTCTGGCATCGCCCACTTAAACCAAATCCCGTGGTTAAACAATTTTTTAGATAAGAAGGAATATTTCCGTCTCATCTCTCTAATCTTTTTTGGGATCTGCTTCAAGATGGTGACTTCCTTTTGTTGGTAAATTAACGGATCCTCCCTCTGCGCCTTCAAGATTCCCTCCCTTGTCGACCTTCTAACAAATTTAATATGTATCTCTCTGGGTACTTCATTCATCCTGGCATATGCTGAATTTATTCTGTAAACTAGGTCAATGTCCCCCCTGATCTCCTCTTTGGGTTTACGTAAATAGTCTGATAAAATTGTACTCATGAGATCAGGAAGGCATTCACCAGATTCCTCAGAAATATTCTGAAATCTTAAGAAATATGACATCCTCTCAAAATCCATCCTAGACATATGACCAGACAAATCTCCAATTTCAGTATTAACATTTTTAAGTTCTCCCTTTGCCCCAGCCAGCCCCACTTCCAACTCCTCGGTCTTCTGTGTGTTCTCCATCAATTTTTTCTGTGTCTCCAAGAGTTCAAGCTTAGTGCTAGTATGATCTTTTCTAAATTCTCTGATTTCCAGCACCAAGGAGTTTAACACTGTTTCCATAGCTGTCATTCTCTCTTCCAATCCTGGATTTCCTGGTTGTTTTTTTTGAAGCCATGGTGAGCTGTTTAAATCAGTGCCACTAAAATGGCGTTTTTTGGGTGCGGCCGCTGGAGCAAGTCAGGAGAAGAAAGTTCCAATCAAAATTGTAAAAAGTTATAGAGCCCAGAAGAGAAGCAATTTTCACAGTCAATTATTAAGACAAAGAAGGCATTCCAGGGAGGGAATCAATTAATCCAAAAAATTTCTCCATTAGTAGAGAGAGGCAGTCCAAATCACAAAGAGATGTTGGAAATTTTCCATAAAGAAATAAGTGTTCAGGAACAAAGGGCAGCCATCTTCCACCACCCACTCTGACAGCCAGACGGAGAAAACAGCAGAGAAATTGTTTCAGTCAAGCCGGACTTAGATACATTGTATGAAAACAAGCCGCGGAAGACTTTCACTTGTTGCGCAACAGTCCGGATGCGAAATATCCGCTCCCTGCATTCCAGGAGCCATTTCTGCGCGCTGCTGCTGTAAATCCGAGGGGGGGGGTTAGCAAACAAACACCCCCCTCCACGTCTCTCTCATCCAAAGCCGCCAGCAATAAAGCTAAAGTCACTTACTCTCCACCTCGCAGCTCAAGCCCCGGCAAAGCCATCCGACCCGAGCGCTCCGTTCTCTCCAAATTCATTGTTCGTTACCGTCCTCCGTTGGCGAAGGGAACCAAGCCCCCTGCAGCATGTCTCCTTCCACCTAGACCGAAGACAAGGACTGTTTCCCAGCCGCCGCCAGGCTGAACCAGTCCAGGCAAGCCAGTCCTACGGAGGGACCCCCCAAAAAAGGGGTACCCCGCCCCGTTTGGGGCAGAAAAAAGAACAAAACGGCGGACGAACCCCAAGGTTCGTCCGTCGCCGCCAGAAGCCGGAACAGGAAGCCGCTATCTCGCCGCTCTTATCGCATCCGCAGCTAACCGCCCTGCTGCCCTGTTTAGAGTGACCCGCTCCCTCCTTCAACAGAGGCCACGGGAAACTCCTTTACAGGGCAGAGCAGAGGAATTTGGACAATATCTGCAGGATAAAATCGCTCAGATCCGGGACGAGTTGGCCTCCAACGAGATTAACCTAGGCGGAGCGTCCGAGCAGGTCTTGAGACCGTATTATGGGGAGAGTTCGACTTTGTTACCTCAGATGACATGGACAGGTTGCCAAGGCGACTGAATGCTACCACATGTTTATTGGACCTGTGTCCCTCCTGGCTTGTACTGGCCTCCTGGGAGGTTACACGAGGCTGGCTCCAGGAAATAGTGAACGCTTCTTTGAGTGAGGGGTTCTTGCCAGCCGCCTTGAAAGAGGCGGTGGTGAGACCCCTCCTCAAGAAGCCTTCCCTGGACCCAGTGTTGTTAGTAAATTATCGTCCGGTCTCCAACCTTCACTTTCTTGTGAAGGTTGTTGAGAGTGTGGTGGCACAGCAGTTCCCCCGGCACCTGGAGGAAACTGTCTATCTCGACCCACGCCAGTCCGGTTTCCGACCTGGGCATAGCACAGAGACGGCATTGGTCGCGTTGGTCGATGATCTCTGGAGGGCTCGAGATAGAGGTTGCTCCTCTATCTTGGTCCTATTAGACCTCTCAGCGGCTTTTGATACCATCGACCATGGTATCCTATTGCACCGACTGGAGAGGCTGGGGATAGGAGGCACCGTGCTACGGTGGTTCTCCTCCTACCTCTCCGGTCGGTCGCAATTTGTGTTGACAGGAGGGCAGAGGTCGACATCTCACTTGTGGGGTGCCTCAGGGGTCGGTCCTCTCACCACTCCTGTTCAACACCTATATGAAGCCGCTGGGTGAGATCATCCATGGTTTTGGGGTAGAATACCATCAGTACGCTGACGACACTCAGCTGTATGTATCTACCCCTAACCACCCCAACGATGCCGTCGAAGTGATGTCCCGGTGTCTGGAGGCCGTGTGGGTCTGGATGGGGAGTAACAAACTTCGACTCAACCCGTCCAAGACCAAGTGGCTGTGGTTTCCGGCGTCCCGGTACAGCCAGTTGACCCCATCACTGGCCATCGGGGGCGACACACCGGCCCCCGTGGAGAGGGCTCGCAATTTGGGTGTCCTCCTGGATTCCCGGCTGTCCATGGAAGACCATGTGGCGGCCGTGGCCAGGGGGGCGTTTCATCAGGTACGCCTGATGCGCCAGTTGCGCCCCTTACTGGACCGGGCTGCCCTTCGCACAGTCACTCACCCGTGGAAAGGGCTCGCAACTTAGGCGTCCTCCTGGATTCACGGCTGTCCATGGACGACCATGTGACAGCCGTGGCAAGGGGGGCTTTTTACCAGGTTCACCTGGTACGCCAGTTGCGCCCCTTCCTTGACCGGGACGCCCTCTGCACTGTCACTCAAGTGCTCGTTACGTCCCGCCTGGACTACTGCAATGCTCTCTACATGGGGCTCCCCTTGAGGTGCACCCGGAGGCTCCAGTTGGTACAGAATGCGGCCGCGCGGGGGATATTGGGAGCCTCACGGCATTCCCATGTAACACCTCTCCTGCACAAGTTGCACTGGCTACCGGTGGCTTTCCGGGTGCACCTCAAGGTGCTGGTAACCATCTTTAAAATGCTCCATGGCATGGGGCCTAGTTATTTGCAGGACCGCCTCCTACCACACACCTCCCTCCGGCCGATCCGCTCCCACAGAGAGGGCCTTCTCAGGGTGCCGTCTGCCGGGCAATGGCCTTCTCTGTGGCAGGCCCAACCCTCTGGAACGACCTGCCCCCCGAACTTCGTACCACCACGGACCTTCGCCTCTTCCACCGATTAATCAAAACCCATTTTTTCCATCTAGCCGGCCTAGCTTAGACCTTCGAGGTAACCCCTCACAGACTTACTTAGTGATTTTAATTCTATCAGTTTTTTTTAATTGAAAAAGTTTTATTCAAACAGATTTTCCCCCTTTTTACCCCCCCCGACATATAATATAAATCACATACAAATACTATACCCCCTCCCCTCACCCCGTCTTAGAATAAATTTCTCATTCAGATATTATACCCCCTCGCCTCCCAGAAAACACAATATAAATTTCTCTTAATATATCAATATCCCATTAACGCCATCTTCTAAGTTAATTAAACATATATAAAACATAATATAAATTTCTCTTAAAATAACCGTATCCCATTATTCCCATCTCTAGATTAATCATACATATATATTTCCCCACCCTCCACCCTAACCCTCCCCCACCTCCCATTCAAACCCACCCCCCTGACTTCCGCTATACACCACTCTATTAATTCCAAGCATCCCAAATATTATTTACTCTGTTCACCTATCAATCTAAGCATTCTTACCTAAAAGCTACATAGTACTTCCTAGTCTGATATTTATTCTGTATATAATCAATCCATTAGAAACCTTATAACAAACCCATCATAAACACCCACACCTTTAACCTTTTAGTTAAACATTAAAATACATACATGATAATTCTTAAGATCTAAATACCGTGTCATATAACCTAACACATTGTAAAACTTAAACCATATATCCTAACTCAAATTTGCATCCTTCCTGGTTCAAAAGGTTTGCTATTTTTCCCCTCTCCATTTGCTTAATTGCCCACTTAGCAACACAAAAGATGTAAAGATTGCTCTAGTATTTGAAAAGAGCAAAGTTACGTTCTCTTTTCACAAAGGAAACAGAAGTGATGTAGAAAGATTTCAGATCCTATCACAGGAAGGATACAGTAAATTGCAGGCAAATTTCTACTTCAATACATACATGATGATAATTTCTTAGACTCTAGATACCATCTATAAAATATAATATAAACGTCTTCCAACAGATATTCCAAACCAAAAACGTAATATCATAACAACCAGATCGACTGCAAATGCTCTAGTACTATATCCCTTTTGCCTTATAGCTATGCCATTTAAGAGATTCAAGTCCCAAATTATATTCAACAAGACTTCTAAAGTTAAAATATATAACATTAAAAATAATAAAACTTGTCCAAATCCCATATTCATTCCCCCCCCCCCCCCTCAAGTCTTGATTAGAGAGTTCCGGTTCATTCGCTCGTAGGCCTTTTCCACATCCAAAAAAACCAGCATTGCAGAGATCTACATATTTTTATCTAGATAGACAATTAAAAATTATGAGTTGCCTTGCATTCTCCCTCATATATCCCCTCTTAAATAACTGGCATCAATCTGTTGGAGTAAACACCCATATCTGCTAGATTCTCCCTTCCAGCATTTTAATTAACCATTAGGTTACATACATAATGATAATTTCTTCGAATCTAGATACCATCTGTAAAATATATTATAAAGATTCTCCCATGAGTTCTATATCTATACAAATTTAGCATTTAACTTTCAAAGTTCGACCCAAGTTTTTCCCCAGAACACTAACATGATATTAATCCTTTCCGTGTCGATATTCATAAGTCCAACTCTTCAGGTCTGTTTCCATCCCTTCCGTAGCTGTTTGTGATACCAGTTTAAGCATGAGTAACAAATGAGTAACATTTGTAACTCATGTTATCCATGAGTAACAAAAAAAACCCTTTATATAAGCAACCCCCGAGTGACTTTTCATCAGGATTATTAAGTTCCAAAAACGTGATAGGGTAACAACCAGATCCGCTGCAAGTGCTCCGGTTCCAGTTTTCAGTCGTAAGCCTTTTCCACATCCAAGAGAACCAGCATTGCAGAGATCTGTATATTTTTATCTAGATAGTCAAATAACTGGCATCCAACTGTTGGCTAATTGCTTCTTCCTTTTATCCTTTTGTCTTTCTTAACTCGCCGGGATTGAGACCTCCTCTGCTTCTGCGGTTTCTGAATTCGTCTGGTGCTAGACCTGGCTTCACATTGCTCATCTGATTTACATATTGGCATTCCAACAGATCCCCCTATGGCAGTCTTCGACAATTCCTCCAAAGTAGAGCTTAAAAGAGGCCCAGGGGAATCCAACTGAGTATGTTCTTCCATCTCTTTTCCAAACTGCTTCTGCTCCATCTCAATATCTTGCTCTAAAACATCCAGATCTGCTGATGTTGGTGTAGATGTACGTGGGGGCGTTGCACTTTTCTTCAGTATTTCATAATAAAAATCTCTTGCCTTGTCTATAGTATTCAAACAATACCTCGCCCCTTCATATCTGAATATAACACCCACTGGAGCATCCCACCTATACTGTATCCCTCTTTTCTTCAGCTCCACTACCAAAAATCCAAAATCCCTTCTAAACTTTAACATTGCTGGTGGTACCTCCTTGAAGACACCAATCAGATTTTCAGCTATATGAAGAGAGGAATGGGAAGACTTCTGCAAAATATCATTTCTGAGGTTTCTCTCAGTAAAATATATCACAACATCTCTCGGTAATTGCCTTTGTAATGCTATGCGTGAATTTGCTCTGTAAATTTTATCAATCTTAGCGAAAATTTCACCAGGATCCATTTTTAATAATATAGCCAAAGCATCGGCAGAAATTTTTCTTAAGTCTTCTCTAGGATTTTCTAATAACCCCCTCAGTCTGATAGCATTCTCCATTAACCTAAATTGTAACATAATAACCTCTTTGTCCAATTTATACATATTCCCCTCCATTTCCACAAATTTCAAATCCGTTTCCTTTGCTTTAGCTTCCACCTCTGAGGCCAATTGTTCAATTTTTCCATCAATTTTAATTATAACTTCAGACAAACTCTTGGCCATTGCTTGCGTTTTTTTTTCCGATTGATCATATTTATCCTGGACCATTCTTTTGAGTTCTTTACTTTCATTAACTATGAAATTCATCAAATCTTTAAAATCCTGGGGAGTTACTGCACCAGTTTGTTCCGTTGCCATACTTTTAAGCTTTCCCAATTTTCAAGGAAAAAAAAACTCTTCAAAGTGTCAAAATAAGTCAGTAAAAAGTAATGCGTTTAGCTTTATAGCCCACCTCCAGCTGTCAGCCAGGGTTAAACAGAGATTGGAATCCACAAATCAGTTAACTTTCACTTTCTTTAAACTTTCATCTACATTAACGCCAACTCTTCAGGGTGTCAAAATAAGTCAATAAATCAAATAGTGCGTTTAGCTTTATGGCTTGCTCCCCCTTTCCGCCTCCAGCTGTCCGCTGTCAGCCAAGGGTTAAACAGAGACTAAGATCCACAAATCAGTAAATAGATCAAGTTATATAGTAGCTAACTTGAAAATTGTTTCAGCCATTTCAGCCTTTCCACCTTAATTGTCAATCAGAGTTGGACACAAGCCAGAATACACAAAGCAACTAACTTTCGTTTCATTTCATCTGGTAATTAACGCCATCTTGAATCCTTTGTTCTAAGAGCTGTGTCTAAAATCTGTTCACAGACTTTAATTACTTGCGTTTAAGATGATTAGCCCAAAAGTTTCCTTTGAAGTATGAACGCTTGGAATGTAGTCCTTCTTGATGGGTTGCCTGGAGCGTATTTTAAGAAGTTGTTTACGGCGTCTTGCTCCGCTAAGCGGAGGGGTCCGGCAGCCAGGAGCTTAAAGCCGCTGAGAGGGGGGGGGCTCTCCTTGCCTGCACCCCAGAGGCTATAAAACCTTCTGGAGAGCTACACAAGTGGCTCAACCCGACAGCGTGAGCTCTCCCCCAAAGGAATTTGGAGCGTGAGCTCTCCTAAGGAATTTGGAGCGTCCGAGGCATTTACGATCTTATAAAAACGCCTCTACAGGCAGCTGGATCGGCAAGCTCATAAAAGCCTGCCTGCGACAACCGCAGCTCAACCCGGAAGCCTCAATTCTATCAGTTTTAATTTACATTTTTAGCACAGGTTACTGGATTTAATTTATATTTTAGCATTTGTATGTATTTATTATGGTTTGTATGCTTGGTTTTTAATTTCCCTGTGCACCACCCTGAGTCCCATTGGGGAGAGAGGAGCGGTATAAAAGTGCAATCAAATCAAATCAAATCAAAAAGTCAAGTATCTGGGCATTCTGCTGACCAATAGATGCTCTTCAATTTTGGAGGATAATTTTGGAAAATTGGTGAAACAGATAAAGCAGGAGTTGGAAAGATGGAATTCCTTGCAACTTTTGTTGGTGGGTAGAATGGCGGCGATAAAGATGAATATATTACCCAAGATTATGTTCTTATTTCAAATGGTACCCCTAAAACTACAGGGTAAGCATTTTCGAGAGTTAGATAAAATCTGTGGAAGGTTTGTGTGGCAAGGAAAGAAAGCGCGAATTAGGTTGAAAATCCTGCAAGATCCAAGAGAAAGAGGCGTGTTTGGCTTTCCAAATTGGACACTCTATTACCAAGCTGGGATGCTAGCGTGGTTAAAAGATTGGATGAGTTTAGAAGACATAAGGATACTTTAGAAGGTCATGATTTGCAGAAAGGATGGCACGCCTACATGTGGGGGGATGGTCCCCCATCCAGAGGCGTCTTCCAGAGGCATGTGAGGAAAATTTTACTAGCGGTCTGGAAGATGGCAAAATTGAAATATTACGAAAAAAATCCTCTTTGGGTGTCACCAACGGAGGCGACAATATACCCAAATGTTCTTACCGAGGGCCACAGATGGACATACAAGGAGATCTTAAATTCCAGGGGGGAACTGAAGTCAGAAGAGCTGAAAAGACAGGGGCTAAAAATAAATTGGTGGCTGTATTTGCAGATGCAATCAAGATATAAGAAAGACAAAGCTACTGGAGGGATAGCCAACAAGATGCAAGAATTAGACAAAGCCCTTTTAACTAATGTCCAAAAAACTATAACGAAGTGTTATAAGCTGATGCTACTCTGGAAGGTAGAGGAAGAAGACGTGATGAAGGAACCTCTGACTGCCTGGGCCAAAAACTTTGGGTATGAAATTGATACAATTAAGTGGAGAGGAATTTGGAATAAAAATATCAAAGCCACATTGGCTTCGTCCTATAAAGAGAACCAATTTTGCCACCAGCCAGACTTGCTAGGATGTTTTCCAATTTATCATCGGCCTGCTGGAAGTGTGGCGCCGAGCGGGGGACCTACTACCATATGTGGTGGACCTGCCCAAAGGTTAAGGTATACTGGGATAGAGTAAGGAGATGGGTGCAGGAGATAACAGGGATTAAAGTGGCTAGGAAGCCAGAGCTCTTCCTCCTGGGAATCCTGACAGACCCAATGAGTAAAAGAATCAAGTACCTGGTCACGTATGTGCTAACTGCGGCAAGGATGCTCCTTGCGCAAAGGTGGAAAGACCCTAACATTTCGTCAGGAGAAAGCCTAATATACAAGATAACTGATTGTGCCGAATTAGATATGTTATCTAAATTACTAAAAAATGAACTTTACTTTACTTTACTTTACTTTTATTTGATTTCTATACCGCCCTTCTTCCTTTCGGGACTCAAGGCAGTGTACAGCCAGAATAAAAATGATGATACAGAGTTTAAAAACAGTATTAAAAAGAAATATTAAATAATTGGCCAATATTTAAAAATCCCAAACTAAAATCACTATTAAAAAATCCCTTTAAAATTATGATAGCCCGGCAGTGCAAAATAAGTGCGTCTTCAGGGCCCGATGGAAGAGATGTAGGTCCGAGATTGTCCTTAGTCCAGGGGGTAGGTCATTCCAGAGGGCGGGAGCTGCCACAGAGAAGGGGTTTAGCCGACGGCACCCTGAGGAGGCCCTCTCTGTGGGAGCGAACTGGACGGTGGGAGGTATTTGGTAGCAGGAGGTGGTCTTGCAGGTAACCAGGTCCCTTGCCATGGAGCGCTTTAAAGGTGGTTACTAGTACCTTGAAGCGCACCTGGAAAACCACCCCCTCTTGGCCCAACCAGGTCTCTGTAATACCCGCCAGGTCCGCGCCTCCCTCTAAAACTAGATCGTGGATGAGGGGGGCTTTTTTGACCACGGACCTGGCGTTACACAACAACAGCCGAAGACCCAGGCCCTGAGATCCTAAATCCCCTGGGCCGCAAGAGGAGTCACGAAGGCCGGAGGGCGCCACCGCTTGAAGACAGCGAGTGCGCCCTCCCCTAACCTGATATGGCCCTCGGCTCTCGCCATACCTGCCCCTCCCACTCACAGTACAGATAGAGTAGCCCTCTTTTGGACAGACCTTCACCCCCTCCCCAATTCTAGACTCTACACCCCCCCCCATCAAGGCCCCTAGCCAGTCTAAAAACATTCCCCGGTGGGTTTTTCCCCTCACCCACCACCCTAGTTCTAAATTTACCCTCCCCCTCCCTGGGACCCCTTAAAACATGGATTAAAAATCTAACTAAAAATCCCCTCAACTTCCGCTTCTGCCACCTCTCATGGTTAACAAACCCATCATCGAGGTGGGCCCTCGTGAAAGCTGAGGGCTACACTTGCGAGAGGGGAGCCTCCCGCAAGGCAAGGAGGTCAGCCGCTGAGTCCATATAAATAGAATAAAATAAAACCGGGAGGTAGCACCGGCCGTGGGGTCCAGTTTGCTGCAAAGGTCCCAGAGAGGAATAACCTCCCCCAACAGCAAGACATCGTAGACTACAATCAGAGAAGTCCTGGATGTTAGCGATTGATGCGAAAATAGATCTTGATTTAGCCTCCGGGCAGATGGATCATAAGGTCCCCAATGGAGCGACTCATGTAAGATGGTCACAGGAGGGCCTCCATGATAGTCAACAGGGCAGACAGGGCAAGCAGGGCCAAACAATGATAACAAACGGCCAGCGCCGTCCCAGCCACCTCCAGCCATCTCCAGCTGCCGTCGACGCCCGCGCCGCTGCAGCCCCGGCCAGCAGCCCTGCATCTTTGTCCACCTCGTCCGCCCAAACCTCTCACTTCTCTGGTCCCGACAAGCTCCTCCGTGCCGCTGATGACGTTGCCACAGCCGCGCCGTCGTCGCTCCGGGCCACTCCGGGCTGCCGCTACGCCGCTGCTGGGGCCCACCGCCGCCACCGCCGCTCCGGACTCCGGGCCGCTCCAGGCCACCGCCACGCCGCTGCTGGGGCCCACCGCCTCACAGCTGATGTAGTCGGCGCTGTGCCATCCACTCCCAGCTCCTCGTCCGACTGCTGCTCGGCGCCTATTGTACCCCGTGAGGGAAGAAGACCCTCATTGGGGCGGCAGGATGATCCACTTGCTGGGCCAGGCCAAAAGGTGGAAAAAATTGGCCAGGCAGTCCCCCTATACGGCAGGGAATTCCTCTGGTTCCTTCAGTGTCTCAAAAATTTGCTGCCTCCATCTTGGGCATGCGTCAACACAAAGAGGAGGGGAAAAAATTGGGAGCTGTGGTATCAATGGTTAGAAAAAGTGAAAAAGAATGGTGAGGAACTGAAGTGAAGAGAAAGATCTTAACTAGAAGGTGGAAAAAGGGTTAATTTATTCAATCTCGCACTGTACTACTGACAGAAAGGAAAGAAACTGCAATGAAACGAGAATGGGGGTATGGTGATGGTAATATGTACAAATATATTTGATTTAAAATACCAGAATTTGTATGAATTACGGGTGACGGTGAAAGGCCAATTGAAAAAAGAAAAAAAAAAGAAAAGAAAACAGCAGAACTTGGAAGGGATGAATGGCCAGTAAGATACCGTATTTATCGGCGTATAACACGCACAGGCGTATAACACGCACCTTCATTTTAAGAGGGAAATTTCAGGAAAAAAATTTAAATTTCAAATAAAGAACTTTGAAGCAAAATAAGGGTAGCTCAGAACTTTTTTTTATTAATATTATTACCACTTATAAGGTAAATAATGTAAAAGGAAAATGTGGTGAAACTCACTTAACGACGGCCTTGGTTAGCAACCAAACTTTTAGGCTCAATTGTGGTCATAAGTTCTTTCTTTCTCTCTCTCTCTTTCCTCCTTCCCCCCTCTCTCCATTTCTCTTTCTCTCTTTTTCTCTTTCTTTCTCTCTTTCTCTTTCTTTCCCTTCGTCTCTCTCTTTCTATCTGTCTCTCTCTCCTTCCTCTGCCCATCTCTCTCACTCTGTGTTTGTTTGTCTGTCTGTCTGTCTCTCTCTCACTCACTTAATCAGTCTCTATCTATCTGTCTCTCCCTCCCTCTCTCTGTGTGTGTCACTCACTCTGATTCTCTCCCTCCCTCTCTCTGTCTCTGTATGTCTGTCTCTTCCTCTTTCCCCCTGTCTGTCTCCGATTCATTCTCTATCTGTGTCTCTCTCCGTCTCTCTCCCTCCCTCTCTTTCTCTCTGTCTCTGTCTTTCCCTCCCTTCCCCTCTGTCTCTCTCTGTGTATGTCAGTCACTCCCTCTCTTCCCTCTCCCCCCGCCCCAACCCGGGAAGCAGCAGAAGGGCCGGCATGCCAGAGGTTACGGACGCCTCCTCCCACAGCGGGCCAGGTCGCCCGGCAGGGGCGTCAGGCAGAGAAGCCGCGCGCATCTCCGCCGGCTCCCTCCGACAGGGAGGAGAAACGTGTGCCGTGGTGGCTGTCGGAGGGAGCCGGCGGAGATGCGCGGGGCTTCCCTGCCCGATGCCCCTGCCGGGCGCAAGGCTCTGGGCTAGCAGCTAGCCCAGAGCCTTGCGCCCGGCAGGGGCATCGGGCAGGGAAGCCCCGCGCATCTCCGCCGGCTCCCTCCGACGGAGGAGAAACGTGTGCCGTGGTGGCTGTCAGAGGGAGCCGGTGGAGATGGGCGGGGCTTCCCTGCCCGATGCCCCTGCCGGGCGCAAGGCTCTGGGCTAGCAGCTAGCCCAGAGCCTTGCGCCCGGCAGGGGCATCGGGCAGGGAAGCCCCGCGCATCTCCGCCGGCTCCCTCCGACAGGGAGGAGAAACGTGTGCCGTGGTGGCTGTCAGAGGGAGCCGGTGGAGATGCGCGCGGCTTCCCTGCCCGATGCCCCCTCTTTGGCCCTTCCCCCCGCCCGTTCGCTCGCTCCAGGGGGCTGTGGCTCCGGCGCAGCCACAGCCCCGGGCATTCCCCTCGCCCGTTCGCTCGCTCCAGGGGGCTGTGGCTCCGGCGCAGCCACAGCCCCGGGCATTCCGCCTGCCCGTTCGCTCGCTCGAAGGGGCTGTGGCTGCGCCGGAGCCATCCGGGAGCCGCGCGTACATGCCGGGCCCTCTGCTGCCGACCACTGTAAAAACATGGCTTCGGCGTATAACACGCATACATCATTTGCCCCCTATTTTCAGGGGGAAAAAGTGCGTGTTATACGCCGATAAATACGGTAATCTATGTAACCCACGGACATAAATTAAGCCTGGAAAAGGCAAAGAAATCTTGCGAAAAGCTATATAAATAAGTTAACTATGAGTTTGTTCAAAACCGCTAATCTCAGAAACTACTGCACCGATGGCCACCAAATTTTCACACAACGTTCCTTACAAGTGCAGCACCAATGATACGTACAGATTGTGTTGGATGGCACACCGGTGCCAGGTACATGCCACGTAAATGTACAACTGCAGCTCTTCTGTGTGTTTCCCTCACTCGCCCCCCTCCCCTTTGGGGCCCCTTCCCCCTGCCCGCTTTTCAGCTCACGTCACTTGCACTAGCGGTGGAGTGGCCTGCGTTATATCTGCGACAGTCGCCTCCTCAGCGGCCTCTCTCTCCTCCGCCAACTCCCCCCCCCCAAGGCTGCTGCTGAGTCAGCGGCCTCTCACCGCCCCCACCACCCCCACCACTCCCGCCGCCAACTCCCCCTCCACAAGGCTGCTGCTGAGTCAGCGGCCTTTTCACCGCTGCTGCCGTGGCCCCCTCCTCTGCCAACTCCCCCCCACCGCAGGCCGCTGCTGAGTCAGCGGCCTCTCTCTCCTCTCTAGGTAAGTAGGTAGGTAGGTAGAGGGATAGAGGGAGAAATACAGTAGGTGGTGGTTAGAGGGCTAGAAAGAGAGGGAGAAATACAGTAGGTAGGTAGGTAGAGAGAGGGAGAAATACAGTAGGTAGGTAGGTAGGTAGAGTAAGAGAGGGAGGTAATGGAGAGGGAGGGGAAACCAAGGCATAGAAGGAAGGTGGACGCTGAGAGGGTCTATGAGGGGAAACTTTCATTTAACCAAACTTGGCCACAGCAACGCGTGGCGGGTACAGCTAGTAACATAATAAGAATATGGAATAGTTCATTTTTTCTCTAAAATGGCTCCCTGTCTGATGTGAAGGACAATCTTTGTAGCTATTTCACATATGTTGCAAAATGGTTGTTTGGTTTAGCCTTCTCATTTTTATTAAGACTGATACTATCTTATCTGAATAAAAACTTTATTGCAAAACACTTGCTATGCAAAAATATGCTGATTTTTTTTGCCACCTTGAGTACGAGGCTGTTTTTCTAGAAAGATTGGGGGGTAGGGGGCAGTCATTTAACAAGCCATATTGTCAGGGTATCCATCATGCCTTTTAAGATAAATTTGTGTTTGGATATTGAAATGAAATCTTGCTTTTACAGGACACAGTAAAACATGGTGGATTATTATGAAGTTCTAGGAGTGCATAGACGTGCCTCACCAGAAGACATTAAAAAAGCGTATGTACTCATTTTTTATGTTTTTATTTGATTCAAAACAAAGTTAAAATACAAAATACAAAACTCAAATGCAAAAAGAAAGCCCCCCACAAAATAATGCATTAAAAAGCATAAAAAACACATTATCTCCTCTAGTTGAATACTGATTAATATAGTACTACAACATTAATTCCCACCCCTTGTAAAACAAAGCCCTCCCAAAAAATTTAAACTATTAAATCTAGTCACAACTTGTTGACCTGTCTTCTACAGTATATATTAGATTAATAACAAAGTTGTTAACAGGAAGTGCAATAATAGTGAAACAGAACAAAATAAAAGTTTCGAAACTCACTGTTAACAAGCTGTTATTGTAATCCACTCGTAGAAAATTTACCATGGCATCTTATCTATCTGAAATCATCCCCAAAATTATAAATAGATCGTCCTGGGTCAAATATCCATGTTTGTTTCTTAATGTCCTCTCTTGTCAATTGTTGTTTAATTAAATACAGTAAATTCAGTCTCCAGAATAGGTCTATCTTCCAATCAACGTGCAAGCAAATCTAGTTGCCAGTTAACTGTAATCCATCTTTTCCCTCAGGCTTCATAGAGGAAAGGAATTTCTCCTCCTTCCAGTTAAAGCCATGATGTTGAAGAAATGTACAGATTTAAACTTTGGAACAGCAGATGAAATCCACTTTACTGATTCTCTAGCCGTGAGATTATCTCTTTGATCTGGAACTGGATCAAAGTCCTTTTGTGTATCTTTATCCAAAAATAAAGCTTCAGATGCTAAAGGTGCTTTTTTTCAAGAGGCAACTGGACTTCCTGATTTTTCTTTGAAGACGTTTTGCTGGTCATCCAACAAGCTTCTTCAGCTCAGACCCTAACATTTTTTGAACAATCATTATAGTTTGGTCAAGCTTTTGAAGGAGAAATACAGCTAGAAGCTGCATATTTCCCCACCCTCCTTTCTTAGGTTTCAGACACTTTTCAGCCATTTTAATCTGTGAAATTTAGTCATGGAACAAAGAACAAAAAAAGTATTAAAATTCTTAGTTCATCAGGCTAGTTTGTTTTTCTGTTCATGCACTATTGTTCTTGAATAAAGTATCTTTGGCTTTGATTTCAGGTACCGTAAACTGGCGTTAAAATGGCACCCTGACAAAAATCCAGATAATAAAGAGGAAGCAGAGAGACAATTCAAGCAAGTTGCTGAGGCTTATGAAGTGCTGTTGGATGGTGAGTAATAATATGAAAGGTTTCCACACCAGGACCTGTCGCAGTTAGAAATGCCTAAAACTATTGAATATATATTTGACCCCATAATGTCAAGGAAAAAGTTCTGCTAGATTGGACCAGGTAAAAATGTTCTTCTCCTCTGGACTTTTCTTGGAAAAAGAGAGATATGCTGCATTGGATAATTGTTCACAGCAGCTGTGGAGAGGGAAGGAAAGGTGCTGGTATGAGTGGGGAGCAGGCATAGTGCTTAAGGGAAAGATAATTTATATGGTTTAAATAATCAATTTCAATCTATATTTAAATGTAGATTATATAAATTGGGGCAATATGCAGCTCAATCGTGATTACACTCTCCCCACCAATATGTCAATTCAGGTTTCTGGCTCTGTCCTTTATTAGTTACTAGCTGTACCCGCCACGCGTTGCTGTGGCCACGTTTGGTTAAATGAAAAAGTTTCCCCTCATAGACCCTCTCAGCGGCCCCCTTCCTTCTCTGCCTCGGTTTCCCCTCCCTCTCCCTCTCCCTCCCCTCCCTCTCTTACTCTACCTACCTACCTACCTACCTACCTACTGTATTTCTCCCCCCCCTCTCTTTCTATCCCTCTTCGGGAATACCTTACACAAGCAAATGGTGAGCCACTGTGTGAGACAGAATGCTGGACTGGATGGGCTGTGGCCTGTTCCAGCAAGGGTATTCTTATGTTCTTATGTTCTTACCTATCTACCTACCTACTGTATTTTCCCTCTGTCCCTCTACCTACCTACCTACTGTATTTTTCCTTCTCTCTGTCTATCCCTCTACCTATCTACCTACCTACTGTATTTCTCCCTCCCTCTCTCTATCCCTCTACCTACCTATCTACCTACCTACCTACTGTATTTCTCCCTCTATCTCTCTACCTACCTACTGTATTTGTCCCTCTCTCTCTATCCCCCTACCTACCTACCTACCTACCTACCTACCTACCTACCTACCTACCTACCTATTGGTACAGTAGTTGTTGATATTAGCGGTTTTGAACAAACGCATAGTTAAATTTTATTTATATAGATTAATAGTTTTCTGACTTTTGCTCTTCAAACCAATCTTTCTAAAGCCAGAATAGATTAACACTTGCAATTAAAGGAAAGGAAGAATCTGATTATAATATGTGGGAGTTATCAATGGTTAGAGAATAAATATGAAAGCAATCTATATAAATAAAAAGTTAACTATGAGTTTGTTCCAAACCGGTAATCTCAGAAACTACTGCACCGATCGCCACCAAATTTTCACACAACGTTCCTTACACAACGAGCTGCTTTTCAGCTCACGTCCTCTCCAACGCTGCTGCCGCTGCCCCCGCCCCCCTCCGCCAACTCCCCCCCAAGGCCGCTGCCAAGTCAGCGGCCTCTCCGCCGCCGCTGCCAAGTCAGCGGCCTCTCCGCTGCTGCCGCCACCCCCCCTCCGCCAACTCCCCCCTGCGAGGCTGCTGCCGAGTCAGCGGCCTCTCCTCTGCCGCTCCCGCTGCCCTCCCCCTCTGCCCCCTCCCCCCCTCCAAGGCCGCTGCCGAGTCAGCGGCCTCTCTCTCCTCTCTCTTTAGGTAGGTAATTTAATTAATTTTAATTTTATCAAATTTCTATACCGCCCTATCTCCCTGGTGGGGACTCAGGGCGGTGCACAGAGGAAATAAAAACACACAGTAACATACAAATACAAGATAAAATCGAATTAAATTTAGAGACTCTGTGCTAAAATCATTAAAACGGTTAAGACTATAAAAACAATATATTAAAATTAACTTATTGGATCTATGCCAAGCCGGCTAGGTGAAAAAGATGCGTTTTAAGCCCTCGGTGGAAGAGGCGTAGGTCTGTGATAGTGCGAAGATCAGGGGGCAGGTCGTTCAAGAGGGCCGGACCCGCCACAGAGAAGGCTCTCCCCCTGGGGGTCGCCCGCCGGCATTGACCGGCGGACGGCACCCTGAGGAGGCCCTCTCTGTGGGAGCGGACAGGTCGAAGGGAGGTATGTGGTAGGAGGCGGTCACGCAGGTAACCAGGTCCCGTGCCATGGAGCGCTTTGAAGATGGTTACTAGCACCTTGAAGCGCACCCGAAAGGCCACAGGCAGCCAGTGCAGCTCGCGCAGGAGGGGTGTTATGTGGGAGTATCGTGAACCTCCCAGAATCCCCCGCGCGGCTGCATTCTGCACTAGCTGGAGCCTCCGGGTGCACCTCAAGGGGAGCCCCATGTAGACAGCGTTACAGTAATCTAGGCGTGAAGTGACGAGGGCTTGAGTGACCGTGCGTAGGGCGTCCCGCTCTAGAAAGGGGCGCAACTGGTGTATCAGGTACACAGAAAGGGCTGCAATGCCCTCGGAAGATCTTGGAGGGCTGAAGGTGGAGGCGAGGGTAACCGTTCCGGACTGGGTTGAGCGTTTACCATCTGGCCGTGCGAAAGACTATGCAACCTAGGACGTTTGCGGCCTGTGAGGCCTTTTAGGCTGAGGAGTCAGAGGAAAGGTGGAAGAGGAGCCTGACTTATAGACCATTGTAAAGGCCGCTAACTCGAGCGTTAGCCTCCACAGGACATCTGAGCAGCCCATATGATGGACATTTCGAACTATTTGGGGGAAGAATATTTCTGTCATCTACTACCCCCCCCCCCCCCCCCCCCGCTGGATAGAGTATTTCCACCCCACCTGGACTACCTGCCGCACTTTATCATCTATCTTACCTTACGCTTTTAAGTTTTAGCTTGCTGTGTTAATCCTGACTTGCAATGTACCATCTTAGGCGATTCCCCCCCCCCCCTTTTTTAGAACCAGTGCCGTTGTTATGCTATTGTCGTACTCCAGAACAGAGCTCCTTTGCCTGCAAGAGTCTCCCCTCTCGCAGGCCTGGCCCCCTCGTCTAACACGGGCCCACCTCGATGATGGACTGATTGTTCCTGAGAGGTGGGCGAAGCGCAAACTGAGGGGGTTCTTGGGTAATTTTTTAATTCGGCTTTTAGGGGGTTCCAGGGTGGAAGGGGGGAATAGTCCAGGGGGGGGGGGACGGCAAACGATTGGGCCGGCTGGCGGAAGTAGGACTACGGAGGAAGGGGGAGGGGGGGTTGTTTCCAATGAGGTTTTATCCATCGATTCGGTCTTAGGGAGGGGCAGGGGCGGTGGGAGGCGGCAGGGGCATCATCGGTTGGAAGACCGTGGCCGCTGGATACAGGCGGTCACGCGCTCCAACTCTCCGCCCTCCCATCGCAGACTAGGTGGGCAGGAATCACAGACCCGGGGCCCTAGGCTGATGTTATGCAACGCCAGGTCCGTGGTTCAGAAAGCCCCCCTCATCCATGACCTTGTGTCAGAGGGGGACCCGGACCTGGTGGGTATAACGGAAACCTGGTTGGGCCACGAAGGGGGTTTACCCCTCGTGGACATGTGCCCACCAGGTTACCGCGCCTTCCATCAGCCTAGGGCCCTAGGGAGGGGTGGGGGAGTGGCGATTATGGTTAAGGAAGGTCTTGAGCTGAAGGAGACCACAGTCCCTCAGACAACCGGGTGTGAATCTCTCTGCGTGAGATGGGGCCTAGGGAGGCAGTTGGGCGTGTTGTATACCTGGCTCCTCGCTATGCAACAACAGCCCTGCCCGAGCTCCTAGAGGTGATAGCCGAGGCGGCAGTTGAGACCCCCAGACTGGTAGTCATGGGGGACTTTAACTTGCCGTCGGCGGGAGAAGCCTCTGGAGCAGCTCGGGAGTTCATGGCCTCCATGACGGCCATGGACCTGACCCAGGTAGTTTTAGGCCCTACTCACGAGGGGGGAAACACGCTGGATTTGATCTTTGTCTCGGGACAGTGGAGCTGTGATCTGGGAATAGGGGATTTAGTCATCACTCCCTTGTCATGGACAGATCACGCTCTCCTTCAGCTGGACTTTCCAATCGCTTCACCTCACCGCGGGGAGGCGGAACCGGATACTCCTAGATGGTTCTGCCCCAGGCTTCTAATGGACCCGGAAAGGTTCCAGAGGGAGCTTGGGCCAATTCCTGTGACCCTGCCTCGCGACTCGACTGAGGACCTAGTGGCCGCATGGTTAAGTGCGGCCGCGGGGGCCTTGGACCGAGTCGCGCCCTTGCGGACTCTCTTGCGGCGACGAACCACCCAAGCTCCCTGGTTCACTGAGGAGCTTCGGGAGATGAAGCGCCACAAGAGACGCCTAGAGAGCAGATGGAGATCCTCTCGCTCCGAAGCCGACCGAACACTAGTGAGAACCCATATTAGGGCTTACTTAGTGGCGATAAGGGTGGCCAAACGTGAGTATTGTGCCACCCTTATTGCATCCGCAGATAACCGCCCTGCCGCCCTGTTTGGGGTGACCCGCTCCCTCCTTCACCAGAGGCCGCGGGAAGCCCCTTTACAAGGGCGAGCAGAGGAATTTGGGATTTATCTGCAGGAGAAAATCACTCGGATTCGGAATGAGCTACCCTCCATCGACAGTGGTCCTGTGGGACTGTCCGAGACTAGTCTTGAGGCTCCTTCTTGGGAGGAGTTTGACTTTGTTACCACCGATGATATGGACAGGTTGTCAAGGAAACTTAGGGCGACCACATGTTTATTGGACCCGTGTCCCTCCTGGCTTGTACTGGCATCCTGGGAGACGACACGAGGCTAGCTCCAGGGCATTGTCAACGCATCTTTGAGTGAGGGGTCCTTACCTGCCGTCTTGAAAGAGGCGGTAGTGAGGCCCCTCCTCAAGAAGCCGTCCCTGGACCCAGCATTATTAGAGAACTATCGTCCGGTCTCCAACCTTCACTTTTTGGTGAAGGTTGTTGAGAGTGTGGTAGCCCAACAGTTCCCGCGACACCTGGAGGAAGTTGATTATCTAGACCCGCGCCAGTCCGGCTTCCGACCCGGTCACAGCACCGAGACGGCATTGGTCGCGTTGGTTGATGATCTCTGGAGGGCGCGGGATAGAGGTTATTCCTCTATCCTAGTCCTATTAGACCTCTCGGCGGCTTTTGATACCATCGACCATGGTATCCTATTGCACCGACTGGGGGGGTTGGGGCTGGGAGCCACCGTTCTGCGGTGGTTCTCGTCCTACCTCTCTGGTCGGTCGCAATATGTGTTGATGGGAGGGCAGAGGTCGACCTCGAGGCCCCTCTTATGTGCGGTTCCTCAGGGGTCGGTCCTCTCGCCCCTCCTGTTTAACACATATATGAAGCCGCTGGGTGAGATCATCCGTGGTTTTGGGGTGGAGTACCATCTGTACGCTGACGACACTCAGCTGTACATATCCACCCCAGACCACCCCAACGATGCCGCCGAAGTGCTGTCCTGGTGTTTGGAGGCCGTACGGATCTGGATGGGTGGTAACAAACTCAAGCTCAACCCTGCCAAGACTGAGTGGCTGTGGTTTCCGGCACCTCGGTTCAGCCAGATTACTCCAACTCTGGCCATTGGGGGCGAAACACCGGCCCCCGTGGAGAGGGCTCGCAATTTGGGTGTCCTCCTGGATTCCCGGCTGTCCATGGAAGACCATGTGGCGGCCGTGGCCAGGGGGGCGTTTCATCAGGTACGCCTGATGCGCCAGTTGCGCCCCTTACTGGACCGGGCTGCCCTTCGCACAGTCACTCAGGCCCTCGTGACGTCCCAACTCGACTACTGTAATGCTCTCTACATGGGGCTTCCCTTGAGGTGCACTCGAAAGCTACAGTTAGTGCAGAATGCAGCCGCGCGGGTGATTACGGGAGCCCCTAGATGCTCCCATATAACACCAATCCTGCGCGAGCTGCACTGGCTTCCTGTGGTCTTTCGGGTGCGCTTCAAGGTCCTGATGACCATCTTCAAAGCGCTCCATGGCTCGGGACCTAGTTACATGCGAGACCGTCTCCTGCCCCATACGTCCCTTAGACCGATACGCTCCCACAGAGAGGGCCTTCTCAGGGTGCCGTCGGCTGGACAATGCCGACTGGCGACACCCAGGGGAAGGGCCTTCTCTGTGGCGGGCCCTGCCCTGTGGAACGACCTACCCCCTGAATTACGCACCATCACTGACCTCCGCCTCTTCCGCCAGTGTTTAAAAACACATTTGTTTCATCAAGCCGGCCTTGCATAGCCTCCGCTGTTGACTAGTTTAGATAGTTTTAAAATGGGGGGTTTTAATTGGTTTTAGCACAGGATTTCATATTTAATAGGCTTTTAAAATTTTATATTTTTGTATTGTTTTGTATATTTTTAATTTTCCTGTGCGCCGCCCTGGGTCCTTTTGGAGAAGGGCGGGATATAAATTGAATAAAATAAATAAAATAAATAAATGGGGCTTCCCTTGAGGTGCACTCGAAAGCTACCGTTAGTCCAAAACGCAGCCGCGCGGGTGATTATGGGAGCCACCAGATGCTCCCACATAACACCGATCCTGCGCGAGCTGCATTTTCTTCCTGCGGCCTTTTGGGTGCGCTTCAAGGTTCTGACGACCATCTTGAAAGCGCTCCATGGCTCGGGGCCTAGTTATATGCGAGACCGCCTCTTGCCCCATCCATCCCTTAGACCGATACGCTCCCACAGAGAGGGCCTTCTCAGGGTGCCGTCGGCCGGACAATGCCGACTGGCGACACCCAGGGGAAGAGCCTTCTCTGTGGCGGGCCCAGCCCTTTGGAACGACCTACCCCCGGAATTACGCACCATCACCGACCTCCGCCTCTTCCGCCAATGTCTAAAGACATACCTGTTCCAACAAGCCGGCCTAGCCTAACCTCCCACGGGGACTTTTTTAGAAAGTTTTAAATTGGGTATTTTAAATTTGGCTTTTAGCATAGGATAGGATAGTTTAATATATATTTTAAATTATGTATTTATTTTTGTATTTTGTATGTTTTTAAATTTCCTGTGCGCCGCCCTGGGTCCTCTGTGGAGAAGGGCGGGATATAAATATAAATAAATAAATAAATAAATAAATAAATAAATAAACCTGATAGAAGGCCCCCCTGGCCACAGCTGTCAGATGGTCATCCAAGTTGCGAGCCCTTTCCGCGGGGGCTAGTGCCTCGTCCCCGATAGCCAGGGATGGAACCAGCTGGCTATATCGAGACGCTGGAAACCACAGCCACTCAGTCTTGGACGGGTTGAGTCGAAGCTTGTTCCTCCCCATCCAGACCCGCACGCCCTCCAAACACTGGGACATCACTTCAACAGCATCGTTGGGGTGGTTTGGGGTAGAAATGTACAGCTGAGTATCATCAGCGTACTGATGGTATTCTACCCCAAAACCACGGATGATCTCACCCAGCGGCTTCATATAGGTGTTGAACAGGAGAGGCGAGAGGACCGACCCCTGAGGCACCCCACAAGTGAGGGGCCTCGACGTCGATCTCTGCCCTCCTGCCAACACAAATTGCGACCGACCGGAGAGGTAGGAGGAGAACCTCCGTAGCACGGTGCCTCCCAACCCCAACCCCCCCAGCCGGTGCAATAGGATACCATGGTCGATGGTATCGAAAGCCGCTGAGAGGTCTAATAGGACCAGGATAGAGGAACAACCCCTATACCGGGCCCTCCAGAGATCATCGACCAACGCGACCAATGCCGTCTCCGTGCTGTGTCCAGGTCGGAAGCCGGACTGGCGCGGGTCTAGATAGATAGTTTCCTCCAGGTGCTGGGGGAACTGTTGTGCCACCACACTCTCAACAAACTTCGCAAGAAAGCAAAGGTTGGAGACCGGATGGTAATTAGCCAATACTGCTGGGTCCAGGGAAGGCTTCTTGAGGAGGGGCTGCACCACCGCCTCTTTCAAGACGGCTGGTAGAAATCCCTCACTCAAAGAAGCGTTTACTACTTCCTGGAGCCAGCCTCGTGTAACCTCCTGGGATGCCAGTACAAGCCAGGAGGGACACGGGTCCAATAAACATGTGGTAGCATTCAGCCGCCCCAGCAACCTGTCCATGTCATCTGGAGTCCCAAGGTCGAACTCTTCCCATAAAACAGTCTCAAGGCCTGCCTCCGTCAGCCCGCCCAGACTACCTTCATTGGAGGCCAATTCGTCCCGAATCTGAGCGATTTTATCCTGCAGATAACATCCAAATTCCTCTGCACGACCCAGGATGCCAGTACAAGCCAGGAGGGACACGGGTCCACTAAACATGTGGTAGCCCCTAAGGTTCCTCAACAACTTGTCCATATCCTCGGTAGCAACAAAGTCAAACTCCTCCCAAGATGTTGTCTCAAGACCGGCATCTGACAGGCCGACTGGGCAACTTTCAGTGGAGGGCAACTCGTTCCAAATCTGAGTGATTTTGTCCTGCAGATAAGCTCCAAATTCCTCTGCTCGACCCTGCAAAGGGGCTTCCCGCAGCCTCTTGTAGGAGGGAGCGGGTCACTCTGAACAGGGCGGCAGGGCGGTTATCTGCGGATGCGATGAGAGCGGCAAGATAATTGCGTTTTGCTGCTCTTATCGCCACGAGGTAGGTCCGCAAATGGGACCTTACACATGTTCGGTCGGATTCAGAGCGAGTGGATCTCCAAATGCTCTCTAGGCATCTCTTTCGCCGTTTCATCACCCTCAGCTCCTCGGAAAACCAAGGGGCCAGGGTGGATCAGCGCCGAGTGAGAGGCCGCAGGGGTGCGACCCGGTCCAGGGCCCCGGCGGTCACCCTATTCCAGGCAGCCACCAGGTCCTCAGTCGAGTCGCGGGTCAGGGTCACTGGTATTGGCCCAAGCTCTGTCTGGAACCTCTCTGGATCCATCAGGCGCCTGGGTCGGAACCATCTTGGGATTTCTGGTTCCGCCTCCCCACAGTGGGGTGTACCGGTCGGGAAGTCTAGCCGAAGGAGAGAGTGAGGTAGGTAAGTAGGTAGTTAGAGGAATAGAGGAAGAAATACATTAGGTAGGTAGGTAGAGTAAGAGAGGGAGGGGAGGGAGAGGGAGGGGAAACCGATGCAAAGAAGGAAGGGGGTCGCTGAGAGAGTCTATGAGGGGAAACTTTTTCATTTAACCAAACTTGACCACAGCAACACATGGCGGGTACAGCTAGTCTATATAAATAAAAAGTTAACTATGAGTTTGTTCAAAACCGCCGATCTCAAAAACGACTGTACCAATCGCCACCAAATTTTCACACAACATTCCTTACAAGTGCAACACCAATGTTACGTACAAAATGTGTGTATGGCACACCAATGCCAGGTAGACACCACACAAATGTACAACTGCAGCTCTTCTGTGTGTTTTCCTCACTCGCTCACTCACCCCCTCGCCTCCTTCCGCCCCTCCCACCTCGGCGCTGCCGACGCCAGCGCCGCCACGCCCTCCGGCTCCTTCCACCCCTCCCACCTCGCCACTTCCACTACCTTCTGCTCAACATCCCCCCCCCCCCCCGGCTGCTGCAGCCGCTCTCTCCTCCCACATCTACTGTTTACTTAAAGGTATTTATGCTGATATAGGTATTTCATTAGATAGGTAGGTACTTAGGTACAGGGACACATACAAAGGGAGTAGTTATTTAGGTAGGTAGCGGGATATAGACAGATAGAAATATAGTAGGTAGGTAATTATACGAATTCAAAGACATAGATGGAGGAATGCATTAGGTTAGGTAGGTAGGTAGGTAGGTAGGTAGGTAGGTAGGTAGGTAGGTAGGTCGGTGGAGAGAGTGGGAGAGGGAGAAATACAGTAGGTAGGTAAGTAGAGGGATAGAGAGAGAGGGAGAAATACAGTAGGTAGGTAGGTGGAGAGAGTGGGAGAGAGGGAGAAATACAGTAGGTAGGTAGGTAGAGGGATAGAGAGAGAGGGAGAAATACAGTAGGTAGGTAGGTCGAGGGAGAGAGAGAGAGGGAGAAATACAATAGGTAGGTAGGGAGAGGGAGAGAGAGCGAGAGGGAGAAATACAGTAGGTAGGTAGGTAGGTGGAGAGAGGGAGAAATACAGTAGGTAGGTAGGTAGGTAGGTAGAGGGATAGAGAGAGGGAGAATACAATAGGTAGGTAGGTAGGTAGGTAGGTAGAGGGATAGAGAGAGGGAGAAATACTGTAGGTAGGTAGGTAGAGGGATAGAGAGAGTGAGAATACAATAGGTATGTAGGTAGGTAGGTAGAGAGATAGAGGAGAAATACAGTAGGTAGGTAGGTAGGTAGAGGGATAGAGAGAGGGAGAATTACAGGAGGTAGGTAGGTAGAGGGATAGAGAGAGGGAGAATACAATAGGAGGTAGGTAGGTAGGTAGGTAGGTAGGTAGGTAGGTAGGTAGGTAGGTAGAGGGATAGAGAGAGTAGAAATACGGTAGGTGGGTAGGTGGAGAGAGGGAGAAATATGATAGGTAGGTAGGTAGGTAGAGGGATAGAGAGAGGGAGAAATACGGTATGTAGGTAGGTAGAGGGATAGAGAGAGAATACAATAGGTAGGTAGGTAGGTAGGTAGGTAGGTAGGTAGGTAGGTAGAGAGATAGAGGAGAAATACAGTAGGTAGGTAGGTAGAGGGATAGAGGGAGAATTACAGTAGGTAGGTATTTAGGTAGAAGAATAGAGAGAGAGAGAAATACGATAGGTAGGTAGAGAGAGAAATACAGTAGGTAGGTAGGTAGAGGGAGAAAGGAACAAATACAGTAGGTAGGTAGGTTGGGGATTATACAGTGGTTGTGTGTACACAGGTTGGTTGGCCATTTAACCAGACTGGGCCACAGCAACGTGTGGCTGGGTACATCTAGTCCAGTGGTGGGCAAACTCATTGGTCAACAGAGCCAAATATCAACAATACAATGATTGAAATTTCTTTTGAGAGCCAGAAGAAGGTGTGTGTCAGAACTGCCTCTAACGATGACCAAGAAAGAATCCCCTCAAATCCATTTTGAAAGATTTAAGAGTACTTTTACTGGCTACGAAAAGAATGCAGTGAAATTCAAGCAAGGTCTGAGGTATTCGCACGCGAAAGCATACATATCAATCAGTGTCCATCCCCTTTTCCCCATAACCCCCCAACCCACTGTCCAATGCAAAAAAAACCTTGATGTCATGTGGGTTGCATCTTCAGGAGCATCAGCAGAATGGTATGCAAGACCGTTGACCTTGGCTACTGCCGGTATCAGCTCCTGGCTTGTGAAGTAGAAAGCGAGAGCATCTACTATCTCCAAAACACCTCCTGCAAATATATAATCCCATACCCAGACCCCATAGCTCCTCCCTCCCTGTTTCAATGACAGCCGAAGCAAGCAAGAAAGCGGAGGCTGACATCCGGCCCTCCTCCAGGATAGTGGGGTCAGTCCTGCAAAGGAAATACAAAAAGAAACAGAGAGAGAACGATAAAAGGGCAATCAGTAAAAATGCGATCAAGGATTTTTAGGATACTTAGCATAAAACCTCTTCAACAGTTTGGGAGCCCTAACATGACTTTTGTCAACCCATTCGGTGTGGTATGGGGGAAAGTGCTTCCAAGCAACAAGGTATTGCACTTTGTTTCTCCGTCTCCTCGAGTCCAAAATGTGTTTGACTTCAAAGTGTTGTTCCCCTTCCATTAAAATGGGAGCAGGAGGAGTAGGTTGTGATGGTCGAAGTGGAGACGAACATTCAGGTTTCAAAAGGTGCACATGGAAAATTGGGTAAAGACGTTGGAGATTTTTTGGCAAGTCCAGCTTCAGTGATACATAACTAATAACCTTAACGATCGGGAGAGAACCCACATATTTAGGACCCAGTTTTTTGGATTTTTGAGGACTCTCCAGAAACCTGGTAGAGAGGAAAACACGATCGCCAACCTTATACCGCAGAGGCTGAGTCCTTTTCTTATCTGCGTACTTCTTATGAGACTGGTGGGCATCATCCAAAGTCTTTCGTGCAATGGGCCAAAACTTCAAAAGTTGAGCACTCCAATCCAAAAGGGACAAAATTTTGGGTGCCTCGTGAGGCAGTTCAGGAATCGGAACGAAATCTTGCCCGTAAACCACTTTGAAGGGGGTCATTCCAGTGCTGCTATGCACCAAGTTATTGTAAGCTACCTCAGCATGAGGTAAGAGCTCAGCCCAATCATCTTGTTGATAATTTATGAAACAACGAAGGTACTGTTCCAGAACAGAATTGGCCCGTTCACAAGCCCCATTAGTCTGAGGGTGGTGGGAGGAGCTTAATCCCTGGGAGGAGCCAATTAATTTCAGGAATTCTTTCAAATATTGGGAGGTGAACTGAACACCTCTATCAGAAACTATACGTTTAGGAACTCCATGTAATCGATAAATGTGTGAAACAAACAACTTTGCCAATGTTTTAGCCGACGGGATCTTAGAACAGGGTATAAAATGAACTTATTTAGAGAACAAATCAGTAACCACCCAGATAATGGTGCAACCGAGGCTACTTGGCAGGTCGACAATGAAATTCATAGATATTTCCTTCCAAGGAGCCTCTGGGCGCGCCACAGTTTGGAGGAGTCCTTGAGGCTTGCCCGGAGGACGTTTAGCCGCTGCACAAACGGGACAACTCGCAATATAAGACTCAACATCTTTCTTCAGCGATGGCCACCAAAATTGTCTTTTCACCAAATGTAGAGTTTTTACAAATCCAAAATGTCCCGCCATTCTGGAATCGTGGGCCCGTTGAAGCACCAATGGTTTAAGACTAGCTGGAACATACAATGTTGAGCCCACCCAAGGTAAGTCATCCTTCAAAGTACAGTCACTGGAATGCGATTTAAACCAGTCATCAGACTGAAGTTCCTTCTTAATCCTAGTTACCAGGTCGCCGGGGACCTCTGTTTCCCCCGAACCGTGGCTTCTGGTAACGACAGGAGCAGCAAGACTCCACACAGGAATGACAGGATGTACGACAGTCAATTTTGAACTATTATATGGGGGAAGCCTCGATAAAGCATCAGCCATAAAATTCTTGCCCCCTGGAATATACTTGAGGATAAAATTAAAACGATTGAAATGTTGAGACCAACGAACTTGTTTCGGAGAGAGTTTGCGGGGCGTCTTCAAAGCTTCCAAGTTCTTATGATCCGTCCAGACTTCAAACGGGTGAGTGGCGCCTTCCAAAAAATGGCGCCAGGTCATAAGCGCCCAACGTACAGCAAATGCTTCCTTCTCCCATATCGCCCATCTTCTCTCGGTGTCAGAGAGTTTACGAGAAGTGTATGCGCATGGTTGCAATTTTCCATCTGCATTGTATTGTAGCAATACCGCTCCTATCGCCACATCGCTAGCGTCAGCCTGAACGATAAAAGGTGCCTCTATGTCAGGGTGTTTCAGCACAGGCTCAGCTGCAAACAGACGCTTTAGTTTCTCGAAGGCGGCTTGACATTCCATAGTCCAGTTCAGGGGTTTGTTCGGCCGTGGTTTGGTATCGCCCTTAGTCTTCAAAAGGTTAGTAATAGGCAAAGCAATGCTAGCAAAAGGGGATAAATTGGTGATAAAAATTAGCAAATCCCAAGAAACTTTGTAACTGCTTGCGGGTGCGAGGAGGAGCCCACTCAGTAACAGCTCAGACCTTCGCTGGGTCCATCTCAATGCCCTCCCCAGATATGCGGTAACCCAGATAGTCAATTTTGTCTTGATGAAACTCACACTTTGAGAGTTTAGGGTAAAGTTCAGCAGACCTCAATTTTTTCAGAACTGAACGGACAAGCCTTATATGTTCCTCACATGTTTCCGTGTAAATAAGGATGTCGTCGAGATAGACGATCACGCCCTTGTACAGGTGTTGATGCAAAACTTTATTTATTAATTGCATAAAAACCGCTGGCGCCCCCTGCAGGCCAAACGGCAAGACGTTGAATTGAAAATACCCTAAAGGGCAGTTGAAAGCAGTTTTCCATTCATCCCCCTCTTTGATTCTGATCCTATAGCACGCTTCTCTGAGGTCCAATTTTGTAAAGATTTTCCCTCTCGCTAAATGTGCCAACATGTCCTTCATGAGGGGTAGGGGGTAAACATTCTCAGCGCAAATGGTATTTAAGTTCCTGTAGTCCACAACCAAGCGAAGGTCACCATCTTTCTTTTCTCTGAACACAACAGGGGCTGCTACACGTGGCCTAGCTGGCTCAATAAAACCTCTAGCTAGGTTTTTGTTGATGAATTTGGGAAGTTCAATCATCTCCCGGGGCGTCATGGAATAAATGCGGGGTTTTGGAAGTTGCACCTCAGGTAGGAAATCAATGGTACAGTCCGTTGTACGGTGGGGCGGTAAATTGTCAGAAGACCTCTCACTGAAAACATCCTTTAAGTCCCAGTACTCCTTTGGGATTTTCTCCTCTCCTTCAATTTTTTCTGAACCCCGGTTGAGAGGATCCCTGTGGAGGTGTGGGTTTTGAAATATGTTCATTGCCTTCTGGGGGTGTAGCGGTGCGTATGCGTAACCAGCCCTCAGTCCAGTTAATTTTAGGGTTCCACTTGTGCAATCAAGGCAATCCCAATATGAGGGGGTTACCTACTCCAGGTGCAACAATAAAACTTAGGGTCTCATGGTGACTGCCTATCCACATATCAGTAGGCTCGGTGACAAACTGAGCAGGAGCCCCCCCTGCTATGGACCCATCTAATTGACAAAAGGCAATGGGTACTTTCAAAATCCTCAGTCTTAATCCCATTTGTTCCACTATGTTGCGGCTAATAATGCAACGTGTGCAACCTGAATCCAATAGGGCCAGTAGTTTAGACTGAGAACCAGTAGAGGGCACTTTAAGTTCTACTGGAATGGTCATGGGGCCCGACCGGGAACTCACCCAATGTTCGTCATCATCGTTGTCGGTTTCGGTTTCTTCCTCCCAGTCATCAGGCTCCTCCTCCTTCCGTCCAGAGGTGCGGAGATCTAATGGTTCCACTCCCCTCATGGCTGGTTTACTCCTTGACACCGGATGTTTGTCAATCCTCCTCTTCTCTGATGATGCTTGGAGTCGGGGGCTTGGCTTCATTCGGCAGTTTGCAGCCCAGTGCCCCTCCTTCCCACAACGGAAACATGCAGTAGTGCGGGATTTGCCGGCAGCCCCTCCTTTTCCTCCTCTTGGGGTATCTCTGCGGAAGGGGGGGAGTGTTTTCTTCTCCCTTTCGATTTCTTCAAGGCTTTTATTTCTGGCTAGGTCAATCTCGACGTCCGCCGCTAGCTCATACCAACCCTGGAGGGTGTGGGGGTTTTGCCTATTTGCACACCTCTGAAATATCTCTCGGTTCAGGCCTTCCTTGTAACTGTCGACCAGGACTTCTTCAGACCACCCCCTCAACTAAATAGCTAATTCGCGAAACCTCTGGGTGTAATCCTGGACTGGATTTTCCCCTTGTTGAAGGGTTTTCATTTCCAGCCTGGCTTTTCTATCGAGGAGGGGGTCTTCAAAGCGTCTTCTCAGGGCAGCCATAAATCTATCGAAATTTCTCAGTAGGGGGGAGTCATCGTTGTACAAAGACACTATCCAGTCTGCAGCCTTCCCTTCCAGGGCTAAGGACACGACCCTTATCTTTGCCTCGTCATTATGGAGGTCGTAGCCAAATTGTCTTACAAAATTGCTTACTTGAAGTAAAAAGAAACCCAGATTTTTCGGATCCCCTCGAATTTCATTCCTAGGGGGGGGGGGATTTTTGCCATTCTCCGTTCGTGGGGTATCTCATCTCCACTCAAATTGGCTCTCGCCGGCGCTGCTCTTGCTGCCGCTGTGACTGGCTGAGCCCCATCACCTTGGGCAGCTCTGCCAGCCGCCCCGAGGGCTTCTCTTGGGCAGGCTTCTTCCTCCCCCCTTCTCACCTCTGGTTCACGGAACTCGGGTCCTCTCCCTTCTCTGCTCTCTCTGGCACGTCGCTTTTCCCTTGCCTCTCGAATCAGCTCTCTGGCTTGATTCATTAAGAGATTTTCCTCCTCAATCTCTTGCCATGCCGGGGGGGAGGGGGCGCCTACGTCTGTTGATTGTGACTCCAGGGGGGATCTCTTCGAATTCGCCCTTTAGCCCCACTCCCACTGACCAGCGGGGACGAACAGATCTCTCTTCAGTTTTCTCCCCCAAATCCAATTCCGCCAAACATTCCACTACTGACCTTTCTTCCAAAGGTTCTGGCTCTGGGGTGCACAATGTGGCCGTCGCTCCCATGTCTTCCTCCTGATCGCTGCTGGGGCCAGACATTTCTTTGAAGTTTTATGGTTTAATTACACTCTCTTCTGAAGGTGTTAGCTCAGAGAAGATTGCGAAGTGAGACCTTGCTTTTTGTCAGAACTGCCTCTAACGATGACCAAGAAAGAGTCCCCTCAAACCCATTTTGAAAGATTTAAGAGTACTTTTACTGGCTACGAAAAGAATGCAGTGAAATTCAAGCAAGGTCTGAGGTATTCGCGCGCGAAAGCATACATATCAATCAGTGTCCATCCCCTTTTCCCCATAACCCCCCAACCCACTGTCCAATGCAAAAAAAACCTTGATGTCATGTGGGTTGCATCTTCAGGAGCATCAGCAGAATGGTATGCAAGACCGTTGACCTTGGCTACTGCCGGTATCAGCTCCTGGCTTGTGAAGTAGAAAGCGAGAGCATCTACTATCTCCAAAACACCTCCTGCAAATATATAATCCCATACACAGACCCCATAGCCTCTCCCTCCCTGTTTCAATGACAGCCGAAGCAAGCAAGAAAGTGGAGGCTGACAGTGTGGCCTATTTTGTCGGAGTGGCTCAGCAGTCACATGACCATGTGGGTGTGGCCAACTTCGAAAATGTGGTGAAACTCACTTAATGACGCTCTTGTTTAGCAACCAAAATTTTGTGCTCAATTGTGGTCATAAGTTCTCTTTCGTTTCTCTTTACCGCTTTCTTTTTCTTTCTTTTCTTTCTTCCTTTCTTTCTCTTTCTCTTTCTGTCTCTCTCTGTCTCTCTCTCTCTGTGTCTGTCTGCCTGTCTCTCTCTCTGTGGCTCTTTATTTCTCTCTCCCTCCCTCCCTCCCTCTCTGTCTCTCTCTGTCATTCTCTCTGTATCTGTCTCTGTCTCTATCTCCTCCCTCCCTCTCTTATCTCTGTGTCTCTCTCCCCTCCCTTCCTAGCTGTCTCTCTCTGTCATTCTCTTTCTGTGTGTGTCTGTCTCTCTGTCTCTCTCTCCTCCCTTTCTCTGTCTCTCTCTGTCATTCTCTCTGTGTGTCTGTCTGTCTCACTCTCTCTCTCTCTCTGTGTCTCCCTGTCTCTGTCTCTCTCCTTCCCTCTCTGTCTCTCTCTCACCTCCCTTCCTCTCTGTCTGTCACTCTGTGTGTGCGTGTCTGTCTGTCTGTCTCTCACTCACTCACTCACTCTGTGTGCGTGTGTCTCTTTCTCTCTGTGTGTCTCTGTTTGTCTCTCCCTCCCAACCCGCGGATGGGCTCCAGACCAGCAGAGCCTCCTCCTTTTTTTTAACCAGGCGATCTTTCCTAAGAGAAAAAAAAAAAGGAGAACCTTAATTGCAGGCTCAACAAAAGAAGCTGGAAAGAGATACTGAATCCAGGAAGCTGAAACCTGGAAGTGGAGAACAACCTTTTCTGTCCCCTTACCATCCGATCTGGGAAGACGAACGCGAGGGGGATCCCTCCCCCCGCGGAGGGACTCAGGACCAGCTGAGCCTCATCCTTCTTTTTAACCAGGCGGCTATCAGTGAGAAGGCAGCGCGTGCCCGTGGGCTTGTGCAGCAGCCGAAGATCGCCTGGTTAAAGATTGCCTGGCTAAAAAGAAGGACAAGGCTCTGCTGATCCAGGAGCCCATCCGCGGGGGGGGGGGGGATCCCCCTCGCGTTCCTCTTCTTCCCGGAAAATAAAGGCACGCATGCATAATAATACAATTACAGCCTCGAAGACTGCAGAAGCTTCCTTCCAAAGCCCTCTGAGCGAGGAAGAGCCAGTTGGGAGAGGAGCTTTGGTCCTGCTCCGGGCTTTAATTGTACGGCACGCGCCTATGTTTTCCACAGAGTGGGGCTGCGGCCGGAAGACAAGGAACGTGAGGGGGTGCAGCGGGGCCAAAGAGCCGCGTGTGGCTCGCGAGCCGCGGTTTGCTGACCACTGAGCTAGTCTATATAAATAAAGTTTTTTCAAAACCACTAATCTCAGAAACTACTGCACCGATTGCCACCAAATTTTCACACAACGTTCCTTACAAGTGCGGCACCAATGATACGTACAGATTGTGTGGATATGGCACCTGTATCAACTGCAGCTCTTCTCACTCGCTCACTCCCCCCCTTTCGTGCCCCCCCCCCCTTTGTGGCCCCTCCCACCCGGCCGCTTTTCAGCTCACATCACTTCCACGCACGGTCTGCGTCATATCCGCAACGGTCGCCTCCTCAGCTGCTCCCCCTGCCGCTGCTCCCTCCGGTGTTGCTGAACAGCCGCTGCTGCCCCCCCTCGCTGCTGGTCCCCCCGCTGCCGCCACTGTGCGCCCTGCTGCCACTGCTCCCCCCGCTGCCGCCGGCCGCCGCTCCCCCATCGCTGCTGCCCCCGCCACTGCCGCCAACAATAGATAGGTAGTTAGGTTGGTAGAGGGATAGAGAGGGAGAGGGAGAAATACAGGAGGTTGGTAGGTAGGTAGCTAGTAGGTAGGTAGAGGGATATAGAGAGAGATGGAGAAATACAGGAGGTAGGTAGGTAGAGGGATAGAGAGGGAGAAATACAGGAGGTAGGTAGGTAGAGGGATAGAGAGGGAGAAATACAGGATGTAGGTAGGTAGGTAGAGGGATAGAGAGAGAGAGGGATAACTACAAGAGGCCGGTAGGTAGGTAGGGAGATAGGCAGAGAGAGAGGGAGAAATACAGGAGGTAGGTAGGTAGAGTAAGAGAGGGAGGCGAGGGAGAGGGAGGAGAAACCGAGGCACAGAAGGAAGGGGATCGCTGAGAGGGTCTATGAGGGGAAACTTTTTCATTTAACCAAACTTGGCCACAGCAATGCGTGGCGGGTACAGCTAGTGTATTATAAAGTTAAATAAGTTAAGAAGAGAAATGTTACAACAATAGATATGTTACATTTGAAGTATCAGTATTAAAATAAGAATAGATATAAATAATGAATATGGTGATAAGCTTTAACTGTTATGACACAAAAAATGTGTACCCAGACGACACACTGTTTAATGAATGATGAAATGTTTGTATTAAAAGGAAATGTATTTTTTTTTAAATGCCACTTTTTAGTGCCTTGACAGGATCAAGTCAAGTTTAAGGATCTTGACAGACTTGAACATTGGGTGCTATGTAACAAAATGAAATTCAGTGGTGAAAAAAGTAAGGTTCTACATAAGGAAGAAAAACAAAATGCACAGGTACAGTATATGTGGTACCTTGCTCAATAGTAGTAAATGTGAGACGGATCTTGGAGTCCTAGTGGGCAGCCATTTAAATATGAGCCAGCAGTGTGCAGCAGCTGCCAAAAAAGCCAACACAGTTCTAGGCTGCATAAATAGAGGGATAGAATCAAGATCACGTGAAATGTTGATACCACTTTTTAATACCTTGGTAAGGCCACACTTGGAATATGGCATTCAGTTTTGGTTGCCATGATGTAAAAAAAGATGTGGAGACTCTGGAAAGAGTGCAGAGAAGAGCAACAAAGATGATTAGGGGACCGGAGGCTAAAACATATGAAGAACGGTTGCAGGAACTGGGTATGCCTAGTTTAATGAAAAGTAGGACTAGGGGAGGGGGGGCGGTGGCAGCGGCAGCAGCGGAGGAGAGGCCGCTGACTCTGCAGCGGCCTTGTGGCGGGGGGGGAGTTGGCAGAGCGGCGGCGGAGAGGCCACTGACTCGGTAGCGGCCTTGGGGGGGAGTTGGTGGAGGGGGGGCAGTGGCAGCGGCGGAGGAGGAGAGGCGGCCTTGTGGAGGGGTGTTGGCGGAGGGGGGGCGGTGGCGGAAGAGGAGGAGAGGCCGGTGAGGAGGCGACCGTCGCGGATATGACACAGGTCGCTCCATCGCTCGTGCAAGTGACGTGAGCTGAAAAGCGGCCTGATGGGAGGGGGCGAGAATGGGAGGGGGCGAGTGAGCGAGTGAGGGAAACACACAGAAGAGCTGCAGTTGTACATTTGTGTGGCGTGTACCTGGTACCGGTGTGCCATCCACACAATCTGTATGTATCATTGGTGCTGCACTTGTAAGGAATGTTTTGTGAAAATTTGGTGGCGATTGGGGCAGTATTTTCTGAGATCTCTATCCTTAATTTGGTCTTTTAAAAGTCAGGGACATCCTATCTATATTGTATCTTTCTTTTCTTCAATTCTGCTACCAAGAATCCAAAATCCCTTCTAGACTTCAACATTGCTGGTGGTAACTCCTTGAAGACACCAATCTGGTTTCCATCTATTTGAAGAGCAGAATGAAAGGACTTCTGCAAAATATTATTTCTAAGATTTCTATCAATAAAATATACAACCACATCTCTTGGTAATTGTCTTTGTAGTGCTGCATATGAGTTTACTCTGTATATTTTATCAATGTTAAAAAAAATCTGGTCAGAATCATCCAGTTTCAACAATATAGACAATGCATCCGCACAAATTCTTTTAATATCTTCTTTAGGATTCTCCCTAATTCCCCTAAGTCTGATAGCAGATTCCATAGATCTAAATTGCATGATAACTATTTCATTATCCATCCTTTGTATTTCTCCAGCAACTTTCACAAGATTTAGATCAGATTCCTTCATTTTAGTTTCCAGGTCCAAAGCCAGCTGTTCAACTTTAGTATCAATCTTAAGCACAATATCAGACATACCCATAGCTAATATTCGTAAATTTTTATCAAGCTGTTCGTATTTATCCACATTATCCTTAACCATTTCCTTAATTTCTTTAAATTCTTCCTTAATTTCTTTAAATTCTTTATCTATAAAGTGTTTCAAATCCTGAAGGCTTGTTATCTCTATCTGCTGTTGCATTAAAGCTACGCCAGCTGAGGGACCTCCTTGCTTCGTTGCCATCTTCTTCCCCAATTTTCACAAAATTATATATTAGCTGTCTCTCTTACTTGCTGTCTCCTTTCACTTTCCGCCAGGGTAGGATACTTTATAACAAGCTGTAATACACAGACCAGTTAACTTTCATTTCCTTTTCACTGAAGCTTAAGCTGTCAGCCAGGTTTAGATACAAACTAGAATAGAATACACAAAGCAATTAACTTTCGTTTCCTTTCAACTTTCGGCTGAGGATTAACGCCATCTTGAGTCCTTTGTTCTAAATCCTTTGTTCCAAATCCGTTCCGTTTAAATTTAACACTGCTGTATTTAAAAAATTCATACTTGCTGTTAAGGCGATTAAAGCAGAATATTTTCCTGGCTTGCTTGGAATGAAAATTGAAAGTTGAGAGCTACGCCTTGCTTCGCTATTTGCGAAGTTTCCCAGCCGTCCGGAGCATGAAGCCGCCCGAAAAGGGAGTCCCACCTTGCTCGCACCCCAGAGGAAGGAAAACCCTCTGGGACACCCCGCAAGGGACTCTACCCAAAGGCGCCAGCTCTCTCACAAGCTCCTTAGGAGCTTGGAGTTTTCCGAGGCGTTTTGTTGGTTTAAAAACGCCTCTACAGATGACTGGGTTGGCAGGCTTGGAAAAACCTGCCGGCGGCGTCCGCTGCTCAACCCGTAAGTGGGTATTATATCAAGATATGAAGGTGTGAGTTATCGTTTGAATACTCTAGATAAAGCAAAAGAATTTTATTATACAGTTTTGAAGGCAAGCGTCACACCTTCGCGCACATTTACACCAACAGATATTGAGATGGAGCAGAAGCAGTTTGAAAAAGAGATGGAAGAACATATACAGTGGCAAAAAGAAAAGAAAACCTATGATGCTGCAGGTGGTTTTCAGCTGGATTCTCCTGGACCTCTTTTAAGTTCTACTTTGGAGGAATTGTCGAAGACTGCTATAGAGGGAACTGTTGGAATACCAGTGTTTAAATTAGATGAGCATTGTGAAACCAGGTCTATCACCAGACGAATTCAGAAACCGCAGAAGCAGAGGAGGCCTCAATCTCAGCGAGTTAAGAAAGATAAAAGGATAAAAGGAAAAAGCAAGTAGTCAACAGATTGATGCCAGTTATTTAAGAGGTAATTTATCATGATTAAGTAGGATTTATTGAAGCTGGATATATGAAGGAGTATGCAAGGCAACTCATAGTTTCAACTGACTATCTAGATAAAAATATGCAGATCTCTGCAATGCTGGTTTTCTTGGATCAAGACTTGGGGAAAAATGAATATGGGATTTGGTTTTGAATTTGTTTAGGTGTTATGAGATAAAAGAAGGCACAAGACAAGGTTTATTATCTCCAATGTCATTTATTTTAACTTTAGAAGTCTTGTTGAATACAATTTGGGACCCGAACTCCTTAAATGGTATAGCTATAAGGCAAAAGGAATACAGAATAAGAGCATTTGCAGTCGATCTGGTTGTTACCCTATCACGCTTTTGGATCTTAATAATCCTGATGATCGCTTCCGGTTCCGGCTCCAGCGGCGACGGGCGAGCCTAGCGCTCGCTCGCCGTTTTGTTGCTTTTCCTGCCCCCCCGCGGGGGCGAGACGCCCCGATTGGGGGTCTCCCGTAAAGCCGGCTTGCCTGGGAAGCTCCCCCCCACGGCAGTGGGGACGCGACCCTTGTCTTCGGCTTAGGTGGAAGAGGACATGCTGCGGGGGGTTTTCCCTTCGCCTAAGGCAGACGGCACCATTTGTGAACATGGAGAGAGCTGATCGGCTGAGTCGGAAGGTTTCCCGGGGCTTCGGCTGCAAGGGGGAGAGTGAGTGACTTAAAACTTTTTTTCTGCTGTCAGCCTGGCTGAAAGGACTTGGAGGGGGGTGTTTGTTTGTAAAACCCCCCCTCGGATTTAAAGCGGCACTTGAAAATGGCTCCTCGCTGCGAGGAAGCGGATATCTTTAATCTGGAGTGTTTGCAACAAGGGAAAGTGATCTGCGGTTTGTCTTGCAACAGAGTTTCTAGGTCTGGCTGAAACAATTTCTTATACCACTCTCTCCTTCGGGCTCTGAGCTTGGGCGGTGGAAGATGGCTTCTCTTTGTCCCTGTCTGACTATTTTACTTATGGAAAATTCCCAGCGTCTCTTTGCGATTTGGACTCCCTCTGGTTATTAATGAAGAAATTTTTTTTTTTGGATTTGTGATTTATTTTCTGGAATACCTTCGTTATTATACTTATTGAGCTGGAAAATTGTCTCTCTCTTGGTTTTTCAACTTTACAACCCTGATTAAAATTTTGGCTCCTGACTCGCCTCAACAGCCCCACCCAAAAATCGCCATTTTAGTGGCACTGATTTTAACAGCTAATCATGGCACAAGAATCAGCACTGGCAAGCTTAGAACTAAGGATGGCTTCTCTTGAATCGGTTATACAAACTTTGGTACAAGAAATCAAGGCCCAGAGGGCAGAAAACATCAAGGAAACAAGTGCTGGAAAACACACAGAAGAATGAAGAACTGGAAGGGGGGCTGGCGGGGGCTAAGGGAGAGATTAAAAATGTTACTAATGAGGTTGTGGAAATAAATGGGCATGTGTCTAGGATTGACATGGAAAGGATGACATATTTTTTGAGGTTTCAGAACGTTTCTGAGGAATCTGGTGAATTCCTCCCTGATCTCATGAGCACAATTATAGCAGACTATTTACATAAACCTAAGGATGAGATCAGGGGGGACATTGACCTAGCCTACAGAATAAACTCAGCATATGCCAGGATAAATGAAGTACCCAGAGAGATACATGTTAAATTTGTTAGAAGGTCAACCAGAGAGGAAATCCTGAAAGTGCAGAGAGGAAGTCCGTTAATTTACCAACAAAAGGAGGTTGCTATCTTGAAGCAGATCCCAAGAAAGATTAGAGAAGCAAGAAGGAAATTTTCCTTCTTGTCTAAAAAATTGTTTGATCATGAAATCTGGTTCAAGTGGGTGACCCCCGAAGGGATGCTGGTGTTCTGGGAAGGAGGAAGAGTGAGGATTAAAACAGTTGCCGAGGCGGAAGCCTTTCTTAAAAAACATTCCTCTGTCCTGGGGGAAGATCCAGGGGGGGCAGGGGGGGCCACGGCCCCGCCCGATGGGGGCCTGGGGGAAGAGGTTGAAGATACAATTGCCAAGAGACTTAGATCTAAAAAATAACTTTGCTTTGATTTTTTGAGTAATATTGCATATTATGTGTATCTGGATTTTTGTAAATGACTGACAGCATAGACTGAGAACTTAGAATTATGTACTTGCTCTCACTTTGTAGGGTTATGAAAAATGTTTTTTGTTAACGATTTATTTTGAAGTCCCGGAAGGGCCGACGACTTTGACGTGAATGCTCTCAAAATTTCTTTGTATCCCTTACCCCACCCTATAGAAAAAATGTAAAACCAATAAAACTTTTTCAATAGAAAAAAAATAATAATAATCCTGATGAAAAGTCACTCGGGGGTTGTTTATATAAAGATGTGGTTTTTACTGATGGGGGCAGCTGATAACTGAAAATTGGAACATCTGTTGGAAGAAGGAGTTATCTTAAACTGGTTGTATTGTAAACAGTTATGGAAGAGATGGAAATAGACCTGAAGAGTTGGATTTATGAACATTGATGTTGAAAGGATTAACATCACGTTGAGGATTGGGGGGGGGGGGGGGAAACTTGGGTTGAATTTTGAAAGTTAAATGTTAAATTTGCATAGATATAGAATTTATGGGAGAATCTTTATAATATATTTTATAGAGGGTATCTAGATCCTAAGAAATCATCATCATGTATGTAACCTAATGGTTAATTAAAATGCTGGAAGGGAGAATCTAGGAGGTATGGGTGTTTACGATGGATCTGCAATAAGGCTTAGAAAATATATTATACTATATAGTTTTGAGGTATGACCAACAGATTGATGCCAGTTATTTAAGAGGTATATGAAGGAGAATGCAAGGCAACTCAAAGTTTTAATTGACTATCTAGATAAAAATATGCAGATCTCTGCAATGCTGGTTTTTTTTGAATGTGGAAAAGGCCTACGAGCGAATGAACCGGAACTCTCTAATCAAGACTTGGGAAAAAATGGATATGGGATTTGGTTTCGACAGCTGATAGAAGCAAAATATTAACAACAAAATGTATAATATATTATTAATGGAAATTTGTTTGGGTGTTGTGAGATAAAAGAAGGCACAAGACAAGGTTGTATATTATTTCCAATGTCATTTATTTTAATTTTAGAAGTCTTGTTGAATATAATTTGGGACTCGAATTCCTTAAATGGTATAGCTATATTTGGCAAAAGGAATACAGAATCAGAGCAGTTGCAGTCGATCTGGTTGTTACCCTATCACGTTTTTGGAACTTAATAATCCTGATGAAAAGTCACTCGGGGGTTGTTTATATAAAGATGTGTTCTTTACTGATGGGGGCAGCTGATAACTGAAAATTTTGGAACATCTGTTGGAAGAAGTTTATGATATACTTTATAGATGGTATCTAGATCCTAAGAAATTATCATCATGTATGTAACCTAATGGTTAATTAAAATGCTGGAAGGGAGAATCTAGGAGGTATGGGTGTTTACGATGGGTTTGCAATAAGGCTTAGAAAATATTATATTATATTACATAGTTTTTTTTAGGTACGAATGAGTAGACTGGTAACTAAGAGTTGGATTGATGGATAATGGATGGAAGTTGATATGATTAATGTTTTGTTGGAGATATTAGTTATGTAAGGGGTATAATATGAACAGAGAAGATAATATCTGGGTTGTTTGGAATTATCAGAGTGGTGTATAGTGGAATTCAGGGGGGTGGGTTGGATTGGGAGGTGGGTGAGGGTTAGGGTGGTCAGGGGAGGGAAATATATTTGCATAATTAGTTTAGAAGATGGGGATAATTGGATAATGCTATAATGTTATTTTGTGAGAAATTCATATTATGAGGGTTGGGAAGAGGGGGGGTATAGCACTGGTATTTGATTTATATTATGTGAATGGGGAGGGGGGGAAAAGGGGGGGGAAATTTGTTTTTGTAAAACTTTTTCAATAAAAAAAAAAGTCAGGGAAATTTGCTGAATAGGGTTGCTATGCTTGGAAAGAAATCCACTAAAACAGATCAATTATCAAATGTGAGATCATCAAGATAATTTTTATATTTGCATTTTAACTGCTTCCTGTTCTTTGCAGCTAAAAAGCGGGATCTCTATGACAAATATGGAAAAGAAGGATTAAATGGAGGCAGAGGTATGTAAAGATTTACTACTGCTGTCCCTATTTTTTCAATGTAAAAATTTTGGAACTATTTATGGATTTGATTATTAGAAAGGGTAGACTATTAAAAGATAGAGCCATGATATAACTTTAGAGAAGATAAAATAAGAATAAATTTATAACTTCTGTGAAGATGATTGGAAGCTGCTTCTTTACATCTTTTCATTTTTCTTTTTTCCTTATTTACTTATCACTCATCTCTACTTTTCTTTGTAATACTTGTATTGTTTTACTCTGTAAAATTCTTCAATAAAAATTAATTTAAAAAGTAAATGATTGTAGAGTAGAGCTATTAATGCATTTTAATAGGTGTGTACTGATTTGAGGTAGGACATTGGAGATCTAAATCTAGATCCTGCCTTAGAAAAATCAATGAGGATTCTGGTAAATGTGCCTCAGGCTCATTGATTTCAGTAGTCTACTTCAACTATCTATATAAATAAAAACTATGAGTTTGTTCAAAACCGCTAATCTCAGAAACTACTGCACCGATGGCCACCAAATTTTCACACAACGTTCCTTACAAGTGCAGCACCAATGATACGTACAGATTGTGTGGATGGCACACCGATGCCAGGTACACGCCACACAAATGTACAACTGTAGCTCTTCTGTGTGTTTCCCTCACTCACTCGCCCCCCACCCCTTCGCGGCCCCTCCCCCCGCCCGCTTTTCAGCTCACGTCACTTGCACGAGCGGTGGAGCGGCCTGAGTCATATCCGCGACTGTTGCCTCCTCATCGGCCTCTCTCTCCTCCGCCGCTGCCACCGCACCCCCCCTCCACCAACTCCCCCCCCGCAAGGCCGCTACCGAGTCAGCGGCCTCTCCTCCGCTGCTGCCACCGCCCCCCCTCCGCCAACTCCCCCACGCTAGGCTGCTGCTGAGTCAGTGGCCTCTCCTCCACCACTGCCGCCACACACCCCTCTGCCAACTTCCCCCTCGCAAGGCTGCTGCTGAGTCAGCGGCCTCTCCTCCGTCGCTGCCGCCACCTCCCCCTCTGCCAACTCGCCCCCCCAAGGCTGCTGCCGAGTCAGCGGCCTCTCCTCCACTGCTGCCGCTGCCCCCCCTCCGCCAACTCCCCCCCGCTAGGCTGCTGCCGAGTCAGTGGCCTCTCCTCCACCGCTGCCGCCACACACCCCTCTGCCAACTTCCCCCCGCAAGACTGCTGCCTAGTCAGTGGCCTCTCCTCCGCTGCCGCTGTCCCCCCTCCGCCAACACCCCCCCCCAAGGCCGCTGCCGAGTCAGCGGCCTGTCTTGCCGCCAGCGCCGCCAACTCCCCCCCTCCCCAAGGCCGCTGCCAAGTCAACGGCCTCTCTCTCCTCTCTCTCTAGGTAGGTAGGTAGGTAGGTAGGTAGAGGAATAGAGGAAGAAATACATTAGGTAGGTAGGTAGGCAGAGTAAGAGAGGGAGGGGGGGAGAGGAAACCGAGGCAGAGAAGGAAGGGGGTCGCTGAGAGAGTCTATGAGGGGAAACTTTCATTTAACCAAACTTGGCCACAGCAAGGCGTGGTGGGTACAGCTAGTAACTTGCTAAATTATATAATTAATGTTTTGATATTCTAAAAAATGGAATATTGAATATTCTCTTTGTAGGTGGATGTCATTTTGACAGTCCATTTGAATATGGTTTTACATTCCGTAATCCAGAGGATGTCTTCAGGGAGTTCTTTGGTGGAAGAGACCCATTCTCTTTTGATTTCTTTGGTGAGTATTTAACTTTTAAATTTTGCGGAGTCTGAATATGTAAAATATTGAAAATTTTACTTTTTTCTTGTAGGAATCCTCATAACTGCTGTTTCTAATCCTCTGGTTTTCTGTCTTATGTTGGTGAAAACTACTCTTAATATGTTCAAAATCTGATTTGGTTTTTTTAATTTGATACTTTAGAGTGCTGAAGATTTGTGCAATAGGCTGAAGTCTATATCTGTATAATCCTTTAAAATATTTCCAAATTTCTTGTGATGGTGTCCTTGGAAATGATTAGTTCATGGACTCATAGTGTTGGAAGGAAACGTGCATGTCTTCTAGTCCCAAAGTCCAGCCCAGGAATCCTCATGCCATCCTGAATAAATGGTTGTCCAATTTTTCTTGAAAACTACACCCATACATTCAGGAGCAGGCTGTTCCATTGCTTAATAGCTCTCTGTCAAGGTTCCAAATAACATCCAAAATTAAATAGGAATCCAAGGCAAAGTATTGCTCAAAGTTCCAATTTATTAAGAGACTCACGTTGGCACATCTGTGAAAACCCGAATCTAAACTTCCTGGTTTTCCCCACCCAGTTGAGAGTTCATGATCTTGCCCCCACACCCACAAGTCCATCACATGGTCCACTGCCATGCTGGCAGTTCCACCCATCCAGTTCTGGTCAGGTGCAGAGGTGTAGAGACAAACAATGACCTTGGATTCTAGAAAGGAATTTTATTTTGGCAAACATCACATTCTACTCCTTACTATTCCCCCTCCCAATTCCCTACTAATGAAACAGCATAGTAAAATAGAATATTAGTGTGGCAGGCCAAAGATCCCAAAGGAATCTTTGGAATCGGCTGCAGGCCTGACACTCTCATTTTGTACAGTTGTATAGATATATTTTAAGATTTTGGAAACAAGTTGTAATGCTTTCCAGCGTGGACAAATTTGGAATGAGTTTAACTTTTTGACTTTATTTGATATGAATAGCAAATCACATTCAATATTCTCCTTTATATGTTGATATGCTTACATGCATCGATTAACATAGTTATTTGTTTATTTGCTGTCTGGTTGACATCCTATCTGGTAAGAATATGTTTTACATTTCTTTTGATGTTTTACCATAAAGAATGACCACAATATAAAAGAACCAGAATTGTACAGTTCCTTTAATCAAGATGCAAAAAGTATTTTTCCTAAACCAAGCAGGCTTGTTTGAATTTCCAAAGCCTTGCAATTCACAGATAAAATCAATCTTTTCTGATTGAGTTGCCATCATTTGGTTGGAGACACATGTAGCCAGTACATCAGCTAATCAAGGTATGTGAGTTTCATATTCTGGAGATATTGAAATGCTGCTTGGAGGTTGGAGGATACTTAGTCTTTGTGAATTTTTTTCTTTCCTGGCTAATAGAATTCATTAGATCTGTGTTGGTCCCCTAATCATCTTTGTTGCTCTTCTCTGCACTCTTTCCAGAGTCTCCACATCTTTTTTACATCGTGGCAACCAAGACTGAATGCAGTATTCCAAGTGTGGCCTTACCAAGGCATTATAAAGTGGTATTAACACTTCACATGATCTTGATTCTATCCCTCTGTTTATATAGCCTAGAACTGTGTTGGCTTTTTTGACAGCTGTAGCACACTGCTGGCTCATATTTAAGTGATTGTCCACTAGGACTCCCAAGATCCCTGTCACAGTCACAAGTATTGAGCAAGGTACCACCTATATTATACCTGTGCATTTTGTTTTTCTTGCCTAAATGTAGACCTATCTACCAAACCTATCTACCTACCTACTTACCTACTGTATTTCTCCCTCTCCCTATCTACCTACCTACCTACTGCATTTGTCCCTCTCTCTCTATCCCCCTACCTGCCTACCTACCTACTGTATTTCTCTCTCTCCCTCTCCCTCTCTCCCTCCCTACCTAGAGAGAGAGGAGAGATAGGCCACTGACTCGGGGGGGGGGAGTTAGGGGGGGGAGTTAGGGGGGGCGCCGGCGGCGGCATTGCAAACGGCGAGGTGGGGGGGCAGAAGGAGCCGGAGGGCGTGGCAGCGTTGCGAGTGGGGCGTTGCGAATGGTGAGATGGGGGGGGGCGGAAGGAGCCGGAGGGCATGCTGATGTTGCGAGCGGCAGCGTTGCGAATGGCGAGGTGGGGGGTCAGAAGGAGCCGGAGGGCGTGGCGGCGTTGCGAGTGGCGAAGTGGGAGGGGTGGAAGGAGCCGGAGGGTGTGGCGAGTGAGCAAGTGAGGAAAACACAGAAGAGCTCCAGTTGTACATTTGTGTGGCGTATACCTGGCACCGGTGTGCCATCCAGACAATTTGTACGTATCATTGGTGCTGCACTTGTAAGGAACGTTGTGTGAAAATTTGGTGGCGATTGGTACAGTAGTTGTTGAGATTAACGGATTTGAACATACTCATAGTTAACTTTTTATTTATATAGACTAGCTGTATCCGCCACGCGTTGCTGTGGCCTAGTCTGGTTAAACCTACCTACCTTACCACCTGTATTTCTCCCTCTCCCTCCCTCCCTCCTCTTTTTTCTCCCTCTCTCTCCCTCTCTCTCCCTCTACCTCCCTCCATCCCTCCCGGCGGGGGTGTGCAGAAGAGGGTCAGCCACAGTGGTGATGGTGTGCAGAAGAGGGTCAGCCACAGTGGTGGGTGTGTGCAGAAGAGGGTCAGCCATAGCAGCGGGTCAGCCACAGTGGTGGGGGTGTGCAGCAGAGGGTCAGCCACAGCACAGGGTCAGCCACAGTGGTGGAGGTGTGCAGAAGAGGGTCAGCCACAGTGTGTGTGTGTGCAGAAGAGCGTCAGCCATAGCAGAGGGTGAGCCACAGTAGTGTGTGTGTGCAGAAGAGGGTCAGCCACAGTTGGTGTGTGTGTGCAGAAGAGGGTCAGCCATAGCAGAGAGTCAGCCACAGTGGTGGTGGGGGGTGCAGAAGAGGGTCAGCCGTAGCAGAGGGTCAGCCACAGTGGTGACGGTGTGCAGAAGAGGGTCAGCCACAGTGGGGTGTGTGTGTGTGTGCAGAAGAGGGTCAGCCATAGCAGACGGTCAGGCACAGCAGGGGTGTGTTTGCAGAAGAGGGTCAGCCACAGTGGTGGGGGTGTGCAGAAGAGGGTCAGCCACAGTTGGGGGTGGGGGGTGAAGAAGAGGGTCAGCCACAGTGGGGTGTGTGTGTGTGCAGAAGAGGGTCAGCCATAGCAGAGAGTCAGCCACAGTGTTGGTGGGGGGTGCAGAAAAGGGTCAGCCATAGCAGAGGGTCAGCCACAGTGGTGAGGGTGTGCAGAAGAGGGTCAGCCACAGTGGGGTGTGTGTGCAGAAGAGGGTCAGCCATAGCAGAGGATCAGCCACAGTAGTGGGAGTGTGCAGAAGAGGGTCAGACACAGTGGGGGTGGGGGTGCAGAAGAGGGTCAGCCATAGCAGAGGGTCAGCCACAGTGTTGGTGGGGGGTGCAGAAAAGGGTCAGCCATAGCAGAGGGTCAGCCACAGTGGGGGGGGGGGAGCTGTGCAGAAGAGGGTAAGCCATAGCAGAGGGTCAGCCATAGTGGTTAGGGAGTGCAGAAGAGGGTCAGCCACAGTGGGGTGTGTGTGTGTGCAGAAGAGGGTCAGCCCAACAGTTTCCGCGACACCTGGAGGAAATTGATTATCTAGACCCGCGCCGACCTGGTCACAGCACTGAGACGCCATTGGTCGCGTTGGTTGATGATCTCTGGAGGGCGCGGGATAGAGGATATTCCTCTATCCTAGTCCTGTTAGACCTCTCAGCGGCTTTTGATACCATCGACCATGGTATCCTATTGCACCGACTGGGGGGGTTGGGGCTGGGAGGCACCGTTTTGTGGTGGTTCTCGTCCTACCTCTCTGGTCGGTCACAATATGTGTTGGCAGGGGGGCAGAGGTCGGCCTCGAAGCCCCTCTTATGCGGGGTTCCTCAGGGGTCGGTCCTCTCGCCCCTCCTATTCAACACATATATGAAGCCGCTGGGTGAGATCATCTGTGGTTTTGGGGTGGGATATCATCTGTACGCTGATGATACTCAGCTGTACATATCCACCCCAGACCACCCCAACGATGCCGTTGAGGTGATGTCCCGGTGTTTGGAAGCCGTACGGATCTGGATGGGTAGTAACAAACTCAAGCTCAACCCGTCCAAGACTGAGTGGCTGTGGTTTCCGGCACCCCGGTTCAGCCAGATTACTCCAACTCTGGCCATTGGGGGCGAAATACCGGCCCCCGTGGAGAGGGCGCGCAATTTGGGTGTCCTCCTGGATTCCCGGCTGTCCATGGAAGACCATGTGGCGGCCGTGGCCAGGGGGACGTTTCATCAGGTACCCCTGATGCACCAATTGCGCCCCTTACTGGACCGGACTGTCCTTCGCACAGTCACTCAGGCCCTCGTGACATCCCGACTCGACTACTGCAATGCTCTCTACATGGGGCTTCCCTTGAGGTGCACTCGAAAGCTACAGTTAGTGCAGAATGCAGCCGCGCGGGTGATTACGGGAGCCTCTAGATGCTCCTTTATAACACCGATCCTGCGCTAGCTGCACTGGCTTCCTGTGGTCTTTCGGGTGCGCTTCAAGGTCTTGACGACCATCTTCAAAGCGCTCCATGGCTCGGGACCTAGTTATATGCGAGACCGTCTCCTGCCCCATACATCCCTTAGACCGATACGCTCCCACAGAGAGGGCCTTCTCAGGGTGCCGTCGGCCGGACAATGCTGGCTGGCGACACCCAGGGGAAGGGCCTTCTCTGTGGTGGGCCCTCCCCTGTGGAACGACCTACCCCCGGAACTCCGTACCATTACTGACCTCCACCTCTTCCGCCAGTGTTTAAAAACACATCTTTTTCATCAAGCCAGCCTAACATTACCTCCGCTGTGACTAGTATAGATAGTTTTAATTGGGGATTTTTAATTGGTTTTAGCGCAGAACTTGGTATTTAATAGGTTTTTAAATTTTTGTATTTTGTATTATTTATATGTTATTTTAAATTCCTGTGCGCCGCCCTGGGTCCTTTTGGAGAAGGGCGGGATATAAATCAAATAAAACTCAAAAAACTCAAAAAAGCCATAGCAGAGGGTCAGGCACAGCAGGGGTGTGTGTGCAGAAGAGGGTCAGCCATAGCAGAGGGTCAGCCACAGTGGTGGGGGTGTGCAGAAGAGCCACGAGGGAGGACTTCCTCTCGTGGAAATGTGCCCACCAGGTTACCGTCCGTTCCATCAGTCACGGGCCCTAGGCAGGGGTGGGGTGGTGGTGGTTTTCATTGTCAGGGAAGATCTTGAGCCGAGAGAGACCACTGTGCCACAGATAACCAGTTGTGAGTCCCTCTGCGTGAAGTGGGGCCCAGGGAGGCAGTTGGGCTTGCTGATTGTGTACCTGGCTCCCCGCTACGTATCAGCAGCCCTGCCCGAGCTCCTCGAGTTGATCGCCGAGATGGCGGTTGAGAGCCCCAGACTGCTAGTCATGGGGGACTTTAAGGTAGACTTCCGAGGTAGCTCCGGCTCGACTTTCCCACCGCTACACCCCACTGCGGGGTGGCAGAACCGGAATATCCAAGATGGTTCCGCCCCAGGCGCCTGATGGAACCCAAAAGGTTCCAGACGGAGCTTGGGCCATTACCTGTAGCCCTGACCCGCGCCCGGATGGAGGACCTAGTGGCTGCATGGAATAGTGCGGCCACTGGGGCCTTGGACCGGGTTGCGCTTTTGCGGCCTCTCTTGCGGCAGCGAACCACCCTGGCTCCCTGGTTTTCCGAGGAGCTGAGGGCGATGAAGCGCCGCAAGAGACGCCTAGAGAGGAGATGGAGAGCCACACGCTCTGAATCGGACCGAACACAGGTAAGAGCCCATTTGAGGACTTACATTGTGGCGATAAGAGTGGCCAAGCGTCAGTATTGTGTCACTCTTATCGCGTCCGCAGATAACCGCCCTGCCGCCCTGTTTGGGGTGACCCGCTCCCTCATTCACCAGAGGCCGCGGGAAGCCCCTTTACAGGGCAGAGCAGAGGAATTTGGAGAGTATCTGCAGGACAAAATCGCTCAGATTCGGAGCGAGTTGGTCTCCACCGAAAGTGGTCCCGAGGAGGCGTCGGAAGCGGGTCTTGAGGCACCATTCTGGGATGAGTTTGACTCTGTTACTTCCAATGATATGGACAGGTTGCGTAGGAGACTGAGGGCCACCACATGTTTATTGGACCCGTGTCCCTCCTGGCTTGTACTGGCATCCTGGGAGGTTTCACGAGGCTGGCTCCAGGAAATAGTGAATGCTTCTTTGAGTGAGGGGTTCTTGCCTACCATCTTGAAAGAGGCGGTGGTGAGGCCTCTCCTCAAGAAGCCTTCCCTGGACCCAGCATTATTAGTAAATTACCGTCCGGTCTCCAACCTTCACTTTTTGGCGAAGGTTGTAGAGAGTGTGGTGGGACAACAGTTTCCACGTCATCTGGAGGAAATTGATTATCTGGACCCGCGCCAGTCCGGCTTCCGGCCCGGTCACAGCACTGAGACGGCATTGGTCGCGTTGGTGGATGATCTCTGGAGGGCCAGAGATGGGGGTTGTTCCTCCATCCTGGTCCTATTAGACCTCTCGGCGGCTTTTGACACCATCAACCATGGTATCCTATTGCATCGGCTGGAGGGGTTGGGGGTGAGGGGCACCGTTTTACGGTGGTTCTCCTCCTACCTCTCCGGTTGGTCGCAATTTGTATTGGCAGGGGGGCAGAGGTCGACTTCGAGGCCTCTCACTTGTGGGGTGCCTCAGGGGTTGGTCCTCTCGCCCCTCTTGTTCAATACATATATGAAGCCACTGGGTGAGATCATACGTGGGTTTGGGGTAGATTACCATCTGTACGCAGATGACACCCAGCTGTACATCTCTACCCCAAACCACCCCAACGATGCCGTCGAAGTGATGTCCCGGTGTCTGGAAGCCGTGCGGATCTGGATGGGAAGGAACAGACTCAAGCTCAACTCGTCCAAGACTGAGTGGCTGTGGCTACCGGCGCCCCGGTTCAACCAGTTGACGCCATAACTGGCCATAGGGGGCGAACACCTAGCCCCCGTGGAGCGGGCACGCAATTTAGGCGTCCTCCTGGACTCTCGGCTGTGAATAGAAGACCATGTGACAGCCGTGGCCAGGGGGGCATTTTACTAGGTTTGCCTGGTGCGCCAGTTGCGTCCCCTATTGGACCGGGGGACGCCCTTCGCACGGTCACTCATGCGCTTGTGACGTCTCGTCTGGACTATTGCAATGCTCTCTACATGGGGCTCCCCTTGAGATGCACTCGAAGGCTACAGCTGGTCCAGAACGCAGCCGCGCGGGCAGTTATGGGAGTTACTAGATACTCCCATGTTACACCACTCCTGCGTGAGCTGCACTGGCTGCCTGTGGCCTTTCGGGTGCGTTTCAAGGTGTTGACTATCATCTTTAAAGCGCTCCATGGCACAGGACCTTGTTATTTGCGGGATCGTATCCTGCCCCATACATCCCTTCGGCTGATTCGCTCACACAGAGAGGGACTTCTCTGGGTGCCGTCCACCAGGCAATGCCAGCGGGCGACGCCCAGGGGAAGGGCCTTCTCTGTGATGGGCCCGACCCTCTGGAACGACCTACCCCCGGATATTAGAATGACCACAGACCTCCGTGCTTTCCGCCAAAAAGTAAAAATTTATTTGTTCCATCAGGCCGGCTTGGCCTAATTTTATGCTTCTCGACCCAGTCTGTATTTTCAAGTTGTTATTTGGTTTTAATGGGTTGCAATTTTAATGTTCTTAAAATTTTAGTACAGGGTAATTTAATTCGTTTTTAATCTTGTTATGTATTGTATGTTTTTTTTTTATTGGAACATTAAAAATCAAAAGCTTACAGAATAAGACATTAAATGATACAAAGTGATTGCAGAGAGTATTACAATATAACTAGAGTTATAACACTATAGCTAACATTTACCACTTATTAATTTAATACATATCTCCAATAAGAAAGGCGGAAAAAAAATTATATGAAAGAAACCAGGACAAAGTGAAGGAGTGTAATCAAAGCATATAGAGATTCTAAATCAGCAATGTTCAGTCCGCTTCTTTAAATTCCTTTGTAGCCAAGCGTACCAGCGATCCCAGCACAGATAGAATAGCGAATCTTGTTTGTCTCTCAATAGGCTGGTAAGCTTGTCTGCTTCTGCACAGTCCATAATTTTAGCGATTAATATTGACTCTGATGGAATGTCACTGGATTTCCATTTTTGGGCAAAAGCAATTCTAGCTGCAATAATGATGTGGAGAGTTAAGTACCAATTAGATTTGTTTAAATTATCTGGTTTCATGCCTAGTAAGAACGTTTCCGGAATCAACTTAATTCTACAGCCAGTAATTTCGAAAAGCCAATTTCGGATTCTGGTCCAATATATTTCTGCTCGAGGGCAAGTCCACCAAGTATGGAAATAAGTTCCCAGAGCTACCTTACATTTCCAACAAATCGGAGAGGTCTCTGGGAACATCTTCGATAGTCTAGCCGGAGGAAGATGCCACCTATATAACATTTTGTATATGTTTTCCTTATATGCAATTGACATTGTTAATTTTAGAGTTTTTTTCCAAATTTCTTCCCATTTCTCGAGATCAATTGAGTGTTCCAAATTTCTCCCCCAGGCAATCATTGAATCCTTAATCACTTCCTCTCCGATCCAACGCTCTAATAGGAATTTATAAAATTTGGACAAGGGCTTCTCATCGTTCCCTGTAAATATTTTGTCTAATTCTTGCAGAGAGTTATAGATTCCCCCCTTATTTCTATCCTTATCTACTCTAGATTGAATCAAATTGTAGGACCACCAGTCTAGGTCACAGCCTAAGGCTGTCAATTCACTTCGGGATTTCAATCTCCCTGCAGAGTCCAACAGTTCTTGGTAAGTTAGGGGTGTAGTTCTGTTATAAAGAGTTGGGTACATCATCGCCTCTAGAGGCGATAACCACCTCGGGGCCATCAAATAAAATGCATTTCTGACTCGTTCCCAAGTACTCATCAAAATTCTACGGAGGTAGAGATCCATGAAGTGTTTATATTTTTGGGGGTTCTCCTGACTCAAAAAGAAATGCCACCCCCGTTGCAAATTATGGCCCTCAAGTATGAGGATTCTCCTCCTTCTTAACAAAGCCCAATCTCTAACCCAGGATAGAATGGCTGCTTGATAATAAAAATCCCACTTTGGTAGACCAAAACCTCCCCTAGCTGAAGATTCCTGGAGCATTTTCAGTTTTATCCTGGGTTTCTTATTCTGCCAAATAAATCTGTGTACGCAGTGGTCCAGAGACTGAAAAAACTTGGTATCTAATAGGACTGGAGCGGTCTGGAAGAGAAAGACCCATTTAGGTAGGATATATGTCTTGACTGCTGCCATCCTGCCTAATAACGATAATTGTAGTCCCTTCCAGTTTTCTAGCCTCTCTCTAGTTTGGGTGAGGAGTTTTGAGTAATTGTCTTCTTTAATAGTGGAACACTTAGGGGAGAGCCAAATACCTAAGTATTTCACTTTTTTGGCTATCTGAATTTCTAATGTTTCTTCCAACTGCACCTTTTTAGTCATCGACAAATTTTTAGCTAAGATCTTAGTTTTTTCTTTATTTATTTTTAGCCCTGCTACCTTCCCATATGCCTCCAGCTCTTGCAGTAAAATCGGTCCCGATTCCAATGGATCTTCCAGCACAAATATCAGGTCATCAGCAAAGGCTTGCAATTTATATTCCTCCTTTCTACACCTTGGTCCTTTAATTCCTTGATTTCTTCTAATCACATCCAGTAATGGTTCAATTGTTAAAATAAATAATAACGGAGATAAGGGGCACCCTTGTCTAGTGCCTTTTCCTATATGTATCTTTTGGGACTCCTCACCATTAACAAGTATTTTCGCTACCTGTTTTGAATATATAGTTTGAATTGCCTTGATAAACTTCTCTCCAAATTCCATTTTACTTAGTTGTGCAAACAAAAATCTCCAACTCACTCTGTCAAAAGCTTTTTGTGCGTCTAGGAAAACCAGAGCTGCCTCCCTATTGGAGTTACACTCATAATATTCCAATATGTTTAATATAATTCTCACATTGTCTTTAAGTTGTCTATGAGGTATTGTATGTTTTTTAGATGGTTTTATAATTTTCCTGTACACCGCCCCGAGTCCCTTCGGGGAGAGGGGGCGGTTTATAAATGTAATAAATTATTATTATTATTTATTTATTTATTTATTTTATTTTATTAAATTTATACCCCGCCCTTCTCCTTGTTAGGACCCAGGGCGGCGCACAGGCATCTTAAAAACACACAAAATACAATAAATATCAATTAAAATGTAATTAAATTCATTAACCCGTGCTAAAAACCCAATATTAAAAACCCTACCAAATTACAAATTTCCTTAAAAAGTCAGAAGCGGGGGGCTATCCTAGGCCGGCTTGTTGGAATAAGTACGTCTTAAGACGTTGGCGGAAGAGGCGGAGGTCCAAGATTGTGCGAAGGTCGGGGGGTAGGTCGTTCCAGAGGGCCGGGCCCGCCACAGAGAAGGCCCTTCCTCTGGGTGTCACCAACCGGCATTGCCCGGCCGACGGCACCCGAAGAAGACCCTCTCTGTGGGAGCGGATCGGGCGAAGGGATGTATGGGGCAGGAGGCGGTCTCGTATATAGCTAGGCCCCGAGCCATGGAGCGATTTAAAGATGGTCATCAGTACCTTGAAGCGCACTCGAAAGGCCACAGGCAGCCAGTGCAGCTCGCGCAGGAGAGGTGTTACGTGGGTTTGCCTTGAGGCACCCATAATCACCCGCGCGGCCGCATTCTGTACTAACTGTAGCTTTCGAGTGCACCTCAAGGGAAGCCCCATGTAGAGAGCGTTACAGTAATCCAGCCGGGACGTCACAAGTGCTTGAGTGACTGTGCGAAGGGCTCCCCGGTCCAGTAAGGGGCGCAACTGGCGTATCAGGCGTACCTGATAGAACGCCCCCCTGGCCACGGCTGCCACATGGTCCTCCATGGACAGCCGGGAATCCAGGAGGACGCCCAAGTTGCGCGCCCTCTCCACGGGGGCCAGTTGTTCGCCCCCAATGGCCAGAGTTGGACTTATCTGGCTGAACCGGGGTGCCGGAAACCACAGCCACTCGGTCTTGGACGGGTTGAGCCTGAGTTTGTTACTACCCATCCAGATCCGTACGGCCTCCAGACACCGGGACAGCACCTCGACGGCATCGTTGGGGTGGTTTGGGGTGGATATGTACAAATGAGTGTCATCAGCGTACAGATGGTATTCCACCCCAAAACCACGGATGATCTCGCCCAGCGGCTTCATGTAGGTGTTGAACAGGAGTGGCGAGAGGACCGACCCCTGAGGAACCCCACATGTGAGGGGCCTCGGGGACGACCTCTGCCCCCCTGCCAACACCCATTGCGACCGACCAGAGAGGTAGGACGAGAACCACCGTAAAACGGTGCCTCTCAGCCCCAACCCCCCCAATCGGTGCAATAAGATACCATGGTCGATGGTATCGAAAGCCGCTGAGAGATCTAATAGGACAAGGATAGAGGAACAACCTCTATCCCGTGCCCTCCAGAGATCATCCACCAACGCGACCAATGCCGTCTCAGTGCTGTGCCCGGGCCGGAAGCCGGACTGGCGCGGGTCTAGATAATCAACTTCCTCCAGGTGACGGGGAAACTGTTGAGCCACCACACTCTCGACAACCTTCACTAAAAAGTGAAGGTTGGAGACGGGACGATAGTTCTCTAACAGAGCCGGGTCCAGGGATGGCTTCTTGAGGAGGGGCCTCACCACCGCCTCTTTCAAGACGGTGGGCAAATACCCCTCACTCAGAGATGAATTCACAATGCCCTGGAGCCAGCCTCGTGTCACCTCCCAGGATGCCAGTACAAGCCAGGAGGGGCACGGGTCCAATAAACATGTGGTGGCTCTAAGGTTCCTCCGCAACCTGTCCATATCCTCGGTAGCAACAAAGTCGAACTCCTCCCAAGGTGTAATCTCAAGACCAGCACCGGACGCCACGACCGGACCACTAGTGAAGGGCAACTCGTTCCGAATCTCAGTGATTTTGTCCTGCAGGAAAACTCCAAATTCCTCTGCTCGACCCTGCAGAGGGGCTTCCCGCGGCCTCAGGTGAAGGAGGGAGCGGGTCACCCCAAACAGGGCGGCAGGGCGGTTTTCCGCGGACGCGATAAGGGTGGCACAATACTCCCGTTTGGCCACTCTTAGCGCCACTAAATAAGTCCTAATATGGTCTCTCACTAGTGTTCGGTCAGATTCGGATCGAGAAGATCTCCACCTACTCTCTAGGCGTCTCTTGCGGCGTTTCATCTCCCGAAGCTCCTCGGTGAACCAAGGAGCCTGGGTGACTCGACGCCGCATGAGAGGCCGCAAGGGCGCGACTCGGTCCAAGGCCCCCGTGGCCACACTATACCATGCGGCCACTAGGTCCTCAGTCGAGCCGTGGGACAGGGACACAGGTACTGGCCCAAGCTCCCTCTGGAACCTTTCCGGGTCCATCAGGCGCCTGGGGCGGAACCAACTCGGTGTCTCCGGTTCTGCCTCCCCGCGGTGGGGTGTGACGGTTGGAAAGTCTATCCGAAGGAGAGAGTGATCTGTCCATGACAAGGGTAAGATGACTAAATCCCCTGTTCCAAGATCACTAATCCAGTGTCCAGAGACAAAAATCAGATCCAGCGCGTGTCCTCCCTCGTGAGTGGGAGGACACGCGCTAATAATTATTATTATTAGCAGAGGGTGAGCCACAGTGGTGAGGGTGTGCAGAAGAGGCTCAGCCACAGTGGGGTGTGTGTGCAGAAGAGGGTCAGCCACAGTGGTGGGGGGGTGCAGAAGAAGGTCAGCCACAGTGGTGGGGGGGTGCAGTATAGGATCAGCCACAGTGGTGGAGGTGTGCAGAAGAGGGTCAGCCACGGGGGGGGGGGGGGGTGCAGAAGAGCGTCAGCCATAGCAGAGTGTCAGCCACAGTGATGGGGTGCAGAAGCGGGTCAGCCATAGCAGAGGGTCAGCCACAGTGGTGGGATTGTGCAGAAGAGGGTCAGCCATAGCAGAGGGTCATCCACAGTGGTGTTGGTGTGCAGCAGAGGGTCAGCCACAGCACAGGGTCAGCCACAGAGGTGGAGGTGTGCAGTATAGGGTCAGCCACAGTGGTGGAGGTGTGCAGTATAGGGTCAGCCACAGTGGTGGGGGTGTGCAGAAGAGGGTCAGCCACAGTGGTGGGGGTGTGCAGAAGAGGGTCAGCCACAGTGGTGGTGATGTGCAGAAGAGGGGCAGCTACAGTGGTGGAGGTGTGCAGTATAGGGTCAGCCACAGTGGTGGAGGTGTGCAGTATAGGGTCAGCCACAGTGGTGGGGGTGTGCAGAAGAGGGTCAGCCACAGTGGGGTGTGTGTGCAGAAGAGGGTCAGCCACAGTGGTGGGGGGGTGCAGAAGAAGGTCAGCCACAGTGGTGGGGGGGTGCAGTATAGGATCAGCCACAGTGGTGGAGGTGTGCAGAAGAGGGTCAGCCATAGCAAAGGGTCAGCCACAGTGGTGAGGGTGTACAGAAGAGGGTCAGCCACGGGGGGGGGGGGTGCAGAAGAGCGTCAGCCATAGCAGAGTGTCAGCCACAGTGATGGGGTGCAGAAGCGGGTCAGCCATAGCAGAGGGTCAGCCACAGTGGTGGGATTGTGCAGAAGAGGGTCAGCCATAGCAGAGGGTCATCCACAGTGGTGTTGGTGTGCAGCAGAGGGTCAGCCACAGCACAGGGTCAGCCACAGAGGTGGAGGTGTGCAGTATAGGGTCAGCCACAGTGGTGGAGGTGTGCAGTATAGGGTCAGCCACAGTGGTGGGGGTGTGCAGAAGAGGGTCAGCCACAGTGGTGGGGGTGTGCAGAAGAGGGTCAGCCACAGTGGTGGTGATGTGCAGAAGAGGGGCAGCTACAGTGGTGGAGGTGTGCAGTATAGGGTCAGCCACAGTGGTGGAGGTGTGCAGTATAGGGTCAGCCACAGTGGTGGGGGTGTGCAGAAGAGGGTCAGCCACAGTGGTGGGGATGTGCAGAAGAGGGTCAGCCACAGTGGTGGGGATGTGCAGGAGAGGGTCAGCCACAGTGGTGGGGGGTGCAGAGTTGGGTCAGCCACAGTGGTGGGGGTGTGCAGAAGTGGGTCAGCCACAGCACAGTGTCAGTCACAGTGGTGGGGGTGTGCAGAAGAGGGTCAGCCACAGTGGTGTTGGTGTGCAGGGGAGGGTCAGCCACAGCACAGGGTCAGCCACAGTGGTGGAGGTGTGCAGTATAGGGTCAGCCACAGTGGTGGAGGTGTGCAGTATAGGGTCAGCCACAGTGGTGGGGGTGTGCAGAAAAGGGTCAGCCACAGTGGTGAGGGTGTGCAGAAGAGGGTCAGCCATAGTGGTGGGGGTGTGCAGAAGAGGGTCAGCCATAGTGGTGGGGGTGTGCAGAAGAGGGTCAGCCATAGCAGAGGGTCAGCCACAGTGGTGTTGGTGTGCAGCGGTGGGTCAGCCACAGCAAAGGGTGAGCCACAGTGGTGGAGGTGTGCAGTATAGGGACAGCCACAGTGGTGGGGGGTGCAGAAGTGGGTCAGCCGCAGCACAGGGTCAGCCACAGTGGTGGAAGTGTGCAGAAGACGGTCAGCCACAGTGGTGGGGATGTGCAGAAGAGGGTCAGCCACAGTGGTGGGGGGGGGCAGAAGAGGGTTAGTCATAATGGTGGGAGTGTGCAGAAGAGGGTCAGCCACAGTGGTGGGAGTGTGCAGAAGAGGGTCAGCCACAGTGGGGTGTGTGTGCAGAAGAGGGTCATTCACAGTGGTGGGGGGCGCAGAAGAGGGTCAGCCACAGTCGTGGTTGTGTGCAGCGGAGGGTCAGCCACAGCACAGGGTCAGCCACAGTGGTGGGGGCTGTCCAGAAGAGGGTCAACCACAGTGGTGGGGGTGTGCAGAAGAGGGTCAGCCATACCACAGGGTCAGCCACAGTGGTGGGGGTGTGCAGAAGAGGGTCAGCCACAGTGGTGGGGGTGTGCAGCTCAGGGTCAGCCAGAACACAGGGTCAGCCACAGTGGTGGTGTGTGTGCAGAAGAGGGTCAGCCACAGTGGTGTGGGTGTGCAGAAGAGGGTCAGCCACAGTGGTGGGGGTGTGCAGAAGAGGGTCAGCCACAGTGGTGGGGTGAGTGCAAAAAAGGGTCAGCCATAGCAGAGGGTGAGCCACAGTGGTGAGGGTGTGCAGAAGAGGGTCAGCCACAGTGGGGTGTGTGTGCAGAAGAGGGTCAGCCACAGTGGTGGAGGTGTGCAGTATAGGGTCAGCTGTGCAGAAGAGGGTCAGCCATAGCAGAGGGTCAGCCACAGTGGTGAGGGTGTGCAGCGGAGGGTCAGCCACCGCACAGGGTGAGCCACAGTGGTGGATGTGTGCAGTATAGGGTCAGCCACAGTGGTGGAGGTGTGCAGTATACGGTCAGCCACCGTGGTGGGGGTGTCCAGAAGAGGGTCAACCACAGTGGTGGGGGTGTGCAGAAGAGGGTCAGCCATACCACAGGGTCAGCCACAGTGGTGGGGGTGTGCAGAAGAGGGTCAGCCACAGTGGTGGGGGTGTGCAGCTCAGGGTCAGCCAGAACACAGGGTCAGCCACAGTGGTGGTGTGTGTGCAGAAGAGGGTCAGCCACAGTGGTGTGGGTGTGCAGAAGAGGGTCAGCCACAGTGTTGGGGGTGTGCAGAAGAGGGTCAGCCACAGTGGTGGCGGTGTGCAGAAGAGGGTCAGCCATAGCAGAGGATCAGCCACAGTGGTGGGAGTTTGCAGAAGAGAGTCAGCCATAGCAGAGGGTCAGTCACAGTGGTGGGGGTGTGCAGAAGAGGGTCAGCCACAGTGGTGGGGGTGTGCAGAAGAGGGTCGGCCACAGTGGTGGGGGTGTGCAGAAGAGGGTCAGCCACAGTGGTGGGGGTGTGCAGCTCAGGGTCAGCCACAGCACAGGGTCAGCCACAGTGGTGGGGGTGTGTGCAGAAGAGGGTCAGCCATAGCAGATGGTCAGCCACAGTGGTGGGGGGGGTGCAGAAGAGGGTCAGCCATAGCAGAGGGTGAGCCACAGTGGTGAGGGTGTGCAGAAGAGGGTCAGCCACAGTGGTGTGTGTGTGCAGAAGAGTGTCCGCCATAGCATAGTGTCATCCACAGTGGTGGGGGGGGGCGGTGCAGAAGAGGGTCAGCCATAGCAGAGGGTCACCCACAGTGGTGGAGGAGTGCAGAAGAGGGTCAGACATAGCACAGGGCCAGCCACAGTGGTGGGGGTGTGCAGAAGAGGGTCAGCCACAGTGGTGGGGGTTTGCAAAAGAGGGTCAGCCATAGCAGAGGGTGAGCCACAGTGGTGAGTGTGTGCAGAAGAGGGTCAGCCACAGTGGGGTGTGTCTGCAGAAGAGGGTCAGTCACAGTGGTGGGGGTGTGCAGAAGAGGGTCAGCCATAGCAGAGGGTGAGCCACAGTGGTGGGGGTGTGCAGAAGAGGGTGAGCCACAGTGGTGAGTGTGTGCAGAAGAGGGTCAGCCACAGTGGGGTGTGTCTGCAGAAGAGGGTCAGTCACAGTGGTGGGGGTGTGCAGAAGAGGGTCAGCCATAGCAGAGGGTGAGCCACAGTGGTGGGGGTGTGCAGAAGAGGGTCAGCCACAGAGGTGGGGGTGTGCAGCTCAGGGTCAGCCACAGCACAGGGTCAGCCGCAGTGGTGGGGTGTGTGCAAAAGAGGGTCAGCCACAGTGGGGTGTGTCTGCAGAAGAGGGTCAGCCACAGTGGTGGGGGTGTGCAGAAGAGGGTCGGCCATAGCACAGGGTCAGCCACAGTGGTGGGGGTGTGCAGAAGAGGGTCAGCCACAGTGGTAGGGGTGTGCAGAAGAGGGTCAGCCACAGTGGTGGGGGTGTGCAGAAGAGGGTCAGCCACAGCACAGGGTCAGCCACAGTGGTGGGGGGATGCAGAAGAAGGTCAGCCACAGTGGTGGGGGGTGCAGAAGAGGGTCAGCCATAGCAGAGGGTCAGCCACAGTGGTGAGGCTGTGCAGCTCAGGGTCAGCCACAGTGGTGGGGGGGTGCAGAAGAGGTTCAGTCATAGCAGAGGGTCAGCCACAGTGGTGGGGGGGGGTGCAGAAGAGGGTCAACCACAGTGGCGGGGGGGTGCAGAAGAGGGTCAGCCACAGTGGTGGGGGGGTGCAGAAGAGGGTCAACCACAGTGGTGGGGGTGTGCAGAAGAGGGTCAACCACAGTGGTGGGGGGGTGCAGAAGAGGGTCAGCCACAGTGGTGAGGGTGTGCAGAAGAGGGTCAGCCACAGCACAGGGTCAGCCACAGTGGTGGGGGGGTGTGCAGAAGAGGGTCAACCACAGTGGTGGGGGGGTACAGAAGAGGGTCAACCACAGTGGTGGGGGGGTGCAGAAGAGGGTCAGCCACAGTGGGGTGTGTGTGCAGAAGACGGTCAGCCACAGTGGTGGAGGTGTGCAGTATAGGGTCAGCTGTGCAGAAGAGGGTCAGCCATAGCAGAGGGTCAGCCACAGTGGTGAGGGTGTGCAGCGGAGGGTCAGCCACCGCACAGGGTGAGCCACAGTGGTGGATGTGTGCAGTATAGGGTCAGCCACAGTGGTGGAGGTGTGCAGTATACGGTCAGCCACCGTGGTGGGGGTGTCCAGAAGAGGGTCAACCACAGTGGTGGGGGTGTGCAGAAGAGGGTCAGCCATACCACAGGGTCAGCCACAGTGGTGGGGGTGTGCAGAAGAGGGTCAGCCACAGTGGTGGGGGTGTGCAGCTCAGGGTCAGCCAGAACACAGGGTCAGCCACAGTGGTGGTGTGTGTGCAGAAGAGGGTCAGCCACAGTGGTGTGGGTGTGCAGAAGAGGGTCAGCCACAGTGTTGGGGGTGTGCAGAAGAGGGTCAGCCACAGTGGTGGGAGTTTGCAGAAGAGAGTCAGCCATAGCAGAGGGTCAGTCACAGTGGTGGGGGTGTGCAGAAGAGGGTCAGCCACAGTGGTGGGGGTGTGCAGAAGAGGGTCGGCCACAGTGGTGGGTGTGTGCAGAAGAGGGTCAGCCACAGTGGTGGGGGTGTGCAGCTCAGGGTCAGCCACAGTGGTGGGGGTGTGTGCAGAAGAGGGTCAGCCATAGCAGAGGGTCAGCCACAGTGGTGGGGGGTGTGCAGAAGAGGGTCAGCCATAGCAGAGGGTGAGCCACAGTGGTGAGGGTGTGCAGAAGAGGGTCAGCCACAGTGGTGTGTGTGTGCAGAAGAGTGTCCGCCATAGCATAGTGTCATCCACAGTGGTGGGGGGGGGTGCAGAAGAGGGTCAGCCATAGCAGAGGGTCACCCACAGTGGTGGAGGAGTGCAGAAGTGGGTCAGACATAGCACAGGGCCAGCCACAGTGGTGGGGGTGTGCAGAAGAGGGTCAGCCACAGTGGTGGGGGTGTGCAAAAGAGGGTCAGCCATAGCAGAGTGTCAGCCACAGTGGTGGGAGTTTGCAGAAGAGGGTCAGCCATAGCAGAGGGTGAGCCACAGTGGTGAGTGTGTGCAGAAGAGGGTCAGTCACAGTGGTGGGGGTGTGCAGAAGAGGGTCAGCCATAGCAGAGGGTGAGCCACAGTGGTGGGGGTGTGCAGAAGAGGGTCAGCCACAGAGGTGGGGGTGTGCAGCTCAGGGTCAGCCACAGCACAGGGTCAGCCGCAGTGGTGGGGTGTGTGCAAAAGAGGGTCAGCCACAGTGGGGTGTGTCTGCAGAAGAGGGTCAGCCACAGTGGTGGGGGTGTGCAGAAGAGGGTCGGCCATAGCACAGGGTCAGCCACAGTGGTGGGTGTGTGCAGAAGAGGGTCAGCCACAGTGGTGGGGGTGTGCAGAAGAGGGTCAGCCACAGTGGTGGGGGTGTGCAGAAGAGGGTCAGCCACAGCACAGGGTCAGCCACAGTGTTGGGGGGGTGCAGAAGAAGGTCAGCCACAGTGGTGGGGGGTGCAGAAGAGGGTCAGCCATAGCAGAGGGTCAGCCACAGTGGTGAGGCTGTGCAGCTCAGGGTCAGCCACAGTGGTGGGGGGGTGCAGAAGAGGTTCAGTCATAGCAGAGGGTCAGCCACAGTGGGGGGGGGGGTGCAGAAGAGGGTCAACCACAGTGGTGGGGGGGTGCAGAAGAGGGTCAGCCACAGTGGTGGGGGGGTGTAGAAGAGGGTCAACCACAGTGGTGGGGGGGTGCAGAAGAGGGTCAACCACAGTGGTGGGGGGGTGCAGAAGAGGGTCAGCCACAGTGGTGAGGGTGTGCAGAAGAGGGTCAGCCACAGCACAGGGTCAGCCACAGTGGTGGGGGGGTGTAGAAGAGGGTCAGTCATAGCAGAGGGTCAGCCACAGTGGTGGGGGGGGTGCAGAAGAGTGTCAACCACAGTGGCAGGGGGGTGCAGAAGAGAGTCAGCCATAGCAGAGGGTCAGCCACAGTGGCGGGGGGGTGCAGAAGAGAGTCAGCCATAGCATAGTGTCATCCACAGTGGTGGGGGGGTGCAGAAGAGGGTGAGCCATAGCACAGTTTCAGCCACAGTGGTGGGGGTGTGCAGAAGAGGGTCAGCCACAGTGGTGGGGGTGTGCAGAAGAGGGTCAGCCACAGTGGTGGGGGTGTGCAGAAGAGGGTTAGCCACAGTGGTGGGGTGTGCAGAAGAGGGTCATCCACAGTGGTGGAGGAGTGCAGAAGAGGGTGAGCCATAGCACAGTTTCAGCCACAGTGGTGGGGGTGTGCAGAAGAGGGTCAGCCACAGTGGTGGGGGTGTGCAGAAGAGGGTCAGCCACAGTGGTGGGGTGTGCAGAAGAGGGTCATCCACAGTGGTGGAGGAGTGCAGAAGAGGGTCAGCCACAGTGGTGGGGTGTGTGTGTGCAGAAGAGGGTCAGCCATAGCAGAGGGTCAGCCACAGTGGTGGGGGGGGGTGCAGAAGAGGGTCAGCCATAGCAGAGGGTCAGTCACAGTGGTGGTGGTGGGGGGTGCAGAAGAGGGTCAGCCATAGCACAGTTTCAGCCACAGTGGTGGGGGTGTGCAGAAGAGGGTCAGCCACAGTGGTGGGGGTGTGCAGAAGAGGGTCAGCCACAGTGGTGGGGGTGTGCAGAAGAGGGTTAGCCACAGTGGTGGGGTGTGTGTGTGCAGAAGAGGGTCAGCCATAGCAGAGGGTCAGCCACAGTGGTGGGGGGGGGGTGCAGAAGAGGGTCAGCCATAGCAGAGGGTCAGTCACAGTGGTGGTGGTGGGGGGTGCAGAAGAGGGTCAGCCATAGCAGAGGGTCAGCCACAGTGATGGGGGGTGCAGTAGAGGGTCAACCACAGTGGTGTGTGTGTGCAGAAGAGGGTCAGCCACAGTGGTGGGGGGTGCAGAAGAGGGTCAGCCATAGCAGAGGGTAAGCCACAGTGGTGAGGGTGTACAGAAGCGGGTCAGCCACAGTGGGGGGGGGGGTGCAGAAGAGCGTCAGCCATAGCAGAGGGTCAGCCACGGTGGGGGGGGGGGGTGCAGAAGAGGGTCAGCCATAGCAGAGGGTCAGCCACAGTGGTGAGGGTGTGCAGAAGAGGGTCAGCCATAGTGGTGGGGGTGTGCAGAAGAGGGTCAGCCATAGCAGAGGGTCAGCCACAGTGGTGAGGGTGTGCAGAAGAGAGTCAGCCATAGTGGTGGGAGTGTGCAGAAGAGAGTCAGCCATAGCACAGGGTCAGCCACAGTGGTGGGGGTGTGTGCAGAAGAAGGTCAGCCACAGTGGTGGGGGGTGCAGAAGAGGGTCAGCCATAGCAGAGGGTCAGCCACAGTGGTGAGGCTGTGCAGCTCAGGGTCAGCCACAGTGGTGGGGGGGTGCAGAAGAGGTTCAGTCATAGCAGAGGGTCAGCCACAGTGGTGGGGGGGGTGTGCAGAAGAGGGTCAACCACAGTGGCGGGGGGGTGCAGAAGAGGGTCAGCCACAGTGGTGGGGGGGTGCAGAAGAGGGTCAACCACAGTGGTGGGGGGGTGCAGAAGAGGGTCAACCACAGTGGTGGGGGGTGCAGAAGAGGGTCAGCCACAGTGGTGGGGTGTGTGTGTGCAGAAGAGGGTCAGCCATAGCAGAGGGTCAGCCACAGTGGTGGGGGGGTGCAGAAGAGGGTCAACCACAGTGGTGGGGGGGTGCAGAAGAGGGTCAACCACAGTGGTGGGGGGGTGCAGAAGAGGGTCAGCCATAGCAGAGTGTCAGCCACAGTGGTGGGAGTTTGCAGAAGAGGGTCAGCCATAGCAGAGGGTGAGCCACAGTGGTGAGTGTGTGCAGAAGAGGGTCAGGCACAGTGGGGTGTGTCTGCAGAAGAGGGTCAGCCACAGTGGTGGAGGAGTGCAGAAGAGGGTCAGACATAGCACAGGGCCAGCCACAGTGGTGGGGGTGTGCAGAAGAGGGTCAGCCACAGTGGTGGGGGTGTGCAAAAGAGGGTCAGCCATAGCAGAGTGTCAGCCACAGTGGTGGGAGTTTGCAGAAGAGGGTCAGCCATAGCAGAGGGTGAGCCACAGTGGTGAGTGTGTGCAGAAGAGGGTCAGGCACAGTGGGGTGTGTCTGCAGAAGAGGGTCAGTCACAGTGGTGGGGGTGTGCAGAAGAGGGTGAGCCACAGTGGTGGGGGTGTGCAGAAGAGGGTCAGCCACAGTGGTGGGGGTGTGCAGAAGAGGGTCAGCCACAGTGGTGGGGGTGTGCAGAAGAGGGTCAGCCACAGCACAGGGTCAGCCACAGTGGTGGGGGGGTGCAGAAGAAGGTCAGCCACAGTGGTGGGGGGTGCAGAAGAGGGTCAGTCATAGCAGAGGGTCAGCCACAGTGGTGGGGGGGGTGCAGAAGAGTGTCAACCACAGTGGCGGGGGGGGGGGGTGCAGAAGAGAGTCAGCCATAGCAGAGGGTCAGCCACAGTGGTGAGGGTGTGCAGAATAGGGTCAGCCACAGTGGTGGGGGTGTGCAGAAGAGGGTCATCCACAGTGGTGGAGGAGTGCAGAAGAGGGTGAGCCATAGCACAGGTTCAGCCACAGTGGTGGGGGTGTGCAGAAGAGGGTCAGCCACAGTGGTGGGGGTGTGCAGAAGAGGGTCAACCACAGTGGTGGGGGTGTGCAGAAGAGGGTCAGCCACAGTGGTGGGGGGTGCAGAAGAGGGTCAGCCATAGCAGAGGGTCAGCCACAGTGGTGAGGATGTGCAGCTCAGGGTCAGCCACAGTGGTGGGGGGGTGCAGAAGAGGTTCAGTCATAGCAGAGGGTCAGCCACAGTGGTGGGGGGGGTGCAGAAGAGGGTCAACCACAGTGGCGGGGGGGTGCAGAAGAGGGTCAGCCACAGTGGTGGGGGGGTGCAGAAGAGGGTCAAGCACAGTGGTGGGGGGGTGCAGAAGAGGGTCAACCACAGTGGTGGGGGGGTGCAGAAGAGGGTCAGCCACAGTGGTGAGAGTGTGCAGAAGAGGGTCAGCCACAGTACAGGGTCAGCCACAGTGGTGGGGGGGTGCAGAAGAGGGTCAGTCATAGCAGAGGGTCAGCCACAGTGGTGGGGGGGTGCAGAAGAGTGTCAACCACAGTGGCGGGGGGGGGGGTGCAGAAGAGAGTCAGCCATAGCAGAGGGTCAGCCACAGTGGTGAGGGTGTGCAGAATAGGGTCAGCCACAGTGGTGGGGGTGTGCAGAAGAGGGTCATCCACAGTGGTGGAGGAGTGCAGAAGAGGGTGAGCCATAGCACAGGTTCAGCCACAGTGGTGGGGGTGTGCAGAAGAGGGTCAACCACAGTGGTGGGGGTGTGCAGAAGAGGGTCATCCACAGTGGTGGGGGTGTGCAGAAGAGGGTCAACCACAGTGGTGGGGGTGTGCAGAAGAGGGTCATCCACAGTGGTGGGGGTGTGCAGAAGAGGGTTAGCCACAGTGGTGGGGTGTGTGTGTGCAGAAGAGGGTCAGCCATAGCAGAGGGTCAGCCACAGTGGTGGGGGGGGGGTGCAGAAGAGGGTCAGCCATAGCAGAGGGTCAGTCACAGTGGTGGTGGGGGGGGTGCAGAAGAGGGTCAGCCATAGCAGAGGGTCAGCCACAGTGATGGGGGGTGCAGTAGAGGGTCAACCACAGTGGTGTGTGTGTGCAGAAGAGGGTCAGCCACAGTGGTGGGGGGTGCAGAAGAGGGTCAGCCATAGCAGAGGGTAAGCCACAGTGGTGAGGGTGTACAGAAGCGGGTCAGCCACAGTGGGGGGGGGGGGGGTGCAGAAGAACGTCAGCCATAGCAGAGGGTCAGCCACGGTGGGGGGGGGGTTGCAGAAGAGGGTCAGCCATAGCAGAGGGTCAGCCACAGTGGTGAGGGTGTGCAGAAGAGGGTCAGCCATAGTGGTGGGGGTGTGCAGAAGAGGGTCAGCCATAGCAGAGGGTCAGCCACAGTGGTGAGGGTGTGCAGAAGAGGGTCAGCCACAGTGGTGAGGGTGTACAGAAGCGGGTCAGCCACAGTGGGGGGGGGGTGCAGAAGAACGTCAGCCATAGCAGAGGGTCAGCCACAGTGGTGGGGGGTGCAGAAGAGGGTCAGCCATAGCAGAGGGTCAGTCACAGTGGTGCGGGTGTGCAGAAGAGGGTCAAGCACAGTGTTGTGTGTGTGCAGAAGAGTGTCCGCCATAGCATAGTGTCATCCACAGTGGTGGGGGGGTGCAGAAGAGGGTCAGCCATAGCAGAGGGTCAGCCATAGTGGTGGGGGTGTGCAGCGGAGGGTCAGCCACAGTGGTGGAGGTGTGCAGTATAGGGTCAGCCACAGTGGTGGGGGTGTGCAGAAGAGGGTCAGCCATAGTGGAGGAGATGTGCAGAAGAGGGTCAGCCACAGTGGTGGGGGTGTGCAGAAGAGGGTCAGCCACAGTGGTGGAGGAGTGCAGAAGAGGTTCAGCCATAGCACAGGGTCAGCCACAGTGGTGGGGGTGTGCAGAAGAGGGTCAGCCACTGTGGTGGGGGTGTGCAGCTCAGGGTCAGCCACAGCACAGGGTCAGCCACAGTGGTGGGGGGTGTGCAGAAGAGGGTCAGCCACACTGGTGGGGATGTGCAGAAGAGGGTCACCCACAGTGGTGGAGGAGTGCAGAAGAGGGTCAGACATAGCACAGGGTCAGCCACAGTGGTGGGGGTGTGCAGAAGAGGGTCAGCCAAAGTGGTGGGGGTGTGCAAAAGAGGGTCAGCCATAGCAGAGTGTCAGCCACAGCGGTGGGAGTTTGCAGAAGAGGGTCAGCCATAGCAGAGGGTGAGCCACAGTGGTGAGTGTGTGCAGAAGAGGGTCAGCCACAGTGGTGGGGGTGTGCAGAAGAGGGTCAGCCACAGAGGTGAGGGTGTGCAGCTTAGGGTCAGCCACAGCACAGGGTCAGCCGCAGTGGTGGGGTGTGTGCAGAAGAGGGTCAGCCACAGTGGGGTGTGTCTGCAGAAGAGGGTCAGCCACAGTGGTGGGGGTGTGCAGAAGAGGGTCAGCCATAGCACAGGATCAGCCAAAGTGGTGGGGGTGTGCAGAAGAGGGTCAGCCACAGTGGTGGGGGTGTGCAGAAGAGGGTCAGCCATAGCACAGGGTCAGCCATAGTGGTGGGAGTGTGCAGAAGAGGGTCAGCCACAGTGGGGTGTGTCTGCAGAAGAGGGTCAGTCACAGTGGTGCGGGTGTGCAGAAGAGGGTCAAGCACAGTGTTGTGTGTGTGCAGAAGAGTGTCCGCCATAGCATAGTGTCATCCACAGTGGTGGTGGTGGGGGGTGTCTGCAGAAGAGGGTCAGCCATAGCAGAGGGTCACCCACAGTGGTGGAGGAGTGCAGAAGAGGGTCAGACATAGCACAGGGCCAGCCACAGTGGTGGGGGTGTGCAGAAGAGGGTCAGCCACAGTGGTGGGGGTGTGCAAAAGAGGGTCAGCCATAGCAGAGTGTCAGCCACAGTGGTTTGAGTTTGCAGAAGAGGGTCAGCCATAGCAGAGGGTGAGCCACAGTGGTGAGTGTGTGCAGAAGAGGGTCAGCCACAGTGGTGGGGGTGTGCAGAAGAGGGTCAGCCACAGCGGTGGGGGTGTGCAGCTCAGGGTCAGCCACAGCACAGGGTCAGCCGCAGTGGTGGGGTGTGTGCAAAAGAGGGTCAGCCACAGTGGGGTGTGTCTGCAGAAGAGGGTCAGCCACAGTGGTGGGGGTGTGCAGAAGAGGGTCGGCCATAGCACAGGGTCAGCCACAGTGGTGGGGGTGTGCAGAAGAGGGTCAGCCACAGTGGTGGGGGTGTGCAGAAGAGGGTCAGCCACAGTGGTGGGGGTGTGCAGAAGAGGGTCAGCCATAGCACAGGGTCAGACACAGTGGTGAGGTTTTACAGAAGCGGGTCAGCCACAGGGGGGGGGGGTGCAGAAGAGCGTCAGCCATAGCAGAGTGTCAGCCACAGTGGTGGTGGGGGGTGCAGAAGAGGGTCAGCCATAGCAGAGGGTCAGCCACAGTGGTGAGGGTGTGCAGAAGAGTGTCAGCCATAGTGGTGTGGGTGTGCAGAAAAGGGTCAGCCATAGCAGAGGGTCAGCCATAGTGGTGGGAGTGTGCAGAAGAGAGTCAGCCATAGCAGAGGGTCAGTCACGGTGGTGCGGGTGTGCAGAAGAGGGTCAAGCACAGTGTTGTGTGTGTGCAGAAGAGTGTCTGCCATAGCATAGTGTCATCCACAGTGGTGGGGGGGTGCAGAAGAGGGTGAGCCATAGCAGAGGGTCAGCCATAGTGGTGGGGGTGTGCAGAAGAGGGTCAGCCATAGGAGAGGGTCATCCACAGTTTTGTTAGTGTGCAGCGGAGGGTCAGCCACAGCACAGCGTCAGCCACAGTGGTGGAGGTGTGCAGTATAGGGTCAGCCACAGTGGTGGGGGTGTGCAGAAGAGGGTCAGGCACAGTGGTGAGGGTGTACAGAAGCGGGTCAGCCACAGTGGGGTGTGTCTGCAGAAGAGGGTCAGCCACAGTGGTGGGGGTGTGCAGAAGAGGGTCGGCCATAGCACAGGGTCAGCCACAGTGGTGGGGGTGTGCAGAAGAGGGTCAGCCACAGTGGTGGGGGTGTGCAGAAGAGGGTCAGCCATAGTGGTGGGAGCGTGTAGAAGAGAGTCAGCCATAGCAGAGGGTCAGTAACAGTGGTGGGGGTGTGCAGAAGAGGGTCAGCCATAGTGGTGGGGGTGTGCAGAAGAGGGTCAGCCATAGCAGAGGGTCATCCACAGTTTTGTTAGTGTGCAGCGGAGGGTCAGCCACAGCACAGGGTCAGCCACAGTGGTGGAGGTGTGCAGTATAGGTTCAGCCACAGTGGTGGGGGTGTGCAGAAGAGGGTCAGCCACAGTGGTGGAGATGTGCAAAAGAGGGTCAGCCACAGTGGGGTGTGTCTGCAGAAGAGGGTCAGCCACAGTGGTGGGGGTGTGCAGAAGAGGGTCGGCCATAGCACAGGGTCAGCCACAGTGGTGAGGGTGTGCAGAAGAGGGTCAGCCACAGTGGTGGGGGTGTGCAGAAGAGGGTCAGCCATAGCACAGGGTCAGCCACAGTGGTGAGGTTTTACAGAAGCGGGTCAGCCACAGGGGGGGGGGGGTGCAGAAGAGCGTCAGCCATAGCAGAGTGTCAGCCACAGTGGTGGTGGGGGGTGCAGAAGAGGGTCAGCCATAGCACAGGGTCAGCCACAGTGGTGGGGGTGTGCAGAAGAGCGTCAGCCACAGTGGTGGGGGTGTGCAGCACAGGGTCAGCCACAGTGGTGGGGGGTGTGCAGAAGAGGGTCAACCATAGCACAGGGTCAGCCACAGTGGTGGGTGTGTGCAGAAGAGGTTCAGCCACAGTGGTGGGGGTGTGCAGAACAGGGTCAGCCACAGTGGGGGGTGTCTGCAGAAGAGGGTCAGCCACAGTGGTGGGGGTGTGCAGAAGAGGGTCAGCCACAGTGGTGGGGGTGTGCAGAAGAGGGTCAGCCACAGTGGTGGGGGTGTGCAGAAGAGGGTCAGCCACAGTGGTGGGGGTGTGCAGAAGAGGGTCAGCCACAGTGGTGGGGGTGTGCAGAAGAGGGTCAGCCATAGCACAGGGTCAGCCACAGTGGTGAGGTTTTACATAAGCGGGTCAGCCACAGTGGGGGGTGGGTGCAGAAGAGTGTCAGCCATAGCAGAGTGTCAGCCACAGTGGTGGGGGGGGGGTGCAGAAGAGGGTCAGCCATAGCAGAGGGTCAGCCACAGTGGTGAGGGTGTGCAGAAGAGGGTCAGCCATAGTCTTGGGAGTGTGCAGAAGAGAGTCAGCCATAGCAGAGGGTCAGTCACAGTGGTGGGGGTATGCAGAAGAGGGTCAAGCACAGTGGTGTGTGTGTGCAGAAGAGGGTCAGCCATAGTGGTGGGGGTGTGCAGAAGAGGGTCAGCCATAGCAGAGGGTCAGCCATAGTGGTGGGAGTGTGCAGAAGAGAGTCAGCCATAGCAGAGGGTCAGTCACAGTGGTGCGGGTGTGCAGAAGAGGGTCAAGCACAGTGTTGTGTGTGTGCAGAAGAGGGTCAGCCATAGCAGAGGGTCAGCCATAGTGGTGGGGGTGTGCAGAAGAGGGTCAGCCACAGTGGGGGGGGGGTGCAGAAGAGGGTCAGCCACAGTGGGGGGGGGGGTGCAGAAGAGCGTCAGCCATAGTAGAGGGTCAGCCATAGTGGTGGGGGTGTGCAGAAGAGGGTCAGCCATAGTGGTGGGAGTGTGCAGAAGAGGGTCAGCCATAGTGGGGTGTGTCTGCAGAAGAGGGTCAGTCACAGTGGTGCGGGTGTGCAGAAGAGGGTCAAGCACAGTGTTGTGTGTGTGCAGAAGAGTGTCCGCCATAGCATAGTGTCATCCACAGTGGTGGGGGGGGTGCAGAAGAGGGTCAGCCATAGCAGAGGGTCACCCACAGTGGTGGAGGAGTGCAGAAGAGGGTCAGACATAGCACAGGGCCAGCCACAGTGGTGGGGGTGTGCAGAAGAGTGTCAGCCACAGTGGTGGGGGTGTGCAAAAGAGGGTCAGCCATAGCAGAGTGTCAGCCACAGTGGTGGGAGTTTGCAGAAGAGGGTCAGCCATAGCAGAGGGTGAGCCACAGTGGTGAGTGTGTGCAGAAGAGGGTCAGCCACAGTGGGGTGTGTCTGCAGAAGAGGGTCAGCCACAGTGGTGGGGGTGTGCAGAAGAGGGTCAGCCATAGCAGAGGGTGAGCCACAGTGGTGGGGGTGTGCAGAAGAGGGTCAGCCACAGAGGTGGGGGTGTGCAGCTCAGGGTCAGCCACAGCACAGGGTCAGCCGCAGTGGTGGGGTGTGTGCAAAAGAGGGTCAGCCACAGTGGGGGGTGTCTGCAGAAGAGGGTCAGCCACAGTGGTGGGGGTGTGCAGAAGAGGGTCGGCCATAGCACAGGGTCAGCCACAGTGGTGGGGGTGTGCAGAAGAGGGTCAGCCACAGTGGTGGGGGTGTGCAGAAGAGGGTCGGCCATAGCACAGGGTCAGCCACAGTGGTGGGGGTGTGCAGAAGAGGGTCAGCCACAGTGGTGGGGGGGTGCAGAAGAGGGTCAGCCACAGTGGTGGGGGTGTGCAGAAGAGCGTCAGCCATAGCAGAGTGTCAGCCACAGTGGTGGTGGGGGGTGCAGAAGAGGGTCAGCCATAGCAGAGGGTCAGCCACAGTGGTGAGGGTGTGCAGAAGAGGGTCAGCCATAGTGGTGTGGGTGTGCAGAAAAGGGTCAGCCATAGCAGAGGGTCAGCCATAGTGGTGGGAGTGTGCAGAAGAGAGTCAGCCATAGCAGAGGGTCAGTCACGGTGGTGCGGGTGTGCTGAAGAGGGTCAAGCACAGTGTTGTGTGTGTGCAGAAGAGTGTCCGCCATAGCATAGTGTCATCCACAGTGGTGGGGGGGTGCAGAAGAGGGTGAGCCATAGCAGAGGGTCAGCCATAGTGGTGGGGGTGTGCAGAAGAGGGTCAGCCATAGGAGAGGGTCATCCCCAGTTTTGTTAGTGTGCAGCGGAGGGTCAGCCACAGCACAGGGTCAGCCACAGTGGTGGAGGTGTGCAGTATAGGGTCAGCCACAGTGGTGGGGGTGTGCAGAAGAGGGTCAGGCCCAGTGGTGGTGATGTGCAGAAGAGGGTCAGCCACAGTGGTGTTGGTGTGCAGCGGAGGGTCAGCCACAACACAGGGTCAGCCACAGTGGTGGAGGTGTGCAGTATAGGGTCAGCCACAGTGGTGGGGGTGTGCAGAAGAGGGTCAGCCACAGTGGTGGAGATGTGCAGAAGAGGGTCAGCCACAGTGGTGAGGGTGTACATAAGCGGGTCAGCCACAGTGGTGAGGTTTTACAGAAGCGGGTCAGCCACAGTGGTGGAGGAGTGCAGAAGAGGGTCAGCCATAGCAGAGTGTCAGCCACAGTGGTGGTGGGGGGTGCAGAAGAGGGTCAGCCATAGCAGAGGGTCAGCCACAGTGGTGAGGGTGTGCAGAAGAGGGTCAGCCATAGTGGTGTGGGTGTGCAGAAAAGGGTCAGCCATAGCAGAGGGTCAGCCACAGTGGTGAGGGTGTGCAGAAGAGGGTCAGCCATAGTGTTGTGTGTGTGCAGAAGAGTGTCCGCCATAGCATAGTGTCATCCACAGTGGTGGGGGGGTGCAGAAGAGGGTGAGCCATAGCAGAGGGTCAGCCATAGTGGTGGGGGTGTGCAGAAGAGGGTCAGCCATAGGAGAGGGTCATCCACAGTTTTGTTAGTGTGCAGCGGAAGGTCAGCCACAGCACAGGGTCAGCCACAGTGGTGGAGGTGTGCAGTATAGGGTCAGCCACAGTGGTGGGGGTGTGCAGAAGAGGGTCAGTCACAGTGGTGGGGGTGTGCAGAAGAGGGTCAGGCACAGTGGTGGTGATGTGCAGAAGAGGGTCAGCCACAGTGGTGTTGGTGTGCAGCGGAGGGTCAGCCACAACACAGGGTCAGCCACAGTGGTGGAGGTGTGCAGTATAGGGTCAGCCACAGTGGTGGGTGTGTGCAGAAGAGGGTCAGCCACAGTGGTGGAGATGTGCAGAAGAGGGTCAGCCACAGTGGTGAGGGTGTACAGAAGCGGGTCAGCCACAGTGGGGGGGGGGGGTGCAGAAGAGCGTCAGCCATAGCAGAGGGTCAGCCATAGTGGTGGGAGCGTGCAGAAGAGAGTCAGCCATAGCAGAGGGTCAGTAACAGTGGTGGGGGTATGCAGAAGAGGGTCAGCCACAGTGGTGAGGGTGTGCAGAAGAGGTTCAGCCATACCAGAGGGTCATCCACAGTGGTGAGGGTGTGCAGAAGAGGGTCAGCCATAGTGGTGGGGGTGTGCAGAAGAGGGTCAGCCATAGCAGAGGGTCATCCACAGTTTTGTTAGTGTGCAGCGGAGGGTCAGCCACAGCACAGGGTCAGCCACAGTGGTGGAGGTGTGCAGTATAGGTTCAGCCACAGTGGTGGGGGTGTGCAGAAGAGGGTCAGCCACAGTGGTGGAGATGTGAAGAAGAGGGTCACCCACAGTGGTGTGGGTGTGCAGAAGAGGGTCATCCACAGTGGTGAGGGTGTGCAGAAGAGGGTCAGCCATAGTGGTGGGGGTGTGCAGAAGAGGGTCAGCCATAGCAGAGGGTCATCCACAGTTTTGTTAGTGTGCAGCGGAGGGTCAGCCACAGCACAGGGTCATCCACAGTGGTGGAGGTGTGCAGAAGAGGGTCAGCCACAGTGGGGGGGGGGGTGCAGAAGAGCGTCAGCCATAGTAGAGGGTCAGCCATAGTGGTGGGGGTGTGCAGAAGAGGGTCAGCCATAGTGGTGGGAGTGTGCAGAAGAGGGTCAGCCATAGTGGGGTGTGTCTGCAGAAGAGGGTCAGTCACAGTGGTGCGGGTGTGCAGAAGAGGGTCAAGCACAGTGTTGTGTGTGTGCAGAAGAGTGTCCGCCATAGCATAGTGTCATCCACAGTGGTGGGGGGGGTGCAGAAGAGGGTCAGCCATAGCAGAGGGTCACCCACAGTGGTGGAGGAGTGCAGAAGAGGGTCAGACATAGCACAGGGCCAGCCACAGTGGTGGGGGTGTGCAGAAGAGTGTCAGCCACAGTGGTGGGGGTGTGCAAAAGAGGGTCAGCCATAGCAGAGTGTCAGCCACAGTGGTGGGAGTTTGCAGAAGAGGGTCAGCCATAGCAGAGGGTGAGCCACAGTGGTGAGTGTGTGCAGAAGAGGGTCAGCCACAGTGGGGTGTGTCTGCAGAAGAGGGTCAGCCACAGTGGTGGGGGTGTGCAGAAGAGGGTCAGCCATAGCAGAGGGTGAGCCACAGTGGTGGGGGTGTGCAGAAGAGGGTCAGCCACAGAGGTGGGGGTGTGCAGCTCAGGGTCAGCCACAGCACAGGGTCAGCCGCAGTGGTGGGGTGTGTGCAAAAGAGGGTCAGCCACAGTGGGGGGTGTCTGCAGAAGAGGGTCAGCCACAGTGGTGGGGGTGTGCAGAAGAGGGTCGGCCATAGCACAGGGTCAGCCACAGTGGTGGGGGTGTGCAGAAGAGGGTCAGCCACAGTGGTGGGGGTGTGCAGAAGAGGGTCGGCCATAGCACAGGGTCAGCCACAGTGGTGGGGGTGTGCAGAAGAGGGTCAGCCACAGTGGTGGGGGGGTGCAGAAGAGGGTCAGCCACAGTGGTGGGGGTGTGCAGAAGAGCGTCAGCCATAGCAGAGTGTCAGCCACAGTGGTGGTGGGGGGTGCAGAAGAGGGTCAGCCATAGCAGAGGGTCAGCCACAGTGGTGAGGGTGTGCAGAAGAGGGTCAGCCATAGTGGTGTGGGTGTGCAGAAAAGGGTCAGCCATAGCAGAGGGTCAGCCATAGTGGTGGGAGTGTGCAGAAGAGAGTCAGCCATAGCAGAGGGTCAGTCACGGTGGTGCGGGTGTGCTGAAGAGGGTCAAGCACAGTGTTGTGTGTGTGCAGAAGAGTGTCCGCCATAGCATAGTGTCATCCACAGTGGTGGGGGGGTGCAGAAGAGGGTGAGCCATAGCAGAGGGTCAGCCATAGTGGTGGGGGTGTGCAGAAGAGGGTCAGCCATAGGAGAGGGTCATCCCCAGTTTTGTTAGTGTGCAGCGGAGGGTCAGCCACAGCACAGGGTCAGCCACAGTGGTGGAGGTGTGCAGTATAGGGTCAGCCACAGTGGTGGGGGTGTGCAGAAGAGGGTCAGGCCCAGTGGTGGTGATGTGCAGAAGAGGGTCAGCCACAGTGGTGTTGGTGTGCAGCGGAGGGTCAGCCACAACACAGGGTCAGCCACAGTGGTGGAGGTGTGCAGTATAGGGTCAGCCACAGTGGTGGGGGTGTGCAGAAGAGGGTCAGCCACAGTGGTGGAGATGTGCAGAAGAGGGTCAGCCACAGTGGTGAGGGTGTACATAAGCGGGTCAGCCACAGTGGTGAGGTTTTACAGAAGCGGGTCAGCCACAGTGGTGGAGGAGTGCAGAAGAGGGTCAGCCATAGCAGAGTGTCAGCCACAGTGGTGGTGGGGGGTGCAGAAGAGGGTCAGCCATAGCAGAGGGTCAGCCACAGTGGTGAGGGTGTGCAGAAGAGGGTCAGCCATAGTGGTGTGGGTGTGCAGAAAAGGGTCAGCCATAGCAGAGGGTCAGCCACAGTGGTGAGGGTGTGCAGAAGAGGGTCAGCCATAGTGTTGTGTGTGTGCAGAAGAGTGTCCGCCATAGCATAGTGTCATCCACAGTGGTGGGGGGGTGCAGAAGAGGGTGAGCCATAGCAGAGGGTCAGCCATAGTGGTGGGGGTGTGCAGAAGAGGGTCAGCCATAGGAGAGGGTCATCCACAGTTTTGTTAGTGTGCAGCGGAAGGTCAGCCACAGCACAGGGTCAGCCACAGTGGTGGAGGTGTGCAGTATAGGGTCAGCCACAGTGGTGGGGGTGTGCAGAAGAGGGTCAGTCACAGTGGTGGGGGTGTGCAGAAGAGGGTCAGGCACAGTGGTGGTGATGTGCAGAAGAGGGTCAGCCACAGTGGTGTTGGTGTGCAGCGGAGGGTCAGCCACAACACAGGGTCAGCCACAGTGGTGGAGGTGTGCAGTATAGGGTCAGCCACAGTGGTGGGTGTGTGCAGAAGAGGGTCAGCCACAGTGGTGGAGATGTGCAGAAGAGGGTCAGCCACAGTGGTGAGGGTGTACAGAAGCGGGTCAGCCACAGTGGGGGGGGGGGGGTGCAGAAGAGCGTCAGCCATAGCAGAGGGTCAGCCATAGTGGTGGGAGCGTGCAGAAGAGAGTCAGCCATAGCAGAGGGTCAGTAACAGTGGTGGGGGTATGCAGAAGAGGGTCAGCCACAGTGGTGAGGGTGTGCAGAAGAGGTTCAGCCATACCAGAGGGTCATCCACAGTGGTGAGGGTGTGCAGAAGAGGGTCAGCCATAGTGGTGGGGGTGTGCAGAAGAGGGTCAGCCATAGCAGAGGGTCATCCACAGTTTTGTTAGTGTGCAGCGGAGGGTCAGCCACAGCACAGGGTCAGCCACAGTGGTGGAGGTGTGCAGTATAGGTTCAGCCACAGTGGTGGGGGTGTGCAGAAGAGGGTCAGCCACAGTGGTGGAGATGTGAAGAAGAGGGTCACCCACAGTGGTGTGGGTGTGCAGAAGAGGGTCAGCCACAGTGGTGGGGGTGTGCAGCACAGGGTCAGCCACAGCACAGGGTCAGCCCCAGTGGTGGGGGTGTGCAGAAGAGGGTCAACCATAGCACAGGGTCAGCCACAGTGGTGGGGGTGTGCAGAATAGGGTCAGCCACAGTGGTGGGGGTGTGCAGCACAGGGTCAGCCACAGCACAGGGTCAGCCACAGTGGTGGGGGGTGTGCAGAAGAGGGTCAACCATAGCACAGGGTCAGCCACAGTGGTGGGGGTGTGCAGAAGAGGTTCAGCCACAGTGGTGGGGGTGTGCAGAAGAGGGTTAGGCACAGTGGTGAGGGTGTACAGAAGTGGATCAGCCACAGTGGGGGGGAGGGTGTGCAGAAGAGCGTCAGCCATAGCAGAGGGTCAGCCACAGTGGTGGGGTTGGGGGTGCAGAAGAGGGACAGCCATAGCAGAGGGTCAGCCATAGTGGTGGGAGTGTGCAGAAGAGAGTCAGCCATAGCAGAGGGTCAGTCACAGTGGTGCGGGTGTGCAGAAGAGGGTCAAGCACAGTGTTGTGTGTGTGCAGAAGAGTGTCCGCCATAGCATAGTGTCATCCACAGTGGTGGGGGGGTGCAGAAGAGGGTCAGGCACAGTGGTGGTGATGTGCAGAAGAGGGTCAGCCACAGTGGTGTTGGTGTGCAGCGGAGGGTCAGCCACAACACAGGGTCAGCCACAGTGGTGGAGGTGTGCAGTATAGGGTCAGCCACAGTGGTGGGGGTGTGCAGAAGAGGGTCAGCCACAGTGGTGGAGATGTGCAGAAGAAGGTCAGCCACAGTGGTGGGGGTGTGCAGAAGAGGGTCACCCACAGTGGTGGAGGAGTGCAGAAGAGGGTCAGCCATAGCACAGGGTCAGCCACAGTGGTGGGGGTGTGCAGAAGAGGATCAGCCACTGTGGTGGGGGTGTGCAGAAGAGGGTCAGCCACAGTGGTGGGGGGGTGCAGAAGAGGGTCAGCCATAGCACAGGGTCAGCCACAGTGGTGAGGTTTTACAGAAGCGGGTCAGCCACAGTGGTGGAGGAGTGCAGAAGAGGGTCAGACATAGCAGAGTGTCAGCCACAGTGGTGGTGGGGGGTGCAGAAGAGGGTCAGCCATAGCAGAGGGTCAGCCACAGTGGTGAGGGTGTGCAGAAGAGGGTCAGCCATAGTGGTGTGGGTGTGCAGAAAAGGGTCAGCCATAGCAGAGGGTCAGCCACAGTGGTGAGGGTGTGCAGAAGAGGGTCAGCCATAGTGTTGTGTGTGTGCAGAAGAGTGTCCGCCATAGCATAGTGTCATCCACAGTGGTGGGGGGGTGCAGAAGAGGGTCAGCCATAGCAGAGGGTCAGCCATAGTGGTGGGGGTGTGCAGAAGAGGGTCAGCCATAGGAGAGGGTCATCCACAGTTTTGTTAGTGTGCAGCGGAGGGTCAGCCACAGCACAGGGTCAGCCACAGCACAGGGTCAGCCACAGTGGTGGAGGTGTGCAGTATAGGGTCAGCCACAGTGGTGGGGGTGTGCAGAAGAGGGTCAGGCACAGTGGTGGTGATGTGCAGAAGAGGGTCAGCCACAGTGGTGTTGGTGTGCAGCGGAGGGTCAGCCACAACACAGGGTCAGCCACAGTGGTGGAGGTGTGCAGTATAGGGTCAGCCACAGTGGTGGGTGTGTGCAGAAGAGGGTCAGCCACAGTGGTGGAGATGTGCAGAAGAGGGTCAGCCACAGTGGTGAGGGTGTACAGAAGCGGGTCAGCCACAGTGGGGGGGGGGTGCAGAAGAGCGTCAGCCATAGCAGAGGGTCAGCCATAGTGGTGGGAGCGTGCAGAAGAGAGTCAGCCATAGCAGAGGGTCAGTAACAGTGGTGGGGGTATGCAGAAGAGGGTCAGCCACAGTGGCGAGGGTGTGCAGAAGAGGTTCAGCCATACCAGAGGGTCAGCCACAGTGGTGAGGGTGTGCAGAAGAGGGTCAGCCATAGTGGTGGGGGTGTGCAGAAGAGGGTCAGCCATAGCAGAGGGTCAGCCACAGTTTTGTTAGTGTGCAGCGGAGGGTCAGCCACAGCACAGGGTCAGCCACAGTGGTGGGGGTGTGCAGAAGAGGGTCAGCCACAGTGGTGGGGGTGTGCAGCACGGTCAGCCACAGCACAGGGTCAGCCACAGTGGTGGGGGGTGTGCAGAAGATGGTCAACCATAGCACAGGGTCAGCCACAGTGGTGGGGGTGTGCAGAAGAGGTTCAGCCACAGTGGTGGGGGTGTGCAGAAGAGGGTTAGGCACAGTGGTGAGGGTGTACAGAAGCGGATCAGCCACAGTGGGGGGGAGGGTGTGCAGAAGAGCGTCAGCCATAGCAGAGGGTCAGCCACAGTGGTGGTGGTGGTGGGGGGGTGCAGAAGAGGGACAGCCATAGCAGAGGGTCAGCCATAGTGGTGGGAGTGTGCAGAAGAGAGTCAGCCATAGCAGAGGGTCAGTCACAGTGGTGCGGGTGTGCAGAAGAGGGTCAAGCACAGTGTTGTGTGTGTGCAGAAGAGTGTCCGCCATAGCACAGTGTCATCCACAGTGGTGGGGGGGTGCAGAAGAGGGTCAGGCACAGTGGTGGTGATGTGCAGAAGAGGGTCAGCCACAGTGGTGTTGGTGTGCAGCGGAGGGTCAGCCACAACACAGGGTCAGCCACAGTGGTGGAGGTGTGCAGTATAGGGTCAGCCACAGTGGTGGGGGTGTGCAGAAGAGGGTCAGCCACAGTGGTGGAGATGTGCAGAAGAGGGTCAGCCACAGTGGTGGGGGTGTGCAGAAGAGGGTCAGCCACAGTGGTGGGGGTGTGCAGAAGAGGGTCACCCACAGTGGTGGAGGAGTGCAGAAGAGGGTCAGCCATAGCACAGGGTCAGCCACAGTGGTGGGGGTGTGCAGAAGAGGATCAGCCACTGTGGTGGGGGGGTGCAGCTCAGGGTCAGCCACAGCACAGGGTCAGCTACAGTGGTGGGGTGTGTGCAGAAGAGGGTCAGCCACACTGGTGGGGATGTGCAGAAGAGGGTCAGCCACAGTGGTGGAGATGTGCAGAAGAAGGTCAGCCACAGTGGTGGGGGTGTGCAGAAGAGGGTCACCCACAGTGGTGGAGGAGTGCAGAAGAGGGTCAGCCATAGCACAGGGTCAGCCACAGTGGTGGGGGTGTGCAGAAGAGGATCAGCCACTGTGGTGGGGGTGTGCAGAAGAGGGTCAGCCACAGTGGTGGGGGTGTGCAGAAGAGGGTCAGCCATAGCACAGGGTCAGCCACAGTGGTGAGGTTTTACAGAAGCGGGTCAGCCACAGTGGTGGAGGAGTGCAGAAGAGGGTCAGACATAGCAGAGTGTCAGCCACAGTGGTGGTGGGGGGTGCAGAAGAGGGTCAGCCATAGCAGAGGGTCAGCCACAGTGGTGAGGGTGTGCAGAAGAGGGTCAGCCATAGTGGTGTGGGTGTGCAGAAAAGGGTCAGCCATAGCAGAGGGTCAGCCACAGTGGTGAGGGTGTGCAGAAGAGGGTCAGCCATAGTGTTGTGTGTGTGCAGAAGAGTGTCCGCCATAGCATAGTGTCATCCACAGTGGTGGGGGGGTGCAGAAGAGGGTGAGCCATAGCAGAGGGTCAGCCATAGTGGTGGGGGTGTGCAGAAGAGGGTCAGCCATAGGAGAGGGTCATCCACAGTTTTGTTAGTGTGCAGCGGAGGGTCAGCCACAGCACAGGGTCAGCCACAGCACAGGGTCAGCCACAGTGGTGGAGGTGTGCAGTATAGGGTCAGCCACAGTGGTGAGGGTGTGCAGAAGAGGGTCAGCCATAGTGGTGGGGGTGTGCAGAAGAGGGTCAGCCATAGCAGAGGGTCAGCCACAGTTTTGTTAGTGTGCAGCGGAGGGTCAGCCACAGCACAGGGTCAGCCACAGTGGTGGGGGTGTGCAGAAGAGGGTCAGCCACAGTGGTGGGGGTGTGCAGCACGGTCAGCCACAGCACAGGGTCAGCCACAGTGGTGGGGGGTGTGCAGAAGATGGTCAACCATAGCACAGGGTCAGCCACAGTGGTGGGGGTGTGCAGAAGAGGGTCAGTCACAGTGGTGCGGGTGTGCAGAAGAGGGTCAAGCACAGTGTTGTGTGTGTGCAGAAGAGTGTCCGCCATAGCATAGTGTCATCCACAGTGGTGGGGGGGTGCAGAAGAGGGTCAGGCACAGTGGTGGTGATGTGCAGAAGAGGGTCAGCCACAGTGGTGTTGGTGTGCAGCGGAGGGTCAGCCACAACACAGGGTCAGCCACAGTGGTGGAGGTGTGCAGTATAGGGTCAGCCACAGTGGTGGGGGTGTGCAGAAGAGGGTCAGCCACAGTGGTGGAGATGTGCAGAAGAGGGTCAGCCACAGTGGTGGGGGTGTGCAGAAGAGGGTCAGCCACAGTGGTGGGGGTGTGCAGAAGAGGGTCACCCACAGTGGTGGAGGAGTGCAGAAGAGGGTCAGCCATAGCACAGGGTCAGCCACAGTGGTGGGGGTGTGCAGAAGAGGATCAGCCACTGTGGTGGGGGGGTGCAGCTCAGGGTCAGCCACAGCACAGGGTCAGCTACAGTGGTGGGGTGTGTGCAGAAGAGGGTCAGCCACACTGGTGGGGATGTGTAGAAGAGGGTCACCCACAGTGGTGGAGGAGTGCAGAATAATAATAATAATATAATAATAATAATAATAAATTTGAATTTATTAACCGCTCCCTCTCCCCACAGGGACCCGGGGCGGTGCACAGGAGGAACTAAAAACAATATAAACAATAAATACAAAAATATATACTTTAAAACACAATTAAACAATATTATCCCGTGCTAAAAATAATTAAAAACCCATTAAAATACATTTAAAATCTAGGGTCAGACATAGCACAGGGTCAGCCACAGTGGTGGGGGTGTGCAGAAGAGGGTCAGCCACAGTGGTGGGGGTGTGCAAAAGAGGGTCAGCCATAGCAGACGGTCAGCCACAGTGGTGGGAGTTTGCAGAAGAGGGTCAGCCATAGCAGAGGGTGAGCCACAGTGGTGAGTGTGTGCAGAAGAGGGTCAGCCACAGTGGAGGGGGTGTGCAGAAGAGGGTCAGCCACAGTGGTGGGGGTGTGCAGAAGAGGGTCAGCCACAGTGGGGGGGGTGCAGAAGAGGGTCAGCCACAGTGGTGGGGGTGTGCAAAAGAGGGTCAGCCATAGCAGACGGTCAGCCACAGTGGTGGGAGTTTGCAGAAGAGGGTCAGCCATAGCAGAGGGTGAGCCACAGTGGGGTGTGTCTGCAGAAGAGGGTCAGCCACAGTGGAGGGGGTGTGCAGAAGAGGGTCAGCCACAGTGGTGGGGGTGTGCAGAAGAGGGTCAGCCACAGTGGGGGGGGGGGTGCAGAAGAGCGTCAGCCATAGCAGAGGGTCAGCCACAGTGGGGGGGGGGGGTGCAGAAGAGGGTCAGCCATACCAGAGGGTCAGCCACAGTGGTGAGGGTGTGCAGAAGAGGGTCAGCCATAGTGGTGGGGGTGTGCAGAAGAGGGTCAGCCATAGCAGAGGGTCAGCCACAGGGGTGGGAGTGTGCAAAAGAGGGTCAGCCACAGTGTGCGGGTGTGTGTGCAGAAGAATGTCCGCCATAGCAGAGGGTCAGCCACAGTGGTGGGCTGGGGGGTGCAGAAGAGTGTCAGCCATAGCAGAGGGTCAGCCACAGTGGTGAGGGTGTGCAGAAGAGGGTCAGCCACAGTGGTGGGGGTGTGCAGAAGAGGGTCAGCTACAGCACAGGGTCAGCCACAGTGGTGGGGGTGTGCAGAAGTGGGTCACCCACAGTCGTGGGGGTGTGCAGAAGAGGGTCAGCCATAGCAGAGGGTGAGCCACAGTGGTGTAGGTGTGCAGTATAAGGTCAGCCACAGTGGTGGGGGTGTGCAGAAGAGGATCAGCCACAGTGATGGGGATGTGCAGAAGAGGGTCAGCCCCAGTGGTGGTGATGTGCAGAAGAGGGTCAGCCACAGTGGTGGGGGTGTGCAGAAGAGGATCAGCCACAGTGATGGGGATGTGCAGAAGAGGGTCAGCCCCAGTGGTGGTGATGTGCAGAAGAGGGTCAGCCACAGTGGTGGGGGTGTGCAGAAAAGGGTCACCCACAGTGGTGGAGGAGTGCAGAAGAGGGTCAGCCATAGCAGAGGGTCAGTCACAGTGGTGAGGGTGTACAGAAGAGGGTCAGCCACAGTGGGGGGGGGGGTGCAGAAGAGGGTCAGCCATAGCAGAGGGTCAGCCACAGGGGTGGGAGTGTGCAAAAGAGGGTCAGCCACAGTGTGCGGGTGTGTGTGCAGAAGAATGTCCGCCATAGCAGAAGGTCAGCCACAGTGGTGGGCTGGGGGGTGCAGAAGAGGGTCAGCCATAGCAGAGGGTCAGCCATAGTGGTGGGGGTGTGCAGAAAAGGGTCAGCCATAGCAGAGGGTCAGCCATAGTGGTGGGAGTGTGCAGAAGAGGGTCAAGCACAGTGGTGTGTGTGTGCAGAAGAGGGTCAGCCATAGCAGAGGGTCAGCCATAGTGGTGGGAGTGTACAGAAGAGAGTCAGCCATAGCAGAGGGTCAGTCACAGTGGTGGGGGTGTGCAGAAGAGGGTCAGCCATAGTGGTGGGAGTGTGCAGAAGAGAGTCAGCCATAGCAGAGGGTCAGTCACAGTGGTGGGAGTGTGCAGAAGAGGGTCAAGCACAGTGTTGTGTGTGTGCAGAAGAGTGTCCGCCATAGCATAGTGTCATCCACAGTGGTGGGGGGGTGCAGAAGAGGGTCAGGCACAGTGGTGGTGATGTGCAGAAGAGGGTCAGCCACAGTGGTGTTGGTGTGCAGCGGAGGGTCAGCCACAACACAGGGTCAGCCACAGTGGTGGAGGTGTGCAGTATAGGGTCAGCCACAGTGGTGGGTGTGTGCAGAAGAGAGTTAGACATAGCAGAGTGTCAGCCACAGTGGTGGGAGTGTGCAGAAGAGAGTCAGCCATAGCACAGGGTCAGCCACAGTGGTGGGGGGGTGCAGAAGAAGGTCAGCCACAGTGGTGGGGGGTGCAGAAGAGGGTCAGCCATAGCAGAGGGTCAGCCACAGTGGTGAGGCTGTGCAGCTCAGGGTCAGCCACAGTGGTGGGGGGGTGCAGAAGAGGTTCAGTCATAGCAGAGGGTCAGCCACAGTGGTGGGGGGGGTGCAGAAGAGGGTCAACCACAGTGGCGGGGGGGTGCAGAAGAGGGTCAGCCACAGTGGTGGGGGGGTGCAGAAGAGGGTCAACCACAGTGGTGGGGGGTGCAGAAGAGGGTCAACCACAGTGGTGGGGGGTGCCGAAGAGGGTCAGCCACAGTGGTGAGGGTGTGCAGAAGAGGGTCAGCCACAGCACAGGGTCAGCCACAGTGGTGGGGGGGTGCAGAAGAGGGTCAACCACAGTGGTGGGGGGTGCAGAAGAGGGTCAACCACAGTGGTGGGGGGGTGCAGAAGAGGGTCACCCACAGTGGTGAGGGTGTGCAGAACAGGGTCAGCCATAGCAGAGGGTGAGCCACAGTGGTGAGGGTGTGCAGAAGAGGGTCAGCCACAGTGGGGTCTGTGTGCAGAAGACGGTCAGCCACAGTGGTGGAGGTGTGCAGTATAGGGTCAGCTGTGCAGAAGAGGGTCAGCCATAGCAGAGGGTCAGCCACAGTGGTGAGGGTGTGCAGCGGAGGGTCAGCCACCGCACAGGGTGAGCCACAGTGGTGGATGTGTGCAGTATAGGGTCAGCCACAGTGGTGGAGGTGTGCAGTATACGGTCAGCCACAGTGGTGGGGGTGTGCAGAAGAGGATCAGCCACAGTGTTGGGGGTGTGCAGAAGAGGGTCAGCCATACCACAGGGTCAGCCACAGTGGTTGGGGTGTGCAGAAGAGGGTCAGCCACAGTGGTGGGGGTGTGCAGCTCAGGGTCAGCCAGAACACAGGGTCAGCCACAGTGGTGGTGTGTGTGCAGAAGAGGGTCAGCCACAGTGGTGTGGGTGTGCAGAAGAGGGTCAGCCACAGTGTTTGGGGTGTGCAGAAGAGGGTCAGCCACAGTGGTGGCGGTGTGCAGAAGAGGGTCAGCCATAGCAGAGGATCAGCCACAGTGGTGGGAGTTTGCAGAAGAGAGTCAGCCATAGCAGAGGGTCAGTCACAGTGGTGGGGGTGTGCAGAAGAGGGTCAGCCACAGTGGTGGGGGTGTGCAGAAGAGGGTCGGCCACAGTGGTGGGTGTGTGCAGAAGAGGGTCAGCCACAGTGGTGGGGGTGTGCAGCTCAGGGTCAGCCACAGTGGTGGGGGTGTGTGCAGAAGAGGGTCAGCCATAGCAGAGGGTGAGCCACAGTGGTGAGTGTGTGCAGAAGAGGGTCAGCCACAGTGGTGTGTGTGTGCAGAAGAGTGTCCGCCATAGCATAGTGTCATCCACAGTGGTGGGGGGGGGGTGCAGAAGAGGGTCAGCCATAGCAGAGGGTCACCCACAGTGGTGGAGGAGTGCAGAAGAGGGTCAGACATAGCACAGGGCCAGCCACAGTGGTGGGGGTGTGCAGAAGAGGGTCAGCCACAGTGGTGGGGGTGTGCAAAAGAGGGTCAGCCATAGCAGAGTGTCAGCCACAGTGGTGGGAGTTTGCAGAAGAGGGTCAGCCATAGCAGAGGGTGAGCCACAGTGGTGAGTGTGTGCAGAAGAGGGTCAGGCACAGTGGGGTGTGTCTGCAGAAGAGGGTCAGTCACAGTGGTGGGGGTGTGCAGAAGAGGGTCAGCCACAGTGGTGGGGGTGTGCAGAAGAGGGTCAGCCACAGTGGTGGGGGTGTGCAGAAGAGGGTCAGCCACAGCACAGGGTCAGCCACAGTGGTGAGGATGTGCAGCTCAGGGTCAGCCACAGTGGTGGGGGGGTGCAGAAGAGGTTCAGTCATAGCAGAGGGTCAGCCACAGTGGTGGGGGGGGGTGCAGAAGAGGGTCAACCACAGTGGCGGGGGGGGTGCAGAAGAGGGTCAGCCACAGTGGTGGGGGGGTGCAGAAGAGGGTCAACCACAGTGGTGGGGGGGTGCAGAAGAGGGTCAACCACAGTGGTGGGGGGGTGCAGAAGAGGGTCAGCCACAGTGGTGAGGGTGTGCAGAAGAGGGTCAGCCACAGCACAGGGTCAGCCACAGTGGTGGGGGGGTGCAGAAGAGGGTCAGTCATAGCAGAGGGTCAGCCACAGTGGTGGGGGGGGTGCAGAAGAGTGTCAACCACAGTGGCGGGGGGGTGCAGAAGAGAGTCAGCCATAGCAGAGGGTCAGCCACAGTGGTGAGGGTGTGCAGAATAGGGTCAGCCACAGTGGTGGGGGTGTGCAGAAGAGGGTCATCCACAGTGGTGGAGGAGTGCAGAAGAGGGTGAGCCATAGCACAGGTTCAGCCACAGTGGTGGGGGTGTGCAGAAGAGGGTCAGCCACAGTGGTGGGGGTGTGCAGAAGAGGGTCAACCACAGTGGTGGGGGTGTGCAGAAGAGGGTCAGTCACAGTGGTGGGGGTGTGCAGAAGAGGGTCAGTCACAGTGGTGGGGTGTGTGTGTGCAGAAGAGGGTCAGCCATAGCAGAGGGTCAGCCACAGTGGTGGGGGGGGGTGCAGAAGAGGGTCAGCCATAGCAGAGGGTCAGTCACAGTGGTGGTGGGGGGGGTGCAGAAGAGGGTCAGCCATAGCAGAGGGTCAGCCACAGTGATGGGGGGTGCAGTAGAGGGTCAACCACAGTGGTGTGTGTGTGCAGAAGAGGGTCAGCCACAGTGGTGGGGGGTGCAGAAGAGGGTCAGCCATAGCAGAGGGTAAGCCACAGTGGTGAGGGTGTACAGAAGCGGGTCAGCCACGGGGGGGGGGGGGTGCAGAAGAGCGTCAGCCATAGCAGAGGGTCAGCCACGGTGGGGGGGGGGGTGCAGAAGAGGGTCAGCCATAGCAGAGTGTCAGCCATAGTGGTGGGGGTGTGCAGCGGAGGGTCAGCCACAGTGGTGGAGGTGTGCAGTATAGGGTCAGCCACAGTGGTGGGGGTGTGCAGAAGAGGGTCAGCCATAGTGGTGGGGGTGTGCAGAAGAGGGTCGGCCACAGTGGTGGGTGTGTGCAGAAGAGGGTCAGCCACAGTGGTGGGGGTGTGCAGCTCAGGGTCAGCCACAGTGGTGGGGGTGTGTGCAGAAGAGGGTCAGCCATAGCAGAGGGTGAGCCACAGTGGTGAGTGTGTGCAGAAGAGGGTCAGCCACAGTGGTGTGTGTGTGCAGAAGAGTGTCCGCCATAGCATAGTGTCATCCACAGTGGTGGGGGGGGGGTGCAGAAGAGGGTCAGCCATAGCAGAGGGTCACCCACAGTGGTGGAGGAGTGCAGAAGAGGGTCAGACATAGCACAGGGCCAGCCACAGTGGTGGGGGTGTGCAGAAGAGGGTCAGCCACAGTGGTGGGGGTGTGCAAAAGAGGGTCAGCCATAGCAGAGTGTCAGCCACAGTGGTGGGAGTTTGCAGAAGAGGGTCAGCCATAGCAGAGGGTGAGCCACAGTGGTGAGTGTGTGCAGAAGAGGGTCAGGCACAGTGGGGTGTGTCTGCAGAAGAGGGTCAGTCACAGTGGTGGGGGTGTGCAGAATAGGGTCAGCCACAGTGGTGGGGGTGTGCAGAAGTGGGTCAGCCACAGTGGTGGGGGTGTGCAGAAGAGGGTCAGCCACAGCACAGGGTCAGCCACAGTGGTGGGGGTGTGCAGAAGAAGGTCAGCCACAGTGGTGGGGGGTGCAGAAGAGGGTCAGGCATAGCAGAGGGCCAGCCACAGTGGTGAGGATGTGCAGCTCAGGGTCAGCCACAGTGGTGGGGGGGTGCAGAAGAGGTTCAGTCATAGCAGAGGGTCAGCCACAGTGGTGGGGGGGGTGCAGAAGAGGGTCAACCACAGTGGCGGGGGGGGTGCAGAAGAGGGTCAGCCACAGTGGTGGGGGGGTGCAGAAGAGGGTCAACCACAGTGGTGGGGGGGTGCAGAAGAGGGTCAACCACAGTGGTGGGGGGGTGCAGAAGAGGGTCAGCCACAGTGGTGAGGGTGTGCAGAAGAGGGTCAGCCACAGCACAGGGTCAGCCACAGTGGTGGGGGGGTGCAGAAGAGGGTCAGTCATAGCAGAGGGTCAGCCACAGTGGTGGGGGGGGTGCAGAAGAGTGTCAACCACAGTGGCGGGGGGGTGCAGAAGAGAGTCAGCCATAGCAGAGGGTCAGCCACAGTGGTGAGGGTGTGCAGAATAGGGTCAGCCACAGTGGTGGGTGTGTGCAGAAGAGGGTCATCCACAGTGGTGGAGGAGTGCAGAAGAGGGTGAGCCATAGCACAGGTTCAGCCACAGTGGTGGGGGTGTGCAGAAGAGGGTCAGCCACAGTGGTGGGGGTGTGCAGAAGAGGGTCAACCACAGTGGTGGGGGTGTGCAGAAGAGGGTCAGTCACAGTGGTGGGGGTGTGCAGAAGAGGGTCAGTCACAGTGGTGGGGTGTGTGTGTGCAGAAGAGGGTCAGCCATAGCAGAGGGTCAGCCACAGTGGTGGGGGGGGGGTGCAGAAGAGGGTCAGCCATAGCAGAGGGTCAGTCACAGTGGTGGTGGGGGGGGTGCAGAAGAGGGTCAGCCATAGCAGAGGGTCAGCCACAGTGATGGGGGGTGCAGTAGAGGGTCAACCACAGTGGTGTGTGTGTGCAGAAGAGGGTCAGCCACAGTGGTGGGGGGTGCAGAAGAGGGTCAGCCATAGCAGAGGGTAAGCCACAGTGGTGAGGGTGTACAGAAGCGGGTCAGCCACGGGGGGGGGGGGGGGTGCAGAAGAGCGTCAGCCATAGCAGAGGGTCAGCCACGGTGGGGGGGGGGTGCAGAAGAGGGTCAGCCATAGCAGAGTGTCAGCCATAGTGGTGGGGGTGTGCAGCGGAGGGTCAGCCACAGTGGTGGAGGTGTGCAGTATAGGGTCAGCCACAGTGGTGGGGGTGTGCAGAAGAGGGTCAGCCATAGTGGAGGAGATGTGCAGAAGAGGGTCAGCCACAGTGGTGGGGGTGTGCAGAAGAGGGTCAGCCACAGTGGTGGAGGAGTGCAGAAGAGGGTCAGCCATAGCACAGGGTCAGCCACAGTGGTGGGGGTGTGCAGAAGAGGGTCAGCCACTGTGGTGGGGGTGTGCAGCTCAGGGTCAGCCACAGTGGTGGGGGGTGTGCAGAAGAGGGTCAGCCACACTGGTGGGGATGTGCAGAAGAGGGTCACCCACAGTGGTGGAGGAGTGCAGAAGAGGGTCAGACATAGCACAGGGTCAGCCACAGTGGTGGGGGTGTGCAGAAGAGGGTCAGCCAAAGTGGTGGGGGTGTGCAAAAGAGGGTCAGCCATAGCAGAGTGTCAGCCACAGTGGTGGGAGTTTGCAGAAGAGGGTCAGCCATAGCAGAGGGTGAGCCACAGTGGTGAGTGTGTGCAGAAGAGGGTCAGCCACAGTGGTGGGGGTGTGCAGAAGAGGGTCAGCCATAGCAGAGGGTGAGCCACAGTGGTGGGGGTGTGCAGAAGAGGGTCAGCCACAGAGGTGAGGGTGTGCAGCTTAGGGTCAGCCACAGCACAGGGTCAGCCGCAGTGGTGGGGTGTGTGCAGAAGAGGGTCAGCCACAGCGGTGGGGGTGTGCAGCTCAGGGTCAGCCACAGCACAGGGTCAGCCGCAGTGGTGGGGTGTGTCTGCAGAAGAGGGTCAGCCACAGTGGTGGGGGTGTGCAGAAGAGGGTCAGCCATAGCACAGGGTCAGCCAAAGTGGTGGGGGTGTGCAGAAGAGGGTCAGCCACAGTGGTGGGGGTGTGCAGAAGAGGGTCAGCCATAGCACAGGGTCAGCCATAGTGGTGGGAGTGTGCAGAAGAGGGTCAGCCACAGTGGGGTGTGTCTGCAGAAGAGGGTCAGTCACAGTGGTGCGGGTGTGCAGAAGAGGGTCAAGCACAGTGTTGTGTGTGTGCAGAAGAGTGTCCGCCATAGCATAGTGTCATCCACAGTGGTGGTGGTGGTGGGTGTCTGCAGAAGAGGGTCAGCCATAGCAGAGGGTCACCCACAGTGGTGGAGGAGTGCAGAAGAGGGTCAGACATAGCACAGGGCCAGCCACAGTGGTGGGGGTGTGCAGAAGAGGGTCAGCCACAGTGGTGGGGGTGTGCAAAAGAGGGTCAGCCATAGCAGAGTGTCAGCCACAGTGGTTTGAGTTTGCAGAAGAGGGTCAGCCATAGCAGAGGGTGAGCCACAGTGGTGAGTGTGTGCAGAAGAGGGTCAGCCACAGTGGTGGGGGTGTGCAGAAGAGGGTCAGCCACAGCGGTGGGGGTGTGCAGCTCAGGGTCAGCCACAGCACAGGGTCAGCCGCAGTGGTGGGGTGTGTGCAAAAGAGGGTCAGCCACAGTGGGGTGTGTCTGCAGAAGAGGGTCAGCCACAGTGGTGGGGGTGTGCAGAAGAGGGTCGGCCATAGCACAGGGTCAGCCACAGTGGTGGGGGTGTGCAGAAGAGGGTCAGCCACAGTGGTGGGGGTGTGCAGAAGAGGGTCAGCCACAGTGGTGGGGGTGTGCAGAAGAGGGTCAGCCATAGCACAGGGTCAGACACAGTGGTGAGGTTTTACAGAAGCGGGTCAGCCACAGGGGGGGGGGGTGCAGAAGAGCGTCAGCCATAGCAGAGTGTCAGCCACAGTGGTGGTGGGGGGTGCAGAAGAGGGTCAGCCATAGCAGAGGGTCAGCCACAGTGGTGAGGGTGTGCAGAAGAGTGTCAGCCATAGTGGTGTGGGTGTGCAGAAAAGGGTCAGCCATAGCAGAGGGTCAGCCATAGTGGTGGGAGTGTGCAGAAGAGAGTCAGCCATAGCAGAGGGTCAGTCACGGTGGTGCGGGTGTGCAGAAGAGGGTCAAGCACAGTGTTGTGTGTGTGCAGAAGAGTGTCCGCCATAGCATAGTGTCATCCACAGTGGTGGGGGGGGTGCAGAAGAGGGTGAGCCATAGCAGAGGGTCAGCCATAGTGGTGGGGGTGTGCAGAAGAGGGTCAGCCATAGGAGAGGGTCATCCACAGTTTTGTTAGTGTGCAGCGGAGGGTCAGCCACAGCACAGGGTCAGCCACAGTGGTGGAGGTGTGCAGTATAGGGTCAGCCACAGTGGTGGGGGTGTGCAGAAGAGGGTCAGGCACAGTGGTGAGGGTGTACAGAAGCGGGTCAGCCACAGTGGAGGGGGGGTGCAGAAGAGCGTCAGCCATAGCAGAGGGTCAGCCATAGTGGTGGGAGCGTGTAGAAGAGAGTCAGCCATAGCAGAGGGTCAGTAACAGTGGTGGGGGTATGCAGAAGAGGGTCAGCCACAGTGGTGAGGGTGTGCAGAAGAGGTTCAGCCATACCAGAGGGTCAGCCACAGTGGTGAGGGTGTGCAGAAGAGGGTCAGCCATAGTGGTGGGGGTGTGCAGAAGAGGGTCAGCCATAGCAGAGGGTCATCCACAGTTTTGTTAGTGTGCAGCGGAGGGTCAGCCACAGCACAGGGTCAGCCACAGTGGTGGAGGTGTGCAGTATAGGTTCAGCCACAGTGGTGGGGGTGTGCAGAAGAGGGTCAGCCACAGTGGTGGAGATGTGCAAAAGAGGGTCAGCCACAGTGGGGTGTGTCTGCAGAAGAGGGTCAGCCACAGTGGTGGGGGTGTGCAGAAGAGGGTCGGCCATAGCACAGGGTCAGCCACAGTGGTGGGGGTGTGCAGAAGAGGGTCAGCCACAGTGGTGGGGGTGTGCAGAAGAGGGTCAGCCACAGTGGTGGGGGTGTGCAGAAGAGGGTCAGCCATAGCACAGGGTCAGCCACAGTGGTGGTGGGGGGTGCAGAAGAGGGTCAGCCATAGCACAGGGTCAGCCACAGTGGTGGGGGTGTGCAGAAGAGCGTCAGCCACAGTGGTGGGGGTGTGCAGCACAGGGTCAGCCACAGTGGTGGGGGGTGTGCAGAAGAGGGTCAACCATAGCACAGGGTCAGCCACAGTGGTGGGGGTGTGCAGAAGAGGTTCAGCCACAGTGGTGGGGGTGTGCAGAAGAGGGTTAGGCACAGTGTTGAGGGTGTACAGAAGCGGATCAGCCACAGTGGGGGGGAGGGTGTGCAGAAGAGCGTCAGCCATAGCAGAGGGTCAGCCACAGTGGTGGGGGTGGGGGTGCAGAAGAGGGACAGCCATAGCAGAGGGTCAGCCATAGTGGTGGGAGTGTGCAGAAGAGAGTCAGCCATAGCAGAGGGTCAGTCACAGTGGTGCGGGTGTGCAGAAGAGGGTCAAGCACAGTGTTGTGTGTGTGCAGAAGAGTGTCCGCCATAGCATAGTGTCATCCACAGTGGTGGGGGGGTGCAGAAGAGGGTCAGGCACGGTGGTGATGTGCAGAAGAGGGTCAGCCACAGTGGTGTTGGTGTGCAGCGGAGGGTCAGCCACAGTGGTGGAGGTGTGCAGTATAGGGTCAGCCACAGTGGTGGGGGTGTGCAGAAGAGGGTCAGCCACAGTGGTGGAGATGTGCAGAAGAGGGTCAGCCACAGTGGTGGGGGTGTGCAGAAGAGGGTCAGCCACAGTGGTGGGGGTGTGCAGAAGAGGGTCAGCTACAGTGGTGGAGGAGTGCAGAAGAGGGTCAGCCATAGCACAGGGTCAGCCACAGTGGTGGGGGTGTGCAGAAGAGAATCAGGCACTGTGGTGGGGGTGTGCAGCTCAGGGTCAGCCACAGCACAGGGTCAGCTACAGTGGTGGGGGGTGTGCAGAAGAGGGTCAGCCACACTGGTGGGGATGTGCAGAAGAGGGTCACCCATAGTGGTGGAGGAGTGCAGAAGAGGGTCAGACATAGCACAGGGTCAGCCACAGTGGTGGGGGTGTGCAGAAGAGGGTCAGCCACAGTGGTGGGGGTGTGCAAAAGAGGGTCAGCCATAGCAGTGTCAGCCACAGTGGTGGGAGTTTGCAGAAGAGGGTCAGCCATAGCAGAGGGTGAGCCACAGTGGTGGGGGTGTGCAGAAGAGGGTCAGCCGCAGTGGTGGGGTGTGTGCAGAAGAGGGTCAGCCACAGTGGGGGGTGTCTGCAGAATAGGGTCAGCCACAGTGGTGGGGGTGTGCAGAAGAGGGTCAGCCACAGTGGTGGGGGTGTGCAGAAGAGGGTCAGCCACAGTGGTGGGGGTGTGCAGAAGAGGGTCAGCCACAGTGGTGGGGGTGTGCAGAAGAGGGTCAGCCACAGTGGTGGGGGTGTGCAGAAGAGGGTCAGCCACAGTGGTGGGGGTGTGCAGAAGAGGGTCAGCCATAGCACAGGGTCAGCCACAGTGGTGAGGTTTTACAGAAGCGGGTCAGCCACAGTGGGGGGTGGGTGCAGAAGAGTGTCAGCCATAGCAGAGTGTCAGCCACAGTGGTGGGGGGGGGTGCAGAAGAGGGTCAGCCACACTGGTGGGGATGTGCAGAAGAGGGTCACCCATAGTGGTGGAGGAGTGCAGAAGAGGGTCAGACATAGCACAGGGTCAGCCACAGTGGTGGGGGTGTGCAGTATAGGGTCAGCCACAGTGGTGGGGGTGTGCAGAAGAGGGTCAGCCACAGTGGTGGAGATGTGCAGAAGAGGGTCAGCCACAGTGGTGGGGGTGTGCAGAAGAGGGTCAGCCACAGTGGTGGGGGTGTGCAGAAGAGGGTCAGCCACAGTGGTGGGGGTGTGCAGAAGAGGGTCAGCTACAGTGGTGGAGGAGTGCAGAAGAGGGTCAGCCATAGCACAGGGTCAGCCACAGTGGTGGGGGTGTGCAGAAGAGGATCAGCCACTGTGGTGGGGGGGTGCAGCTCAGGGTCAGCCACAGCACAGGGTCAGCTACAGTGGTGGGGGGGGTGCAGAAGAGGGTCAGCCACACTGGTGGGGATGTGCAGAAGAGGGTCACCCATAGTGGTGGAGGAGTGCAGAAGAGGGTCAGACATAGCACAGGGTCAGCCACAGTGGTGGGGGTGTGCAGAAGAGGGTCAGCCACAGTGGTGGGGGTGTGCAAAAGAGGGTCAGCCATAGCAGAGTGTCAGCCACAGTGGTGGGAGTTTGCAGAAGAGGGTCAGCCATAGCAGAGGGTGAGCCACAGTGGTGGGGGTGTGCAGAAGAGGGTCAGCCACAGAGGTGGGGTTGTGCAGCTCAGGGTCAGCCACAGCACAGGGTCAGCCGCAGTGGTGGGGTGTGTGCAGAACAGTGTCAGCCACAGTGGGGGGTGTCTGCAGAAGAGGGTCAGCCACAGTGGTGGGGGTTTGCAGAAGAGGGTCATCCACAGTGGTGGGGGTGTGCAGAAGAGGGTCAGCCACAGTGGTGGGGGTGTGCAGAAGAGGGTCAGCCACAGTGGTGGGGGTGTGCAGAAGAGGGTCAGCCACAGTGGTGGGGGTGTGCAGAAGAGGGTCAGCCACAGTGGTGGGGGTGTGCAGAAGAGGGTCAGCCATAGCACAGGGTCAGCCACAGTGGTGAGGTTTTACATAAGCGGGTCAGCCACAGTGGGGGGTGGGTGCAGAAGAGTGTCAGCCATAGCAGAGTGTCAGCCACAGTGGTGGGGGGGGGGGGTGCAGAAGAGGGTCAGCCATAGCAGAGGGTCAGCCACAGTGGTGAGGGTGTGCAGAAGAGGGTCAGCCATAGTCTTGGGAGTGTGCAGAAGAGAGTCAGCCATAGCAGAGGGTCAGTCACAGTGGTGGGGGTATGCAGAAGAGGGTCAAGCACAGTGGTGAGGGTGTGCAGAAGAGGGTCAGCCATAGTCTTGGGAGTGTGCAGAAGAGAGTCAGCCATAGCAGAGGGTCAGTCACAGTGGTGCGGGTGTGCAGAAGAGGGTCAAGCACAGTGTTGTGTGTGTGCAGAAGAGTGTCCGCCATAGCATAGTGTCATCCGCAGTGGTGGGGGGGTGCAGAAGAGGGTCAGCCATAGCAGAGGGTCAGCCATAGTGGTGGGGGTGTGCAGAAGAGGGTCAGCCATAGGAGAGGGTCATCCACAGTTTTGTTAGTGTGCAGCGGAGGGTCAGCCACAGCACAGGGTCAGCCACAGTGGTGGAGGTGTGCAGTATAGGGTCAGCCACAGTGGTGGGGGTGTGCAGAAGAGGGTCAGCCACAGTGGTGAGGGTGTACAGAAGCGGGTCAGCCACAGTGGGGGGGGGGGTGCAGAAGAGCGTCAGCCATAGCAGAGGGTCAGCCATAGTGGTGGGGGTGTGCAGAAGAGGGTCAGCCATAGTGGTGGGAGTGTGCAGAAGAGGGTCAGCCATAGTGGGGTGTGTCTGCAGAAGAGGGTCAGTCACAGTGGTGCGGGTGTGCAGAAGAGGGTCAAGCACAGTGTTGTGTGTGTGCAGAAGAGTGTCCGCCATAGCATAGTGTCATCCACAGTGGTGGGGGGGGGGTGCAGAAGAGGGTCAGCCATAGCAGAGGGTCACCCACAGTGGTGGAGGAGTGCAGAAGAGGGTCAGACATAGCACAGGGCCAGCCACAGTGGTGGGGGTGTGCAGAAGAGGGTCAGCCACAGTGGTGGGGGTGTGCAAAAGAGGGTCAGCCATAGCAGAGTGTCAGCCACAGTGGTGGGAGTTTGCAGAAGAGGGTCAGCCATAGCAGAGGGTGAGCCACAGTGGTGAGTGTGTGCAGAAGAGGGTCAGCCACAGTGGGGTGTGTCTGCAGAAGAGGGTCAGCCACAGTGGTGGGGGTGTGCAGAAGAGGGTCAGCCATAGCAGAGGGTGAGCCACAGTGGTGGGGGTGTGCAGAAGAGGGTCAGCCACAGAGGTGGGGGTGTGCAGCTCAGGGTCAGCCACAGCACAGGGTCAGCCGCAGTGGTGGGGTGTGTGCAAAAGAGGGTCAGCCACAGTGGGGTGTGTCTGCAGAAGAGGGTCAGCCACAGTGGTGGGGGTGTGCAGAAGAGGTTCGGCCATAGCACAGGGTCAGCCACAGTGGTGGGGGTGTGCAGAAGAGGGTCAGCCACAGTGGTGGGGGTGTGCAGAAGAGGGTCGGCCATAGCACAGGGTCAGCCACAGTGGTGGGGTTGTGCAGAAGAGGGTCAGCCACAGTGGTGGGGGTGTGCAGAAGAGGGTCAGCCACAGTGGTGGGGGTGTGCAGAAGAGTGTCAGCCATAGCAGAGTGTCAGCCACAGTGGTGGTGGGGGGTGCAGAAGAGGGTCAGCCATAGCAGAGGGTCAGCCACAGTGGTGAGGGTGTGCAGAAGAGGGTCAGCCATAGTGGTGTGGGTGTGCAGAAAAGGGTCAGCCATAGCAGAGGGTCAGCCATAGTGGTGGGAGTGTGCAGAAGAGAGTCAGCCATAGCAGAGGGTCAGTCACGGTGGTGCGGGTGTGCAGAAGAGGGTCAAGCACAGTGTTGTGTGTGTGCAGAAGAGTGTCCGCCATAGCATAGTGTCATCCACAGTGGTGGGGGGGTGCAGAAGAGGGTGAGCCATAGCAGAGGGTCAGCCATAGTGGTGGGGGTGTGCAGAAGAGGGTCAGCCATAGGAGAGGGTCATCCCCAGTTTTGTTAGTGTGCAGCGGAGGGTCAGCCACAGCACAGGGTCAGCCACAGTGGTGGAGGTGTGCAGTATAGGGTCAGCCACAGTGGTGGGGGTGTGCAGAAGAGGGTCAGGCCCAGTGGTGGTGATGTGCAGAAGAGGGTCAGCCACAGTGGTGTTGGTGTGCAGCGGAGGGTCAGCCACAACACAGGGTCAGCCACAGTGGTGGAGGTGTGCAGTATAGGGTCAGCCACAGTGGTGGGGGTGTGCAGAAGAGGGTCAGCCACAGTGGTGGAGATGTGCAGAAGAGGGTCAGCCACAGTGGTGAGGGTGTACATAAGCGGGTCAGCCACAGTGGTGAGGTTTTACAGAAGCGGGTCAGCCACAGTGGTGGAGGAGTGCAGAAGAGGGTCAGCCATAGCAGAGTGTCAGCCACAGTGGTGGTGGGGGGTGCAGAAGAGGGTCAGCCAGAGCAGAGGGTCAGCCACAGTGGTGAGGGTGTGCAGAAGAGGGTCAGCCATAGTGGTGTGGGTGTGCAGAAAAGGGTCAGCCATAGCAGAGGGTCAGCCACAGTGGTGAGGGTGTGCAGAAGAGGGTGAGCCATAGCAGAGGGTCAGCCATAGTGGTGGGGGTGTGCAGAAGAGGGTCAGCCATAGGAGAGGGTCATCCACAGTTTTGTTAGTGTGCAGCGGAGGGTCAGCCACAGCACAGGGTCAGGCACAGTGGTGGAGGTGTGCAGTATAGGGTCAGCCACAGTGGTGGGGGTGTGCAGAAGAGGGTCAGCCACAGTGGTGGGGGTGTGCAGAAGAGGGTCAGGCACAGTGGTGGTGATGTGCAGAAGAGGGTCAGCCACAGTGGTGTTGGTGTGCAGCGGAGGGTCAGCCACAACACAGGGTCAGCCACAGTGGTGGAGGTGTGCAGTATAGGGTCAGCCACAGTGGTGGGGGTGTGCAGAAGAGGGTCAGCCATAGTGGTGGGGGTGTGCAGAAGAGGGTCAGCCACAGTGGTGGGGGTGTGCAGTAGAGGGTCAGCCACAGTGGTGGAGATGTGCAGAAGAGGGTCAGCCACAGTGGTGAGGGTGTACAGAAGCGGGTCAGCCACAGTGGGGGGGGGGGGGGGTGCAGAAGAGCGTCAGCCATAGCAGAGGGTCAGCCATAGTGGTGGGAGCGTGCAGAAGAGGGTCAGCCATAGCAGAGGGTCAGTAACAGTGGTGGGGGTATGCAGAAGAGGGTCAGCCACAGTGGTGAGGGTGTGCAGAAGAGGTTCAGCCATACCAGAGGGTCATCCACAGTGGTGAGGGTGTGCAGAAGAGGGTCAGCCATAGTGGTGGGTGTGTGCAGAAGAGGGTCAGCCATAGCAGAGGGTCATCCACAGTTTTGTTAGTGTGCAGCGGAGGGTCAGCCACAGCACAGGGTCAGCCACAGTGGTGGAGGTGTGCAGTATAGGTTCAGCCACAGTGGTGGGGGTGTGCAGAAGAGGGTCAGCCACAATGGTGGAGATGTGAAGAAGAGGGTCACCCACAGTGGTGTGGGTGTGCAGAAGAGGGTCAGCCACAGTGGTGGGGGTGTGCAGCACAGGGTCAGCCACAGCACAGGGTCAGCCACAGTGGTGGGGGTGTGCAGAAGAGGGTCAACCATAGCACAGGGTCAGCCACAGTGGTGGGGGTGTGCAGAATAGGGTCAGCCACAGTGGTGGGGGTGTGCAGCACAGGGTCAGCCACAGCACAGGGTCAGCCACAGTGGTGGGGGGTGTGCAGAAGAGGGTCAACCATAGCACAGGGTCAGCCACAGTGGTGGGGGTGTGCAGAAGAGGTTCAGCCACAGTGGTGGGGGTGTGCAGAAGAGGGTTAGGCACAGTGGTGAGGGTGTACAGAAGCGGATCAGCCACAGTGGGGGGGAGGGTGTGCAGAAGAGCGTCAGCCATAGCAGAGGGTCAGCCACAGTGGCGGGGGTGGGGGTGCAGAAGAGGGACAGCCATAGCAGAGGGTCAGCCACAGTGGTGGGGGTGTGCAGAAGAGGGTCAGCCACAGTGGTGGGGGTGTGCAGAAGAGGGTCAGCCACAGCACAGGGTCAGCCACAGTGGTGGGGGTGTGCAGAAGAGGGTCAACCATAGCACAGGGTCAGCCACAGTGGTGGGGGTGTGCAGAATAGGGTCAGCCACAGTGGTGGGGGTGTGCAGCACAGGGTCAGCCACAGCACAGGGTCAGCCACAGTGGTGGGGGGTGTGCAGAAGAGGGTCAACCATAGCACAGGGTCAGCCACAGTGGTGGGGGTGTGCAGAAGAGGTTCAGCCACAGTGGTGGGGGTGTGCAGAAGAGGGTCAGCCACAGTGGTGAGGGTGTACATAAGCGGGTCAGCCACAGTGGTGAGGTTTTACAGAAGCGGGTCAGCCACAGTGGTGGAGGAGTGCAGAAGAGGGTCAGCCATAGCAGAGTGTCAGCCACAGTGGTGGTGGGGGGTGCAGAAGAGGGTCAGCCATAGCAGAGGGTCAGCCACAGTGGTGAGGGTGTGCAGAAGAGGGTCAGCCATAGTGGTGTGGGTGTGCAGAAAAGGGTCAGCCATAGCAGAGGGTCAGCCACAGTGGTGAGGGTGTGCAGAAGAGGGTCAGCCATAGTGTTGTGTGTGTGCAGAAGAGTGTCCGCCATAGCATAGTGTCATCCACAGTGGTGGGGGGGTGCAGAAGAGGGTGAGCCATAGCAGAGGGTCAGCCATAGTGGTGGGGGTGTGCAGAAGAGGGTCAGCCATAGGAGAGGGTCATCCACAGTTTTGTTAGTGTGCAGCGGAGGGTCAGCCACAGCACAGGGTCAGGCACAGTGGTGGAGGTGTGCAGTATAGGGTCAGCCACAGTGGTGGGGGTGTGCAGAAGAGGGTCAGCCACAGTGGTGGGGGTGTGCAGAAGAGGGTCAGGCACAGTGGTGGTGATGTGCAGAAGAGGGTCAGCCACAGTGGTGTTGGTGTGCAGCGGAGGGTCAGCCACAACACAGGGTCAGCCACAGTGGTGGAGGTGTGCAGTATAGGGTCAGCCACAGTGGTGGGGGTGTGCAGTAGAGGGTCAGCCACAGTGGTGGAGATGTGCAGAAGAGGGTCAGCCACAGTGGTGAGGGTGTACAGAAGCGGGTCAGCCACAGTGGGGGGGGGGTGCAGAAGAGCGTCAGCCATAGCAGAGGGTCAGCCATAGTGGTGGGAGCGTGCAGAAGAGAGTCAGCCATAGCAGAGGGTCAGTAACAGTGGTGGGGGTATGCAGAAGAGGGTCAGCCACAGTGGTGAGGGTGTGCAGAAGAGGTTCAGCCATACCAGAGGGTCATCCACAGTTTTGTTAGTGTGCAGCGGAGGGTCAGCCACAGCACAGGGTCAGCCACAGTGGTGGAGGTGTGCAGTATAGGTTCAGCCACAGTGGTGGGGGTGTGCAGAAGAGGGTCAGCCATAGTGGTGGGGGTGTGCAGAAGAGGGTCAGCCATAGCAGAGGGTCATCCACAGTTTTGTTAGTGTGCAGCGGAGGGTCAGCCACAGCACAGGGTCAGCCACAGTGGTGGAGGTGTGCAGTATAGGTTCAGCCACAGTGGTGGGGGTGTGCAGAAGAGGGTCAGCCACAATGGTGGAGATGTGAAGAAGAGGGTCACCCACAGTGGTGTGGGTGTGCAGAAGAGGGTCAGCCACAGTGGTGGGGGTGTGCAGCACAGGGTCAGCCACAGCACAGGGTCAGCCACAGTGGTGGGGGTGTGCAGAAGAGGGTCAACCATAGCACAGGGTCAGCCACAGTGGTGGGGGTGTGCAGAATAGGGTCAGCCACAGTGGTGGGGGTGTGCAGCACAGGGTCAGCCACAGCACAGGGTCAGCCACAGTGGTGGGGGGTGTGCAGAAGAGGGTCAACCATAGCACAGGGTCAGCCACAGTGGTGGGGGTGTGCAGAAGAGGTTCAGCCACAGTGGTGGGGGTGTGCAGAAGAGGGTTAGGCACAGTGGTGAGGGTGTACAGAAGCGGATCAGCCACAGTGGGGGGGAGGGTGTGCAGAAGAGCGTCAGCCATAGCAGAGGGTCAGCCACAGTGGTGGGGGTGGGGGTGCAGAAGAGGGACAGCCATAGCAGAGGGTCAGCCACAGTGGTGGGGGTGTGCAGAAGAGGGTCAGCCACAGTGGTGGGGGTGTGCAGAAGAGGGTCGGCCATAGCACAGGGTCAGCCACAGTGGTGGGGGTGTGCAGAAGAGGGTCAGCCACAGTGGTGGGGGTGTGCAGAAGAGGGTCAGCCACAGTGGTGGGGGTGTGCAGAAGAGCGTCAGCCATAGCAGAGTGTCAGCCACAGTGGTGGTGGGGGGTGCAGAAAAGGGTCAGCCATAGCAGAGGGTCAGCCACAGTGGTGAGGGTGTGCAGAAGAGGGTCAGCCATAGTGGTGTGGGTGTGCAGAAAAGGGTCAGCCATAGCAGAGGGTCAGCCATAGTGGTGGGAGTGTGCAGAAGAGAGTCAGCCATAGCAGAGGGTCAGTCACGGTGGTGCGGGTGTGCAGAAGAGGGTCAAGCACAGTGTTGTGTGTGTGCAGAAGAGTGTCCGCCATAGCATAGTGTCATCCACAGTGGTGGGGGGGTGCAGAAGAGGGTGAGCCATAGCAGAGGGTCAGCCATAGTGGTGGGGGTGTGCAGAAGAGGGTCAGCCATAGGAGAGGGTCATCCCCAGTTTTGTTAGTGTGCAGCGGAGGGTCAGCCACAGCACAGGGTCAGCCACAGTGGTGGAGGTGTGCAGTATAGGGTCAGCCACAGTGGTGGGGGTGTGCAGAAGAGGGTCAGGCCCAGTGGTGGTGATGTGCAGAAGAGGGTCAGCCACAGTGGTGTTGGTGTGCAGCGGAGGGTCAGCCACAACACAGGGTCAGCCACAGTGGTGGAGGTGTGCAGTATAGGGTCAGCCACAGTGGTGGGGGTGTGCAGAAGAGGGTCAGCCACAGTGGTGGAGATGTGCAGAAGAGGGTCAGCCACAGTGGTGAGGGTGTACATAAGCGGGTCAGCCACAGTGGTGAGGTTTTACAGAAGCGGGTCAGCCACAGTGGTGGAGGAGTGCAGAAGAGGGTCAGCCATAGCAGAGTGTCAGCCACAGTGGTGGTGGGGGGTGCAGAAGAGGGTCAGCCACAGTGGTGAGGGTGTGCAGAAGAGGGTCAGCCATAGTGTTGTGTGTGTGCAGAAGAGTGTCCGCCATAGCATAGTGTCATCCACAGTGGTGGGGGGGTGCAGAAGAGGGTGAGCCATAGCAGAGGGTCAGCCATAGTGGTGGGGGTGTGCAGAAGAGGGTCAGCCATAGGAGAGGGTCATCCACAGTTTTGTTAGTGTGCAGCGGAGGGTCAGCCACAGCACAGGGTCAGCCACAGTGGTGGAGGTGTGCAGTATAGGGTCAGCCACAGTGGTGGGGGTGTGCAGAAGAGGGTCAGCCACAGTGGTGGGGGTGTGCAGAAGAGGGTCAGGCACAGTGGTGGTGATGTGCAGAAGAGGGTCAGCCACAGTGGTGTTGGTGTGCAGCGGAGGGTCAGCCACAACACAGGGTCAGCCACAGTGGTGGAGGTGTGCAGTATAGGGTCAGCCACAGTGGTGGGGGTGTGCAGTAGAGGGTCAGCCACAGTGGTGGAGATGTGCAGAAGAGGGTCAGCCACAGTGGTGAGGGTGTACAGAAGCGGGTCAGCCACAGTGGGGGGGGGTGCAGAAGAGCGTCAGCCATAGCAGAGGGTCAGCCATAGTGGTGGGAGCGTGCAGAAGAGAGTCAGCCATAGCAGAGGGTCAGTAACAGTGGTGGGGGTATGCAGAAGAGGGTCAGCCACAGTGGTGAGGGTGTGCAGAAGAGGTTCAGCCATACCAGAGGGTCATCCACAGTGGTGAGGGTGTGCAGAAGAGGGTCAGCCATAGTGGTGGGGGTGTGCAGAAGAGGGTCAGCCATAGCAGAGGGTCATCCACAGTTTTGTTAGTGTGCAGCGGAGGGTCAGCCACAGCACAGGGTCAGCCACAGTGGTGGAGGTGTGCAGTATAGGTTCAGCCACAGTGGTGGGGGTGTGCAGAAGAGGGTCAGCCACAATGGTGGAGATGTGAAGAAGAGGGTCACCCACAGTGGTGTGGGTGTGCAGAAGAGGGTCAGCCACAGTGGTGGGGGTGTGCAGCACAGGGTCAGCCACAGCAAAGGGTCAGCCACAGTGGTGGGGGTGTGCAGAAGAGGGTCAACCATAGCACAGGGTCAGCCACAGTGGTGGGGGTGTGCAGAAGAGGGTCAGCCACAGTGGTGGGGGTGTGCAGCACAGGGTCAGCCACAGCACAGGGTCAGCCACAGTGGTGGGGGGTGTGCAGAAGAGGGTCAACCATAGCACAGGGTCAGCCACAGTGGTGAGGGTGTACAGAAGCGGATCAGCCACAGTGGGGGGGAGGGTGTGCAGAAGAGCGTCAGCCATAGCAGAGGGTCAGCCACAGTGGTGGGGGTGGGGGTGCAGAAGAGGGACAGCCATAGCAGAGGGTCAGCCATAGTGGTGGGAGTGTGCAGAAGAGAGTCAGCCATACCAGAGGGTCAGTCACAGTGGTGCGGGTGTGCAGAAGAGGGTCAAGCACAGTGTTGTGTGTGTGCAGAAGAGTGTCCGCCATAGCATAGTGTCATCCACAGTGGTGGGGGGGTGCAGAAGAGGGTCAGGCACAGTGGTGGTGATGTGCAGAAGAGGGTCAGCCACAGTGGTGTTGGTGTGCAGCGGAGGGTCAGCCACAACACAGGGTCAGCCACAGTGGTGGAGGTGTGCAGTATAGGGTCAGCCACAGTGGTGGGGGTGTGCAGAAGAGGGTCAGCCACAGTGGTGGAGATGTGCAGAAGAAGGTCAGCCACAGTGGTGGGGGTGTGCAGAAGAGGGTCACCCACAGTGGTGGAGGAGTGCAGAAGAGGGTCAGCCATAGCACAGGGTCAGCCACAGTGGTGGGGGTGTGCAGAAGAGGATCAGCCACTGTGGTGGGGGTGTGCAGAAGAGGGTCAGCCACAGTGGTGGGGGTGTGCAGAAGAGGGTCAGCCATAGCACAGGGTCAGCCACAGTGGTGAGGTTTTACAGAAGCGGGTCAGCCACAGTGGTGCAGGAGTGCAGAAGAGGGTCAGACATAGTGGTGAGGGTGTACAGAAGCGGGTCAGCCACAGTGGTGATGGGGGGTGCAGAAGAGGGTCAGCCATAGCAGAGGGTCAGCCACAGTGGTGAGGGTGTGCAGAAGAGGGTCAGCCATAGTGGTGTGGGTGTGCAGAAAAGGGTCAGCCATAGCAGAGGGTCAGCCACAGTGGTGAGGGTGTGCAGAAGAGGGTCAGCCATAGTGTTGTGTGTGTGCAGAAGAGTGTCCGCCATAGCATAGTGTCATCCACAGTGGTGGGGGGGTGCAGAAGAGGGTGAGCCATAGCAGAGGGTCAGCCATAGTGGTGGGGGTGTGCAGAAGAGGGTCAGCCATAGGAGAGGGTCATCCACAGTTTTGTTAGTGTGCAGCGGAGGGTCAGCCACAGCACAGGGTCAGCCACAGCACAGGGTCAGCCACAGTGGTGGAGGTGTGCAGTATAGGGTCAGCCACAGTGGTGGGTGTGTGCAGAAGAGGGTCAGGCACAGTGGTGGTGATGTGCAGAAGAGGGTCAGCCACAGTGGTGTTGGTGTGCAGCGGAGGGTCAGCCACAACACAGGGTCAGCCACAGTGGTGGAGGTGTGCAGTATAGGGTCAGCCACAGTGGTGGGTGTGTGCAGAGGAGGGTCAGCCACAGTGGTGGAGATGTGCAGAAGAGGGTCAGCCACAGTGGTGAGGGTGTACAGAAGAGGGTCAGCCACAGTGGGGGGGGGGGTGCAGAAGAGCGTCAGCCATAGCAGAGGGTCAGCCATAGTGGTGGGAGCGTGCAGAAGAGAGTCAGCCATAGCAGAGGGTCAGTAACAGTGGTGGGGGTATGCAGAAGAGGGTCAGCCACAGTGGTGAGGGTGTGCAGAAGAGGTTCAGCCATACCAGAGGGTCAGCCACAGTGGTGAGGGTGTGCAGAAGAGGGTCAGCCATAGTGGTGGGGGTGTGCAGAAGAGGGTCAGCCATAGCAGAGGGTCAGCCACAGTTTTGTTAGTGTGCAGCGGAGGGTCAGCCACAGCACAGGGTCAGCCACAGTGGTGGGGGTGTGCAGAAGAGGGTTAGCCACAGTGGTGGGGGTGTGCAGCACGGTCAGCCACAGCACAGGGTCAGCCACAGTGGTGGGGGGTGTGCAGAAGAGGGTCAACCATAGCACAGGGTCAGCCACAGTGGTGGGGGTGTGCAGAAGAGGTTCAGCCACAGTGGTGGGGGTGTGCAGAAGAGGGTTAGGCACAGTGGTGAGGGTGTACAGAAGCGGATCAGCCACAGTGGGGGGGAGGGTGTGCAGAAGAGCGTCAGCCATAGCAGAGGGTCAGCCACAGTGGTGGTGGTGGGGGGGGGTGCAGAAGAGGGACAGCCATAGCAGAGGGTCAGCCATAGTGGTGGGAGTGTGCAGAAGAGAGTCAGCCATAGCAGAGGGTCAGTCACAGTGGTGCGGGTGTGCAGAAGAGGGTCAAGCACAGTGTTGTGTGTGTGCAGAAGAGTGTCCGCCATAGCATAGTGTCATCCACAGTGGTGGGGGGGTGCAGAAGAGGGTCAGGCACAGTGGTGGTGATGTGCAGAAGAGGGTCAGCCACAGTGGTGTTGGTGTGCAGCGGAGGGTCAGCCACAACACAGGGTCAGCCACAGTGGTGGAGGTGTGCAGTATAGGGTCAGCCACAGTGGTGGGGGTGTGCAGAAGAGGGTCAGCCACAGTGGTGGAGATGTGCAGAAGAGGGTCAGCCACAGTGGTGGGGGTGTGCAGAAGAGGGTCAGCCACAGTGGTGGGGGTGTGCAGAAGAGGGTCACCCACAGTGGTGGAGGAGTGCAGAAGAGGGTCAGCCATAGCACAGGGTCAGCCACAGTGGTGGGGGTGTGCAGACGAGGATCAGCCACTGTGGTGGGGGTGTGCAGCTCAGGGTCAGCCACAGCACAGGGTCAGCTACAGTGGTGGGGTGTGTGCAGAAGAGGGTCAGCCACACTGGTGGGGATGTGCAGAAGAGGGTCAGCCACAGTGGTGAGGGTGTACAGAAGCGGGTCAGCCACAGTGGGGGGGGGGGTGCAGAAGAGCGTCAGCCATAGCAGAGGGTCAGCCATAGTGGTGGGAGCGTGCAGAAGAGAGTCAGCCATAGCAGAGGGTCAGTAACAGTGGTGGGGGTATGCAGAAGAGGGTCAGCCACAGTGGTGAGGGTGTGCAGAAGAGGTTCAGCCATACCAGAGGGTCAGCCACAGTGGTGAGGGTGTGCAGAAGAGGGTCAGCCATAGTGGTGGGGGTGTGCAGAAGAGGGTCAGCCATAGCAGAGGGTCAGCCACAGTTTTGTTAGTGTGCAGCGGAGGGTCAGCCACAGCACAGGGTCAGCCACAGTGGTGGGGGTGTGCAGAAGAGGGTCAGCCACAGTGGTGGGGGTGTGCAGCACGGTCAGCCACAGCACAGGGTCAGCCACAGTGGTGGGGGGTGTGCAGAAGAGGGTCAACCATAGCACAGGGTCAGCCACAGTGGTGGGGGTGTGCAGAAGAGGTTCAGCCACAGTGGTGGGGGTGTGCAGAAGAGGGTTAGGCACAGTGGTGAGGGTGTACAGAAGCGGATCAGCCACAGTGGGGGGGAGGGTGTGCAGAAGAGCGTCAGCCATAGCAGAGGGTCAGCCACAGTGGTGGTGGTGGGGGGGGGGTGCAGAAGAGGGACAGCCATAGCAGAGGGTCAGCCATAGTGGTGGGAGTGTGCAGAAGAGAGTCAGCCATAGCAGAGGGTCAGTCACAGTGGTGCGGGTGTGCAGAAGAGGGTCAAGCACAGTGTTGTGTGTGTGCAGAAGAGTGTCCGCCATAGCATAGTGTCATCCACAGTGGTGGGGGGGTGCAGAAGAGGGTCAGGCACAGTGGTGGTGATGTGCAGAAGAGGGTCAGCCACAGTGGTGTTGGTGTGCAGCGGAGGGTCAGCCACAACACAGGGTCAGCCACAGTGGTGGAGGTGTGCAGTATAGGGTCAGCCACAGTGGTGGGGGTGTGCAGAAGAGGGTCAGCCACAGTGGTGGAGATGTGCAGAAGAGGGTCAGCCACAGTGGTGGGGGTGTGCAGAAGAGGGTCAGCCACAGTGGTGGGGGGGTGCAGAAGACGGTCACCCACAGTGGTGGAGGAGTGCAGAAGAGGGTCAGCCATAGCACAGGGTCAGCCACAGTGGTGGGGGTGTGCAGAAGAGGATCAGCCACTGTGGTGGGGGTGTGCAGCTCAGGGTCAGCCACAGCACAGGGTCAGCTACAGTGGTGGGGGGTATGCAGAAGAGGGTCAGCCACACTGGTGGGGATGTGCAGAAGAGGGTCACCCACAGTGGTGGAGGAGTGCAGAATAATAATAATAATATAATAATAATAATAATAAATTTGAATTTATTAACCGCTCCCTCTCCCCACAGGGACCCGGGGCGGTGCACAGGAGGAACTAAAAACAATATAAACAATAAATACAAAAATATATACTTTAAAACACAATTAAACAATATTATCCCGTGCTAAAAATAATTAAAAACCCATTAAAATACATTTAAAATCTAGGGTCAGACATAGCACAGGGTCAGCCACAGTGGTGGGGGTGTGCAGAAGAGGGTCAGCCACAGTGGTGGGGGTGTGCAAAAGAGGGTCAGCCATAGCAGACGGTCAGCCACAGTGGTGGGAGTTTGCAGAAGAGAGTCAGCCATAGCAGAGGGTCAGTCACAGTGGTGCGGGTGTGCAGAAGAGGGTCAAGCACAGTGTTGTGTGTGTGCAGAAGAGTGTCCGCCATAGCATAGTGTCATCCACAGTGGTGGGGGGGTGCAGAAGAGGGTCAGGCACAGTGGTGGTGATGTGCAGAAGAGGGTCAGCCACAGTGGTGTTGGTGTGCAGCGGAGGGTCAGCCACAACACAGGGTCAGCCACAGTGGTGGAGGTGTGCAGTATAGGGTCAGCCACAGTGGTGGGGGTGTGCAGAAGAGGGTCAGCCACAGTGGTGGAGATGTGCAGAAGAGGGTCAGCCACAGTGGTGGGGGTGTGCAGAAGAGGGTCAGCCACAGTGGTGGGGGTGTGCAGAAGACGGTCACCCACAGTGGTGGAGGAGTGCAGAAGAGGGTCAGCCATAGCACAGGGTCAGCCACAGTGGTGGGGGTGTGCAGAAGAGGATCAGCCACTGTGGTGGGGGTGTGCAGCTCAGGGTCAGCCACAGCACAGGGTCAGCTACAGTGGTGGGGGGTGTGCAGAAGAGGGTCAGCCACACTGGTGGGGATGTGCAGAAGAGGGTCACCCACAGTGGTGGAGGAGTGCAGAATAATAATAATAATATAATAATAATAATAATAAATTTGAATTTATTAACCGCTCCCTCTCCCCACAGGGACCCGGGGCGGTGCACAGGAGGAACTAAAAACAATATAAACAATAAATACAAAAATATATACTTTAAAACACAATTAAACAATATTATCCCGTGCTAAAAATAATTAAAAACCCATTAAAATACATTTAAAATCTAGGGTCAGACATAGCACAGGGTCAGCCACAGTGGTGGGGGTGTGCAGAAGAGGGTCAGCCACAGTGGTGGGGGTGTGCAAAAGAGGGTCAGCCATAGCAGACGGTCAGCCACAGTGGTGGGAGTTTGCAGAAGAGGGTCAGCCATAGCAGAGGGTGAGCCACAGTGGTGAGTGTGTGCAGAAGAGGGTCAGGCACAGTGGGGTGTGTCTGCAGAAGAGGGTGAGCCACAGTGGTGAGGGTGTACAGAAGAGGGTCAGCCACAGTGGGGTGTGTCTGCAGAAGAGGGTCAGCCACAGTGGTGGGGGTGTGCAGAAGAGGGTCAGCCACAGTGGTGGGGGTGTGCAGAAGAGGGTCAGCCACAGTGGGGGGGGGGGTGCAGAAGAGCATCAGCCATAGCAGAGGGTCAGCCACAGTGGGGGGGGGGGGTGCAGAAGAGGGTGAGCCATAGCAGAGGGTCAGCCATAGTGGTGGGGGTGTGCAGAAGAGGGTCAGCCATAGGAGAGGGTCATCCACAGTTTTGTTAGTGTGCAGCGGAGGGTCAGCCACAGCACAGGGTCAGCCACAGTGGTGGAGGTGTGCAGTATAGGGTCAGCCACAGTGGTGGGTGTGTGCAGAAGAGGGTCAGGCACAGTGGTGGTGATGTGCAGAAGAGGGTCAGCCACAGTGGTGTTGGTGTGCAGCGGAGGGTCAGCCACAACACAGGGTCAGCCACAGTGGTGGAGGTGTGCAGTATAGGGTCAGCCACAGTGGTGGGTGTGTGCAGAAGAGGGTCAGCCACAGTGGTGGAGATGTGCAGAAGAGGGTCAGCCACAGTGGTGAGGGTGTACAGAAGAGGGTCAGCCACAGTGGGGGGGGGGTGCAGAAGAGCGTCAGCCATAGCAGAGGGTCAGCCATAGTGGTGGGAGCGTGCAGAAGAGAGTCAGCCATAGCAGAGGGTCAGTAACAGTGGTGGGGGTATGCAGAAGAGGGTCAGCCACAGTGGTGAGGGTGTGCAGAAGAGGTTCAGCCATACCAGAGGGTCAGCCACAGTGGTGAGGGTGTGCAGAAGAGGGTCAGCCATAGTGGTGGGGGTGTGCAGAAGAGGGTCAGCCATAGCAGAGGGTCAGCCACAGTTTTGTTAGTGTGCAGCGGAGGGTCAGCCACAGCACAGGGTCAGCCACAGTGGTGGGGGTGTGCAGAAGAGGGTTAGCCACAGTGGTGGGGGTGTGCAGCACGGTCAGCCACAGCACAGGGTCAGCCACAGTGGTGGGGGGTGTGCAGAAGAGGGTCAACCATAGCACAGGGTCAGCCACAGTGGTGGGGGTGTGCAGAAGAGGTTCAGCCACAGTGGTGGGGGTGTGCAGAAGAGGGTTAGGCACAGTGGTGAGGGTGTACAGAAGCGGATCAGCCACAGTGGGGGGGAGGGTGTGCAGAAGAGCGTCAGCCATAGCAGAGGGTCAGCCACAGTGGTGGTGGTGGGGGGGGGGTGCAGAAGAGGGACAGCCATAGCAGAGGGTCAGCCATAGTGGTGGGAGTGTGCAGAAGAGAGTCAGCCATAGCAGAGGGTCAGTCACAGTGGTGCGGGTGTGCAGAAGAGGGTCAAGCACAGTGTTGTGTGTGTGCAGAAGAGTGTCCGCCATAGCATAGTGTCATCCACAGTGGTGGGGGGGTGCAGAAGAGGGTCAGGCACAGTGGTGGTGATGTGCAGAAGAGGGTCAGCCACAGTGGTGTTGGTGTGCAGCGGAGGGTCAGCCACAACACAGGGTCAGCCACAGTGGTGGAGGTGTGCAGTATAGGGTCAGCCACAGTGGTGGGGGTGTGCAGAAGAGGGTCAGCCACAGTGGTGGAGATGTGCAGAAGAGGGTCAGCCACAGTGGTGGGGGTGTGCAGAAGAGGGTCAGCCACAGTGGTGGGTGTGTGCAGAAGAGGGTCACCCACAGTGGTGGAGGAGTGCAGAAGAGGGTCAGCCATAGCACAGGGTCAGCCACAGTGGTGGGGGTGTGCAGACGAGGATCAGCCACTGTGGTGGGGGTGTGCAGCTCAGGGTCAGCCACAGCACAGGGTCAGCTACAGTGGTGGGGTGTGTGCAGAAGAGGGTCAGCCACACTGGTGGGGATGTGCAGAAGAGGGTCAGCCACAGTGGTGAGGGTGTACAGAAGCGGGTCAGCCACAGTGGGGGGGGGGGGTGCAGAAGAGCGTCAGCCATAGCAGAGGGTCAGCCATAGTGGTGGGAGCGTGCAGAAGAGAGTCAGCCATAGCAGAGGGTCAGTAACAGTGGTGGGGGTATGCAGAAGAGGGTCAGCCACAGTGGTGAGGGTGTGCAGAAGAGGTTCAGCCATACCAGAGGGTCAGCCACAGTGGTGAGGGTGTGCAGAAGAGGGTCAGCCATAGTGGTGGGGGTGTGCAGAAGAGGGTCAGCCATAGCAGAGGGTCAGCCACAGTTTTGTTAGTGTGCAGCGGAGGGTCAGCCACAGCACAGGGTCAGCCACAGTGGTGGGGGTGTGCAGAAGAGGGTCAGCCACAGTGGTGGGGGTGTGCAGCACGGTCAGCCACAGCACAGGGTCAGCCACAGTGGTGGGGGGTGTGCAGAAGAGGGTCAACCATAGCACAGGGTCAGCCACAGTGGTGGGGGTGTGCAGAAGAGGTTCAGCCACAGTGGTGGGGGTGTGCAGAAGAGGGTTAGGCACAGTGGTGAGGGTGTACAGAAGCGGATCAGCCACAGTGGGGGGGAGGGTGTGCAGAAGAGCGTCAGCCATAGCAGAGGGTCAGCCACAGTGGTGGTGGTGGGGGGGGGTGCAGAAGAGGGACAGCCATAGCAGAGGGTCAGCCATAGTGGTGGGAGTGTGCAGAAGAGAGTCAGCCATAGCAGAGGGTCAGTCACAGTGGTGCGGGTGTGCAGAAGAGGGTCAAGCACAGTGTTGTGTGTGTGCAGAAGAGTGTCCGCCATAGCATAGTGTCATCCACAGTGGTGGGGGGGTGCAGAAGAGGGTCAGGCACAGTGGTGGTGATGTGCAGAAGAGGGTCAGCCACAGTGGTGTTGGTGTGCAGCGGAGGGTCAGCCACAACACAGGGTCAGCCACAGTGGTGGAGGTGTGCAGTATAGGGTCAGCCACAGTGGTGGGGGTGTGCAGAAGAGGGTCAGCCACAGTGGTGGAGATGTGCAGAAGAGGGTCAGCCACAGTGGTGGGGGTGTGCAGAAGAGGGTCAGCCACAGTGGTGGGGGTGTGCAGAAGACGGTCACCCACAGTGGTGGAGGAGTGCAGAAGAGGGTCAGCCATAGCACAGGGTCAGCCACAGTGGTGGGGGTGTGCAGAAGAGGATCAGCCACTGTGGTGGGGGTGTGCAGCTCAGGGTCAGCCACAGCACAGGGTCAGCTACAGTGGTGGGGGGTATGCAGAAGAGGGTCAGCCACACTGGTGGGGATGTGCAGAAGAGGGTCACCCACAGTGGTGGAGGAGTGCAGAATAATAATAATAATATAATAATAATAATAATAAATTTGAATTTATTAACCGCTCCCTCTCCCCACAGGGACCCGGGGCGGTGCACAGGAGGAACTAAAAACAATATAAACAATAAATACAAAAATATATACTTTAAAACACAATTAAACAATATTATCCCGTGCTAAAAATAATTAAAAACCCATTAAAATACATTTAAAATCTAGGGTCAGACATAGCACAGGGTCAGCCACAGTGGTGGGGGTGTGCAGAAGAGGGTCAGCCACAGTGGTGGGGGTGTGCAAAAGAGGGTCAGCCATAGCAGACGGTCAGCCACAGTGGTGGGAGTTTGCAGAAGAGGGTCAGCCATAGCAGAGGGTGAGCCACAGTGGTGAGTGTGTGCAGAAGAGGGTCAGGCACAGTGGGGTGTGTCTGCAGAAGAGGGTGAGCCACAGTGGTGAGGGTGTACAGAAGAGGGTCAGCCACAGTGGGGTGTGTCTGCAGAAGAGGGTCAGCCACAGTGGTGGGGGTGTGCAGAAGAGGGTCAGCCACAGTGGTGGGGGTGTGCAGAAGAGGGTCAGCCACAGTGGGGGGGGGGGGTGCAGAAGAGGGTCAGCCATACCAGAGGGTCAGCCACAGTGGTGAGGGTGTGCAGAAGAGGGTCAGCCATAGTGGTGGGGGTGTGCAGAAGAGGGTCAGCCATAGCAGAGGGTCAGCCACAGGGGTGGGAGTGTGCAAAAGAGGGTCAGCCACAGTGTGCGGGTGTGTGTGCAGAAGAATGTCCGCCATAGCAGAGGGTCAGCCACAGTGGTGGGCTGGGGGGTGCAGAAGAGTGTCAGCCATAGCAGAGGGTCAGCCACAGTGGTGAGGGTGTGCAGAAGAGGGTCAGCCATAGTGGGGGTGTGCAGAAAAGGGTCAGCCATAGCAGAGGGTCAGCCATAGTGGTGGGAGTGTGCAGAAGAGGGTCAGCCATAGCAGAGGGTGTGCCACAGTGGTGGAGGTGTGCAGTATAAGGTCAGCCACAGTGGTGCCATAGTGGTGGGAGTGTGCAGAAGAGAGTCAGCCATACCAGAGGGTCAGCCACAGTGGTGAGGGTGTGCAGAAGAGGGTCAGCCACAGTGGTGGGGGTGTGCAGAAGTGGGTCACCCACAGTCGTGGGGGTGTGCAGAAGAGGGTCAGCCATAGCAGAGGGTGAGCCACAGTGGTGTAGGTGTGCAGTATAAGGTCAGCCACAGTGGTGGGGGTGTGCAGAAGAGGATCAGCCACAGTGATGGGGATGTGCAGAAGAGGGTCAGCCCCAGTGGTGGTGATGTGCAGAAGAGGGTCAGCCACAGTGGGGGGGGGGGGTGCAGAAGAGCGTCAGCCATAGCAGAGGGTCAGCCACAGTGGGGGGGGGGGTGCAGAAGAGGGTCAGCCATACCAGAGGGTCAGCCACAGTGGTGAGGGTGTGCAGAAGAGGGTCAGCCATAGTGGTGGGGGTGTGCAGAAGAGGGTCAGCCATAGCAGAGGGTCAGCCACAGGGGTGGGAGTGTGCAAAAGAGGGTCAGCCACAGTGTGCGGGTGTGTGTGCAGAAGAATGTCCGCCATAGCAGAGGGTCAGCCACAGTGGTGGGCTGGGGGGTGCAGAAGAGGGTCAGCCATAGCAGAGGGTCAGCCACAGTGGTGAGGGTGTGCAGAAGAGGGTCAGCCATAGTGGTGGGGGTGTGCAGAAAAGGGTCAGCCATAGCAGAGGGTCAGCCATAGTGGTGGGAGTGTGCAGAAGAGGGTCAAGCACAGTGGTGTGTGTGTGCAGAAGAGGGTCAGCCATAGCAGAGGGTGTGCCACAGTGGTGGAGGTGTGCAGTATAAGGTCAGCCACAGTGGTGCCATAGTGGTGGGAGTGTGCAGAAGAGAGTCAGCCATACCAGAGGGTCAGCCACAGTGGTGAGGGTGTGCAGAAGAGGGTCAGCCACAGTGGTGGGGGTGTGCAGAAGAGGGTCAGCTACAGCACAGGGTCAGCCACAGTGGTGGGGGTGTGCAGAAGAGGGTCACCCACAGTCGTGGGTGTGTGCAGAAGAGGGTCAGCCATAGCAGAGGGTGAGCCACAGTGGTGGAGGTGTGCAGTATAAGGTCAGCCACAGTGGTGGGGGTGTGCAGAAGAGGATCAGCCACAGTGATGGGGATGTGCAGAAGAGGGTCAGCCCCAGTGGTGGTGATGTGCAGAAGAGGGTCAGCCACAGTGGTGGGGGTGTGCAGAAAAGGGTCACCCACAGTGGTGGAGGAGTGCAGAAGAGGGTCAGCCATAGCAGAGGGTCAGTCGCAGTGGTGAGGGTGTACAGAAGAGGGTCAGCCACAGTGGGGGGGGGGTGCAGAAGAGGGTCAGCCATACCAGAGGGTCAGCCACAGTGGTGAGGGTGTGCAGAAGAGGGTCAGCCATAGTGGTGGGGGTGTGCAGAAGAGGGTCAGCCATAGCAGAGGGTCAGTCACAGTGGTGAGGGTGTACAGAAGAGGGTCAGCCACAGTGGGGGGGGGTGCAGAAGAGGGTCAGCCATACCAGAGGGTCAGCCACAGTGGTGAGGGTGTGCAGAAGAGGGTCAGCCATAGTGGTGGGGGTGTGCAGAAGAGGGTCAGCCATAGCAGAGGGTCAGCCACAGGGGTGGGAGTGTGCAAAAGAGGGTCAGCCACAGTGTGCGGGTGTGTGTGCAGAAGAATGTCCGCCATAGCAGAAGGTCAGCCACAGTGGTGGGCTGGGGGGTGCAGAAGAGGGTCAGCCATAGCAGAGGGTCAGCCATAGTGGTGGGGGTGTGCAGAAAAGGGTCAGCCATAGCAGAGGGTCAGCCATAGTGGTGGGAGTGTGCAGAAGAGGGTCAAGCACAGTGGTGTTTGTGTGCAGAAGAGGGTCAGCCATAGCAGAGGGTCAGCCATAGTGGTGGGAGTGTGCAGAAGAGAGTCAGCCATAGCAGAGGGTCAGTCACAGTGGTGGGAGTGTGCAGAAGAGGGTCAGCCACAGTGGTGGGTGGTGCAGAAGAGGGTCAGCCATAGCAGAGGGTCAGCCATAGTGGTGAGGCTGTGCAGAAGAGGATCAGCCACAGTGGTGGGGGGGTGCAGAAGAGGGCCAGCCATAGCAGAGGGTCAGCCACAGTGGTGGGGGTGTGCAGCTCAGGGTCAGCCACAGTGGTGGGGGTGTGCAGAAGAGGGTCAGCCATAGTGGTGAGAGTGTGCAGAAGAGAGTTAGACATAGCAGAGTGTCAGCCACGGTGGTGGGAGTGTGCAGAAGAGAGTTAGACATAGCAGAGGGTCAGCCACAGTGGTGGAGGGTGCAGAAGAGGGTCAGCCATAGCAGAGGGTCAGCCACAGTGGTGAGGCTGTTCAGAAGAGGGTCAGCCACAGTGGGGGGGGGGGGTTGCAGAAGAGGGTCAGCCATAGCACAGGGTCAGCCACAGTGGTGAGAGGGTGCAGTGGAGGGTCAGCCACAGTGGTGGGAGTGTGCAGAAGAGAGTCAGACATAGCAGAGGGTCAGTCACAGTGGTGGCGGTGTGCAGAAGAGGGTCAGCCACAGTGGTGGGGGGTGCAAAAGAGGGTCAGACATAGCAGAGGGTCAGCCACAGTGGTGAGGCTGTGCAGAAGAGGATCAGCCACAGTGGTGGGGGTGTGCCGAAGAGGGTCAGCCATAGTGGTGGGGGGGCGCAGAAGAGGGTCAGCCACGGGTGGGAGTGTGCAAAAGAGGGTCAGCCACAGTGTGCGGCTGTGTGTGCAGAAGAATGTCCGCCATAGCAGAGGGTCAGCCACAGTGGTGGTGGGGGGGTGCAGAAGAGGGTCAGCCATAGCAGAGGGTCAGCCATACTGGTGGGAGTGTGCAGAGAGAGTCAGCCATAGCAGAGGGTCAGTCACAGTGGTGTCATTGTGCAGAAGAGGGTCAGCCATAGCAGAGAGTCAGCCACAGTGGTGAGGGTGTGCAGCTCAGGGTCAGCCACAGCACAGGGTCAGCCACAGTGGTGGGGGTGTGCAGAAGAGGGTCAGCCATAGTGGTGAGAGTGTGCAGAAGAGAGTTAGACATAGCAGAGTGTCAGCCACAGTGGTGGGAGTGTGCAGAAGAGAGTTAGACATAGCAGAGGGTCAGCCACAGTGGTGGAGGGTGCAGAAGAGGGTCAGCCATAGCAGAGGGTCAGCCACAGTGATGAGGCTGTGCAGAAGAGGGTCAGCCACAGTGGGGGGGGGGGGTTGCAGAAGAGAGTCAGACGTAGCAGAGGGTCAGTCACAGTGGTGGTGGTGTGCAGAAGAGGGTCAGCCACAGTGGTGGGGGGTGCAGAAGAGGGTCAGTCATAGCAGAGGGTCAGCCACAGTGGTGAGGCTGTGCAGAAGAGGGTCAGCCACAGTGGTGGGGGTGTGCCGAAGAGGGTCAGCCATAGTGGTGGGGGGGCGCAGAAGAGGGTCAGGCACAGGTGGGAGTGTGCAAAAGAGGGTCAGCCACAGTGTGCGGCTGTGTGTGCAGAAGAATGTCCGCCATAGCAGAGGGTCAGCCACAGTGGTGGTGGGGGGGTGCAGAAGAGGGTCAGCCATAGCAGAGGGTCAACCACAGTGGTGAGGGTGTGCAGAAGAGGGTCAGCCATAGTGGTGGGGGTGTGCAGAAAAGGGTCAGCCATAGCAGAGGGTCAGCCATAGTGGTGGGAGTGTGCAGAGAGAGTCAGCCATAGCAGAGGGTCAGTCACAGTGGTGCGGGTGTGCAGAAGAGGGTCAAGCACAGTGGTGTGTGTGTGCAGAAGAGGGTCAGCCATAGCAGAGGGTGAGCCACAGTGGTGGAGGTGTGCAGTATAAGGTCAGCCACAGTGGTGGGGGTGTGCAGAAGAGGGTCAGCCACAGTGATGGGGATGTGCAAAAGAGGGTCAGCCACAGTGGTGGGGGTGTGCAGAAGAGGGTCAGTCACAGTGGTGGTGGTGTGCAGAAGAGCGTCAGCCATAGCAGAGGGTCAGCCACAGTGATGGGGGGGTGCAGAAGAGAGTCAGACGTAGCAGAGGGTCAGTCACAGTGGTGGTGGTGTGCAGAAGAGGGTCAGCCACAGTGGTGGGGGGTGCAGAAGAGGGTCAGTCATAGCAGAGGGTCAGCCACAGTGGTGAGGCTGTGCAGAAGAGGATCAGCCACAGTGGTGGGGGTGTGCCGAAGAGGGTCAGCCATAGTGGTGGGGGGGCGCAGAAGAGGGTCAGGCACAGGTGGGAGTGTGCAAAAGAGGGTCAGCCACAGTGTGCGGCTGTGTGTGCAGAAGAATGTCCGCCATAGCAGAGGGTCAGCCACAGTGGTGGTGGGGGGGTGCAGAAGAGGGTCAGCCATAGCAGAGGGTCAACCACAGTGGTGAGGGTGTGCAGAAGAGGGTCAGCCATAGTGGTGGGGGTGTGCAGAAAAGGGTCAGCCATAGCAGAGGGTCAGCCATAGTGGTGGGAGTGTGCAGAGAGAGTCAGCCATAGCAGAGGGTCAGTCACAGTGGTGCGGGTGTGCAGAAGAGGGTCAAGCACAGTGGTGTGTGTGTGCAGAAGAGGGTCAGCCATAGCAGAGGGTGAGCCACAGTGGTGGAGGTGTGCAGTATAAGGTCAGCCACAGTGGTGGGGGTGTGCAGAAGAGGGTCAGCCACAGTGGTGGGGGTGTGCAGAAGAGGGTCAGCCACAGTGATGGGGATGTGCAAAAGAGGGTCAGCCACAGTGGTGGGGGTGTGCAGAAGAGGGTCAGTCACAGTGGTGGTGGTGTGCAGAAGAGCGTCAGCCATAGCAGAGGGTCAGCCACAGTGATGGGGGGGTGCAGAAGAGGGTCAGCCATAGCAGAGGGTCAGCCACAGTGGTGTCATTGTGCAGAAGAGGGTCAGCCATAGCAGAGAGTCAGCCACAGTGGTGAGGGTGTGCAGGAGAGGGTCAGCCACAGTGTGCGTGTATGTGTGCAGAAGAGGGTCCGCCATAGCATAGTGTCAGCCACAGTGGTGGGGGGGTGCAGAAGAGGGTCAGCCATAGCAGAGGGTCATCCACAGTGGTGTTAGTGTGCAGCGGAGGGTCAGCCACAGCACAGGGTCAGCCACAGTGGTGGAGGTGTGCAGTATAGGATCAGCCACAGTGGTGGTGATGTGCAGAAGAGGGTCAGCCACAGTGGTGGGGGTGTGCAGAAGAGAGTCAGACATAGCAGAGGGTCAGCCACAGTGGTGTGATTGTGCAGAAGAGGGTCAGCCATAGCAGAGGGTCAGCCACAGTGGTGGGGTGTGTGCAGAAGAGGGTCAGCCATAGCAGAGGGTCAGCCACAGTGGTGAGGCTGTGCAGAAGAGGATCAGCCACAGTGGTGGAGGGGGCGCAGAAGAGGGTCAGCCATAGCAGAGGCTCAGCCACAGTGGTGGGGGTGTGCAGCTCAGAGTCAGCCACAGCACAGGGTCAGCCACAGTGTTGGGGGTGTGCAGAAGAGGTTCAGTCATAGCACAGGGTCAGCCACAGTGGTGGGGGGGGGTGCAGAAGAGTGTCAACCACAGTGGCGGGGGTGTGCAGAAGAGGGTCAGCCATAGCAGAGGGTAAGCCACAGTGGTGGGGGGGGGGTGCAGAAGAGGGTCAGCAACAGTGATGGGGGGGTGCAGAAGAGGGTCAGCCATAGCAGAGGGTCAGCCACAGTGGTGAGGGTGTACAGAAGCGGGTCAGCCACAGTGGTGGGAGGGGGGTGCAGAAGAGGGTCAGCCATAGCAGAGGGTCAGCCATAGTGGTGGTGGTGGGGGTGCAGAAGAGGGTCAGCCACAGTGGTGGGATTGTGCAGAAGAGGGTCAGCCATAGCAGAGAGTCAGCAACAGTGATGGGGGTGTGTGTGTGCAGAATAGGGTCAGCCATAGCAGAGGGTCAGCCACAGTGGTGAGGGTGTGCAGAAGAGGGTCAGCCATATTGGTTGGAGTGTGCATAAGAGAGTTAGACATAGCAGAGGGTCAGCCACAGTGGTGGGAGTGTGCAGAAGAGAGTCAGACATAGCAGAGGGGTCAGCCACAGTTGTGGGGGGTGCAGAAGAGGGTCAGTCATAGCAGAGGGTCAGCCACAGTGGTGAGGCTGTGCAGAAGAGGATCTGCCATAGTGGTGGGTGTGTGCAGAAGAGGGTCAGCCATAGTGGTGGGGGGGGGGCGCAGAAGAGGGTCAGCCATAGCAGAGGGTCAGCCACAGTGGTGAGGCTGTGCAGAAGAGGATCAGCCACAGTGGTGGGGGGGGGGGCGCAGAAGAGGGTCAGCCGTAGCAGAGGGTCAGCCACAGTGGTGGGGGTGTGCAGCTCAGAGTTAGCCACAGCACAGGGTCAGCCACAGTGTTGGGGGTGTGCAGAAGAGGTTCAGTCATAGCACAGGGTCAGCCACAGTGGTGGGGGAGGTGCAGAAGAGTGTCAACCACAGTGGCGGGGGTGTGCAGAAGAAGGTCAGCCATAGCAGAGGGTAAGCCACAGTGGGGGGGGGGGGGTGCAGAAGAGGGTCAGCAACAGTGATGGGGGGGGTGCAGAAGAGGGTCAGCCACAGTGGTGAGGGTGTACAGAAGCGGGTCAGCCACAGTGGTGGGAGGGGGGTGCAGAAGAGGGTCAGCCATAGCAGAGGGTCAGCCATAGTGGTGGTGGTGGGGGTGCAGAAGAGGGTCAGCCACAGTGGTGGGATTGTGCAGAAGAGGGTCAGCCATAGCAGAGAGTCAGCAACAGTGATGGGGGGGGGTGCAGAATAGGGTCAGCCATAGCAGAGGGTCAGCCACAGTGGTGAGGGTGTGCAGAAGAGGGTCAGCCATATTGGTTGGAGTGTGCATAAGAGAGTTAGACATAGCAGAGGGTCAGCCACAGTGGTGGGAGTGTGCAGAAGAGAGTCAGACATAGAGGGGTCAGCCACAGTTGTGGGGGGTGCAGAAGAGGGTCAGTCATAGCAGAGGGGTCAGCCACAGTTGTGGGGGGTGCAGAAGAGGGTCAGTCATAGCAGAGGGTCAGCCACAGTGGTGAGGGTGTGCAGGAGAGGGTCAGCCACAGTGTGCGTGTATGTGTGCAGAAGAGGGTCCGCCATAGCATAGTGTCAGCCACAGTGGTGGGGGGGTGCAGAAGAGGGTCAGCCATAGCAGAGGGTCATCCACAGTGGTGTTAGTGTGCAGCGGAGGGTCAGCCACAGCACAGGGTCAGCCACAGTGGTGGAGGTGTGCAGTATAGGATCAGCCACAGTGGTGGTGATGTGCAGAAGAGGGTCAGCCACAGTGGTGGGGGTGTGCAGAAGAGAGTCAGACATAGCAGAGGGTCAGCCACAGTGGTGTGATTGTGCAGAAGAGGGTCAGCCATAGCAGAGGGTCAGCCACAGTGGTGGGGTGTGTGCAGAAGAGGGTCAGCCATAGCAGAGGGTCAGCCACAGTGGTGAGGCTGTGCAGAAGAGGATCAGCCACAGTGGTGGAGGGGGCGCAGAAGAGGGTCAGCCATAGCAGAGGCTCAGCCACAGTGGTGGGGGTGTGCAGCTCAGAGTCAGCCACAGCACAGGGTCAGCCACAGTGTTGGGGGTGTGCAGAAGAGGTTCAGTCATAGCACAGGGTCAGCCACAGTGGTGGGGGGGGTGCAGAAGAGTGTCAACCACAGTGGCGGGGGTGTGCAGAAGAGGGTCAGCCATAGCAGAGGGTAAGCCACAGTGGTGGGGGGGGTGCAGAAGAGGGTCAGCAACAGTGATGGGGGGGGGTGCAGAAGAGGGTCAGCCATAGCAGAGGGTCAGCCACAGTGGTGAGGGTGTACAGAAGCGGGTCAGCCACAGTGGTGGGAGGGGGGTGCAGAAGAGGGTCAGCCATAGCAGAGGGTCAGCCATAGTGGTGGTGGTGGGGGTGCAGAAGAGGGTCAGCCACAGTGGTGGGATTGTGCAGAAGAGGGTCAGCCATAGCAGAGAGTCAGCAACAGTGATGGGGGGGGGGTGCAGAATAGGGTCAGCCATAGCAGAGGGTCAGCCACAGTGGTGAGGGTGTGCAGAAGAGGGTCAGCCATATTGGTTGGAGTGTGCATAAGAGAGTTAGACATAGCAGAGGGTCAGCCACAGTGGTGGGAGTGTGCAGAAGAGAGTCAGACATAGAGGGGTCAGCCACAGTTGTGGGGGGTGCAGAAGAGGGTCAGTCATAGCAGAGGGGTCAGCCACAGTTGTGGGGGGTGCAGAAGAGGGTCAGTCATAGCAGAGGGTCAGCCACAGTGGTGAGGCTGTGCAGAAGAGGATCAGCCATAGTGGTGGGTGTGTGCAGAAGAGGGTCAGCCATAGTGGGGGGGGGGGGGGCGCAGAAGAGGGTCAGCCATAGCAGAGTGTCAGCCACAGTGGTGAGGCTGTGCAGAAGAGGATCAGCCACAGTGGTGGGGGGGGGGGCGCAGAAGAGGGTCAGCCATAGCAGAGGGTCAGCCACAGTGGTGGGGGTGTGCAGCTCAGAGTCAGCCACAGCACAGGGTCAGCCACAGTGTTGGGGGTGTGCAGAAGAGGTTCAGTCATAGCACAGGGTCAGCCACAGTGGTGGGGGGGGGTGCAGAAGAGTGTCAACCACAGTGGCGGGGGTGTGCAGAAGAGGGTCAGCCATAGCAGAGGGTAAGCCACAGTGGGGGGGGGGTGCAGAAGAGGGTCAGCAACAGTGATGGGGGGGGGGGTGCAGAAGAGGGTCAGCCACAGTGGTGAGGGTGTACAGAAGCGAGTCAGCCACAGTGGTGGGAGGGGGGTGCAGAAGAGGGTCAGCCATAGCAGAGGGTCAGCCATAGTGGTGGTGGGGGGGGTGCAGAAGAGGGTCAGCCACAGTGGTGGGATTGTGCAGAAGAGGGTCAGCCATAGCAGAGAGTCAGCAACAGTGATGGGGGGGGGGGGTGCAGAATAGGGTCAGCCATAGCAGAGGGTCAGCCACAGTGGTGAGGGTGTGCAGAAGAGGGTCAGCCATATTGGTTGGAGTGTGCATAAGAGAGTTAGACATAGCAGAGGGTCAGCCACAGTGGTGGGAGTGTGCAGAAGAGAGTCAGACATAGCAGAGGGGTCAGCCACAGTTGTGGGGGGTGCAGAAGAGGGTCAGTCATAGTGGTGGGTGTGTGCAGAAGAGGGTCAGCCATAGTGGTGGGGGGGGCGCAGAAGAGGGTCAGCCATAGCAGAGGGTCAGCCACAGTGGTGAGGGTGTGCAGAAGAGGATCAGCCACAGTGGTGGGTGTGTGCAGAAGAGGGTCAGCCATAGCAGAGGGTCAGCCACAGTGGTGGGGGGTGTGTGTGTGCAGAAGAGGGTCAGCCATAGCAGAGGGTCAGCCACAGTGGTGGGATTGTGCAGAAGATGGTCAGCTATAGCAGAGAGTGAGCAACAGTGATGGGGGGGGGGGTGCAGAATAGGGTCAGCCATAGCAGAGGGTCAGCCACAGTGGTGAGGGTGTGCAGAAGAGGATCAGCCATAGTGGTGGGGGTGTGCAGAAGAGGGTCAGCCATAGTGGGGGGGGGGGGGGGGGGCGCAGAAGAGGGTCAGCCATAGCAGAGTGTCAGCCACAGTGGTGAGGCTGTGCAGAAGAGGATCAGCCACAGTGGTGGGGGGGGGGGGGGGCAGAAGAGGGTCAGCCATAGCAGAGGGTCAGCCACAGTGGTGGGGGTGTGCAGCTCAGAGTCAGCCACAGCACAGGGTCAGCCACAGTGTTGGGGGTGTGCAGAAGAGTTTCAGTCATAGCACAGGGTCAGCCACAGTGGTGGGGGGGGGGGTGCAGAAGAGTGTCAACCACAGTGGCGGGGGTGTGCAGAAGAGGGTCAGCCATAGCAGAGGGTAAGCCACAGTGGTGGGGGGGGGGGGTGCAGAAGAGGGTCAGCAACAGTGATGGGGGGGGGTGCAGAAGAGGGTCAGCCACAGTGGTGAGGGTGTACAGAAGCGGGTCAGCCACAGTGGTGGGAGGGGGGTGCAGAAGAGGGTCAGCCATAGCAGAGGGTCAGCCATAGTGGTGGTGGTGGGGGTGCAGAAGAGGGTCAGCCACAGTGGTGGGATTGTGCAGAAGAGGGTCAGCCATAGCAGAGAGTCAGCAACAGTGATGGGGGGGGGGTGCAGAATAGGGTCAGCCATAGCAGAGGGTCAGCCACAGTGGTGAGGGTGTGCAGAAGAGGGTCAGCCATATTGGTTGGAGTGTGCATAAGAGAGTTAGACATAGCAGAGGGTCAGCCACAGTGGTGGGAGTGTGCAGAAGAGAGTCAGACATAGCAGAGGGGTCAGCCACAGTTGTGGGGGGTGCAGAAGAGGGTCAGTCATAGTGGTGGGTGTGTGCAGAAGAGGGTCAGCCATAGTGGTGGGGGGGCGCAGAAGAGGGTCAGCCATAGCAGAGGGTCAGCCACAGTGGTGAGGGTGTGCAGAAGAGGATCAGCCACAGTGGTGGGTGTGTGCAGAAGAGGGTCAGCCATAGCAGAGGGTCAGCCACAGTGGTGGGGGGGGTGTGTGTGCAGAAGAGGGTCAGCCATAGCAGAGGGTCAGCCACAGTGGTGGGATTGTGCAGAAGATGGTCAGCTATAGCAGAGAGTGAGCAACAGTGATGGGGGGGGGGGTGCAGAATAGGGTCAGCCATAGCAGAGGGTCAGCCACAGTGGTGAGGGTGTGCAGAAGAGGATCAGCCATAGTGGTGGGGGTGTGCAGAAGAGGGTCAGCCATAGTGGGGGGGGGGGGGGGCGCAGAAGAGGGTCAGCCATAGCAGAGTGTCAGCCACAGTGGTGAGGCTGTGCAGAAGAGGATCAGCCACAGTGGTGGGGGGGGGGGGGCGCAGAAGAGGGTCAGCCATAGCAGAGGGTCAGCCACAGTGGTGGGGGTGTGCAGCTCAGAGTCAGCCACAGCACAGGGTCAGCCACAGTGTTGGGGGTGTGCAGAAGAGTTTCAGTCATAGCACAGGGTCAGCCACAGTGGTGGGGGGGGGGTTGCAGAAGAGTGTCAACCACAGTGGCGGGGGTGTGCAGAAGAGGGTCAGCCATAGCAGAGGGTAAGCCACAGTGGGGGGGGGGGGTGCAGAAGAGGGTCAGCAACAGTGATGGGGGGGGGGTGCAGAAGAGGGTCAGCCACAGTGGTGAGGGTGTACAGAAGCGGGTCAGCCACAGTGGTGGGAGGGGGGTGCAGAAGAGGGTCAGCCATAGCAGAGGGTCAGCCATAGTGGTGGTGGTGGGGGTGCAGAAGAGGGTCAGCCACAGTGGTGGGATTGTGCAGAAGAGGGTCAGCCATAGCAGAGAGTCAGCAACAGTGATGGGGGGGGGGGTGCAGAATAGGGTCAGCCATAGCAGAGGGTCAGCCACAGTGGTGAGGGTGTGCAGAAGAGGGTCAGCCATATTGGTTGGAGTGTGCATAAGAGAGTTAGACATAGCAGAGGGTCAGCCACAGTGGTGGGAGTGTGCAGAAGAGAGTCAGACATAGCAGAGGGGTCAGCCACAGTTGTGGGGGGTGCAGAAGAGGGTCAGTCATAGCAGAGGGTCAGCCACAGTGGTGAGGCTGTGCAGAAGAGGATCAGCCATAGTGGTGGGTGTGTGCAGAAGAGGGTCAGCCATAGTGGTGGGGGGGCGCAGAAGAGGGTCAGCCATAGCAGAGGGTCAGCCACAGTGGTGAGGGTGTGCAGAAGAGGATCAGCCACAGTGGTGGGTGTGTGCAGAAGAGGGTCAGCCATAGCAGAGGGTCAGCCACAGTGGTGGGGGGTGTGTGTGTGCAGAAGAGGGTCAGCCATAGCAGAGGGTCAGCCATAGTGGTGGGTGTGTGCAGAAGAGGGTCAACCATAGTGGTGGGGGGGGCGCAGAAGAGGGTCAGCCATAGCAGAGGGTCAGCCACAGTGGTGAGGGTGTGCAGAAGAGGGTCAGCCATAGTGGTGGGAGTGTGCAGAAGAGGGTCAGCCATAGCAGAGGGTCAGTCACAGTGGTGGGGGTGTGCAGTAGAGGGTCAACCACAGTGGGGTGTGTGTGCAGAAGAGGGTCAGCCATAGCAGAGGGTCAGCCACAGTGGTGGGGGGATGCAGAAGAGGGTCAGCCACAGTGGTGGGAGGTGCAGAAGAGGGTCAGCCATAGCAGAGGGTCAGCCACAGTTGTGAGGCTGTGCAGAAGAGGATCAGCCATAGTGGTGGTGGGCGCAGAAGAGGGTCAGCCACACCACAGGGTCAGCCACAGTGGTAGGGGTGTGCAGAAGGGGGTCAGCCATAGCAGAGGGTCAGCCACAGTGGTGAGGGTGTACAGAAGCGGGTCAGCCACAGTGGTGGGGAGGGGTTCAGAAGAGGGTCAGCCATAGCAGAGGGTCAGCCACAGTGGTGGTGGGGGGGTGGTGCAGAAGAGGATCAGCCATAGCAGAGGGGGTGTTGCAGAAGAGGGTCAGCCATAGCACATGGTCAGCCACAGTGGTGAGAGGGTGCAGTGGAGGGTCAGCCACAGCGGTGTGTGTGTGTGTGCAGCAGTGGTGGGGTGCAGTGGCGAGTCGGAAATGGTGGCGGCAGGCGGGGGGTCAGAAATGGCGGCAGTGGGTGGCGGCAGCAGGCGGGGGGGAGGGGTGTCAGATATGACGGCGGCAGGCGGTGGGTCAGAAATGGCGGTCGGGGCGGCACGCGGGGGCAGGGGGTCAGAAACGGGGGCGGCAGGCGGTTGGACGGGGGGGTCAGAAATGGCGGCGGCGGGGGGGCATGGGGGTCAGAAACGGCAGCGGCGGCAGGCGGGGGGGTCAGCAGTGCCGGGTGGTGGCGGCAGCGGAGGAGAGAGCAGCTGCTGAGGAGGCGACCGTCGCGGGTATGACGCAGGCGGCGCATGCAAGTGACGTGAGTGGAAAGCGGCCGGGTGGGAGGGGCCGCGAAGGGGAGGGGGGTGAGCGAGCAAGTGAGCAGAGCCGCAGTTGGTCATTTGTGTGGCGTGCAGGTGGTACCGGTGTGCCAGCCACACAATATGTACGTATCATTGGTGCTGCACATGTAAGGAACGTTGTGTGAAAATTTGGTTAGCGGTTTTGAACAAACTCATCGTTATTTCTTTATCCCTCTACCTACCTACCTACCTACTGTATTTCTCCCTCTCTCTCTATCCCTCTACCTACCTACCTACTGTATTTCTCCCTCTCCCTCCCTCCCTCCCTCCCTCCCTACTTTATTTCGCCCTCTCTCCTACCTACCTACCTACCTACTGTATGTCTCCCTCTCCCTAACTACTGTATTTCTCCCTCTCCCTCTACCTACCTACCTACCTACCTACTGTATTTCTCCCTCTCCCTCTACCTACCTACCTACCTACCTACTGTATTTCTCCCTCTGTCTATCCCTCTAACTAACCACCACCTACTGTATTTCTCCCTCTACCTACCTACCTACTTACCTACCTACCTTCCTACCTAGAGAGAGAGGGAGAGAGGCTGCTGACTCAGTAGCAGCCTGGGGGGGGGGAGTTGGCGGCAGGAGTGGTGGGGGTGGCGAGAGATCGCTGACTCAGCAGCAGCCTTGTGGGGGGGGAGTTGGCAGAGGGGGGGCGGCGGCAGCGGAGGAGAGAGAGGCCGCTGAGGAGGCGACTGTCGGGGATATGACGCAGGCCGCTCCACCGTTAGTGCAAGTGACATGAGCTGAAAAGCGGCCGGGGGGCGCGAAGGGGAGGGGGCGAGTGAGGGAAACACACAGAAGAGCTGCACTTTTACATTTCTGTGGCGTGTACCTGGCACCAGTGTGCTATCCACACAATCTATACGTATCATTGGTGCTGCACTTGTAAGGAACGTTGTGTGAAAATTTGATGGCGATCGCTGCAGTAGTTTCTGAGATTAGCGGTTTTGAACAAACTCATAGTTAACTTTTTATTTATATAGCTGTCCGTTTTAGTTCAGTGCAATACTTGTTTTGAAGCTGTCTTTTGCAGTACTCTTTTCAAATTTGGATACTATCCTATTTGTAAACAAATTACTAGTCTACATGGACAGATTACCTATCTAGAGTCTCTAATCTTTGTTCTTCAAGCAGAAATTAGGCATCCAATTCAGCATTCTACTCTATTGAGCTGCTGCACCATCAGCCCCCTCTACCACAAAGACCCTGCAAGAGAAGGACAGTATGGACAACTGTGGGATCTGGCAGGTTGAGAGCTGTGAACTATAAACACAGAAAGCTTTCACTGTGTCCCAGCATAACAGATACAGTGCCCTTGCTGACCTTAATCGGGACACTAAGATTACAGGTCAAGGTAGTTATGATAATAACTCCAGCTGGTCTTCGGATCTCTGCTGTGCATGCGTGGGGGCCAGGGCACATGCGGGGGACGTGAACACGCATGTGTTGCATTTTTGGGCCTCATGCAGCGCCCCACACCCTGTTTTGGCTTTCAGGTTGGTGCAGGAAGCCTTCCAGGCCTAAAATGGGGCGTGCAAGGCCCGCCCCTGCTCCCCGTTTTGGACCTGGAAAGCCTACTGCACCAACCTGGAAGCCAAAAATGGGAAATAGGGGTGGGGGTGGGGGTGGGGGCAGGGCGCACACATTGCATTATGGGTGGGCATGTGTGCTGTTGCGTGCATATGCGTGCACTTTTGGCACACAACAAAAAGGTTAGCCATCACTGGTATAGGTGGTGTCTTGCTCAATAGTAGTAACTGTGAGAGCCAACACAGTTCTAGGCTGCATAAACAGAGGGTTAGAATCAAGATCACGTGAAGTGTTAATACCACTTTTTATATAATCACTTTTATATTAGTTACTAGCTGGTTAAATGAAAAAGTTTCCCCTCATAGACTCTCTCAGCGACCCCCTTCCTTCTGTGCCTCGGTTTCCCCTCCCTCTCCCTCCCTCTCTTACGCTACCTACCTACCTACCTACTGTATTTCTTCCTCTATTCCTCTACCTACTTACCTACCTACCTCGGCAGCGGCCTTGGAGAGGGGGGGGGGGAGTTGGCGGTGCAGGCAAGAGAGGCCGCTGACTCGGTAGCAACCTTGGGGGGGTTAATTGGCAGAGGGGGGGAGCAGCAGGGGCGGAGGAGAGGCCGCTGACTCGTCAGCGGCCTTGCGATGGGGGGGAGTTGGCATGGGGGTGCGGGGACAGCAGCAGCAGCTGAGGAGAGGCTGCTGACTCGGCAGTGGCCTTGGGGAGGAGTTGGCGGAGGGGGGCGGCGGCAGAGGCGGAGGAGAGGTTGCCGACTCCGCAGCGGACTTGTGGGAGGGGGGTGTTGGCAGAGGGGGGATGGCGGCGGGGAAAGAGAGGCCGCTGACTCGGCAGTGGCCTTGCGATGGGGGGGGGGGTGTTGGTGGAGGGGCGGCGGCAGCGGCGGCCTTGTGGGGGGGAGTCGGTGGAGGGGGGCGGCGGCAGCGGCAACAGCGGAGGAGAGGCCGCTGACTTGGCAGCGGCCTTGTGGAGGGGGATTTGCCGGAGGGGGGCCAGCGGTGGAGGAGAGGCCACTGACTCGGCAGTGGCCTTGTGGCGGGGGGGGAGTTGGCGGAGGGGGAGTCGGCAGCGGCGGTGGAGAGTCCACTGACTCGGCTTGTGGGGGGGGGAGTTGGTGGAGGGGGGGCGTGGCAGCAAAGGAGAGGCCGCTGACTTCGCAGCAGCCTTGGGGGGGGAGTTTGCAGAGGGGGGGGCAGCGGCGGAGGAGGAGGAGAGAGAGGCCGGTGAGGAGGCGACCATTGTAGATATGACGCAGGCCGCTCTATCGCTCGTGCAAGTGAGATGAGCTGAAAAGCAGCCAGATGGGAGGGGCCGTGAAGGAGAGGGGGAGCGAGTGAGTGAGTGAGGGAAGCACATAAAAGAACCACATTTGTGTGGCGTGTACCTGGCATCGGTGTGCTGTCCACACAATCTGCACATATCATTGATGCTGCACTTGTAAGGAATGTTGTGTTAAAATTTGGTGGCGATCGGTGCAGTAGTTTCTGACATTAGTGGTTTTGAACAAACTCATAGTTAACTTTTTATTTATATACTAGCTGTACCCGCCACGCGTTGCTGTGGCCCAGTCTGGTTAAACCTACCTACCTCCTGTATTTCTCCCTCTCCCTCCCTCCCTCCTTTTTTTTCTCCCTCCCTCTCCCTCTCCCTCCATCCCTCCTGACGGTGGTGTGCAGAAGAGGGTCAGCCACAGCAGTGGGGGTGTGCAGAAGAGGGTCAGCCACAGCACAGGGTCAGCCACAGTGGTGGGGGTGTGCAGAAGAGGGTCAGCCATAGCACAGGGTCAGCCACGACGATATGGACAGGTTGTTGAGGAGACTAAAGGCCACCACATGTTTATTGGACCCGTGTCCCTCCTGGCTTGTACTGGCATCCGGGGAGGTTACACGAGGCTGGCTCGAGAATATAGTGAACGCTTCTTTGAGTGAGGGGTTCTTGCCTACCGCCCTGAAAGAGGCGGTTATGAGACCCCTCCTCAAGAAGCTTTCTTTTTTCTGCCCCCCAACGGGGGCGAGGCACCCCCTTTTTTGGGGGCCTTCCGTAGGGCTGGCTTGCCTGGGTCTGTTTATCCCAGCGGCGGCGGGAAAACGGCCCTTGTCTTCTGTCTAGGTGAGAGGAGACATGCTGCGGGGGGTTTTCCCTTCGCCAATGGAGGACGACAACGAACGAGGAATTTGAAAAGAGCTGAGTGTTCGGGTCGGAAGGCTTCCCGGGGCTTTGGCGGCGAGTTGAAGAGTGAGTGATTTATTTATTGTGCTGGCAGCCTGGACTGAAAGAACATAGAGGGGGGTGTTTGTTTGTTAAACCCCCCCTCGGATTTAAAGCGGCGCTTGGAAATTATCCGGACTGCTTTGAAGCAAGTGAAAGTGTTTTGCGGCTTGTTTCTTTAAAATGTATCTAAGTCCGGCTGGCTTGAAACAATTTTTCTTTTGTTACTTTCTCCTGCTGGCTCTCAGACTGGGCGGTGGAGGATGGCTGCCCTTTGTTCCTGAATGATTATTTTTACTTATGGAAAATTACCAACATCTCTTTGTGATTTGGACTCCCTCTCTCTACTAATGAAGAAATTTCTGGATTAATTGATTCCTTCCCTGGAGTGCCTTCTTTGCTATAATTATTGACTGTGAAAAGTGTTTCTCTTCTGGGTCTTGAACTTTTTACAACTCTCATTTGAACTTTTCTCCTGATCTGCTTCAACGGCCCCACCCAAAAAACGCCATCTTAGTGGCACTGACTTTAACAGCTTACCATGGCATCAAAATCAGAATTGGCAGGATTGGAACAAAGAATGACATCAATGGAATCAGTGTTACAAGCTTTGGTGCAGGAAATTAAAGCTTTGAGAGAAGACAATAGCAGCTTCAAGAAGGATCTTTTGGAAACACGGAAGCAAGTGCTGGAGAACACACAGAAGACTGAGGAGCTGGAAGGGGGGCTGGTTGGGGCAAAGGGAGAGCTTAAAAATGTTAGTAGTGAGGTTGGAGAACTGACTGGGCATATGTCTAGGATGGATTTTGAAAGGATGTCATATTTTTTAAGATTTCAGAACATTTCTGAAGAATCTGGTGAATGTCTTCCTGAACTCATGAGTACAATTTTAGCAGACTATTTACATAAACCTAAAGATGAGATCAGGGGGGACATTGACCTAGTCTACAGAATAAATTCGACATATGCCAGGATAAATGAAGTACCCAGAGAGATACATATTAAATTTGTTAGAAGGTCTACCAGAGAGGGAATTTTGAAGGCGCAGAGAGGGGGGCCGTTAATTTACCAACAAAAGGAAGTCGCCATCTTGAAGCAGATCCCAAAAAAGATTAGAGAGATGAGAAGGAGGTATTCCTTCTTATCCAAAAAATTGTTTGACCACGGGATTTGGTTTAAGTGGGCGATGCCGGAAGGGATGTTGGTGTTCTGGGATGAAGGAAGAGTAAGGATTAAAACAGTTGTTGAGGCGGAAGCCTTTCTTAAAAAACATTCCTCTGTCCTGGAAGACAGGCTCGGGGCCTAGCTATATACGAGACCGCCTCCTGCCCCATACATCCCTTCGTCCGATCCGCTCCCACAGAGAGGGCCTTCTCCGGGTGCCGTCGGCGGGGCAATGCCGGTTGGCGACACCCAGGGGAAGGGCCTTCTTTGTGGCGGGCCCGGCCCTCTGGAACGACCTACCCCCCGACCTTCGCACTATCTCGGACCTCCGCCTCTTCCGCCAACGTCTTAAGACGTATTTATTTCAACAAGCCGGCCTAGGATAGCCCCCCGTTTCTGACTTTCTAAAAATAAATTATAATTTGGGAAGGTTTTTAACATGGGTTTTAGCACGGGTTAACTAATTTAATATATTTTAAATTGATATTTATTGTATTTTTGTGGTTTTAATAATGCCTGTGCGCCGCCCTGGGTCCTAACAAGGAGAAGGGCGGGGTATAAATTTAATAAAATAAATAAATAAATAAATAAAGACGATTCAGGGGGGGCAGGGGGGGCCACGGCCCCGCCCGCTAGGGGCCAGGAAGGAGAAAAAGAAGACACAATTGCCAAGAGACTTAGATCGAAAAAATAACTTTGCTTTTTTATTAACATTGTATAACCGTTATATCTGGATGTTTGCACACGACTGCCAGCATAGAATTGAAAATTTAGGAAACATGTACTTATTTCCACCTTGTAGTATTTTTGAAAAATGTTTTTTTAATGTTTTATTATGAAGCCTTGGAAGGGCCAATGATCCCGACGCGAAAGTTCTTAAAATGTTTCTGTATCCCTTACCCTACCCTTTTGGAAAATTGTAAAAACCAATAAAACTTTTTCAATATAAAAAAAAGAAGCTTTCCCTGGACCCAGCATTATTGGTAAGTTACCGTCCGGTCTCCAACCTTCACTTCTTAGCGAAGGTTGTAGAGAGTGTGATGGCACAGCAGTTTCCTCACCACCTGGAGGAAATTGACTATCTAGACCCGCGCCAGTCCGGCTTTCGACCCGGTCATAGCACCGAGACGGCATTGGTCGCGTTGGTGGATGATCTCTGGAGGGCTCAGGATAGAGGTTGTTCCTCTATCCTGGTCCTGTTAGATCTCTCAGCGGCTTTCCATACCATCGACCATGGTATCCTATTGCGCCGACTGGGGAGGTTGGGGGTGGGAGGCACCGTTCTACGGTGGTTCTCCTCCTATCTCTCTGGTCGGTTGCAATTCGTGTTGACAGGAGGGCAGAGGTCGACTTCTAGGCCCCTTATATGCGGGGTGCTGCAGGGGTCGGTCCTCTCGCCACTCCTGTTCAACACGTATATGAAGCCGCTGGGCGAGATCATCCGTGGTTTTGGGGTAGAGTACCATCTGTACGCTGACGACACTCAGCTGTACATCTCTACCCCAAACCACCCCAATGATGCCGTTGAGGTGATGTCCCGGTGTTTGGAGGCCGTACGGATCTGGATGGGCAGTAACAAACTCAAACTCAACCCCTCAAAGACCGAGTGGCTGTGGTTCCCGGCATCCCGGTTTAGCCAGATGACACCATCACTGGCAATGGGGGGCGGGTTACTGGCCCCCGTGGAGAGGGCGCGCAATTTAGGAGTCCTCCTGGATTTCCGGCTGTCCCTGGAGGACCATGTGACAGCCGTGGCCAGGGGGGCGTTTTACCAGGTTCGCCTGGTCCGCCAATTGCGCCCCTTACTTGACCGGGATGCCCTCCGCACAGTCACTCAAGCACTCGTGACTTCCCGTCTGGACTACTGCAACGCTCGCTACATGGGGCTCCCCTTGAGATGCACTCGGAGGTTGCAGTTGGTTCAGAATGCGGCTGCGCGGGTGGTTATGGGAGCCTCAAGGCAATCCCATGTAACACCTGTCCTGCGCGAGCTGCATTGGCTACCTGTGACCTTTTGGGTGCGTTACAAGGTTTTGATGACCATCTTCAAGGTGCTCCAAGTGGCGTGTGGGGTCAGAAACGGCGGCGACGGGCGGCGGCAGGAAGGGGGCGGGGGGGTCAGAAGCGACGGCGGGCGGCGGCGCCAGGCAGAGGTGGCGGGGGGTGAGAAACAGCAGCGGCGGGCAGCGGCAGGAAGGGGGCGGGGGGGTCAGAAGCGACGGCGGGCAGCGGCGACAGGCAGAGGTGGCGGGGGGGGTCAGAAACAGCAGCGGCGGGCAGCGGCAGGAAGGGGGCAGGGGGGGTCAGAAGCGACGGGCGGCGGCAGGCAGAGGTGGCGGGGGGGTCAGAAACGGCAGGGGCGGGCGGCGGCGGCAGTCACGGGGGGTTGGGGGGTCAGAAACAGCAGGGGCGGGGGGGTCAGAAACGGAAGGGGCGGGTGGGGGTTCAGAAACGGCGGCGGCGGGCGGTGGCAGGCAGGGGGGGCGGGGGGGTCAGAAACGGCGGCGGCGGGTGGTGGCAGCGGAGGAGAGAGTGGCTGCTGAGGAGGCGACCGTCGCGGGTATGACGCAGGCGGCACATGCAAGTGACGTGAGTGGAAAGCGGCCGGGTGGGAGGGGCCGCCAAGGGGAGGGGGGCAAGTGAGCAGAGCCACAGTTGGACATTTGTGTGGCGTGCAGGTGGCACCGGTGTGCCAGCCACACAATATGTACGTATCATTGGTACTGCACATGTAAGGAACGTTGTGTGAAAATTTGGTGGCGATTGGTGCAGTCGTTTTGGAGATTAGCGGTTTTGAACAAACTCATCGTTATTTTTTTATTTATATAGATATTTAGCGTTGCTAATACCTTCATGCAGCTTTTTAAAAAATATATGTCTGGTTAAAATGTCACTAATCAGGCTAATACAACAGATTTAGATTCTTAATTACTCTCACTTTTGTTCAGGTTCCCAAGTTCCTACACTTACAAAAGGATATAGTTAAGGTGGCAGTGAACCACAAGTTACTTAACTTTTCCACAGGTTGTTTTTTTATTATATTAGAAAATTACACTTAAAGGCTGAAGTTCAGTTCATATTTTCTTGGGAGTAGGACTTCTTGAAGAGAGCCGAGGTAGTGCAGTGGTTAAAGGCTCCAGGCTAGAAACCAGTAGATCATGAGTTGTAGTCCTACCTTAAGGATGAAGACAGTTCGGTGACTCTGGTAAAGGACCTATTGAAAACTATCAATAATATTTTTGTGGAAACTGATATACCGTATTTTTCGGAGTATAAGATGCACCGGAGTATAAGACGCACCATGATTTTGAAGAGGTAAATTTTAAAAAAAAGGTTTTGCCCTCCCCAGCTCCCAGGAGCACTCTGCAGGCATCCCAAACCATCTGCATGCAGAGACTTTGGGAGGCCTGCAGTGCTCCTGGGGGCCAGGGAGGGCAAAAAATGCGAAGTGTGGGAGCTTGATCTTCTTAAAGAGTAAGGCTTTTATCAATCTCCAATCCACTTTTCTCTTCAGCGTGGAGGGAAAGACATGTGGGGGCTGCTGAATGGCTGCTGCTGTGCTTGGCTGGGAAGGCCCATTGGATGAGGAGGGCTGGGGATTTCTTCTGGGTATCCTTTCCTTGAGGGAAGGGAAACATAAAGGAAATGAGGCTGCTTTGTCACACACACACACACCAAATCCACCCTGATCTGTCATGCAGCAAAGAGATACGATAGCTGGGCTCAATAGCAGCAGTAGCAATAAGCACTGCATGACAGATCTGGAGAGATTTGGGGGGGAGCAAGGGAAGAGAACCAATCACCTCTGCATGAAGACTTTTCTCAGGACCCTAGATCTCCACTTTCTCTCCAGAAAAAGCTATTGGCATCGTTGGGATTTTGGCTGATGAAAGAAGCGCTGGATTGAAAGGAAACCTCGGAATGCGGCAGCTGCCAGGCTCCAGGAATACGGTGCTCCTGTATTCCGAAGTTTCCTTTCCATCCCATGCTTGTTTCATTAGCCAAAATCCCGACGATGCAAATAGCATTTTTCCGGAGAGAAAGTGGAGATCTAGGGTCCTGAGAAAAGCCTTCGTGGAGATTGGTTCTTTTCCCTTCCTCCACCCCCTCCCCCAAGCCGCACGGATCTGTCCACAGCGAAGAAATACGGTAGCTGGGCGCAATAGCAATAGGCAAATCCAGGAGAGATTGGGGCGGAGGTGGGGGGAGGAAGGGAAGGAAAGAGGAACAATCTCCTCTCTATGAAGACTTTTATCAGAACACTAGACTTCCTCCCCACCCCCCACAATCTCTCCGGATTCTCAGGAGCCAAAACCCTTTGAATCAAGCTTGATTGTCCCCATTTCAGGTTTTTAACTTCTCAAACTTGCCTTCTGAGAAATCTACCTTCTCTGAGGCACCTTTCGTTTGCAGGAGAAAGAGGGGGGCAACTTAAAGCAGCACCTCCTTAAACCAAAGCCTCTGAGTAACTGGGAAAGAAAGGTGTGCTTTTCGGGCGGCAGTTTCCGGCAGATTCCAAGCGCGGCTTTCTTTCCCAGTTACTCAAAGTCTTTGGTATACTCCACCCTCGCCCTCCTCCTCCTGCAAGCAAAAGGTGCCTCAGAGATTCAGCGAGCAGCTCAGGGGAGATAATGGCCACAATTTCATTCCCCAGCAATGTGAGGAGCTGCTGCCAACGCCACCACCCTGTAAGCTCTCCTGGGAGTCGAGCCGAGCGGAAGTCCTGAAAGCGAAACCTCTCTCCTTTCCAGCGATCACTATCTCTGCAGCGCCAGATTCGCCTGCCCCTTTTTCAGATGACCCAGGCAGCTACATTCGGTGTATAAGACGCACCCAGATTTTCACCCTCTTTTCTGGAGTAAAAAGGTGCGTCTTATACTCTGAAAAATACGGTAATGTAGCACTAACAAATCTTTATGTGGCAATAATATTCTCAAATCAAAGATTGAAATAAATTTTCTAGGATGGATAAATTCTAGGATGGATTTTGAAAGGATGTCATATTTTTTAAGATTTCAGAACATTTCTGAAGAATCTGGTGAATGTCTTCCTGAACTCATGAGTACAATTTTAGCAGACTATTTACATAAACCTAAAGATGAGATCAGGGGGGACATTGACCTAGTCTACAGAATAAATTCGACATATGCCAGGATAAATGAAGTACCCAGAGAGATACATATTAAATTTGTTAGAAGGTCTACCAGAGAGGGAATTTTGAAGGCGCAGAGAGGGGGGCCGTTAATTTACCAACAAAAGGAAGTCGCCATCTTGAAGCAGATCCCAAAAAAGATTAGAGAGATGAGAAGGAGGTATTCCTTCTTATCCAAAAAATTGTTTGACCACGGGATTTGGTTTAAGTGGGCGATGCCGGAAGGGATGTTGGTGTTCTGGGATGAAGGAAGAGTAAGGATTAAAACAGTTGTTGAGGCGGAAGCCTTTCTTAAAAAACATTCCTCTGTCCTGGAGGACGATTCAGGGGGGGCCACGGCCCCGCCCGCTGGGGGCCAGGAAGGAGAAAAAGATGATACAATTGCCAAGAGACTTAGATCGAAAAAATAACTTTGCTTTTTTATTAACATTGTATAACCTTTATATCTGGATGTTTGCACACGACTGCCAGCATAGAATTGAGAATTTAGGAAACATGTACTTATTTTCACCTTGTAGTATTTTTGAAAAATGTTTTTTTTTAATGTTTTATTATGAAGCCCTGGAAGGGCCAATGATCCCGACGCGAAAGTTCTTAAAATGTTTCTGTATCCCTTACCCTACCCTTTTGGAAAATTGTAAAAACCAATAAAACTTTTTCAATATAAAAAAAAAGATTGAAATAAATTATGCTGAAGATGCATCTTAATATTTAAATGTCCATTTTTAAACCTTTATGTTTAATTAATACAGAAATTCACATGTTAATCCTCAACCCTTTTTAATTTTATTTGCAGAAGATCCTTTTGATGACTTTTTTGGTAATAGAAGAGGGTCACGTGGAAACAGAAGCAGAGGTGGTTCATTTTTCTCTGCCTTCAGTGCATTTCCTGCCTTTGGGAGTGGTTTTTCTTCCTTTGATACTGGTAGGATGAACTTAATTGCAATGTAGACATTAAAATGGACAATTATCAAAGGAATAAAATTTCACATGTTTATGCACAAGGTTTAAACTGTGCAGACCTGTAAAATGTGAGTCTGCCTTGGACATCGTGTATGCAAGCTAGAATTATAGGAATAGACAACTAAAAGAGAGCAAGAGTTGCTTAGGGTGGGCCCAATGATTTGAGTTTTTTACACTTATTTCAAGTTTGAAGAGCCTTTGGTGCTCCAGAATATTACTGATTTACACCATTTGGCAGCTCTGTCTAGCATGGGTATTAGCAATATTTGGATTTCCATTGGTTGCCCATTTTTCTAGCCCTTCAAAGGGTGTACAATATAAATTAAACTAGTCACATAATTTTCTATTTTATAAAATAGAGTTCTGATTACTGTTTGTAGCTCTATATTTGAGCAGTGATGATAGTTGTAGTTGTGTTTGGTGTAAAACACTATTATTTGGTAATTTGACTGTATTCTGAACATTTAGTATTATTTAATATTAATATTGGTGAACAAATATGATCTTAAATAAATGGCCTGATAGTGCCAAACATTAGTCTTTCCATTATCTAAAAACAAAAATATAGGTGGGAAACTACTGTTGAGTCTTGAATTAATGTGGTTCATTTACCTTGGCCAAATACATTGTCACTTTTTCTTAATAGGTTTTACTTCATTTGGTTCTCTTGGCCATGGAGGCCTTACTTCTTTCTCCTCCACATCATTTGGTGGTAGTGGAATGGGTAATTTCAAATCTGTATCGACTTCAACTAAAATAGTTAATGGCAGAAAAATCACTACAAAGAGGTACAGTGATTAAATTTAAATTTATTAGCATGACGTGAATACTATTTCTTTCCATTCAAAAGAAAACAAAACTACAGAATAGTAACTACGTATTTCTGTCAGTAGTGTTTGACTCGTTGTTATGTTGTTGTATATCATTTTTTTGTCCTGGGGATAAGTCTAAAGTTGGCATCCCTGTGGCTGAAGTGCCCAAGATATGCTTCATAAAGAAAAAGTATGTTGTGTGTCTGAAATGGCTCAGAATCATACCGTATTTATTCGACTATAACGCGCAAAATTTTGTACCCAAAAAAGAACTCAAAAGTTTGGGTGTGCGTTATAAACGAGGGTTCGGGTTTCTGCGCGGCTTCCTCAGCTGCGGAGCCCTTTGCCCTGCCGGCGGGCTGGTGAGGGTGGAACGGCGGGGAGCGCGGCGGCGGCGGCGGGAGAAGCGGAGCCCAGAAAGAGACGCGGTTTCCTCAGCTGCGGAGCCCTTTGCCCTGCCGGCGGGCTGGTATGGGTGGAACGTCGGGGAGCGTGGCGGCGGCGGAGGGAGAAGCGGAGCCCAGAAAGAGACGCGGTTTGCTCCATCGCCCCTCAGCTGCGGAGCCCGGCCGGGAAGGCAGCTCCTCCCCCCCGCCTTCGCTTCCACACACACACCCGTCCCCCTCACTCGCAGAGCTCTCGCTGGCTTCGGGAAGCAGAAGCGCCGAGCCCAGAAAGAGACGGGCGAAAGTCATGCTTTATAAAAATCGGTATAAAATAAAAATTTTATACCGATTTTTAATCGAAAATTAGGGGGTGCACGTTATACACGTGTGCACGTTATAGTCGAATAAATACGGTAGTTAAAAAGGTAGTTCATAATTTTGCAATGATTTTGACAACTAGAGAATTAATTGCTTCAAACCTGTGGATAAAATGAAGCTTTCCAGTTTAGTTTGCTGCAATGAGGTCTTGTAGTGAATCACTTTATGGACAAGAAATCCATGTGTTATCTTACTACTGTTTAAAGAAACAAAAACCAACACCCATGCGCTTCCATGAATTTTTATCCTGCAGAATTGTTGAGAATGGACAAGAAAGAGTAGAAGTTGAAGAAGATGGCCTGTTAAAGTCTTTAACAATAAATGGTAAGGAGCAGCTGCTACCCTTGGATAACAAGTAATTCATCACACGCATTTAACAGAAATGTTAAGCTATAACAAGCACCCTTTGCAGATTAACAGGAACATATTTGAAGATTTCAGACGAACTTTCATTATACTATCTGTAAACTGAAGTATTTATAAATGGCTCATCAGAGCTCATACGTCAGACTTTTTGCATTTAATTGCCAGGACCAGATGAAGAGGACCACTTTTTGTCCTTCAAATTGTTATAAATTTCTGTATGCACTTTGCTTTATATTAAACATGATTCTCAGTAAACATCCTACTTTAGTGTTAGGGATGAACTGTACACTAATGTTAGCGTGAATCTTATTTTTTGCTTTTTTAAAGGTTTTGACATGAGCCAATTAATACTTTACTGTGAAGTTAACATTTCTGAGGCAAATTTAATTACATGTGTTCAGAATTTAATAGTGAATAATGTTAATATGTTACTGATAGTGCATTTCTGGTTTAAGCAAATTAAGGCTGTTTTCTAGTTTTGCATGATTGCTGGCAATTTAGTACATTTTGATATAAATGTGTAATGTTTAAGCTAACAAGTTAAAACTACTGAGCTTATGTATGTTGTCATTTTTACTAAAAGGTTAAAAATGAATAAATGCTGATTGTTTGTGGTGCGTTCTTTCTTGTGTAATACTTTTATGTGTGCCTACAGTGCATTCAGAAAGTATTCAGACCCCCTTCACTTTTGTCAATTTTGTTATGCTGCAGTCTGATTCTGCAGTTGTTGGAATTCATTTTTTTCTCATTAATCTATACTCAGTACCCCATAATGACAAAGCAGAAAGAGAAGTTTAGAAATGACTGTAAATTTATTAAAAAGAAAAAAACTGAAATATCACATTGGCATAAGTATTCAGACCCTTCACTCAGTACTTTGTTGAAGCACCTTTGGTAACAATTACAGACTTGAGTCTTTTTGGGTATAAGGCAACAAGCTTTATACTCCTGAATTGGGGAATTTTCTGCCATTCTTCCTTGCAAATCCTCTCAAGCTCAGTCAGGTTGGACGGCAACCGTCAGTGAACACTCATTTTCAGGTCCCTCCCGAGATGTTCAATAGGGTTCACGTCAGGGTTCTAGCTGGGCCACTCTAGGACATTCACAGAGGTGTCCCTAATCCACTCCTGTGTGCTGTGTGCTTAGGATCACTGTCATGTTGGAAAGTGAACCTTTGGCTCAATCTGAGATCCTGAGTGATGTGGAACAGGTTTTCATTGAGGATATTCCTGTACTTTGCTCCATTCAGCTTTCCTTCAACCCTGACCAGTCTCCCAGTCCCTGCTGCTGAAAAACACCCCCACAGCATGATGATGCCACCACCATACTTCACTGTTGGGATGATATTGGTTAGGTCAGGGGTGTCAAACTCATGGCCCGCAGGCCGGATGCGTCATGCGCTGGCCACCCCCACCCTCGTTTTAGCGAAGGGGAAAAGTTGTGATGCATCACGTGACAACAACATGATGATGCGAGTTTGACACCCCTGGGTTAGGTTTCATCAGACCAGAGAATCTTTTTTATATATATATAACTAGCTGTACCCAGCCACACGTTGCTGTGGTCCAGTCTGGTCAAATGGCCAACCAACCTGTGTACACACAACCACTGTATAACCCCCAACCTAAATAAATAAATAAATAAACCTACCTACCTACTGTATTTGTTCCTCTCTCCGTCTACCTACCTACTGTATTTCTCCCTCTATAACTCTACCTACCTACCTACCTACCGTATTTCTCCCTCTCTCTATCTACCTACCTATTGTATTTCTCCCTCTCTCTCTCTATTCCCCTACCTACCTACCTACCTACCTACCTACCTACCTACCTACCTACCTACTGTATTTCTCCCTCTCTCTCTCTCTCCCTTGACCTACCTACCTACTGTATTTCTCCCCCCTCTCTCTCTCTCCCTCTACCTACCTACCGTATTTCTCCCTCTCTCCCTCTCTCTCCCCCTACCTACCTACCCACCTAGTGCATTCCTCCCTCTATCTTTTTTTTATTAATAATTTTTAATTATTTTACATAAACACAAATAATAAAAACTTCACAGAAAAAAACATCAAAAAGCCATCTTTCATTACAGGCTACCAATTTTTAAGAATATATCAATTTATCACCAGTTTCTATAAGTTTCTTCAATAGTTACCACTTATTTTTCATATCAATTGTTACAATTCTTTTTTTATATTGAAAAAGTTTTATTGGTTTTTACAATTTTCAGTAGGGTAGGGTAAGGGATACAAAGAAATCTTTAGAGCTTTCGCGTCGAAGTCATTGGCCCTTCCGGGGCTTCATAATAAATTGGTAACAAAAAGCATTTTCCATAAAACTACAAGGTGAAAACAAGTACATATTTCTAAATTCTCAGTTCAATGCTGTCAGTCATTTGCAAAAATCCAGATACACATGTTATACAATATTACTCAAAAATCAAGGCAAAGTTATTTTTGGGATCTAAGTCTCTTGGCAATTGTGTCTTCTATCTCTCCTTCCAGGCCCCCAGCGGGCGGGGCCGTGGCCCCCCCTGCCCCCCCTGGATCTTCCCCCAGGACAGAGGAATGTTTTTTAAGAAAGGCTTCCGCCTCAGCAACTGTTTTAATCCTCACTCTTCCTCCTTCCCAGAACACCAGCATCCCTTCGGGCATCGCCCACTTGAACCAGATCCCGTGATCAAACAATTTTTTGGATAAGAAGGAGTACCTCCTTCTCATCTCCCTAATCTTTTTTGGGATCTGCTTCAAGATGACAACCTCCTTTTGTTGGTAAATTAACGGTCCCCCTCTTTGCGCCTTCAAAATTTCCTCTCTGGTTGACCTTCTAACAAATTTAACATGTATCTCTCTGGGTACTTCATTTATCCTGGCATATGCAGAATTTATTCTGTAAACTAGGTCAATGTCCCCTCTGATCTCATCCTTAGGTTTATGTAAATAATCTGCTAAAATTGTGCTCATGAGTTCAGGGAGACATTCACCAGGTTCCTCAGAAATGTTCTGAAATCTTAAAAAATATGTCATCCTTTCAAAATCAATCCTAGACACATGCCCAGTTAATTCTACAAACTCACTAGTAACCTTTTAAAACTCTCCCTTTGCCCCCGCCAGCCCCCCTTCCAACTCTTCAGTCTTCTGTGTGTTCTCCTGCACTTGCTTCCGTGTTTCCAGAAGTTCTTTCTTAAAGTTACTATTTTCTTCTCTCTGGGCCTTGATTTCTTGCACCAAAGTTTGTATCACAGATTCCAGAGAAGCCATCCTTTGTTCTAAACCTGCCAGTTCCAATTTTTGTGCCATGGATAGCTGTTAAAGTCAGTGCCACTAAAATGGCGTTTTTTGGGTGGGGCCGTTGAGGCAAATCAGGAGATGAAAGTTCAAATCAGGGTTGTAAAAAGTTCAGGAACCAGAAGGGAAACACTTTTCCAAATCAATAAGTATAATAGCGAAGGCACTCCAGAAAAGGAATCACTTAATCCAAAAAAAAAATTTCTTCATTAATAGCAAGAGGAAGTCCAAATCACAAAAAGATGCTGGTTATTTTCCATAAGTAAGATAGTCATTCAGGAACAAAGGGGAGCCATCTTCCACCGCCCAAGCTCAGAGCCAGAAGGGGAGAGTGGTAAAAGAAAAATTGTTTCAAGCCAGCCAGACCTAGATACATTGTTAAAAGACAAGCCGCAGATCACTTTCCCTTGTTTCAAAACAGTCCGGGTTAAGGATATCCGCTTCCTCGCAACGAGGAGCCATTTCCAAGCGCCGCTTTAAGTCCAAGGGGGGGTTCAACAAGCAAACACCCCCCTCCAAGTTCTTTCAGCCCAGGCTGACAGCAAAAAAATGTTTAAAATCACTCACTCTCCACCTCGCAGCCAAAGTCCCAGGGAGCCTTCTGATTCGAACGGCCAGCTCTCTCCATGTTCACGAAGCGATGCCGTCCACCGTTGGCGAAGGGGAAACCCCCCGCAGCATGTCCTCTTCCACCTAAGCCGAAGACAAGGGTCGCTTCCCCGCTGCCGCGGGGGGAGAGCAACCCAGGCAAGCCGGCTTTACGGGAGACCCCCAAGAAGGGGCGTCTCGCCCCCGTGGGGGGGCAGGAAAAGAAACAAAGCGGCGAGCGAGCCCTAGGCTCGCCCGTCGCCGCTGGAAGCCGGAACCGGAAGCAATTGTTACAATTCTTATATCTCAACCCTAATCTTACTAGTTATTTTAACATCCTTTTATATAAAGTATGACTATGTAATGGCATTCTATTTATAAAACCAACAAGGAGAAAAATAAAATAGATTTAAAAAGGAAAAGTCCACTCTAATTTGTGTCCTTTAAAAGACATGCTAACCGGGTATTCATAAATTCTGTGCATCTCTGAAATGATTATTATTCATAAGTAATCTCATTTTATAAATTTTAGATCTGAAAATTTATCATGTACCTTAATATCAATATCCCACAGTTCTTATCAGATATTTCAACATCAATCTATTTCTTCTTAAGAGTGTCTTTAAAACCTGACTACCTATTAACATCCCATATTTACTCCCAACATACCAATATAAATTCCATAATCTATATAAATAAAAAGTTAACTATGAGTTTGTTCAAAACCGCTAATCTCAAAAACTACTGCACCAATTGCCACCAAATTTTCATACAACGTTCCTTACAAGTGCAGCACCAATGATACGTACAAATTGTGTGGATGGCACACCGGAGCCAGGTACACGCCACACAAATGTACAACTGCAGGTCTTCTGTGTGTTTTCCTCACTCGCTCACTCACCCCCCCCACCGCCTCCTTCCGCCCCTCCCACCTCGCTGCTGCCGATGCCACCACGCCCTCCGACTCCTTCCACCCCTCCCACCTCACCGCTGCTGACACCAGCGCCACCTCACCCTCCGGCTGCTTCCGGCCCCTCCCACCTCGTTGCTTCCACTGTCTTCTAATCAACATTCCCCCCCCCCTTCCCAGATCTACTGTTAACTTAAAGGTATTTATGCTGATATAGGTATTTCATTAGATAGGTAGGTACTTAGGTTCAGGGACACATACAAAGGTAGTAGTTATTTAGGTAGCTAGAGGGATATAGACAAGAAATATAGTAGGTAGGTAATTATAGGAATTCAAAGACATAGAGGGAGGAATGCAGTAGGTAGGTAGGTAGGTAGGTAGGTAGGTAGGTAGGTAGGTAGGTAGGTAGGTAGGTAGGTAGAGGGAGAGAGGGAGAAATACAGTAGGTAGGTAGGTAGGTAGGTAGGTAGGTAGGTAGAGTAAGAGAGGGAGGGGAGGGAGAGGGTGGGGAAACCAAGGCAGAGAAGGAAGGGCCCAAACTTGGCCACAGCAACGTGTGGCGGGTACAGCTAGTAATATAATATAAAACAATCTTGAGTTTTATAAGTAGTTATTAACTAATTAATAATTTTCCGCAACATTCTATAACCATCTAAGTAATTAATTAATTGTTAATCATCTAAATATAACAATTTCCATTATCAACCAGTATTAACTATCATTTTTCCATTACTCTTAATGTGACTCATAATTCTATTCTTGTAATTCTTCAATAGTATCTAATACCACATTAAATTTATTTATATCCTATCTTATATTCGTAATTTTTCATCTATAGATAAGTAAATATATATCATTGTCTAAAACATTTATTATAGATTAATCTTATTGTAAGTGTCTATAATTGTTATTGACTGTCAATTAGCTAATAATCCTTGGATGATATTTTAAACAGTCTGACTGGTTATTAATCATCAAGGGATAGAATTTTCCTTATCAACCAGTGTCTTTCCAGTAGTGAATTAAATTTGTCTCTTCTGCTATTTGTGGTCTCCATCTCTTTTTATTTCTTTTTCCAGGTCTTTCATGAACTTCTTTTGGCACTTTATTATCCAATATAACTGTCAAATCATAACACTGACCAGCTCCTATCCTTACATATTGTTTGTTTTTAAATGTCAGGGTTATTCCTGGAGAGATTTCTCCTTTTTTTTCTTTTCTCTTTTCTTCTCCTTGATGGTCAAGCTGGGGTCCAAATTCCTGATACTCTTTTGGGGATGTCCCCTCCTCTGTACTTTCTCCACCATTTAATGGGTTAACATCATCATCATTTTCTTCACTTGAATTAAGTTCATTGTCTTGATCTTTTTCCTCTTTTTCTTTAATTTCTTTAATTTCTGAAGTCTTCAATTGGTCTTCGCTTGATATAGTACATCCCTTAGACCGATACATCCCTTAGATAGTACATCCCTTAGACCGATACGCTCCCACAGAGAGGGCCTTCTCAGGGTGCCGTCGGCCGGACAATGCCGACTGGCGACACCCAGGGGAAGAGCCTTCTCTGTGGCGGGGCCAGCCCTCTGGAATGACCTACCCCCTGAATTACGTACCATCACCGACCTCCGCCTCTTCCGCCAATGTCTTAAGACATATTTGTTTCAACAAGCCGGCCTAGCCTAACCTCCCATGGGGACTTTTAGGTAGTTTTAAATTGGGTTTTTAAAATTTGGTTTTAGCGCAGGATAGGTTTATTTAATAGTTTTTTAAATTATATTTATTGTATTTTGTATGTTTTTAAATTTCCTGTGCGCCGCCCTGGGTCCTTTGTGGAGAAGGGCGGGATATAAATTTAAATAAATAAATAAATAAATAAATAAATAAATAGTAAATAACTTTCTGTCCAATATGTCATTTATTCTTTTATTACTTTGTTTTAATTCATTCAAAATTTCGGCCAAGAGTTTTTAATTTTCTATGGTATGCACTTCTATGTATGTGGTCATGTTGGCAAATCCAAGAGATAGGAAAATAGGTCTAATTGCCTTCCTGTTCGTTGGCTTGTTCTTTCTTCAATGCATCAGAAAGCTTAACAGCTCATAAGTATCCACCAACGATTTCCAGAGGCAATACAATGTAACAAAGTAGCTTAAGAATGTTTCAATCTTCTTTGTTAGAGGAGGAACAGAAACAAAGAAAAATAAAAGTATAGTCCTTGTTTAAATTCAAAGATGCGCAATAAAATTTCAACAGTAATTATTAAAATTGTAAAAGTAACCCAAATTTCAAAATTTTAAATAGAGTAAATTAAAAGGAAGAGAAAATAAAAAAATCAGAAATAATCCAATCACTTTCAGCGCGAACGGAAATGGCTTTGTTCTTGCGCTTCAATCCGCCATTTCAAAAACTTCCATTAACAGGAGAAATCTCTCAGTTCAATTAAGTCCGCCGCTTATTTCAAGATTCAAGGCTTTAATAAAAAGAAAAAAAACAGTTTCTTAGCAAAATGTTTCAAAAGCAAGATAGAATACCTTCCCGGTGTTGCACTTTCACTTCAAGCAGTTCCTTTCGTTCCGAAGCTTTCCCGACGCCTTATCCACCGGGGGGGGGGGGCGCTTTTTGTCGCCCTTCAGAAGCTTTCCCTTCGTGTCAAACAGGGGTTTTGTGAAACCCCTGTGACCAGCGAGGCTTGCTTCCTGGTCGCCGTCTCTCCAGGGGGGCGACAAAAGTTCAACCGGGGTCCCTGCAGCTTACAGACCTCTGGTTGTGTCGGCGTGGCGTAGCTGACTTGGCCACAGCAACGCGTGGCGGGTACAGCTAGTGGAACAATAAAAAGAATACCCTTATTGCTTATGTGGTCTATGTGTTTGTTTACAGAAAAGGGATTTTGCTTTTGTAACATGTCTTGTGGTATATAATGGGTAAAGATTTAATGTTACCTGAAAGTAAAATGTAAGTTATTAATCAAAACATTTCATCTTCATTAGTTTTAAAATCAAAGTTTACCATTTTATCACCTTAATAGCTGTACCCGCAACGCATTGCTGTGGCCAAGTTTGGGCCCTTCCTTCTCTGCCTTGGTTTCCCCACCCTCTCCCTCCCCTCCCTCTCTTACCCTACCTACCTACCTACCTACTGTATTTCTCCCTCTCTCTATCCCCCTACCTACCTACCTACCTACCTACCTACCTACCTACCTACCTACCTACCTACCTACCTACTTACTGTATTTCTCCCTCTCTCTCTATCCCTCTACCTACCTACCTACTGTATTTCTCCCTCTCTCCCTCTACCTAACTACCTACCTACCTAATGCATTCCTCCCTCTATCTATGTCTTTGAATTCCTATAATTACCTACCTACTATATTTCTTGTCTATATCCTTCTAGCTACCTAAATAACTACTCCCTTTGTATGTGTCCCTGTACCTAAGTACCTACCTATCTAATGAAATACCTATATCAGCATAAATACCTTTAAGTTAACAGTAGATCTGGGAAGGGGGGGGGGGGAAAGAGAGCGGCTGTGGGTGGGTGGGGGGGAATTTTGATCAGAAGGCAGTGGAAGCGGCAAGGTGGGAGGGGCCAGAAGCAGCCGGGTGAGGCGGCGCTGGGGTCGGCAGCGGACAGGTGGGAGGGGTGGAAGGAGTCGGAGGGCATGGTGGCGCCGGCATTGGCAGCGGCGAGGTGGGAGGGGCGGAAGGAGCCAGAGGACGTGGCGGCGTCGGCAGCGGCGAGGTGGGAGGGGCGGAAGGAGGCGGGGGGGTGAGTGAGTGAGTGAGGAAAAAACACAGAAGACCTGCAGTTGTACATTTGTGTGGCGTGTACCTGGCACCGGTGTGCCATCCACACAATTTGTACGTATCATTGGTGCTGCACTTGTAAGGAACGTTGTATGAAAATTTGGTGGCAATTGGTGCAGTAGTTTTTGAGATTAGCGGTTTTGAACAAACTCATAGTTAACTTTTTATTTATATAGATAGATTTTCAAACAAACACAATACAAAGAATCTTCCTACTTTACATACAGTTGGTTACAAAAGACGTTTGTTCATCTCTTCCACAGTCATCGCCTATAATTCATATTAACTCAAGTATTTTAAATCAAATATATTTATACATATTACCATCATCATACCTCCATTTTCATTTGAGTATAATTGTTTAAACGTCTTTTTTCATAAAATATACCAAAATTTAAAACATAACCACATACTGGCATTTCATTAGCTGTTTCTAATATCATCCAATAACACTAGATCCTTATAGCGTGTTCTGGCTAAGAATCAATAATATTTAGTAACAAAAATTTCTAATCCTCCTTTCCAAATCGCTGTTTACAGTTTACATCCAATTTTCTTATGTTGTACCAATACATATATCTACATTGTTATCATTATCCCTCATTTATTTGGCTATATCTATTATCATAGCATTTCCCCCCCTAATAATCAAAACTTAACTAAATTTAGCTTAGTTCTTCTTTATTAACCTTCATATATAACCAAAAATTTCTAATCTTCCTTTCATAGGTACCATTCAGTATTCATATCCAATTACTACTTGTCAAACCAATACATATGTATACATTATTATTATTATTATTATCATTATCAATTATTTGTTTAACCATATCTATTGTCACTAAATTTCACTAAGTTTAACTAGTTTTAAATTATACACTTTCATCTATCAGCCTGTATCTTTCCAATAGCAATGCAATCTCACATCCTTTGCATATTTGTGGGATTAATCTTCTAATTATCTCCTTAATCGAATTTGCATGGACTCCTCTTCGCAACTCATTGCTTATTGGGTCTCTTATGTAATCTCGATACCCTCCTTCTGTTTCCTTGATCATCTTATCTTTAATTATCAGTGGTGTTATCAATGGTATTACTGATAAGATTTCTCTCTTTAAATCCATACATTCTTTTATTTTTTCTTCTTCTGTGCCTTGCCATCTAGGGTAGAGTTCCCATCCATCTAGCTCCCCTTTCCATATTCCACTCTTTCCATTTTCAACCACAATTCACCATGAATATCAGAAGATTCCATTTTTTTGTGTTCATTTTTCTCTTCAATTTTTAGGACTCTAACCTCCAATTTTTCCAATTGATAGACATCTCCAACTTCTCCGTCATATTTTTCTGTTATATGCTCTATGTTTTTCAATTTCTTCTCAATTCTCTCAGATGCATTTAACAATTTCTGAATTTCAAACATTATCTTTTGCAAAGTTAAAAGTTTATTTGTGATGTTGAACTTGTGCCATTATTTCCAACTGATAAAGACTGCTACTCTGGCTTGAAGGCTTTTTACTAGATTAACCACAAATTCACAATGAAATCTTGTTTTCACTCTTCTCTGGTTAACATTATATTTCAAAAGAACACTTGTATAAACAATTTGTGCTCTTCTTCTTATCACTCTCTATAAACAAGCTGTAAGGCTTTGAAGTGCAAAGTCAAAATGATCAATGAAAGTGCTTTGCTTCCAATACACAAACTTCCAGGCTCCGAGTGGCAGTGTTACAATCCTCTTTGTATCCTTTTGTATCTTTTTTATATTCCAAGTTTGAAGGAGAAAAAAAAATCAAATTCTTGAATAAAGTAAAGTAGAAAATGGGAAAAGCTCACGCAGAAGTGAAGAAGGAGAATTTTAGTCCATAGGTTACAAAAAAAAGAAGAAAACTTAATCCATTTGTTTTAAAAGGCTTGTATAAATTCCATCCATGAAAATAACATTTAAAAAGTAAGATAACACACTGTCCAAAACCATTCAAAGCTTAATTTCGCCGCTTATTTCTTCTGTTCTCAAATTTAATTTAGCTTTAAGTTTTTTATAGGCAGTCTCTTTTAAAACGGTAAAAATTCCTCACCAGCTGTAAACACTTTCTCTTTCCGTTTCCTTCTGTTTGGAGCCATCCCAACTTCATCAGCCTAGGGGCTGAGCTTTTGTCGCCAGCTAGAAGAACTTCTGGATCAATCAGGGACTTGGTGTTGTCCCTGAGATCAGCAGGGCGTATTCTTCCCGTTCACCATCTCTGCAGGACGGTTTAGGTCCGATTGGACCACCCAGCAGCAAAAGTATCGGTGGCGATCTTAGAGCACCGAGATCGCACATTCATTTCGTAGTGATGTTGGCTCCTCCTCCCGTGACAACAACATAACGATGTGAGTTTGACACCCCTGGGTTAGGTGATGAGCGGTGCCTGGTTTCCTCCAGACATAATGTTTAGAATTGAGGCCAAACAGTTAGAACATAAGAATAGCCTTGCTGGAACAGGCCACAGCCCATCTGGTCCAGCATTCTGTCTCACACAGTGGCTCACCATTTGCTTCAGGGTATTCCCAAGCAGATGTCTTCATCTGCTTATGATTCCCTGCAAATGGCATTGAGAAATATCCTGCCTATCTCTCCAACCCGGAGGGTGTCCTTAGGCATCCATAATGATAGCCATGGATACCCTTGTTCTCCATGAACTCGTCTAATCCTTTCTTAAAAGATGTCGAGGCTGACAGCTGTCACCACTTCTTCTGGCAGGGAGTTCCATAAACCAGTGATCCTCTGGGTGAAAAAGTACTTCCTTTTATTTGTTTGAGGTCTAGCTTCCAAAAGTTTCATGGAGTGCTCCCTAGTTCTAATGTTGTGCGATAGGGAAAACAGTTTTTCCTTTTCTACTTTGTCCACACCGTGCATGATTTTATAGACTTCAATCAGGTCACCTCTCAGGCGCCGTCGTTCTAGAGTGAAGAGGCCCAGCCGTTGCAGCCTCAGATGGTAAGGAAGGTGTTCCAGCCCTCTAATCATTCTGGTTGCCCTCCTCTGCACCTTTTCCATTTCCATAATATCCTTCTGAAGGTATGGTGACCAGAACTGTACACAATACTCCAGATGGGGCCTCACCATAGATTTATAAAGAGGCAGAATGACACTTGCTGACTTATTTTCTATACCCTTCCTAATGATCCCTAGCAATGAGTTTGCTTTTTTCACTGCTGCGGCACACTGGGTTGACACCTTCATTGAGCTGTCCACCAGGACACCAAGGTCCCTTTCCTGGTTAGTTGCAAGGAGTTCAGACCCCATCAGTTTATAGATATAGTTGGGGTTTTTTGTCCCAACGTGCATCACTCTGCACTTACTAATGTTGAAGCTCATTTGCCACTGGTTTGCCCACTCCCCCAGTGTCAAGAGATCCCTCTGGAGCTCCTCACACTCACTCTCAGTTTTTACTACCCTGTATAATTTAGTGTCGTCGGCAAATTTGGCTACCTTGCTGTTTACTCCTACTTCTAGATCATTTATGAAAAGGTTGAAGAGCAGGGGTCCCAGTACTGAACCTTGGGGGACCCCACTCTTTACCTCCCTCCACCTGGAGAAGTGTCCATTTAATGCTACTCTCTGTTTCCTGTCCCTTAGCCAGTTGCTAATCCAGGACAAGGCCTGTCCCTTTATTCCATGACTGGCAAGTTTATTTAAGAGCCTTTGGTGCGGGACCTTGTCAAAGGCCTTCTGAAAGTCCAGATAAACAATGTCAACTGGATATCCCTTGTCCACGTGCTTGTTGACACTCTCAAAAAATTCCAGCAGATTAGTGAGGCATGATTTGCCCTTGCAAAAGCCATGTTGGCTCTCCTTCAGCAGCGCCTTCTCTTCTATGTGCCCTGGTTCCATTTGGAGAAGGGCGGGGTATAAATTTAATAAAATAAATAAAATAAATATTAATTTTATCTTTTAAGATGGTTTCCATCACTTTACCTGGGACACTTGTCAAGCTGACCGGTCGGTAATTTCCTGGATCACCTCTGGATCCTTTTTTGAAGATAGGTGTTATATTCGCTACCTTCCAGTCATCCGGCACAAGGCCTGATTTGAGGGAAAGATTATATATTTTGGCAAGGACATCAGCAATTTCATCTTTAAGTTCCTTGAGAACTCGTGGATGGATGCCATCTGGTCCTGGTGATTTGTTAGTGTTCAGTTTAATAATAATAATAATAATAAAAATTTTATTTTGTATACCGCATCCTCTCCCCAAGGGGACTCGGAGCGGTGCACAGGGAGAAAATTAAAATACTATAAAAAATACATACATACTTTAACAAGACATGCAAGGACCTCCTTCCTGGTTATTTCTATCTGGGTTAGTTCCTCAGTTTCCCTCCCTACAAAGATAGGCTCTGTTTTAGGCATGTGATCTCTGTCTTCTTCAGTGAATACTGAAGCAAAGAATTCATTGAGTCTCTCTGCAATCTCTGCTTCCTCCTTAATAATCCCTTGCCTTCCATTGTCATCTAATGGTCCAATGGCCTTCCCAGTTGGGTTCTTACTTCTAATGTACTTAAAGAAGTCCTTGTAATTTCTTTGAGTGTTTTTAGCTAAACGCTCCTCAAAGTCTTGCTTTGCTTTCCTGATTGTTGCCTTGCATTTGTTCTGCCAGAATTTATGTTTCTGCCTGTTGTCCTCATTTGGAGAAGCCTTCCATCTTTTAAATGAGCTTTTCTTGCTTTTGATCACTTCCCGAACAGCTCCTGTAAGCCACATTGGAGTCCTCTTGAACCTGGTGGTGCCCTTTTTCCTTTTAGGTATACATTCCAATTGGGCCTCTGTTATTGTTTTTGTGAGCAGCCTCCATGCCTCATGGAGTGTTTGGACTTTCTCAATTCTCCCTTTCAGCTTCTTTTTTACTAGTTTCCTCATCTTCGGGAAATTTCCTTTATGAAAATTTAAGGTCTCTGTGTTAGATTTTATCGGTGATTTGCAGTCTATGATTAAGTTAAAAATAATTGTGTTGTGGTCACTGTTCCCTATTGGATCAGTCACATTAACATTTTGCACCAGATCCTGTATATTGCTCAGAACCAAGTCAAGGATTCTTGTACCTCTAGTTGGGTCTTCAACCATCTGTTCCAGGGAACAATCATTTAGCATATCTAGGAACTTTATCTCTTTGTCATGTGCTGAACAACAGTTCACCCAGTCTATGTGAGGGTAATTGAAATCCCCCATTATAACCAGGCTTCCCTTTTTTGTTCAATCTTGGTTTCATCAGTTCAATCTTGGTTTCATCAGACCAGAGAATCTTGATCTTCACAGTCTGAGAGTCTTTCAGGTGCTTTTTTGGAAGTGAGCTTTCATGTGTTTTGCAGTAAGGAGAGGCTTCTGTCTTGCCACTCTGCCATAAAGCCCAGATCGGTGGAGGTCTGCAGTGATAGTTGTCCCACATTGTCAGTTTTGAGGCCTTCTATAGAGAGGTGGGTGCCTTTCCAAACCATGTCCAATCAATGTAATTTACCACAGGTAGACTCCAAGGTATAAAAACATGTCAGCAATGATCAAGAGAAATGGGAGACACCTGAGCTAAATTTCAAGTGTTGTTGCAAAGGGTCTGAATACTTATGCCAAAGTGATATTTCAGTTTTTTCTTTTTAATAAATTTGTAGACATTTCTAAAATTCTGTATTCACTTTGTCATTATGGGGTACTGAGTGTAGATTAATGAGGAAAAAAAATGAATTCCAACAACTGCAGAATCAGGCTGCAGCATAACAAAATTGACAAAAGTGAAGGGGGTCTGAATACTTTCTGAATGCACTGTACAGGTGAAACTCACAAAATTAAAATATCGTGGAAAAGTTCATTTATTTCAGTAATGCAACTTAAAAGGTGAAACTAATGTATGAGATAAGACTCATTACATGCAAAGCAAGATAGTTCAAGCCGTGATTTGTCATAATTGTGATTATTATGGCATACAGCTCATGAAAACCCCAAATCCACAATCTCAGAAAATTAGAATATTACATGCAATCAATAAAACAAGGTTTGTACATAGAACAATATCGGACCTCTGAAAAGTATAAGTATGCATATGTACTCAGTACTTGGTTTGGGCCCCTTTTGCAGCAATTACTGCCTCAATGCGGCGTGGCATGGAAGCTATCAGCCTGTGGCACTGCTGAGGTGTTATGGAAGACCAGGATACTTCAATAGTGGCCTTCAGCTCTTCTGCATTGTTTGGTCTCATGTCTCTCATCTTTCTCTTGGCAATGCCCCATAGATTCTCTATGGGGTTCAGGTCAGGGAAGTTTGCTGGCCAATCAAGCACAGTAATCCCACAGTCATTGAACCAGGTTTTGGTGCTTTTGGCAGTGTGGGCAGCTGGAAAATGAAGTCAGCATCTCCATAAAGCTCGTCTGCAGAAGGAAGCATGAAGTGCTCCAAAATTGCTGGTGTTGGTCCACTGTGCTTCATTAAGTTCAGGGTCAACGCAGCCATCTACCAGGAGATTTTGGAGCATGAAGTCAATACAGCATTTTTGGCCTCCTGAAACCCCGCCTCCTTCGCAAAAATGGGACATGCATAGGCTTTGGGAGGCCTGCAAAGTGCCGCTTTTGACTTCGTTTCCGGTTTCCAGAGGCGACGGACGCGTTTGCTAACGTGTCCGCTGCTTGCTTTCTCTGGTGAGCCCCTTCGGGGGCTTTGAGGGTCCTGGAGGGACTCTCTTTACCGTAGGGACAGCTGCGGGGGGGTCCCCACACAGACGGCGGTCGGTGGGGAGCCTTTCCCGCTTCGACCTAGGAGCTGGAGAGCTGATAGTGGGGGGGACCTCCTCTCGCCAACGGATGCCGGAATAATTGGAAAATTCCTACCTGGACGGAAATGTCGGGGACGGAGGATTGCACCGGGTCTCCTACATTAAAAATGTGACTGAGTTTTTGTTTAATTCATTCAAGCTATTTGCAAAGAAGAATAGAGGGGGGAGTTTTGTTTGCAGAAACCCCCCCCCTCGCAAAAGTGGTGCTTTGAAATGTTCTCCGTAAAGGATTTATTGGCATCCGAATGAATACTATTTCAAACTGGAAACTTTTTTTATCTATGGAGTTATAGTGGCAATATTCTAAAGAGCTCTTTGCAACAAATAGAACTTTCATTTGTACTTTCTTCTCAACAATGAAGCGGAAAATGGCTTCCCTTTGTTCTTAATTGGAAACTTCCCCTGACCCAGGGAAAGCAGCCCTACAGCGTTTTTAAAAACTTAACGGATAATTTATCTTGTAACCCCCCCCCCCCCCCCAGAAGCCTTCGGTGACTCTCCCAAAGTGAATTCTTCCTTTTTCAATTAGAGGACTAACTTTCTTCTCTGGTCTTTATTACAACTTTGGATTTGAATTTTCAATTGAACTTTTCTCCGGCTCTTTGGACTTCTCTGACTGCTCACTTTTCTGACGCCATTTTTATTGTACAATTAAAATTAGAACAATGGCATACAGGAAACCTCCTGCTGGAAAGTCCCTTTCTGCCCCATCATCTGCCAGATCCAGTCCGATCCAACAACAAGGCAAAATTACTGAGATGCTACAAAAAGAAGCAACTGGAGAGAGCTCTCAAGAACCAACTACTAAGGAGATGCTGCAGGACATAATGACAGAAATACATGAAATTAGAAAGGACTTGAATTGAATTGAATTGAATGTTTATTTGTATACCGCTCCCTCTCCCCGAAGGGACTCGGGGCGGTGCACAGGGAATATAAAACATAAAACATACAACAATATAAATATCTAAAATTAAATTAAATTACAATAACCCTGCACTAAAACCTAAAAAAACTAAAGCACTAAACCCCCTAAAAACCCAATTAAAAATTTAAATGTACAGACTGGAGGTGTGAAAGATAGATTAGGCCAGGCCGGCCAGTTGGAAGAAATATGTTTTGAGTTTTCGGCGGAAGGAGCGGAGGTCCGGAGTTGTTCTGAGGTCGGGGGGTAGGTCGTTCCATAGGATAGGGCCTGCAACAGAGAAGGCCCTTCCCCTGGGAGTCGCCCGCTGGCATTGCCTAGTGGACGGCACCCGGAGAAGTCCCTCTCTGTGCGAGCGAATCAGTCGAAGGGATGTATGGGGCAGGATGCGATCTCGCAGATAGCTAGGTCCCGTGCCATGGAGCGTTTTGAAGATGGTAATCAGCACCTTGAAGCGCACCCGAAAGACCACAGGCAGCCAATGCAGCTCGCGCAGGAGCGGTGTTATGTGGGAGTGCCTGGGGGCTCCCAGAATTGCCCGCGCGGCCGCATTTTGAACTAGCTGTAGTCTTCGGATGCACCTCAAGGGAAGCCCCATGTAGACAGCGTTGCAGTAGTCTAGACGGGATGTCACGAGGTCATGAGTGACCGTGCGGAGGGCATCCCGGTCCAATAGGGGACGCAACTGGCGTACCAGGCGAACCTGGTAAAACGCCCCCCTGGCCACGGCCGTCACTTGATCTTCCATGGACAGCTGGGTATCCAGGAGGACGCCCAAGTTGCGTGCCCCATCCACAGGGGCTAGATGTTCCCCCCCTATGGCCAGTGATGGAGAAAACTGGTTGTACCGGGATGCCGGAAGCCACAGCCACTCGGTCTTGGACGGGTTGAGTCTGAGTCTGTTTCTTCCCATCCAGACCCGTACGGCTTCCAGACACCGGGACATCACTTCGACGGCATCATTGGGGTGGTTCGGGGTAGATATATACAGCTGCGTATCGTCAGCGTAGAGATGGTACTCTACCCCGAAACCACAGATGATCTCACCCAGCAGCTTCATGTATGTGTTGAACAGGAGTGGCGAGATGACCCACAAGTGAGAGGCCTCTAGGTCGACCTCTGCCCTCCTGCCAACACAAATTGCGATCAACCGGAGAGGTAGGAGGAGAACCACCGTAAAACGGTGCCTCCCACCCCCAACACCTCGAGTCGATGCAATAGGATACCATGGTCGATGGTATCAAAAGCCGCCGAGAGGTCTAATAGGACCAGGATGGAGGAACAACCCCCATCTCTGGCATTCCAGAGATCATCAACCAACGCGACCAATGCCGTCTCAGTGCTGTGTCCGGGCCGAAAGCCGGACTGGCGCGGATCCAGATAATCAATCTCCTCCAGGTAGCGGGGAAACTGTTGTGCCACCACACTCTCTACAACCTTCGCCAGAAAGTGAAGGTTGGAGACCGGACGGTAATTCACCAACAATGCTGGGTCCAGGGAAGGCTTCTTGAGGAGAGGTCTCACCACTGCCTCTTTCAAGACGGTGGGCAAGATCCCCTCGCTCAAGGAAGCGTTCACTACTTCCTGGAGCCAGCCTCGTGTAACTTCCCAGGATGCCAGTACAAGCCAGGAGGGACACGGGTCCAATAAACATGTGGTGGCTCTCAGTCGCCCACGTAACCTGTCCATATCTTCGGAAGTAACAGAGTCAAACTCCTCCCAGAATGGTGTCTCAAGACGTGCCTCGGACCTTCCCTCCAGACCACTTTCGGTGGAGGCCAACTCGCTTCGAATCTGAGCGATTTTATCCTGCAGATATTCCCCAAATTCCTCTGCTCTGCCCTGCAAAGGGGCTTCCCGCGGCCTCTGTTGAAGGAGGGAGTGGGTCACCCCAAACAGGGTGACAGGGCAGTTATCTGTGGACGCGATAAGGGTGGCACAATAAGACCGTTTGGCCACTCTTATCGCCACAAGATAAGTCCTCAAATGGGCTCTCACCTGTGTTCGGTCGGATTCAGAGCGTGTGGATCTCCATCTCCTCTCTAGGCGTCTCTTGTGGCGTTTCATCCCCCCCAGCTCCTCAGTGAACCAAGGAGCCCGGGAGGCGAGAGGCCGCAAGGGCGCGACCCGATCCAAGGCCCCGGCGGTCACGGCACTCCATGCCGCCACCAGGTCCTCAGTCAGGGCGTGGGTCAGGGTCACAGGTAGTGGCCCAAGCTCCATCTGGAACCTCTCAGGGTCCATCAGGCACCTGGGGCGGAACCATCTAGGGATCTCTGGTTCCGCCTCCTCGCGGTGGGGTGTAGCGATTGGAAAGTCGAGCCGGAGAAGTGAGTGATCTGACCATGACAGGGGTATGATGGCTAAGTCCCCTACTCCCAGATCACTCGTCCACTGGCCAGAGACAAAAATCAAATCCAGCGTGTGGGACCCTGAATTACCTGGGTCAGGTCCATGGCCGTCATGGAGGCCATGAACTCCCGAGCTGCCTCGGATGATTCGCCAACCGATGGCAGATTGAAATCCCCCATGACCACCAGACTTGACAGATTTAAAGCTAGAAATGCGAGAGACAAAAGGAAATACACTAGAAAATAAACAAAAAATTGAAGTGTTAGAGAAGGGAGCAGAGGAGACGAAAGAGGAGTTAGGAGAAATACGAAAAGAAACGGGAGAAATTAATATGCAGATGTCAAAGATTGAGTTTGAAAGAATGTCTTTTTTCCTCAGATTTCAGAACGTACCTGAAGAGGAAGGGGAAGACCTTAGGGATTTAATGAGTACAATTTTAGCAGATCTTACAAGGAAAAATAAAGAATTTTTCTGGGGGGATATAGACATGATTTATAGAATTAATTCTACATATGCTAGGATAAATGATGTACCAAGAGAAGTTCATATTAAATTTTTAAGAAGGTCTACAAGGGATGAGATACTGAGGGCTCAACGGGGTGGGCCATTAAAATTTCAAGACCAAGAAATTACCATATTGAAGCAGATTCCAAAAAAAATTCGTGAGATTAGGAGGAAATATTCCTTCCTATCCAAAAAATTATATAAAAAAGGAATCTGGTTTAAGTGGTTGATGCCTGAGGGATTGCTGGTATACTGGGAAGGGGGTAGAGTTAGAATTAAAACAGTAGGAGAGGTGGAGGCTTTTCTTAAAAAGCACTCCCCACTCCTAGAAGAAAAAGAGGGAACGGGGGGGGGCAGCGGCTCCGCCCATTGAAAAGAAGGAGGAAGAAGAAACTATTGCTAAGAGACTAAGATCTCAAAAATAATTATGTTTTGAAATTCACTATAACCAAGATGGATGTTTAAAAAAAATATGATTGAATGTATGAAATGTAATATGATATGTTTATTTCTCACCACTATATTTTTTAAAAAAAAATGTATTTGTATGAAGCCCCGGAGGCGAACACCGACCCCGACATGGAAGTCCTAAAATGTTATCATTATACCTTACCACTTCCTCTTTTCCTATAAAATTGTAAAAATCAATAAAATTGTTTGGACACAAAGTGCCGCTTTTGCCCCCACCCCCAGGAGCACTTTGCAGGCCTCTCAAACTCTCTGCATGGTTTGACTTACAGAAAGTCCAGTTGCCTCTTGAAAAAGCACTTTTGGGACAACTATGACCTGGATGACTGAGAATCTCCATAGACATGAAGAGCAAATTAATATTCATCCAAAATGTAATAGTACTCTTAAAAATTGTTTTTAAGACCACTGTGTTAAAACTGTATTTAAATAGAGTCAGGTAGTCCTCAACGAATGACCACAGTAGGGACCAGAATTTCTGTTGCTAAGGTGGTCATTAAGTTAGTTACACCCAATTTTATTACCTTTTTTCCCCACAGTTGTTAAGCAAATCACTGCAGAGGTTAAGTGAACCATGAAATCTTTAAACGAATCCAGCTTCTCCCATTGACTTTGCTTGTTGGAAGCCAGCTGGGAAGGTCACATCAATGATGATCACATGACCTGGAGACACTGCAACCATTGTAGAATAGAATAGAATAGAATAGAATAGAATAGAATAGAATAGAATAGAATAGAATAGAATAGAATAGAATAGAATAACAGTTGAAAGGAACCTTAGAGGTCTTCTAGTCCAACCCCCTGCCTAGGCAGAAAACCCTACACCACTTCAGACAAATGGCTATCTAATCTCTTCTTAAAAACTCCCAGTGTTAGAACATTTACAACTTCTGGAGGCAAGTTGTTCCACTGATTAATTGTTCTAACTGTCAGGAAATTTCTCCTTAGTTCTAGGTTGCTTCTCTCCTTGATTAGTTTCCACCCATTGCTTCTTGTCCTATCCTCAGGTGCTTTGGAGAATAGTTTGACTCCCTCTTCTTTGTGGCAACTCCTTGAGATATTGGAATGCTGCTATCATGTCACCCCTAGTCCTTCTTTTCATAAGACTAGACATATCCAGTTCCAGCAACCGTTTTTCATGTTTTTGCCTCCAGTCCCCTAATAATCTTTGTTGCTCTTCTCTGCATTCTTTCTAGAGTCTCCACATCTTTTTTACATTGTGGCGACCAAAACTGAATGCAGTATTCCAAGTGTGGCCTTACCAAGGCATTATAAAGTGGTATTAACACTTCACTTCATGTTTGATTCTATCCCTCTGTTTATGCAGCCTAGAACTGTGTTGGCTTTTTTGGCAGATCTTTCTCACAGTTACTACTATTGAGCAAGGTACCACCTATACCACCTATAATTGCGGTCGCAATTCGTGTTGACAGGAGGGCAGAGGTCGACCTCGAGGCCCCTGACGTGTGGGGTACCTCAGGGGTCGGTCCTCTCGCCACTCCTGTTCATCACCTATATGAAGCCGCTGGGTGAGATCATCCGTGGTTTGGGGGTAGAGTACCATCAGTACGCTGATGACACGCAGCTGTACATATCTACCCCAAACCACCCCAACGATGCCGTTGAAGCGATGTCCTGACCATGTGACGGCCGTGCCCAGGGGGGCTTTTTACCAGGTCCACCTGGTACGCCAGCTGCGCCCCTTTCTCGACCGGGACGCCCTCCGCACTGTCACTCATGCACTCGTTACGTCCCGCCTAGACTACTGTAATGCTCTCTACATGGGGCTCCCCTTGACGTGCACCCGGAGACTGCAGTTGGTACAGAATGCCGCCGCGCGGGGGATCTTGGGAGCCTCACGGCATTCCCATGTAACACCTCTCCTGCGCGAGCTGCACTGGCTACCTGTAGCTTTCTGGGTGCGCTTCAAGGTGCTGGTAACCATCTTTAAAACGCTCCATGGCACGGGGCCTAGTTATTTGCGGGACTGCCTCCTACCACACACATCCCTTCGGCCGATCCGCTCCCACAGGGAGGGCCTTCTCTGGGTGCCGTCTGCCGGCCAGTGCTGGTTGGCGACCCCCAGGGGAAGGGCCTTCTCTGTGGCGGGCCCAGCCCTCTGGAACGACCTACCCCCCAAACTTCGGACCACTACGGACCTCCGCCTCTTCCGCCAACTTCTGAAGACCCACTTCTTTCATCTAGCCGGCCTAGCCTAGACCCCGAGGCCATTCTTACAAACTGAGTTTTAATGATTTTTGATCTTTGGTACTTTTTATTATTTTAGCGGTATTTGTAGCACAGGCTATTTTCAAATTTAATCATATTTTAATGTTTGTAGTTGTATTTATTCGTATGTAATTGTATTTATTCGTATATCTGTATGTCTGCATTTTAACTTTCCTGTGCACCGCCCTGAGTCCCTTCTGGGAGATAGGAGCGGTATAAAAATGAAATAAATAAATAAATAAATAAAATAAATATACCACTGATGGCTAACCTTTTTGTTGTTGTGTGCCAAACGTGTGCACATATGCATGCAACAGCGCACATGCACACCCATAATGCAATGTGTGCGCCCTGCCCCCTCCCTCCCCGGTCGCCTATTTTTGGCTTCCAGGTTGGTGCAGGAGGCTTTCCAGGTTCAAAACGGGAAGTGGGGGGGGCCTTGCATGCCCCATTTTAGGCCTGGAAGGCCTCCTGCACCAACCTGAAAGCCGAAACGGGGTGTGGGTGCTGCACGGGGCCCAAAAATGCAATGTGAGCACCCCCTGCGCATGCGTGTGTGCGTCCCCCCGCATGTTCCCTGGCCCCCACGTATGCACGGCAGAGACCCGAAGACCAGCTGGAGTTATCATAACTACCTTGACCTGTAACCTTAGTGTCCCTATTGAGGTCAGCAAGGGCACTGTATCTGTTATGCTGGGACACAGTGAAAGCTTTCTGTGTTTATAGTTCACAGCTCTCAACCTGCCAGATCCCACAGTTGTCCATACTGTCCTTCTCCTGCAGGGTCTTTGTGGTAGAAGGGGCTGATGGCGCAGCAGCTCAATAGAGTAGAATGCTGAATTGGACGCCTAATTTCTGCTTGACAGCTGTAGCACACTGCTGGCTCATATTTAAGTGATTGTCCACTAGGACTCCCAAGATCCCTCTCACAGTTACTACTATTGAGCAAGGTACCACCTATACTGTACCTGTGCATTTTGTTTTTCTTGCCTAAATGGAGAACCTTACTTTTTTCACCATTGAATTTCATTTTGTTAGATAGCACCCAATGTTCAAGTCTGTCAAGATCCTTCTGTATCTTAAGCTTCTGTAGTGTTGGCTATTCCTGCCAGCTTGGTGTCCTCTGCAAATTTGATGAGTTCCTTATTGTCCAAGTCATTGATGAAGATGTTGAAGATGTTGAAGAGTACTGGGCCTAAAACAGAGCTTGGGGTACTCCACTGAATACTAGTACTGTTCTCCTCCTACCCTTCGCCGCCCCTGTTTCCGCCCCCAGCCATTAACCTCTGCCATCTCGCCTCCGCTGTTAGGACCCTAACTGTTTGTGCCAGCCAATGGGACCCTGCTTCTTTAGTCCCAGACCCTTCCTCACGGGCTTTTGGGAGAAACACTGTTCACCCTGGGCTTTTGGGTTCAGGTGACAGTTCACCGCCACCCAATCAGAGGAAGGGAGAAAGAGAGTGGGGGGGAGGGAGAAAGTGTTCCGTGTGGAGTTTCTTCTCTGGGGGTTTGTTTCTCCGCCCAGTTGCCTCGGGTCCCAGCTAGAAAATCTTTTGCATCCCCCTCCCCCCCAAAAAATACACAATGGCCAGAGGAAAGTTAAAATTATGACTTTCTACTTGTCACAATTCCTCAAAGTCCGTCCTTCATCCATGATTTGGTATTGGAGGGGGGCCCAGACCTGGTGGGCATTACGGAGACCTGGTTGGGCCACGAGGGGGGGGTTTCCTCTCGTTGAAATGTGCCCACCGGGCCATTTTAGTGACACTGACTTTAACACCCAACCATGGCACAAAAATCAGAATTGGCAGGTCTGGAACAAAGATTGTCTTCTCTGGAATCTGTTATACAAACTTTGGTGCTTGAAATTAAGGCTCAGAGAGAAGAAAACAACAACTTTAAGAAGGAACTTTTGGAAACTCGGAAACAAATGCAGGAGAATACACAGAAGACTGAAGATCTGGAAGGGGGGCTAATTGAGGCAAAGGGAGAGCTTAAAAATGTTAACAGCGAGGTGGGGGAATTAACTGGGCATATGTCTAGGATGGACTTCGAAAGGATGTCATATTTTTTAAGATTTCAGAATATTTCTGAAGAATCTGGTGAATGCCTGCCTGAACTCATGAGCACAATTTTAGCAGACTATTTACATAAACCTAAAGATGAGATCAGGGGGGACATTGACCTAGTCTACAGAATAAACTCAGCATATGCCAGGATAATAATAATAATAATAATAATTTTTATTTATAACCCGCTCTCTCTCCCCGAAGGGACTCGAGGCGGGGCACAGGGAATTAAAAAGTTAGAAAAAGATACAAAATATAGAACAATAAACATACTGTCAGCCTTCGCTATCTGCTTTGCTGCCATGGAAACGGGGAGGGTGGGGTGCTGGGATTCAAATGTTGTGCTGGTGGAAAACGGTGATGGACGGTGTTATCTCTTCGGCTAACGGTCTCACATTCCAGGCTGGTGATGACCTGCCCACCTGATGTCGGAGATGAATGCATATTGGACACTGCTTTGGGGGGAGTTGGGTATTGGGTTGGGCTTAAAGGTTAATACGCTATGTTGGCGCCTAAAGTATTCACTCTCTGCTTCAAATGATCTGTTCACTTACGATCCTTAGTAAAAGTAACTTTATTCATTTTCAAACAATGTCTAAGTGTGGTCTTTCCTAAGAAATCGAAGAAACAGGTCCTGACATTAAGCAGAGAGTCACAAATAAATCCTACACCATGTCGGACCCCACGAAACAAGAAATTCCCTTGGTGGAAGTCCGGCCCGAAACGGAACTGGGAGCTCAAGCACCAACAGAAGATACGAGGTCAGTGTTGGAATGTTTAGCCGGCCTAGATTTAAGCCAGCCAGCCGAAGATTCTTCCAAATCTCGCCGCTGGTCAGAGGGCGTGGGAATGACTGGAAGCAAAGCCTCAGGAGTTACTGTAACCAGGCGTCGCCTTTCCCCCAAGCAACTCATACCTGAACTCTTAAAAGAGGAAAGGGAATTTAAGGAATGGGGCCAGCATTACCTTCAACAGGCAGCTGAGAAGCGGGCGGCCCTGGATGAACTTTTGGGGAGGGGACAACAGCAGGAAAGCAAACAGTTAAATATGCAGGGAGCTGCAGCTGTTAAGGATATCAGAGATTCACCATCCCCCCCTGCCCGAGCCAGCAGAGGTATGCAGAGAGATGCCCGCCCAGCCTCTCCCCGCCGGCTTGCAAAGCTTCCTCCCCTGGGTGTGAAATTCGACGGCAGTGCCGAGGGCCTGGCATTTTTTCTGATTCACGTCGATAACTTTGTACAATTTTATGCAGCTGATCTTGAAGATGAATTCAAAATTAGAATTGTCTCTATGGCCTTGGAAAAAAATGCTTCCCAATGGTTGGTCTCACTGCATAATAGCCATTCACCCGTGTTGCGTGACTTTGAACGTTTCATGACTGCCCTGAGAAGGCGCTTTGAGGACCCCCGTGTTGAAAGGAAAGCTAAGATGAGAATGAGAAATTTACGCCAGGGGGATAAATCAGTTCAGGAATACACGCAGAACTTTAAGGACCTGGCCGTGTTCATGACCGGTTACAGTGACCGGGCATTAATGGACCTCTATACTGAGGGTCTTGATAAGAACATTTATCAAACGTGCATGAATAGATTTCGCCCCGAAACCTTAGAAGAATGGATAGATCTCGCGGGTGACGTTGAGCTGGATCAAGCCCAATTACAAGATTCAGTCCGTCATGAGCGGAAACTGCAAAGAGAGAGTCCCAGACCTCATTCCCCTGAAAAGTTTTCACCCATCCAGAAAAGTGGGGGGGGCCGAAGACCTACTCAACCGCGCTCGACTGTTTGTTATCGATGTGGAAAGGAGGGGCATTGGGCTAACAAATGCAGATCAAGTCGTTCTTCACGCCCACATTCTTCTCCGGAGAGGGAAGGAGGGAGGGACAGAAGACCTCCGAAACCTCTGAGCGTGCGCAGTAAGCCCGCGATGAGTGGTGTGGAGCCACTGGACCTCTCGTCTGCCCAGCCCAATGCCTGCCCGGATGACTGGGAGGAGTCGGATGACGACAACTTGGTGAGTCATCGTTCCGGCCCCCTTTATATTAATTTAAAGCTTTTGGCTCCATCTACTGGCCGCACTTGCAATGTGCAGGCTCTAATTGATTCTGGTTGCTCACGGTGCCTTATAAATCAAGATGTTGTGTATTCTATGGGTTTCCATCTAAAAAATCTAAAAACCCCCATAGCGTTTTGCCAAATGGATGGTTCTGTAGCTGGGGGAGCCCCTGCCTCTCTCATTACTGAACCTATTCGTGTCTCCATTGGGCAGGCCCATACAGAAACCATAAATTTCATTGTAACGACCATTTCTGAAAATGCTGTCATTCTGGGTGTTAATTGGCTTCGTAAATGGAACCCCCTCATTAACTGGAAAGAGGGTTGGGTTCGAATTCCTTTGATAGTGCCCGATCACACCTCCCTGCCTTCGGAGGACGAGCATATTTCGCCCATTGACCTGGCCCCTGTTTCGGAACCAGCTGCTCAATTACTGGCTTTTCCTTCTCCTGAGGTCATCCCTGGAGAAGAAAGAATTCCCAAAGAATATTGGGACCTCAAGGAAGCTTTCAGTGAAAAATCTTGTGATTCCCTCCCCCCTCATAGGGCCACTGATTGTTCAATTGATTTCCTCCCGGGAGTGCAGTTGCCAAAACCCCGCATTTATTCCATGACGCAGCGTGAAATGAATGAACTACGGAACTTCATTGACAAAAATCTTCAAAGGGGTTTTATTGAACCTGCTAGGCCACGTGTAGCGGCACCTGTTATGTTTCGAGAAAAGAAAGATGGCACTCTCAGATTAGTACAAAACTATTCTTATCTGAACACCATTTGCGAACATAATGTCTACCCACTCCCACTTATGAAAGACATGCTGGCTCACCTGGCTACTGGGAAGATTTTTACTAAGCTGGACTTGCGCGAGGCCTATTATAGAGTTAGAATCAAGGAAGGGGACGAATGGAAAACTGCTTTTAACTGCCCACTTGGATGTTTTCAATTTAAGGTTCTCCCTTTTGGTTTGCAAGGTGCCCCCTCAGTGTTTATGCAATTGATAAACGAAGTCCTCCACGAACACCTTTATAAAGGCGTTTTAGTCTACATTGATGACATCATCGTATATTCGCAGACACGTGATGAACATGTTAAGCTTGTGCGTTCCGTCCTTCGGAAACTTCGCTCCGCCGAGCTATACGCCAAATTATCCAAATGCGAGTTTCACCAGGATAAAATTGACTATTTAGGTTATCGCATCTCTTCTGAAGGAATTGAAATGGATCCTGCAAAGGTTAAGGCGGTAACAGATTGGGCCCCGCCCCGTACTCGTAAACAGCTCCAAAGTTTTTTGGGCTTTGCAAACTTTTACCGCCAGTTTATTCCATCATTCGCTAGTATTGCTTTGCCTATAACAAATCTTCTCAAAACGAATGGCGAGGGGAAACCTCGACCAGGAACGCCCCTTAAATGGACCATGGAATGCCAAGCCGCTTTCGAGAAACTTAAGCGTTTATTTGCGGTTGAGCCGGTTCTCAAACACCCCGATGTCACGTCCCCTTTTGTGATTCAAGCAGATGCGAGTGATGTCGCCGTTGGGGCTGTCCTGTTGCAACTCAACAACCATGGCCAATTACAACCGTGTGCCTACACCTCTCGGAAACTCACCACGACCGAACGTGGATGGGCCATTTGGGAGAAAGAGGCTTTTGCTGTTCGTTGGGCCCTCATGACTTGGCGTCATTTTCTTGAAGGTGCTCCCCACCCATTCGAGGTCTGGACCGACCATAAGAACCTGGAAGCTCTCACCTCTTCGCGTAAACTATCGCCAAGACAGTTGCGCTGGGCGCATTATTTCCATCGGTTCAACTTCCATCTTAAATTTATTCCCGGAGGAAAAAATTTCATGGCTGATGCCCTCTCCAGATTACCACAATATGATGCTTCTAAACTTACCGTTGTACAACCCCTCATGCCTCTTACTTTACCGGCTTCTCCGGTTGCTACTCGAACTCGTTCTACTGTTCAAACTACCCCTCCGGTTGAGCTGATTGCTCGAATTAAGACTGAACTACTTACTGATGAGTGGTATTCCACCCACTCTGCTGATTGCACCATTAGAGACGATCTTCCTTGGATTGGTTCCAAAATTTATGTCCCTGCGACCATACGGCCTTTTGTACTCCAACGCGCTCACGATTCACGTTTGGCAGGTCATTTTGGTTTCGTTAAAACTGTACACCTTGTCAAACGTCAATTCTGGTGGCCGTCTCTTAAAAAGGATGTTGAATCTTATATTGCCAGTTGCCCTGTTTGTGCTGCTTCGAAACGTTCCCCTGGAAAGCCACAAGGCCTTCTCCAGTCTGTGGCGATGCCGGAATCACCTTGGAAAGAAATTTCGATGGACTTTATTGTGGATCTCCCACCCAGCCAGGGCTATACCGTTATTTGGGTGGTTACAGATCTTTTCTCCAAACAAGTACATTTTGTGCCTTGTTCCAAAATTCCATCCTCCAAATCTTTGGCTAAGTTGTTTGTCACTCATATCTACCGTTTTCATGGTGTTCCCCAACGCATTATCTCTGACAGGGGCACTCAATTTACGTCTGTCTTTTGGAAGGAATTCTTGAAACTGATTGGCTCCGCCCAAGGCTTAAGCTCCGCCTACCACCCCCAGACGAACGGATCTTGTGAGAGGGTCAATTCTGTTTTGGAACAATATCTTCGCTGCTTCAGTAATTTTCAGCAGGACGATTGGGCTGATCTCCTGGTGCATGCGGAAGTGGCTTATAATAATTCGGTTCACTCTAGTACGAATATGACCCCTTTCAGTATCGTCTATGGACAAGATTTTGTTCCCATTCCTGAATTACCGCATGTCTCACCTACTGTTCCTTCTTTGGCCGATTGGTCTTCTAGACTGTCTCCTGTTTGGCCTATCATACGTAAGACCTTGAACGATGCCCATCAATCACATAAAATGTATGCTGATAAGAAGAGGTCAGCTCCCCCGGCCTACAAAGTTGGTGATAGGGTATATGTCTCTACTAAACATTTGGATAGCCCGCAGAAATGTAAGAAACTGGGACCCAGATTTGTTGGTCCGTTTACTATCACTAAAATCATCAGCTCTGTCTCCGTCCGCTTGGATCTCCCTAAAACTTACCGTCGACTGTATCCGGTGTTCCATGTTCATCTGTTGAAGCCTGAACGCACTTCGCATCTTCGCAAGCCGTTTCCTGATGCTCCTACCCCTACCATGGTGGACGGTCACCAACATTATGAAGTTCGAGACATTTTGGACTCCAGAATCCATAGAAATAAGACTCAGTTTTTGGTCAGCTGGAAAGATTTTCCCCCTTCACATAATGAATGGGTTGATAAGGACCATCTCAAAGCACCTAAACTACTACGGCAATTTTATGCCAAGTATCCTCACAAGCCTTGACCCTTTCCCTCTTTTCTCTCTCTTGTTTTGTCCTTTCTTGTCTGTTTTTCAGGTCTAACATCTCCCTTTCGGCGGGTATCCGAGCTTTCTCGCTGTTCCTGGAGGAGGTCCGGATGTCAGCCTTCGCTATCTGCTTTGCTGCCATGGAAACGGGGAGGGTGGGGTGCTGGGATTCAAATGTTGTGCTGGTGGAAAACGGTGATGGACGGTGTTATCTCTTCGGCTAACAGTCTCACATTCCAGGCTGGTGATGACCTGCCCACCTGATGTCGGAGATGAATGCATATTGGACACTGCTTTGGGGGGAGTTGGGTATTGGGTTGGGCTTAAAGGTTAATACGCTATGTTGGCGCCTAAAGTATTCACTCTCTGCTTCAAATGATCTGTTCACTTACGATCCTTAGTAAAAGTAACTTTATTCATTTTCAAACAATGTCTAAGTGTGGTCTTTCCTAAGAAATCGAAGAAACAGGTCCTGACACATACATAAATACTGACTAAAAGGCATATTAAACAGAAAACCCTGCGCTAAAATTCCCAAATATTTACTAAAAATCCCTAAACAATCAGAAGAGACTATCCTAGGCCGGCCAAGCGAAAAAGATGTGTTTTTAGTTTCAGACGGAAGGAGCGGAGGTCCGTGGTTGTTCTAATATCGGGGGGAAGGTCGTTCCAGAGGGCTGGGCCCGCCACAGAGAAGGCCCTTCCCCTGGGCGTCGCCCGCTGACAAAGTCTAGTGGACGGCACCCGGAGAAGTCCCTCTCTGTGCGAGCGAATCGGCCGTGAGGATGTATGGGGCAGGATCCGATCCCGCAGGTAGCTAGGTCCCGAGCCATGGAGCGCTTTGAAGATGACAACTAGCACCTTGAAGCGCACCCGGAAGACGACAGGCAGCCAGTGCAGCTCGCGCAAGAGCGGTGTTACGTGGGTGAATCTAGAAACACCCATAATTGCCCGCGCGGCTGCATTCTGGACTAACTGAAGTCTCCGGGTGCACCTCAAGGGGAGCCCCATGTAGAGAGAGTTACAATAGTCCAGTCGGGATGTCACGAGAGCATGAGTGACTGTGCGAAGGGCGTCCCGATCCAATAGGGGGCGCAATTGGCGAACCAGGCGAACCTGGTAAAACGCCCTCCTGGCCACGGCTGTCACTTGATCTTCCATGGACAGCCGGGCATCCAGGAGGACACCCAAATTGCGCACCCCATCCACAGGGGCAAGATGTTCGCCCCCTATGGCCAGCGATGGAGTTAGCTGGTTGAATCGGGTAGCCGGAAACCACAGCCACTCGGTCTTGGTCGGGTTGAGTCCGAGTCTGTTACTTCCCGTCCAGATCCGCACGGCTTCCAGGCACTGGCACATCACCGCTACGGCATCGTTGGGGTGGTTTGGGGTAGATATATACAGCTGAGTATCATCAGCGTAAAGATGGTACTCTACCCCAAAACCACAGATGATCTCACCCAGCGGCTTCATATATGTGTTGAACAGGAGAGGCGAGAGGACCGACCCCTGAGGCACCCCACAGGTGAGGGGTCTCGAGGTCGACCTCTGCTCTCCTGCCAACACAAATTGCGATCGGCCAGAGAGGTAGGAGGAGAACCACCGTAAAACGGTGCCTCCCACCCCCAACCCCCCCAGCCGATGCAATAGGATACCATGGTCGATGGTATCGAAAGCCGCCGAGAGGTCTAATAGGACCAGGATGGAGGAACAACCCCCATCTCTGGCCCTCCAGAGATCATCCACCAACGCGACCAATGCCGTCTCGGTGCTAAGCCCGGGCCGAAAGCCGGACTCGCGCGGGTCTAGATAATCAACTTCCTCCAGGTGACGGGGAAACTGTTGTGCCACCACACTCTCAACAACCTTCGCCAAAAAGGGAAGGTTGGAGACGGGACGATAGTTGTTTAATAAAGCTGGATCCAAAGAGGGCTTCTTAAGGAGGGGCCTCACCATAGCCTCTTTTAGGGAAGCAGGCAAGGAACCCTCACTTAAGGAAGCGTTGACAACCTCTTGGAGCCAGCCTCGTGTCACCTCCCAGGATGCCAGTACAAGCCAGGAGGGACACGGGTCCAATAAACATGTGGTGGCTCGCAGTCGCCCACGTAACCTGTCCATATCCTCGGAAGAAACGGAGTCAAACTCCTCCCAGACAAGATCTGCCTCGCGGCATCCCACTGGGCCATCAATGGGGGCTAGCTCGTTCTGTATCTGAGCGATTTTCTCCTGCAGAAAAATCACAAATTCCTCTGCTCTACCCTGTAGCGGGGCTTCCCGCACCCTCTGTTGAAGGAGGGAGCGGGTCACCCTAAACAGGGCGGCAGGGCGGTTGTTTGCGGATGCTATGAGAGTAGCACAATGATGGCGTTTGGCCACTCTCAGCGCCACAATGTAAGTCCGTAAATGGGCTCTTACCTGTGTCCGGTCAGATTCAGATCGGGTAGACCTCCATCTTCTCTCTAGGCATCTCTTGTGGCGTTTCATCCCCCTCAGCTCCTCGGTAAACCAGGGGGCCAGGGTGGTTCGCCGCCACAAGAGAGGCCGCAAGGGCGCGACCCGATCCAAGGCTCCCGTGGCCGCAGTATTCCATGCGGCCACGAGGTCCTCCATCGGGGCGCGGGTCAGGGGTACAGGAAGTGGCCCAAGCGCCGTCTGGAACCCATCTGGGTCCATAAGGCGCCTGGGGCGGAACCAGATCGGTGACTCTGGTTCCGCCTCCCCGCGGTGGGGAGTAGCGGTTGGAAAGTCGAGCCGGAGAAGTGAGTGGTCTGACCATGACAAGGGCGTGATGACTATATCCCCTATACCCAGATCACTCTTCCATTGGCCAGAGACAAAGATGAGATCCGGTGTATGTCCACCCTCGTGGGTGGGGCGTTGAATTACTTGGGTCAGGTCCATGGCCGTCATGGAAGCCATGAACTCCTGAGCTACCCCGGATGATTCGCCCACCGATGGCAGATTAAAGTCCCCCATGACTAAAAGTCTGGGGGTCTCGACTGCCACCATAGCGATCACCTCAAGGAGCTCGGGCAGGGCTGCTGCTACATAGCGGGGAGCCAAGTATACAACCAGCAAGCCCAACTGCCTCCCTAGACCCCACTTCACGCAGAGGGACTCACAACCGGTGGTCTGTGGCACAATGGTCTCTCTCGGCTCAAGACCTTCCTTAACAATGACCGCTACCCCACCACCCCTGCCTAGAGCCCGGGGCTGATGAAAAGCGCGGTAGCCTGGTGGGCACATTTCAACGAGGGGGAGTCCACCCTCGTGGCCCAACCAGGTCTCCGCTATTCCTGCCAGGTCCGGCTCCCCCTCTGACACAAGGTCATGGATGAGGGGGGCTTTGTTGACAACGGACCTGGCGTTGCAAAACATCAGCCTCAGGCCCTGGCTCTGTATTCCCTGACCACCTAGCCTGCGGGGGTTGTGACACCTGACCGTTTGTAACCAACGGCCACGTGTCCCCAACCGGGAGGATGGAACTTGCCTCCCCTCGGGCCTGCCTCTCCCCACGACCTTCTGAATGGGAATGCCCTCCGTCGGAACGACTCGTGTTTCCCCCCCCCTCACGGATCTCACGGAAATGAGGTACCCAGAGAGATACACATTAAATTTGTTAGAAGGTCAACCAGGGAAGGAATTTTGAGGGCGCAGAGAGGGGGTCCTTTAATTTACCAACAAAAGGTGGTCATCATCTTGAAGCAGGTCCCAAAAAAAATTAGAGAGATGAGAAGGAAATTTTCCTTCTTATCCAAAACATTGTTTGATCACGGGATTTGGTTCAAGTGGGCGATGCCCGAAGGGATGCTGGTGTTCTGGGAAGGAGGGAGAGTGAAGATTAAAACAGTTGTTGAGGCGGAAGCCTTTCTTAAAAAACATTCCTCTGTCCTGGGGGAAGATCCAGGGGGGGCGGAGGGGGCCCCGCCCCCGCCCACTGGGGGCCAGGCGAGAGAAAAAGAAGATACAATTGCCAAAAGACTTAGATCTAAAAAATGATTTTGCTTGTTTTTCTTTTTTTTACTAATTTTCTTTCTTTTATTATTCTTTTGTACCAGGATGTTTGCACATGTCTGCCATCTGAGAATTGGAAATGTACTATGTATTCATTTGCCTTTATCTTGTAGTATTTTTTCGGATAAATTCCTTTACTATTGTTTTATTATGTAGCCCGGGATGGGCCAAAGACTCTGACGCAAAGGTTCTCAAAATGTTTCTGTAACCCTTACCTTACCCTCTAGAAAATTGTTAAAACTCAATAAAACTTTTTCAAAAAAAAAAAAAGAAATGTGCCCACCGGGCTACCGAGCATTTCATCAGCCTCGAGCCCAGGGTCGGGGGGGGGGTGTCATTGTGAAGGAGACCCTAGATCCAAGGGAGACTGCTGTGTCGCAGATAGCCGGCTGTGAATCCCTGTGTGTGAAGTGGGGTCCGGGGAGGCAGTTGGGCTTGCTGATTGTGTACTTGGCTCCCCGCTATACTTCAGCAGCCCTGCCCGAGATTCTCGATGTAATAGCCGAGGTGGCAGTCGAAACCCCCAGGCTTTTAGTCATGGGGGATTTCAATCTGCCATCGGCAGGCGAAACATCGGAGATAGCTCGGGAGTTCATGGCCTCCATGACGGCCATGGACCTGACCCAAATAATTCACGGTCCCACTCACACCGGGGGTCACATGCTGGATTTAGTTTTTGTCTCCGACCAGTGGACAAGTGATCTGGGTATAGGTGATTTAGTCATTACACCCCTGTCATGGTCAGATCACTTTCTCCTTCGGCTAGACTTTCCTACCGCTACACTCCACCGCGGGGAGGCGGAACCAGATATTCCAAGACGGTTCCGCCCCAGGCGCCTGATGGACCCAGAGAGGTTCCAGACGGAGCTTGGGCCAATACCTGTGTCCCTGACCCACGACTCGACTGAGGACCTGGTGGCCGCATGGGATAGTGCGGCCGCCGGGGCCCTGGACCGAGTCGTGCCTTTGTGGCCTCTCACCTGGCGCCGACCCACCCTGGCTCCTTGGTTCTCCAAGGAGCTAAGGGTGATGAAGCACCGTAAGAGATGCCTAGAGAGCATTTGGAGATCCACTCGCGCCGAATCTGACCGGACACATGTAAGGTCCCATTTGAGGACCTACATTGTGGCGATGAGAGCGGCGAAACGTAATCACCTCGCCGCTGTCATCGCATCCGCAGATAACCACCCTGCCACCCTGTTTAGAGTGACCCGCTCCCTCCTCCACCAGAGGGAGCGGGAAGCTCCTTTACAGGGTCGTGCAGAGGAGTTTGGACTTTATCTGCAGGAGAAAATCGCTCAGATCCGGGAGGAACTGGCCTCCAATGAAGTTAGTCTAGGTGGGTGGATGGAGGCAGGCCTTGAGACCGTTTTATGGGGGGAGTTTGACCTTGTGACTCCAGATGACATGGACAGGTTGCTGGGACAACTGAATGCCACCACATGTTTATTGGACCCGTGTCCCTCCTGGCTTGTATTGGCCTCCTGGGAGGTGACACGAGGCTGGCTCCAGGAAATAGTGAACGCTTCTCTGAGTGAGGGGTCTTTGCCGGCCGCCTTGAAAGAGGCAGTGGTGAGACCCCTCCTCAAGAAGCCTTCCCTGGACCCAGCGGTGTTGAGTAATTATCGTCCGGTCTCCAACCTTCGCTTTCTTGCGAAGGTTGTAGAGAGTGTGGTGGCACAGCAGTTCCCCCGGCACCTGGAGGAAACTGTCTATCTAGACCTGCGCCAGTCCGGCTTCCGGCCTGGGCACAGCACAAAGACGGCATTGGTCGCGTTGGTCGATGATCTCTGGAGGGCGCGGGATAGAGGTTGTTCCTCTATCCTGGTCCTATTAGACCTCTCAGCGGCTTTTGATACCATCGACCATGGTATCCTGTTGCGCCGACTGGAGGGGTTGGGAGTGGGAGGCACCGTTTTGCGGTGGTTCTCCTCCTACCTCTCCGGCCGGGTGCAATGCGTGTTGGCAGGAGGGCAGAGATCGACACCAAGGCCCCTCATCTGTGGGGTGCCTCAGGGGTCGGTTCTCTCGCCTCTCCTGTTCAACACCTATATGAAGCCGCTGGGTGAGATCATCCGTGGTTTTGGGGTAGAATACCATCAGTACGCTGATGATACTCAGCTGTACATCTCTACCCCTAACCACCCCAACGATGCCGTTGAAGTGATGTCCCAGTGTTTGGAGGCCGTGCGGGTCTGGATGGGGAGGAACAAGCTCTGACTCAACCCGTCCAAGACCGAGTGGCTGTGGTTTCCGGCGTCTCGATATAGTCAGCTTGTTCCATCGCTGACTATCGGGGGCAAGTCATTAGCCCCCGCGGAAAGGGCTTGCAACTTGGGCGTCCTCCTGGATTCTCGGCTGTCCTTGGATGACCATGTGACAGCTGTGGCCGGGGGGCTTTTTAGCAGGTTCGCCTGATACGCCAGTTGCGTCCCTTTCTAGATCGAGACTCCCTTCGCACAGTCACTCAAGCCCTCGTCACCTCTCGCCTGGATTACTGTAACGCTCTCTACATGGGGCTCCCCTTGAGGTGCACCTGGAGGTTCCAGCTAGTACAGAATGCAGCCGCGCGGGGGATTCTGGGAGTATCTCGATACTCCCATATAACACCTCTCCTGCGCGAGCTGCACTGGCTGCCTGTGGTCTTCCGGGTGCGCTTCAAGGTGCTGGTGACCATCTTTAAATCGCTCCATGGCACGGGACCTGGGTATTTGCAAGACCACCTCCTACCACATACCTCCCTTCGACCTGTCCGCTCACACAGGGAGGGCCTCCTCAGGGTGCCGTCGGCCGGTCAATGCCGTCTGGTGATCCCCAGGGGTAGGGCCTTCTCTGTGGCGGGCCCGGCTCTCGGGAATGACCTGCCCCCCAATATTCGCACTATCACGGACCTACGCCTCTTCCGCCGGGAGCTCAAGACATATTTTTTCCACCTGGCCGGCCTGGTTTAGACTTTAGACGTCGATTTTAGTAATTAATTTTATAGGGTTGTAGTGTCTTAAATTTTTAGCACAGTTCTTAATTTAATTTGGTTTTAGTGGTATGAATGTATTTATTCAGGTGTATGTATTATTTGTATTTTTATCTGCTGTGCACCGCCCCAAGTCCTACCCGAAGAGGGGGCGGTATAAAAGTCTAATTAAATAAATAAATAAAATAAATAAAAATCTTACTTTTACGCCAAAGCTCTTAATATTATAATTACTTTAGTCATGTAATCTAACTACATGGTAAAACTCAGTCATATACCCTAACATAGATTTCTTTCTGGCAGTGTTTATCTTTTGTTATTCCTGATTGGCCTATTAACAGCACAAAAGGTATGAGGATTGCTCTGGTAGTTTGAGTTACGTGCCAATTACTGGAGGGAATGGGGATGGCATTTTAAAGGACCCATGAAGGATCCAGATCCCAATGCAGGAAGAATACAACTGACTGCAGGCACATGCTTTCACAGAGGCAAATGCTCAAAAGGAAAACACCTTTACAGCAGCACAACACATGTACATATTACAATAGAACAAATTCCTATAACATAACAAGTTTCTACTTCATGTGATAATACTTATTACTTTTTATTTATTACCATTTCCTTCATTTCTCTCCCTTTTTCTCAAACAATAGAATTCTTTCTATCATGATGAATGAGGGGTGCATATTTAGCAGGGATAGTTTGAAGGACCATGATATTTGCAGGCTTATTATGAGGGGTCGCAGGCACAGAGGATGCAATGACTACCATCCCAAAAGGCCAGCAACGTGTGTTGCAAACAAACAAAATATCAGTGGGGCACCTTGACTCATGAGCATTTAAAAATGCACTCAGGTGTAAAGGAGGGAGGGAAGAAGAACAGCTTCAAAAAATAAAACAAGCAATCCAAAAAGAGGTATTTTGAGTCAACACTCCAAAATATCAGATTCCATTCAGATGGAAGCAAATTCTCCAAAGGCAGCTATCAGAGACAAACAAACAGTGACATAGGATGGAGCATTTTGACTCCGACATCAAAGAGGGAGGGAGGTGTCAGATCCCTAATGTGATACTGCCATTCAGTTGGGAGGGGTGGGGGCTTGGAATCAATTTACTAGCAGTACCTGTAACAACTGTGATTTACAACTTGTTTCCTGTCACCGGAAGGCTGGAGATCCCAACACCTCTGGAGGGATGTTTATAATGGCCATGTGGGATATCTTACTTTAATGTTTAACCAGAGATAGCCATGGGAATGTATGATTATTCAGCTCTCAGGGTAGAAGAGTAAAGGAAACATTTTCACACTTGTGTATTTGCCAGAATCTGTATTCTGACAAAGGGGAGGGGTCATTATCTGTTTAATCCCACTTGCATTGCCTAAAAGGGATTCAGATGCTGTTTTGCCTTTAATGGTTACCATTCTGCTTAATTAAAAGTTCCTTTTGAAATAATCCGTTTCAAGAGTCTTTACTTTCTTAAGTTAGGAGAGGAGCCATTACAAAAAGCAGCATCTGCAAATTGGTCAACCAGGAGAGACGACATTTGCTTTACCTAGGGGACCCTGCAAACCACGTCTGAGCACAACAGCGAACAAAGGGAAGCTGATTGCTGGAGGGATACGCCAACCCCTTCCCAACCAGAGATCTGCTCCATATACCCTGTCGGAGAGGATGAGGTGAGCCTAGAGGACCCCAAAAAGCCCCCCTGGTCAATCGGCATTGGGACAAAAGACGGCTGGGATGGGAGAACCAGGGGAGTCACCCTTACCCGAGGAAGCCGAAACCCAGGGTGGAAAGTGGAGCTAGAAGCCCCCTCTGACCAGGAGGAGCTAAATGAAGCCTCACTGAGAGAGGATCGTCTGAAGAGACATGTAACCCAGTTGGTGATGGAGATTTTGGAAAATGTCAACATTCGGGGGGGAACCTGAATGGCAACCAAGAGATGGTGGAAGGGCGGCAAGGGAAGCTAACCCCCCTCTGGGTCCCGCTGATCAAGCAGATGGCACAGCGGCAACAGCTAGGAACCCAGCAAACCCTCACTCACAGTTGGTGCATGGAGGGGGCAGAGCACCAAGAAACAGCAATGCCTGCTTACAATGTGCCAACCAACCCCGAAACCTAGAAAGAAAAATTCCTTCACTTGGGGTGAAGTTTGATGGGAACCAGAAAAAAATTGGGATTTTTTGTGGCACACGTGCTCACCTACATGCAAGAATACGGGCGTGACTTTCAAACCCAAGGATCCCGAGTAAGAGTGGTTACCCTAGCCCTGGAAGGAGCCGCCGCCCGATGGATGGTGACACCGAGCTGCAGAATGCCGTTCTCAAACACCGGCTAGGAAATCAGAGCCCCCATTGGTTTAGTTTAGTTTATTTACATTTATATCCCGCCCTTCTCCGCAAAGGACCCAGGGCGGTGCACAGGAAATTTAAAAAACATACAGAGTACAAAGATAAATACACAATTTAAAATATAAATTTAACCGTCTTATCCTATGCTAAAAACCCAATTTTAAAATACCCAATAAAACTATCTAAAAGTCCCCATGGGAGGTTAGGCTAGGCCGGCTTGTTGGAATAGGTATGTCTTTAGACATTGGCGGAAGAGGCGGAGGTCGGTGATGGTGTGTAATTCGGGGGGTAGGTCGTTCCAAAGGGCTGGCCCCGCCACAGAGAAGGCTCTTCCCCTGGGTGTCGCCAGTCGGCATTGCCCGGCCGACGGCACCCTGAGAAGGCCCTCTCTGTGGGAGCGTATCGGTCTAAGGGATGTATGGGGCAAGAGGCGGTCTCGCAGATAACTAGGCCCCGAGCCATGGAGCGCTTTAAAGATGGTCGTCAAGACCTTGAAGCGCACCCGAAAGACCACAGGAAGCCAATGCAGCTCGCGCAGGATCGGTGTTATGTGGGAGCATCTAGTGGCTCCCATAATCACCCGCGCGGCTGCGTTTTGGACTAACTGTAGCTTTCGGGTGCACCTCAAGGGAAGCCCCATGTAGAGAGCATTACAGTAGTCGAGTCGGGACGTCACGAGAACTTGGGTGACTGTGCGAAGGGCAGCCCGGTACAGTAAGGGGCGCAATTGGCGCATCAGGCGTACCTGATGAAATGCCCCCCTGGCCACGGCTGCCACATGGTCTTCCATGGACAGCCGGGGATCCAGGAGGACACCCAAATTGCACGCCCTCTCCACGGGGGCCAGTGTTTCGCCCCCTATGGCCAGAGTTGGAATAATCTGGCTGAACCGGGGTGCCGGAAACCACAGCCACTCAGTCTTGGCAGGGTTGAGCTTGAGTTTGTTACCACCCATCCAGATCCGTACGGCCTCCAAACACCGGGACAGCACTTCGACGGCATCGTTGGGGTGGTCTGGGGTGGATATGTACAGCTGAGTATCATCAGCGTACAGATGGTACTCCACCCCAAAACCACGGATGATCTCACCCAGCGGCTTCATATATGTGTTGAAAAGGAGGGGCGAGAGGACCGACCCCTGAGGAACCCCACATACGAGGGGCCTCGAGGTCGACCTCTGCCCTCCCGTCAACACATATTGCGACCGACCAGAGAGGTAGGACGAGAACCACCGCAGAACGGTGCCTCCCAGCCCCAACCCCCCCAGTCGGCGCAATAGGATACCATGGTCGATGGTATCAAAAGCCGCTGAGAGGTCTAATAGGACTAGGATAGAGGAATAACCTCTATCCCGCGCCCTCCAGAGATCATCAACCAACGCGACCAATGCCGTCTCGGTACTGTGACCGGGTCGGAAGCTGGACTGGCGCGGGTCTAGATAATCAACTTCCTCCAGGTGTCGCGGAAACTGTTGGGCTACCACACTCTCAACAACCTTCACCAAAAAGTGAAGGTTGGAGACTGGACGATAGTTCTCTAATAATGCCGGGTCCAGGGACGGCTTCTTGAGGAGGGGCCTCACTACCGCCTCTTTCAAGACGGCAGGTACGGACCCCTCACTCAAAGATGCGTTGACAATGCCCTGGAGCCAGCCTCGTGTCGTCTCCCAGGATGCCAGTACAAGCCAGGAGGGACACGGGTCCAATAAACATGTGGTCGCCCTAAGTTTCCTTGACAACCTGTCCATATCCTCGGTGGTAACAAAGTCAAACTCCTCCCAAGAAGGAACCTCAAGACTGTCGGACTGTCCCACAGGACCACTGTCGATGGAGGGTAGCTCATTCCGAATCCGAGTGATTTTCTCCTGCAGATAAATCCCAAATTCCTCTGCTCGCCCTTGTAAAGGGGCTTCCCGCGGCCTCTGATGAAGGAGGGAGCGGGTCACCCCAAACAGGGCGGCAGGGCGGTTATCTGCGGATGCAATAAGGGTGGCACAATACTCCCGTTTGGCCACCCTAATCGCCACCAAGTAAGCCCTAATATGGGTTCTCACTAGTGTTCGGTCGGCTTCGGAGCGAGAGGATCTCCATCTGCTCTCTTGTGGCGCTTCATCCCCCGAAGCTCCTCAGTAAACCAAGGAGCCTGGGTAGTTCGACGCCGCAAGAGAGGCCGCAAGGGCGCGACTCGGTCCAAGGCCCCCGTGGCCGCACTCAACCATGCGGCCACTAGGTCCTCAGTCGAGTCGCGAGGCAGGGTCACAGGAATTGGCCCAAGCTCCCTCTGGAATCCATCCGGATCCATTAGAAGCCTGGGGCGGAACCATCTAGGAGTATCTGGTTCCGCCTCCCCGCGGTGAGGTGAAGCGATTGGAAAGTCTAGCCGAAGGAGAGCGTGATCTGTCCATGACAAGGGAGTGATGGCTAAATCCCCTATCCCCAGATCACAACTCCACTGTCCCGAGACAAAGATCATATCCAGCGTGTTTCCCCCCTCATGAGTAGGGCCTAAAACTACCTGGGTCAGGTCCATGGCCGTCATGGAAGCCATGAACTCCCGAGCTACTCCAGAGGCTTCGCCCGCCGACGGCAAGTTAAAGTCCCCCATGACTACCAGTCTGGGGGTCTCAACTGCCACCTCGGCTATCACCTCTAGGAGCTCGGGCAGGGCTGCTGTTGTATAGCGAGGAGCCAGGTATACAACCAACACGCCCAACTGCCTCCCTAGGCCCCATCTCACGCAGAGAGATTCACACCCAGTTGTCTGAGGGACTGTGGTCTCCTTCGGTTCAAGACCTTCCTTAACTATAATCGCCACTCCCCCACCCCTCCCTAGGGCCCTAGGCTGATGGAAGGCACGGTAACCTGGTGGGCACATGTCCACGAGGGGTAGACCCCCTTCGTGGCCCAACCAGGTTTCCGTTATACCCACCAGGTCCGGGTCCCCCTCTGACACAAGGTCATGGATGAGGGGGGCTTTCTGAACCACGGACCTGGCGTTGCACAACATCAGCCTGGGGCCCCGGGTCTGTGATTCCTGCCCACCTAGTCTGCGATGGGAGGGCGGAGAGTTGGAGCACGTGACCGCCTGAATCCAGCGGCCACGGTCTTCCAACCGATGATGCCTATTCCGCCTCCCACCGCCCTTGCCCCTCCCCAAGACCGGATCGATGGATAAAACCTCAGTGGAAACGACCCCCCCTCCCCCTTCCTCGGTAGTCCTACTTCCGCCTGCCGGCCCAATCGTTTGCCGTCCCCCCCCCGGACTATTTCCCCCCCCCACCCTGGAACCCCCTAAAAGCCGAATCAAATAATTTGTTAAAAAACCCCTCAATCTGCGTTTAGCCCACTTCTCGTGACTAATCAGTCCTTCCTCAAAGTGGAGGGCCAGCTCTGCGAGAGGGGGAGCTCCCGCAGAGCGATGAGGTCTGCTCTAGAGTACATTGTGGAAATGGTCGAATTCAGGGGGCCATATCAGCTATTATCAAATGTTATCCAGCAAGACATACCCAGTTCTACAATATAAATAGATGTTAAAATATACATAGATAAATAGATGTTAAATAGATGACTAAAATATAGGTATGAAATAATGGGAGTTAATATTAAAGATATTATACAAAATGAGAGAAGTTATACTAGGCAAGGATGTTATATCATAATGGGAGGGGGGTGGGATGGGATTGAGGTGGGTGGGGGTCAAGGAGGGAAATAAAATCCAAGATAGAAATAAAAGTCCAGAACAAATCAAATGTCCCAGCAGATGGAATGCCCACTTCTGGGCTGATGGAATTGTCCAGGTCATTGTCCAGGTCATTGTCCAGTAGGTGGTATAACAGTGTGACCAGATGGATGTCACATAGTCCAGGTTCCACCTAAATCCGTATTCAGACCTGGTGGAATCAGGGTTAAAGCCTGGCTGCCTGGCTGCCCAGATAGTTCTCCCCCCAACGGTCTCTCCTATCCTCTCCCATCCTCTTTCTCATCACCTTGGAGGCCTGGCTGGCCTAGCTGGAATGGCCCAAAGTCCAGGTCTCCTAACTGCCCCTCACTGGGTCTACTGGTCCGCTGGTCTGGGCCTCAAGTTCCTCCATTCTGGGGCCTCTGATGACTCCGCTCCCATGGGCCGCCCAACGGAGGCCAACGGAGGCCTCCGATGATTCTGAGGCCGATGATTCTGGCCTCCGACGCTCAATTGGCAGATGTTTCCGGTCCCGGGCCCTTCGATGAGGGCCTCCGGTGCCTCTAATACCTTGGGCCCTCGGCCGGTGCCTCTCACCTCCTCCGACATCGTCTCCGTCAGTCTCTGCTGGACTCTGCTGGTCTCGGCCCCTCGGCGCCATTCCACCACCGACGCCTCCCGGCCAGTCCAGTCCGATCTTCCGGGCCTTCCAGGCCTTCCAGGCCTCCAGCGTCCTCAGCGTCCAGCGTCCTCAGCGTCTCGCCGCGACGTCTCTCCACCCCGCCCCTGCTGCTCGCCGACAAGCCACCGCGAGGCCACACGGACCCCTGCGGGGCGACGGAGCAGCGGGCTTGCTGGGCCTGGCCTCAGAAAGGTAAATTGGGCCAGGCAATGTCCCTTTTGGGCTCGAAGGCCCCCGCAATCCGCATCGGACTCACAAGCGCGCCGCCATCTTCACGCATGCGCAGATCGAAATAAATTTAAAAAAAATAATAATTGGGAGGGAAACCTACGAAACCGGGCCAACGTGGAAAGGAAATGGCCCTGAGGAGCAGGGAGATCGTAGAATCTCCACCCCCTCCCCTCTTTGAGGAGGAAACCCCGGCTTCTCAGGAAGAGGAGCCATACTCGTCCGGGAGTGATCCAGAGGATGAACCACTGGTAAGCAAACCAATTAAACCACTTACCCACCCCCTAAGACTGTTTATCCCCAACTGGGAGAGGGGGATAAAAATCTCTGCTTTAGTGGACTCAGGGTGCACCCGCTGTTTGATCAGCCCAGCCCTGGTAAGGGAGTTGATGATTAATGTGAGGAAGCTGAAGAACCCCATAGCGTTTTGCCAACTAGATGGGTCAATAGCAGGGGGGGAGCCAGCTTCATTTGCCACTGAGCCTCTACAGTTTGACATTGGAAACCACAAAGAAATACTTACATTTATAGTGGCGCCGGGCATGGAATTGCCACTAGTTTTGGGTCTTACATGGTTGAAAAAATGGATCCCCAAAATTAATTGGAAGCAAGACACCATAAGAGTGCAGATACATGTAACCTCTGCTAAGAATCCACAACAAGAAACTGAGGGGGCAGCTTCCGGTTCCGGCTCCTGCGGCGACGGGCGAGCCTAGCGCTCGCTCGCCGCTTTGTTTCTTCTTCTGCCCCCCAACGGGGGCGAGACTCCTCTTGTTTGAGGGTCTCCCGTAGGGCCGGCTCGTCGGGGGGCGTGCCCCCCACGGCGGTGGAGGAAGCGGCTCCCGGCGCGGCTCAGGTGAGGGAGAACATGCTAGCGGGGGGTTTTCCCTTCGCCCAGGGAAGACGGCGCCATTTACAATTATGAGGAGGGCTGATCGGCTCAGTCAGAAGGACTCCCGAGGCTTCAGCTGCGAGGAGAGAGTGAGTCTTTAAAAAACTTTTTTTTTCCTGCTGCCAGCCAGACTGAACGGACTGGGAGGGGGGTGTTTATTTTTAAAAAAAAACCCCTCGGATTTAAGCGGCACGTTAAAATGGCTTCTCTGCAAAGGGAAAGCGGAAACTTTCACTCCGGACGGTCTCTAACAAGGGAAAGTGGAATGTGACTTTTTGCAACATTGTTTCTAGGTCTGGCTGAGTTTAAAAAAAAATTCTTTTTTTGCTACTCTCTCCCTCTGGCTGAGATGGGCGGTGGAAGTGGCTTCTCTGTGTCCCTGCCTGATTATTTCAACTAAGGAAAATTTCCAGCGTCTCTTTGAAAGCAGGACTCTCTCTGGATTTTTGGAAAAAAAAAATTTCTTGATGGATTTGTGATTTCTTCTTTGGAATACCTTCGTTATTACTATTTGCTGATTTGGGAAATTGTGTCTCTTTTGGTTTCTGAATTGTTTGCAACTTCACGGCCCTGAACTGAACTGAGCTCCTGATCTGCCCCACCAGCCCCACCCGGAAAACGCCATCTTGGTGGCAGTGATTCTAACTTTTAACCATGGCACAAGAAGCAGCACTTGTAAATTTGGAACAAAGGATGGCTTCTCTTGAAACCTCTATGCAGACTTTGATATCAGAAATAAAGGCCCAGAGGGCTGAAAATAGTACTTTCAAAAAGGAACTATTGGATACCCGGAAGCAAGTGTTGGAGAATACACAGAAGAATGAAGAATTGGAAGGAGGGTTGGAGGGGGCTAAGGGAGAGATTAAAAATGTTTCTAATGAGGTGGGGGAAATAAATGGGCGTGTGTCTAGGATAGATATGGAAAGAATGACATATTTTTTGAGATTTCAGAATGTTCTTGAGGATTCTGGTGAATGCCTGCCTGATCTTATGAGTACAATTTTAGCAGATTATTTACAAAAACCTAAGGATGAGATCAGGGGGGACATTGACCTAGCCTATAGAATTAACTCTGCATATGCCAGGATGAATGAAGTGCCTAGAGAGATACATGTGAAATTTGTTAGAAGGTCAACCAGAGAGGAAATCCTGAAAGCGCAGAGAGAGAAACCTTTAACTTATCATCGAGAAACGGTCACTATCTTGAAGCAGATCCCTAGAAAAATTAGAGACTCAAGAAGGAAATTTTCCTTCTTGTCTAAAACCTTGTTTGATCACGGGATTTGGTTCAAGTGGATGACACCTGAAGGGATGCTGGTGTTCTGGGAAGGAGGAAGAGTGAGGATTAAAACAGTTGCTGAGGCGGAAGCCTTTCTTAAAAAACATTCCTCTGCCCTGGGGGAAGATCCAGGGGGGACGGAGGGGGCCACGGCTCCGCCTGCGGGGGGCCAGGGAGGAGAAAAAGAAGATACAATAGCCAAAAGACTTAGATCAAAAAAATAACTTTGCCTTGATTTTTTCCTGAACAATTTTGCATAATATTTCTATCCGGACTTTTTGTAAATGTCTGACAGCATGGAAGGGAGAATTTAGGTAAATGTACTTGCTTTCAACTTGTAGTGGTATGGAAAATGTTTTCTATGTTAACTTTTTTAATGTGTATTTTGAGGTCTCGGAAGGTCCGATGACTCTGACGTGAATGCTCTCAAAATTTCTTTGTAACCATTACCTTACCCTGTTAAAAAATGTAAAACCAATAAAACTTTTTCAATATAAAAAAAAAAGAAACTGAGGGGGCAGAGCACCAAGAAACAGCAATGCCTGCTTACAATGTGCCAAACAAGAGCATACCCAAAGAATACAAGGACTTGGCTGAGGTCTTTATCGAAAAAGCCTCTGACAAGCTTCCTCCCCACCGCTCCACTGATTGTACGATAGAAATCCTACCCGGGGCCAAACTCCCTAAACCCATGATGTATAGCATGTCTCTGAGGGAGCTGGAAGAACTGAGAACATTCATTGAGAAAAACCTAGCAAGGGGTTTCATTGAACCAGGCCGGCCAAAAATTGCAGCCCCAGTGTGGTTTAGAGAGGAAAAAAAGATGGCTCCAAACGCCTATGCGTCGATTTTAGAAACTTAAATTCTATCAGTGCCCAGATTGCTCTCCCCATCACCAAGCTCTTAAAAACGAAGGGGGAGGGAAACCCGAAACCGAAGCGAGCAGAAAAACCGCAGCCCCCCTTTAATGACCCAGAAAGGGGGGGAAGGGGGGGGGATACACAGAGGCAATCACAGGTCTCAAGATCAGACTTTCATGCTTGCTCATGCCAACCAATCATTTTTAGGTGCAGGTGTAGGTGTGTGTGTGTGTGATTTTTGGACCATTAGATTAGGAGGCTACAAAAACAGTGGTTGCAGTATCTGCAGTGCTAGATAAGAAACACTACTAACTAGTGAAACATATGTACTCATTTACATGGTGCCCCTACTATCCAATTAGGCAGATTTTGAATTGACTCAACATACCTCAATAAGTAATAACAAGCTGTTTATCTTTTTATTTTTGAAGCTGTTCTTTCTACCTCCCTCTTTTAACTTTTAACTTTCCTGTGGCCGTTGTGTATTTGGGGGGGAGGGGGGGGATGCAAAGGATTTTCTAGCTCGGACCCGAGGCAACTGGGCGGACAAACAAACCCCCGGAGAAGAAACGCCACACGGAACACTCTCCCTCCCTCTCTCTCTCTCTTTCTCCCTTCCCTTCCTCTGATTGGCTGGCGGTGAACTGTCAACTGAGCCCAAAAGCCCAGGGTGAACAGTGTTTCTCCCAAAAGCCCATGAAGAAGGGTCTGGGACTAAAGAAGCAGGGTCCCATTGGCCAGCACGAACAGCTAGGGTCCTAACAGTGGAGGCGAGATGTCAGAGGTTAATGGCTGGAGGCGGAAACCTGGGGGTGAAAAAGGGGCGGCGAAGGGTAGGAGGAGAACAGTCCCATTCCGTCCCTCCATGTTGATGCAGTTCCATTGAGGACTACATGTTGAGTGCGGTTGGTCAGCCAGTTCCGAATCCATCTGGTGGTAATGCTGTCTAACCCACATTTTTCTACATTATCTAGTAGTAGGTTATGGTCTGCTTTATCAAATGCCTTACTGAAGTGCAAGTAAATTATATCGACAGTATTCCTCTGGTCCACTAATTGTGTCACTTTATCAAAGAATGCAGTAAGATTAGTCTGGCATGATCTGTTTTTCACAAACCCATGTTGGCTTTTGGTTATTACTTTATTTGCTTCTGCTTATCCTAGGTTCCCAAGCCTAAAGTGGGTACCTTATATGGTTCCCAAGCCAAAGTCCATACTGTTCATATGAACTGCCAAATTCCAACAATCACTTATTTATTACTAGCTGTACCCGCCACGCATTGCTGTGGCCAAGTTTGGTTAAATGAAAAAGATTCCCCTCATAGACCCTCTCAGCGACCCCCTTCCTTCTATGCCTCGGTTTCCCCTCCCTCTCCCTCTCTTACTCTACCTACCTACTGTATTTCTCCCCCTCTCTCTTTCTATCCCTCTACCTATCTACCTACCTACGGTATTTTCCCTCTTTCCCTCTACCTACCTACCTACTTACCTACCTACCTACTGTATTTCTCCCTCTCTCTCTATCCCTCTACCTACCTACCTACCTACTGTATTTGTCTCTCTCTCTCTATCCCCCTACCTACCTACTGTATTTCTCCCTCTCTCCCTATCCCTCCACCTACCTACCGACATACCTACTGTATTTCTCCCTCTATCTCTCTACCTACCTACCTACCTAACTACTGTATTTCTCCCTCTCCCTATCTAACTACCTACTGTATTTCTCCCTCTCCCTCTCTTCCTCTACCTACCTACCTACCTACCTACCTACCTACCTACCTACCTACCTACATACCGTATTTCCCCCTCTCCCTCTACCTAACTAGTGTACTTTTCCCTCTCCCTCTCTCCCTCTCCTTACCTACCTACCTACCTAGTGTATTTGTCCCTCTCTCTATATCTCTATACCTAACCTACCTAGTGTATTTCTCCCTCTCTCTCTATCCCTCTACATCCTACCTACTGTATTTCTACCTACTGTATTTCTCCCTCTATCCCTCTACCTACCTACCTACCTACCTACCTACCTACCTACCTACCTACCTACCTAGAGAGTGAGGAGAGAGAGGCCGCTGACTCGGCAGCGGCCTTGTGGGGATGGGGGCGTTGGCGGACGGGATCGGCAGCGGAGGAAGAGAGGCCGCTGACTCGGCAGCAGCCTTGTGGGGGGAGAGTTGGTGGTGCGGGCGGTGGGGGCGGGGAGAGGCCGCTGACTCGGCAGCGGCCTTGTGGGGGTGGTGTTGACAGAGGGGGGGGCAGGGGCAGCGGCAGCAGTGGAGGAGAGGCCGCTGACTTGGCAGCGGCCTTGTGGGGGGGGGGGAGTTGGCAGAGGGGGGACGGCAAGAGAGGCCACTGATTTGGCAGCGGCCTTGTGAGGGGGAGTTGGCAGAGGGGGGGCGGCAGCGGCGGAGGAGAGGTCACTGACTCGGCAGCAGCCTAGTGGGAGGGGGAGTTGACAGAGGGGGGTGGGGGTAGCGGCAGCAGTAGAGGAGAGGCCACTGACTCAGCAGTGGCCTTGTGGGGGGGGGGAGTTGGCAGAGGGGGGGCGGCGGAAGAGAGAGAGGCCGGTGAGGAGGCGACCATCGCGGATATGATGCAGGCTGTTCCACTGCTCATGCAAGTGACGTGAGCTGAAAAGCAGACAGGTGGGAGGGGCCGCGAAGGGGAGGGGGGCGAGTGAGCGAGTGAGGGAACCACATGTCAGGGCTCCTTTCTTCGAATACTCAAGAAAGACCACACTTAAACATAGTTTGGAATGAATAAGGTTACTTTTACTGAATACAGAAGATCAAGGAACCAAGGTAAGCAGGAAGTGACTAGTTTAGGCGCGAAGAGTGATTATTAAAGCTTAAGCCCACCCCAATAGCCCTAACCCCCCCCCAGCAGTGTCCAATGCACTTTCGTCTCCGACATCAGGTGGGCAATACGTCCAACGCCATCATCAGCATGGAATGCGATACCGTTAGAACAGAGATAACACCGGCCCGTCCCATCTTCCACCAGCACTCATAGTTGACCCCGAGTTCCCACCCTCCCCGTTTCCATGGCACCCAAGCAGCATAGTGAAGACAGAACGAAGGCTGACATCCGGACCTCCTCCAGAAGTAGGCAGGACCTCCGGACCTCCTTCAGAAGTAGGGAATTTAGTTCTGCAAAACAGACAAGAAAAGACAAAGAACAACATAGAAGAGAGAGGGAAGGGGTTATGGCTTCTGTGGATATTTGGCATAAAATTGACGTATAAGCTTCGGGGCTCTCAGATGCTGTTTATCCACCCATTCATTATGTGAAGGAGGAAAATCTTTCCACATCACTAGAAACTGAGTTTTATTTCTATGTATTCTGGAGTCCAAAATGTCTCGAATCTCATAATGCTGGTGACCGTCTACCATCAGCGGTGCAGGGGCATCAGGCTGAAGCTTGCGAAGATGAGATGAGCGCTCAGGTTTCAGCAGGTGAACATGGAACACTGGATACAAACGACGGTAGGTTTTCGGTAGATCCAGACGAACGGAAACCGAACTGATTATCTTAGTTATAGTGAATGGACCAACAAACTTAGGGCCCAACTTTTTGCATTTTTGCGGACTGTCCAAATGCTTAGTAGAGACGAACACCCTATCTCCGACCTTGTAAGCTGGTGGACATGCTCGTTTTCTATCAGCATATAACTTATGCGATTGATGCGCATCCTCCAAAGTTTTCCTTATGACTGGCCACACCGAAGACAATTTAGTGGACCAATCCGCTAGAGAGGGAATTGCGGGTGAGTCGTGTGGCAACTCAGGTATGGGTACAAAGTCCTGACCATAAATGATTTTAAATGGGGTCATACCTGTACTTGAATGAACAGAGTTATTATAAGCCACTTCGGCATGTATGAGAAGGTCAGCCCAGTCGTCTTGCTGAAAGTTTATGAAACAACGCAGGTATTGTTCTAATACAGAATTGGCCCTCTCACAAGCCCCATTCGTCTGCGGGTGGTAGGAGGAGCTTAAGCCCTGGGAGGAGCCAATCAATTTCAAAAATTCCCTCCAAAAGTGCGACGTAAATTGACTACCTCTATCTGATATGATACGCTTAGGAACACCGTGCAAACGATAAATATGATTCAGGAACAGTTTAGCCAACGACTTGGAAGACGGAAGTTTAGAACAAGGTACAAAGTGAACTTGCTTGGAGAAAAGATCCGTAACTACCCAGATCACAGTATAGCCCTGGCTGCTTGGAAGGTCAACAATAAAGTCCATTGAAATCTCCTTCCAAGGAGCCTCTGGTTTCGCTACAGCTTGGAGAAGACCATGGGGTTTCCCTGGTGCACGTTTAGAAGCAGCACAAACAGGACAGCTGGCGATATAAGACTCAACGTCTCTTTTGAGGGAAGGCCACCAAAATTGGCGTTTAACCAGATGTATAGTTTTAACGAAACCGAAGTGTCCGGCCAGTCGCGAGTCGTGTGCCCGTTGCAACACAAAAGGTCGTATGGTAGCAGGGACATAAATTTTTGATCCGATCCAAGGTAGATCATCCCTGATAGTGCAGTCAGTCGAATGTGCAGAATACCATTCATCAGTAAGTAGTTCTGATTTAATCCTAGCAATCAGTTCAATAGGTGGGTCAGCCTGGACAGCGGACTGACCCCTGGTCGAAACGGGAGAGGCCATCAACGTAAGTGGCATCACGGGTTGCACAACCGTGAGTTTAGAAACGTCATATTGGGGTAGTCTGGAAAGCGCATCAGCCATGAAATTCTTTCCTCCAGGAATGTATTTGAGACTGAAGTTGAAAAGATGGAAGTAATGTGCCCAACGTAGTTGTTTTGGGGACAATTTGCGGGACGATGTGAGAGCTTCCAGGTTCTTGTGGTCAGTCCAAACCTCAAACGGATGAGGGGCCCCTTCAAGAAAATGACGCCAGGTCATGAGGGCCCAGCGGACAGCAAATGCTTCTTTTTCCCAAATAGCCCATCTGCGTTCAGTATTGGACAATTTACAAGAAGTGTAGGCACAAGGTTGTAGCTGGCCCTGTTGGTTTAGTTGCAATAGGACAGCCCCTACAGCAACATCGCTGGCGTCAGCCTGAACAACGAACGGAGAGTTGACGTCAGGATGCTTCAGGACAGGCTCAGCTGCAAATAAGCGTTTACGTTTTTCAAATGCGGCCTGGCACTCCATGGTCCAGTTTATGGGAGTGCCAGGTCGAGGTTTGCCTTCTCCCTTTGTCTTGAGCAGATTTGTGATGGGTAACGCAATGCTAGCGAACGAAGGTATAAACTGGCGGTAAAAGTTAGCAAAACCCAAAAAACTTTGTAGTTGTTTACGAGTGCGGGGGGGCGCCCACTCTGTGACGGCTTTCACCTTTGCAGGGTCCATTTCGATCCCCTCTGAGGAAATGCGATAACCCAAATAATCAATTTTTTCTTGGTTAAACTCACATTTCGATAATTTAGCATAAAGTTCGGCAGCGCGGAGTTTTTGCAAGACAGAACGGACAAGTTTAACATGTTCATCACGTGTTTGTGTGTACACGACTATGTCATCAAGATAAACGATGACGCCCTTGTACAGGTGGTCGTGGAGAACCTCATTGATCAGTTGCATGAATACAGACGGAGCTCCTTGTAGACCAAAAGGTAAAACCTTGAACTGGAAGCAACCTAACGGGCAGTTGAAGGCAGTTTTCCATTCGTCACCCTCTTTAATTCTTACCCTATAGTAAGCTTCCCTCAAATCAAGTTTAGTAAAAATTTTGCCTGTAGCAAGGTGAGTCAGCATGTCTTTCATTAGCGGGAGTGGGTAGACATTGTGCTCGCAAATGGCATTTAGATAAGAATAGTTCTGAACCAAACGAAGAGTGCCATCTTTCTTCTCTCTAAACATCACTGGGGCGGCCACTCGTGGTCTGGCGGGCTCAATGAAACCCCTGTTTAGATTTTTGTCGATGAACTTGCGAAGCTCATCCATTTCACGGGGTGTCATAGAGTAAAGGCGAGGCTTAGGGAGTTGTACTCCAGGGAGAAAATCGATCGAGCAATCCGTGGCTCGATGAGGAGGAAGAGAATCGCAAGACTTTTCACTGAAAGCATCTTTAAGATCCCAATATTCTTCAGGAATCTTGTCTTCACCTGGAATGATCTCAGGCGTTGGCATGGCTATTGTGGAACCCGCAGGCTCCTTAATTGGTGTTAGATCGACGGGTTTATCATCAGTGGAATCTGGGATTGCAGGATTGCAAGATGCAGGATTCCCCCCGGCTACAGAGCCATCCATTTGGCAAAATGCGATTGGCACCTTTAAAATTTTTTATTTTTTTTGAAAAAGTTTTATTGAGTTTTAACAATTTTCTAGAGGGTAAGGTAAGGGTTACAGAAACATTTTGAGAACCTTTGCGTCAGAGTCTTTGGCCCATCCCGGGCTACATAATAAAACAATAGTAAAGCAATTTATCCGAAAAAAATACTACAAGATAAAGGCAAATGAATACATAGTACATTTCCAATTCTCAGATGGCAGACATGTGCAAACATCCTGGTACAAAAGAATAATAAAAGAAAGAAAATTAGTAAAAAAAAAGAAAAACAAGCAAAATCATTTTTTGGATCTAAGTCTTTTGGCAATTGTATCTTCTTTTTCTCTCGCCTGGCCCCCAGTGGGCAGGGCTGTGGCCCCCTCCGCCCCCCCTGGATCTTCCCCCAGGACAGAGGAATGTTTTTTAAGAAAGGCTTCCGCCTCAACAACTGTTTTAATCTTCACTCTTCCTCCTTCCCAGAACACCAGCATCCCTTCGGGCATCGCCCACTTGAACCAAATCCCGTGATCAAACAATGTTTTGGATAAGAAGGGAAATTTCCTTCTCATCTCTCTGATTTTTTTTGGGACCTGCTTCAAGATGACGACCACCTTTTGTTGGTAAATTAAAGGACCCCCTCTCTGCGCCCTCAAAATTCCCTCCCTGGTTGACCTTCTAACAAATTTAATGTGTATCTCTCTGGGTACCTCATTTATCCTGGCATATGCTGAGTTTATTCTGTAGACTAGGTCAATGTCCCCCCTGATCTCATCTTTAGGTTTATGTAAATAGTCTGCTAAAATTGTGCTCATGAGTTCAGGCAGGCATTCACCAGATTCTTCAGAAATATTCTGAAATCTTAAAAAATATGACATCCTTTCGAAGTCCATCCTAGACATATGCCCAGTTAGTTCCCCCACCTCGCTGGTAACATTTTTAAGCTCTCCCTTTGCCTCAATTAGCCCCCCTTCCAGATCTTCAGTCTTCTGTGTATTCTCCTGCATTTGTTTCCCAGTTTCCAAAAGTTCCTTCTTAAAGTTGTTGTTTTCTTCTCTCTGAGCCTTAATTTCAAGCACCAAAGTTTGTATAACAGATTCCAGAGACGACAATCTTTGTTCCAGACCTGCCAATTCTGATTTTTGTGCCATGGTTGGCTGTTAAAGTCAGTGTCACTAAAATGGCATTTTTTAGGTGGGTGTCAGGCCTGTTTCTTCGAGTACTTAAGAAAGAACACGCTTAAACATTGTTTGAAATGAATAAGGCTACTTTTACTAAGTAACGACAGTGAACAGACCAAGTAAAGCAGAGAGTGAATAGTTTAGGCGCGAACATAGAGTATTAAGCTTAAGCCCATCCCAATCCCTAACCCCCCCCCCTTAGCATTGTCCAATATACTTTCTTCTCCACCATCAGGTGGGCAGGTCATCACTAGCATGGAATGCGGGACCGTTAGCCGAGAGATAACACCAGCCGTCAACATCTTCCACCAGCAGAACAATTGTATCCCAGCGCCCCACCCTCCCCGTTGCCATGGCAGCTAAGCAGAACTAGCGAAGGCTGACAGTGGGGCAGCTGAGGCAAATCAGGAGGTAAAAGTTTCAAATCAGGGTTGTAAAAAAGTTCAGAAACCAGAAGAGAAACACTTTTCCAGATCAATAGTTATAGTAAAAAGGCACTCCAGACAAGGAATCAATTAATAAAATAAAAAAAAATTCTTCATTGATAGCAAGAGGAAGTCCAAATCACAAGGAGATGCTGGTAATTTTCCAAAAATACAATAGTCATTCAGGAGCAGAGAGGAGCCATCTTCCACCGCCCAAGCTGGGAGCCAGCCGGAGAGAGTAACAAAGAAAAAAAAATTGTAGCAAGCCAATCGAACTTAGAAACATTGTTGCAAGCCGCAAATCACTTTCACTCGCTTTCACTAAGTTCCAGGCAAACCGCATAGAAAAAACAACCGTTCCTCGGAACGAGGAACCATTTCAAAGCGCCGCTTTAAATCCGAGGGGGGGTTTAACGAAAAAAACACCCCCCTCCAAGCTTTTTAGTCCAGTGCTGCCATCGGAGAGAAAATAGCAAATAAATCACTCACTCTTCACCTTGCAGCCGAGCCTCGGGAGAGCCTTTCAACTCCGAACGTCCGGCTCTCTTCACAATGAAAAAACAGTTCCGATCTCCATTGGCGAAGGCGGAGACAGGCATCTCCCCCCCGCAGCCAGCCTTTCCTCACCTAGGCTGAAGACAAGGGTCGCTTTCCCACCGCCATGGGAAGAGAACGACCCCAGCAAGCCAACCCTACGGGAGACCCCCAAGGTGGGGCGTCTCGCCCCCGTCGGGGGGCAGAAAAAAGGACAAAGCGGCGGACGAGTCAGGGACCCATCCGTCACCGTTGGAGGGCGGAAGCGGAAGCCCGGCACCTTTAAATTTTTTAAGTGAAAACCCATGTCGTGAACAAGTTCCTGACTGATTAAACAGCGTGAGCAACCGGAGTCTATCAGGGCCTGTACATTGCAATTGCGGCCACTAGATGGGGCTAAAAGCTTTAAAGGAATATAAAGGGGCCCAGAGCGGCGACTCACCCAATTATCGTCAGAGGAGGCGTCCTCCCAGTCATCGACTTGCGTGTTGTGTTGATCACCGCCAGAGAGATCCAGTGGCTCCATCCCACTCATCGCCGGTTTATTGCGCACGCTCAGAGCTTTAGGAGGCCTTCTAGTCTCAGTAGAAAGATGTGGGCGTGGTGATTGTTTCAATCTGCAGTTGTTAGCCCAGTGCCCCTCCTTCCTGCAGCGAAAACAAGCGCCAGGACGTGTTGAAGTTGATTTACGCCCTCCCATTTGCTTCTGGAGATCTTTATCTAGGGCCCGGGGCCTGGGACTTTCACTGTGTTTCGTTCCCACAAAAGGGGCTGGAGGTTCCGAATGGGCCTGATCGAGCTCTACATCGCCAGCGAGCTGGAACCAGCCCTCTAAGGAATCCGGCCTCTGTCGGTTAACGCATGTCTGATAGATGGCCTGGTTCAGCCCCTCCGTGTAGATATCCATCAAAGCTCTATTACTCCATCCTATCATATACACAGAAAGTTCTTGAAAAACCTGTGTATATTCCTGCACAGACATGTCTCCTTGGCGCAGGTTTCTCATTTTGATTCTAGCTTTTCTCTCAATGCGGGGGTCTTCAAATCGTCTTCTAAGAGCCGTCATAAAATTTTCAAAGTTCCGCAACAGGGGTGAGTGACTATTATGCAGAGAAACCAGCCACCCAGCCGCTTTGTTTTCCAGAGCCAAAGATACAATTCTAATTTTTACTTCGTCTTCAACATCATCCGCATATTGTTTAATAAAGTTGCTAACATGAAGCAAAAAGAACCCTAAGTCTTCTGGGTTTCCATCAAACTTAATGCCCAAGGGAGGGAGTTTTGCCGAACGACGAGGGGGAGAGGTTGGAATTCCTATTTGTGAAACTCTGCGGGGTTCCGCAAGGGGGGGAGGGGTTGCTCCTCTGGTCTCTTGGGCAGTGGCTGCATCTTGTTTTAACTCTTCACTCTCCAGTGAGAGTGGCCCCCCCCAGATTTTTTCCAGGGCCTCCCTCTTGTCGTATGCCTGACGGAGTAACTCATTTGCCATCTGCCTTAAATCTGTCTCCTCCTTCAGGAGTTCCTTTATAGGGGGGGGTGGTTGGAGACGACGGTGTCTGGTGGTGGTCACTCCCGAGCCTATGTCTCCCGTCAGCCCCACTCCCTCTGACCAGCGATGCTGTTGTAATGCTTCATTGGGCTTTGGCTCTAAATTTAGGCCTGCTAAAAAGTCCATCACTGACCTCGAATCCTCCTTTTGAACTGCGATATTGGACGCGGCCTCTCCCATGGCGGCTCCTAGCAGCTCCTCTTTAGCAGGATCCGACATCAGGTTTTGATTTGTAGTGACTTCCTGCTTAATGTCAGGGCTCCTTTCTTCGAATACTCAAGAAAGACCACACTTAAACATAGTTTGGAATGAATAAGGTTACTTTTACTGAATACAGAAGATCAAGGAACCAAGGTAAGCAGGAAGTGACTAGTTTAGGCGCGAAGAGTGATTATTAAAGCTTAAGCCCACCCCAATAGCCCTAACCCCCCCCCCAGCAGTGTCCAATGCACTTTCGTCTCCGACATCAGGTGGGCAATACGTCCAACGCCATCATCAGCATGGAATGCGATACCGTTAGAACAGAGATAACACCGGCCCGTCCCATCTTCCACCAGCACTCATAGTTGACCCCGAGTTCCCACCCTCCCCGTTTCCATGGCAGCCAAGCAGCATAGTGAAGACAGAACGAAGGCTGACACCACACAGAAGAGCTGCAGTTTTACATTTGTGTGGCGTGTAACTGGTACTGGTGTGCCATCCACACAATCTGTACATATCATTGGTGCTGCACTTGTAAGGAACCTTGTGTGAAAATTTGGTGGCGATCAGTGCATTAGTTTCTAAGATTAGCGGTTTTGAACAAACTCAAACTTTATTTATATAGATTGAATTTACATGCCACGTTCTTACGTGCCACGTTCAGAACAAATGCAAGGCAACAATCAGGAAAGCAAAGCAAGACTTTGAGGAGCGTTTAGCTAAAAACACTCAAAGAAATAACAAGGACTTATTTAAGTACATTAGAAGTAAGAACCCAACTGGGAAGGCCATTGGACCATTAGATGACAATGGAAGGCAAGGGATTATTAAGGAGGAAGCAGAGATTGCAGAGAGACTCAATGAATTCTTTGCTTCAGTATTCACTGAAGAAGACAGAGATCACATGCCTAAAACAGAGCCTATCTTTGTAGGGAGGGAAACTGAGGAACTAACCCAGATAGAAATAACCAGGGAGGAGGTCCTTGCATGTCTTGTTAAACTGAACACTAACAAATCACCAGGACCAGATGGCATCCATCCATGAGTTCTCAAGGAACTTAAAGATGAAATTGCTGATGTCCTTGCCAAAATATATAATCTTTCCCTCAAATCAGGCCTTGTGCCGGATGACTGGAAGGTAGCGAATATAACACCTATCTTCAAAAAAGGATCCAGAGGTGATCCAGGAAATTACCGACCGGTCAGCTTGACAAGTGTCCCAGGTAAAGTGATGGAAACCATCTTAAAAGATAAAATTAATATTTATTTTATTTATTTTATTAAATTTATACCCCGCCCTTCTCCAAATGGAACCAGGGCACGTAGAAGAGAAGGCGCTGCTGAAGGAGAGCCAACATGGCTTTTGCAAGGGCAAATCATGCCTCACTAATCTGCTGGAATTTTTTGAGAGTGTCAACAAGCACGTGGACAAGGGATATCCAGTTGACATTGTTTATCTGGACTTTCAGAAGGCCTTTGACAAGGTCCCGCACCAAAGGCTCTTAAATAAACTTGCCAGTCATGGAATAAAGGGACAGGCCTTGTCCTGGATTAGCAACTGGCTAAGGGACAGGAAACAGAGAGTAGCGTTAAATGGACACTTCTCCAGGTGGAGTGAGGTAAAGAGTGGGTCCCCCAAGGTTCAGTACTGGGACCCCTGCTCTTCAACCTTTTTATAAATGATCTAGAAGTAGGAGTAAACAGCAAGGTAGCCAAATTCGCCGACGACACTAAATTATACAGGGTAGTGAAAACAGAGAGAGAGTGTGAGGAGCTCCAGAGGGATATTTTGACACTGGGGGAGTGGGTTAGACCAGTGGCAAATGAGCTTCAACATTAGTAAGTGCAGGACTTCCTTCCGGTCTGCCGGCGGCGACGGTGGAGTCCTAGGACTCGTCCGCCGTTTTGTCGTTTTCGCGGCCCCAAACGGGGCGGGGTGTTCCTTTTAAGGAACCCCCCCGTAGGGTCGGCTTGCCTGGACCTTTCCTAGCCCGGCGGCGGTCGGGGGGGGGTCCTTGTCTTCGACCTAGGAGTGAGAAGACATGCTGCGGGGGGCTTGGTTCCCTTTGCCAACGGAGGACGGGAGCAGATAATTAATTTGGAGAGAGCTGGATCATTTGAGTCGGATGGCAATTCCGGGACTCTGGCTGCGATGTGGATTGTAAGTGACTTTGTCTATTTCTGCTGGCAGCTTTGATTTTAAGAAACGATGGAGGGGGGAGTTTGTTAAACCCCCCCTCGGATTTAACAGCAGCGCCCTTCTGAAATGACTCCTCAAATTTGAGGAAGCGGATATTTCTCATCCGAACTTTGCTAAAGAAGTGAAAGTCTTTACGGTTTGTTTCTAGATACATAGTATCGAAGTCTTGCTACAATGAAACAATTTCCTTTGCTGCTTTCTCCCGCTGGCTTCCAGATTGGGCGGGGGAAGATGGTGTTCCTTTGTTCTTAAGTGACTTATTCTTCATGGAAAATTTCCGACATTCCCTTGTGACCTGGACTGCCTCTCTCTATTAATGGATGATTTGTGATAATTGATTGATTCCTTCCCTGGATTGCCTTCTTTCTCTTTACAATTGAGTGAAAAATTTGTCTTTCTCTCTGGATTCTACAACTTTGAACTGGACTTTGTTTTTGGACTTGCCTCACCGGCCGCACCCAAAAAACGCCATTTTATTGTCACTGATCTAAACCACTCACCATGGCTTCAAAAAAGCAGCCAGAAAAACCAGACACGGATGCAAGATTATCAGCTATGGAAGAAGTATTACAATCTTTGGTATTGGAGATTAAAGAGCTTAGAAAAGACCACTGCAGTTCCAAATTAGAACTTTTGGAGACACAGAAGAAATTAATGCAGAACACACAGAAGACTGAAGAGTTAGAAGTGGGGCTGGTTGGGGCAAGGGGAGAGCTCAAAAATGTTAATACTGAAATTGGAGATTTAACTGGTCATATGTCTAGGATGGATTTTGAAAGGATGTCATATTTTTTAAGATTTCAGAATATTCCTGAAGAATTTGGTGAATGCCTTCCTGATCTTATGAGCACAATTTTAGCAGACTATTTACACAAACCTAAGGAAGAGATCAGGGGGGACATTGACCTGGTTTATAGAATAAATTCAGCATATGCCAGGATAAATGAAGTACCCAGAGAGATACATATTAAATTTGTTAGAAGGTCGACTAGGGAGGGAATATTGAGGGCGCAGAGGGAGGGTCCGTTAATTTACCAACAAAAAGAAGTCGCTATCTTGAAGCAGATCCCGAAAAAGATTAGAGAGGTGAGGAGGAAATACTCCTTCTTATCTAAAAAATTGTTTAAACAGGGGATTTGGTTCAAGTGGGTGATGCCAGAAGGGATGTTGGTGTTCTGGGAAGGAGGGAGAGTAAGGATTAAAACAGTTGCCGAGGCGGAAGCCTTTCTTAAAAAATATTCCTCAATCCTGGAGGATGAAAATGGAAGAGCAGAGGGGGCCGCGGCCTCGCCCACTGGGGGCCAGGGAGGAGAACAAGAAGATACAATTGCTAAGAGACTTAGATCTAAAAAATGACTTTTTTAATATAGTATAACTTTTGTTTGGATGTTTGTATATGATTGCTAGCACAGAATTTACAATGATGTATGCACTTCTCTTCACTTTGTAGTACTATTGAAACTATGTATTATCTATGTTTTGTCAAGAAGCCCCGGAGGGTGCCTACGACCTCGACGTGAAAGTTCTCAAAATATTTCTTTTTCACACCTTACCTTACCCTACTTGGAAAAATTGTAAAACTCAATAAAACTTTTTCAATACAACATTAGTAAGTGCAGAGTGATGCACGTTGGGGCAAAAACCCCCAACTATATCTATAAACTGATGGGGTCTGAACTCCTTGCAACTAACCAGGAAAGGGACCTTGGTGTCCTGGTGGACAGCTCAATGAAGGTGTCAACCCAGTGTGCCGCAGCAGTGAAAAAAGCAAACTCATTGCTAGGGATCATTAGGAAGGGTATAGAAAATAAGTCAGCAAGTGTCATTTCGCCTCTTTATAAATCTATGGTGAGTCCCCATCTGGAGTATTGTGTACAGTTCTGGTCACCATACCTTCAGAAGGATATTATGGAAATGGAAAAGGTGCAGAGGAGGGCAACCAGAATGATTAGAGGGCTGGAACACCTTCCTTACCATCTGAGGCTGCAACGGCTGGGCCTCTTCACTCTAGAACGACGGCGCCTGAGAGGTGACCTGATTGAAGTCTATAAAATCATGCACGGTGTGGACAAAGTAGAAAAGGAAAAACTGTTTTCCCTATCGCACAACACTAGAACTAGGGGGCACTCCATGAAACTTTTGGAAGCTAGGCCTCAAAAAAATAAAAGGAAGTACTTTTTCACCCAGAGGATCACTGGTCTATGGAACTCCCTGCCAGAAGAAGTGGTGACAGCTGTCAGCCTCGACACCTTTAAGAAAGGATTAGACGAGTTCATGGAGAACAAGGGTATCCATGGCTATCATTATGGATGCCTAAGGACACCCTCCGGGTTGGAGAGATAGGCAGGATATTTCTCAATGCCATTTGCAGGGAATCATAAACAGATGAAGACATCTGCTTGGGAATACCCTGAAGCAAATGGTGAGCCACTGTGTGAGACAGAATGCTGTGGCCTGTTCCAGCAAGGCTATTCTTATGTTCTTATGTTCTTTAGCGTCACTTCTGGGAATTGATACTGTTGACCTGACGATGTAACTGAAGGCGCTGGAAGCATGCAAATAAGATGTGATTCTGGAACCCAACAAACATCTTGTCTTTCAGGCCAATCTATATAAATAAAAATGTAACTATGAGTTTGTTCAAAACCGCTAATCACAGAAACTACTGCATCAATCGCCACCAAATTTTCACACAACGTTCCTTACAAGTGCAGCACCAATGATACAAGCAGATTGTGTGGATGGCACACTGGTGCCTGGTACACGCCACACAAATGTAAAACTGCAGCTCTTCTGTGTGGTTCCCTCACTTGCTCACTTGCCCCCCTCCCCTAGGTAGGTAGGTAGGTAGAGTAAGAGAGGGAGGTGATGGAGAGGGAGGGGAAACCGAGGCAGAGAAGGAAGGCAGTCGCTGAGAGGGTCTATGAGGGGCAACTTTTTCACTTAACCAAACTTGGCCACAGCAACGTGTGGCGGGTACAGCTAGTATATATATATCACTTTATTGTGGTCATGGACCAGAGATCTAGACAAACAAATCACACAGAAATGTACAACCGAGCCCCACTGAAAAGTGGGAGACAATAGGCAAAATCGATGGTAAAGACCATTCTGTCGGCCTTACCATCTATCTGTTGTGAAAATTTAAATCTATGTTTTGAAGACTATGGTCAGTTAAAATTGTGCATAAATGGTAGATACCTACCATGAGAGTTTACATGAAATCTGCATATTGGTACCTTATGCAACCACCAAGTGGAACACTGCAAACAGTCAGTATGGCTGGCCTAAGCCAGTGGGACAAATCCGACACTTCCCACGGTTCTTACATGCCAGGACTGCAGCAAAACTTTTTGCAACCTTTAGTGTGATCTCAGAGTCGGTGTCCTGGAGTAAAAGACGAAGACAAAGATTTCCAGTTAGTCCAGGAAATCTTTGGGAGATGGGGGAAATAAGTTGTAGTCTTTCCTCCTGGTAGTAGGGGCATGTAAATACAATGTGAAGTAACGATTCCAGGGATCGGCCGTGTTAGGATATTCATCCTTATGTTGGGTTGACAATATATATATGCCAGTATTCTTAAAGAGTATATGTAGCTTTAAGAACTATGTTGGATTCTGATTGGCTGTGCTTCTCAGCTCTACCATAAAGGAAGCTCAGGAACACAGTCCGTTCCCTTTTCGATTCCATTTGAATCCTGTGTTTACTGTTTGCCGCCGAGGAGCTGAAGACAATGTCTAAAACATTGTTTGATCATGGGATTTGGTTCAAGTGGGTGACACCCGAAGGGATGCTGGTGTTCTGGGAAGGAGGAAGAGTGAGGATTAAAACAGTTGCTGAGGCGGAAGCCTTTCTTAAAAAACATTCCTCTGCCCTGGGGGAAGATCCAGGGGGGACGGAGGGGGCCACGGCCCCGCCCGCTGGGGGCCAGGGAGGAGAAAAAGAAGATACAATAGCCAAAAGACTTAGATCGAAAAAATAACTTTGCCTTGATTTTTCTGAACAATTTTGCATAATATCTGTATCTGGATTTTTTGTAAATGTCTGACAGCATGGAACTGAGAATTTAGGTATATGTACTTGCTTTTACCTTGTAGTGTTATGAAAAATGTTTTTTTTTGTTATCTTTTTATTGTGTATTTTGAGGTCTCGGAAGGGCCGACGACTCTGACGTGAATGCTCTCAAAATTTCTTTGTATCCCTTACCCTACCCTATAGAAAAATGTAAAACCAATAAAACTTTTTCAATACAAAAAAAAAAAACATGGTTAGAGAGAGAAAACACAAATGTAATGTAACTACCTCTAGTAAGGCATCAGTGAAGCATGATTTGTGGGTTATTGACAGTGGACCTTCACTATGTATCACTAGAGATAGAGGGAATTTTAGAAAAATGTGTTCATCAAGTCACAAGGTTTTCTTTAGCCAATGGATGGAAGTTAAAAGCAGTTGGGGAAGGAATGGCTAAATGTAAATATGTACAGGAGGAATTGCATATGCTGTATGTTCCTAAGCTAAAGTTTAATTTACTGTCTGTTAAGAGTGCTGGTTAAGCTAGGATATACAGTAACATTCAAGGAGAATGAGTGTTTGATAGAGAAGGGTGGAACCAAGGTTACTGGAAAATTGAAAGATGGTTTATATGTGTTAACTGACAATCATGTAGCTAATGCTGTATACTCAAACATAAGGCCACATGATGAGTGCGTTTACCTTCTACACAGACGTATGGGGCACATTAGTTTTCAAAAGTTGAAACAGACATCAAAACTGGTTAATGGGTTGAGGTTGAAACCATGTGACAAATATCTGAATTGTAATGTGTGTAACAAGGAAAAGAGCAAACAAACCCCTACAAATAGGTTAGATGGGTTCAAAACGAAGAAGCCACTGGAAGTAGTGTTTGCTGATCTTATAGGCCCAATGAAGGCTAGTTTAGGGGGAGCTTGCTATGTACTTAGTATAGTTGATCATTATTCCAGGTACGGGTTTTGCTATCTGCTTAAAAACAAGACTGAAACATTTGAGAAGTTTAGGAACTGGATAAGGTTTGCCGAGAGAAAAACAAAGGGAAAACTTGTAACGATAGTCACTGATAATGGAACAGAGTTTGTGAATAATAAGTTTAAAACCATGTTAGATACAATGGGTATAAAACATAAGTGTTCTGCTCCACAACACAAAGCATATACTGAAGAGAAGGGTCAAACTCTGCAAACCATGGTAAGAACCATGTTGGCTGATGCAGGTTTACCGATAGCTTTGTGGGGGGAGGCAATGTTATGTGCTAATAGTCTGCTAAACAACATTGTGAATGTTGTTTAGCAGGGAAAATTCCATACACATTATGGCATGGTAGAAAACCTGATCTGAGTTATATTCACACGTTTGGGTCACCAGCATGGGTGCATATGCCATCACAGTTAAGACAAAAGGGGCAAAGTAGAGCACAACAGTTAATCTTTGTTGGTTACAATGCAAACCATAAGTCATACAGGTTTTGGAAGGAAGGCACAACGAGGATGATTCACAGTACGAACGCAAAGTTCATGGAATATTTAAACTGGGATAAACTGGAGAATGGAAAAGAAATATTTTTTGAGTCACAAACTGAAAATACACATGTAGAGAGGGAAAAAGCAGTAGAGACTACTCAAGAGGAGGAAAGAGAGCAGGAACATATAAAAGTGGAGAGTCCATCCACAAGTCCTGAACTGCCGAGGAGGTCAAAAAGAGAAACCAGGCCACCTGATCGTTATCAGGGGACTATGGTATATCAGACAACAAAGGTTCCTGCAAAATAAACTGAATACCCAAAGGATGATCGGAAGGTGTGGAGAGCTGCAAATGAGAAGGAGTTGAAATCATCGAAGAATCTGGGAGCTTATGAGAAAGTTGCAATACCACAGGGGAAAAACATAATAGATTCCAAGTGGATATATAAAAGGAAGACAGGAAAATCAGGAGAGGTTACATATAAAGTAAGATAGATGGCACAGAGATGTAATCAGTCTGTAACTGATTATGACGAAGCATATGCACAAAGTTTAAAGGCAACTACTCTCAGGGCATCATAAGTGTGAGCAGCTAGACACAAGTATGTAATCAATCACTGGGACGTGGAGACGGCATACCTGCATGCACAGTTAAAGCATACGATATATATGCAAAGGTCAATGGGTTTATGAAGAACAATTCTCACTGTTAGTTGTTAATGAAGAGTATATACGCCGCCCTGCGTCCGTTTGGAGAAGGGTGGGGTATACATTGAATAAAATAAATAAATAAATAAATATGGTTTGATACAATCTGATTTTGAAGAGTAAAGCAGTTATTGCTAGATTAAGGTAGTGAAGTAAGTTGTCCAATTACTGTATATGAGGACAATCAAGCAGCTATACAAATGGCTTCAAATATAGCTGTAAAGACAAGATCAAAACATACTGATCCTAGGTATGTAAATATGAGGGAGTGTATAAAGGATGGAATGGTACAGCTTGTTTACTGTATGTCAGAGATAAATGTGGCTGACCATTTTACGAAGGCTCAAGGAGCAATAAAGCACAAGGAGTGTTGTGATGCTTATGATTTAAGGATGTGAATATATATTGAACAACCCAAGGGGGAGAATGTTAGGATATTTATCCTTATGTTGGGTTGACAATATATATATGCCAGTATTCTTAAAGAGTATATGTAGCTTTAAGAACTATGTTGGATTCTGATTGGCTGTGCTTCTCAGCTCTACCATAAAGGAAGCTCAGGAACACAGTCCGTTCCCTTTTCAATTCCATTTGAATCCTGTGTTTACTGTTTGCCGCCGAGGAGCTGAAGACTGAAGAAGTATTTGTTTTGCATCACTGTAAGATAACTCTGTGTTTGGTGAAGGACTGTTATTGTTTTGAGAAGTTATTCTCACTGGTCGGAAGAAGTATTTTAGTTTCTACAAAATAAAGACTATTTATTTTCTTACTATCACTGTTTTAGAGTTTGTTTGTGGTTAAAGCAACGTATCTCTTTACTGTCCGGTGAATTACACTATTCCGCATTTATTTCTAAACACTGGTTAAGGGACCAGAGTTGTAACACTGGTTCTGAACCCAGAGTTGATAACATTGGTTATGGGCCCAGGCTACGCAGTGTAAATACCGGTTACAGTTATAGAAGAGTTGCTAAACACAACAAACTACTCTGATGAAGATGGCACAAGTCCAGGGTCCAAATTTGTCAGTTATTAGTCGGCCGGATGGCACCAACTACGTTTCCTGGTCCACCAAGTGCAGTTTGCTGTTGCACAGAGAGGGGCTATGGGATGTTGTGGCGAATCCACCGGACGTGACTTCCTGGAGGGAGGATAATGACAAAGATGCCAGAAAACTTGCAGAGTTTAAGCAAAACAACGAAAGGGCATTATGCATCATAGGCTTAACGTTTGATGATACCCAGCTAGTTCATATTCGGGATGAACTTTCTGCTGCAAGATGCTGGGAGAATTTAAGGAGACTGTATGTTCGTGACACTGTGGGAGCACACATACATTTAACCCGAAAACTGTTTAGGACAAAGCTCAGCAAGGAAGGAGACATGTTAGTGCATATTAACTGCATGAAGAACATGTTTCAGGGGTTGCAAGAAAAGGGACTGAATTTTACAGAACAGCACCAGGTGTATATACTACTCTCATCATTGGATGAAAGCTACAATGCTGTAGTAACATCATTTGAAGTGCTGCCTCAACAAGACCTTACATTAGCCAACGTCTCTTCGCATCTGTTAGAAGAGTCAAGATGGCGAGTGGAAAAGCTGTATGGGCCTGGATGGGAAGTAACAAACTCCGACTCAACCCGTCCAAGACCGAGTGGCTGTGGTTCCCGATGTCCCGGTACAACCAGTTGACGCCATCACTGTGAGGACCATGTGACGGCCGTGGCCAGGGGGGCTTTTTACCAGGTTCGCCTGGTACGCCAGTTGCGCCCCCTACTGGACCGGGATGCCCTTCGCACAGTCACTCAAGCACTCGTGACATCCCGCCTAGACTACTGTAATGCTCTCTACATGGGGCTCCCCTTGAGGTGCACCCGAAGACTACAGCTAGTTCAGAATGCGGCCGCGCGGGGAATTTTGGGAGCCTCTAGGCATTCCCACGTAACGCCGCTCCTGCACGAGCTGCACTGGCTGCCTGTGGCCTTTCGGGTGCGCTTCAAGGTGTTGATAACCATCTTTAAAGCGCTCCATGGCACGGGGCCTAGTTATTTGCGGGACCGTATCCTACCCCATACATCCCTTCGCCTGATTCGCTCCCATAGAGAGGGACTTCGGGTGCCATCCACCAGGCAGTGCCGGCTGGCGACGCCCAGGGGAAGGGCCTTCTCTGTGGCGGGCCCAACCCTCTGGAACGACCTACCCCCCGAACGTAGAACTATCACGGACCTCCGCTCCTTCCGCCAACATCTGAACACATATTTCTTCCATCTAGCCGGCTTGGCCTAATCCGCACAATTAAGTCTGTAGACTGAACTCTAAATTGTTTTAATTGGATTTTAATGGGTAAGAGTTTTGGGGAATTTTAGCACAGGGTATTTTGTATTTAATTGGCTTTTAGTATTTATTATTGCTATGTTTTATATTTCCTGTTTTAATTTCCTGTGCACCGCCCTGAGTCCCCTTGGGGAGAGAGGCGTGGTTATACAAATTTAATAAAATAAATAAATAATAAATAAATAAATAATAACAACTTAGAGCTGAGCCAGAAACTGTGGATGTAAATGTAAATGTAAATAACCATGTGTATACTGTAAAATGTTATAATTGTGGGGAAAAGGGCCATATAGCTAAGTTTTCTAAAAGAGGTAAACTACAAAACATGGTTAGATTCCGGTTCCGGCTCCAGCGGCGACGGGCGAGCCTGGGACTCGCTCGCCGCTTTGTTGCCTTTTCTGCCCCCCCACGGGGGCGAGAAATCCGGTTACCGGAGGTCTCCCGTAGGGTCGGCTCGGAGGAGACGTTTCTCCTCACGGCGGTGGGGAGAGCGATCCCCTCCGCGACCTAGGTGAGGAGGAACATGCTGCGGGGGGTTCTCCCTTCGCCAACGGCTGTCGGCGCCATTCACAGCAATGTAGAGGGCTGAACGGAAGAGATCGGAAGGTTTGCCGAGGCTTCAGCTGCGAGGGAGAGTGAGTTTTAAAAAGACTTTTTTTTTTCCTTGCTGCCAGCCGGGCTGAATGGACTGGGAGGGGGGTGTTTGTTTCCAAAAACCCCCCCTCGGACTTAAGCGGCACTTGAAAATGGCTTCTCTGGCAGAGAAAGCGGAAATCTTAAATCCGGACGGTCTCTAACAAGGGAAAGTGGTATGCGGCTACTTGCAACATTGTGTCTAGGTCTGGCTGGTTAAAAAAAATTTATTTTGCTACTCTCTCCTCTGGGCTCTGAGATGGGCGGTGGAAAGTGGCTTTTCTTTGTCCCTGCCTGACTATTTTAACTATGGAAAATTCCCAGCGTCTCTTTACAAGTGGGACTCTCTCTGGATATTAATGAAGAATTTTTTTTCTTGTTGGATTTGTGATTCCTTTCTGGATTACCTTCGTTATTATAACTATTGAGCTGGAAAATTGTCTCTCTCTTGGTTCCTGAATTTTACAACGTTTCAACCTTGATCTGAACTTTTGGCTCCCGGTTAGTCTCACCAACCCCACCCTGAAAATGCCATTTTGGCTGGCATTGACTTTAACAGTTAATCATGGATCAAGAAACAGCACTGGCAAGTTTAGAACAACGGATGGCTTCTCTTGAAACTGTTATACAAACTTTGGTAAACGAAATTCAGGCCCAGAGGGCTGAAAACATCAATTTCAAGAAGGAGCTATTGGATACAAGGAAGCAGGTGCTGGAAAACACACAGAAGACTGAAGAATTGGAAGGGGGGTTGGTGGGGGTTAAGGGAGAGATTAAAAATGTTACTAAAGAGGTTGGGGAAATAGATGGGCATGTGTCTAGGATTGATATGGAAAGAATGACATATTTTTTGAGATTTCAGAACGTTCTTGAGGAATCTGGTGAATGCCTTCCTGATCTCATGAGTACAATTTTAGCAGACTATTTACAAAAACCTAAAGATGAGATCAGGGGGGACATTGACCTAGCCTATAGAATTAACTCAGCATATGCCAGGATAAATGAAGTGCCTAGAGAGATACATGTGAAATTTGTTAGAAGGTCAACCAGAGAGGTAATCCTGAGGGCGCAGAGAGAGAACCCTTTAATTTACCAACAAAAAACGGTCACTATCTTGAAGCAGATTCCTAGAAAAATTCGAGAAGCAAGGAGGAAACTTTCCTTCTTGTCTAAAACATTGTTTGATCATGGGATTTGGTTCAAGTGGGTGACACCCGAAGGGATGCTGGTGTTCTGGGAAGGAGGAAGAGTGAGGATTAAAACAGTTGCTGAGGCGGAAGCCTTTCTTAAAAAACATTCCTCTGCCCTGGGGGAAGATCCAGGGGGGACGGAGGGGGCCACGGCCCCGCCCGCTGGGGGCCAGGGAGGAGAAAAAGAAGATACAATAGCCAAAAGACTTAGATCGAAAAAATAACTTTGCCTTGATTTTTCTGAACAATTTTGCATAATATCTGTATCTGGATTTTTTGTAAATGTCTGACAGCATGGAACTGAGAATTTAGGTATATGTACTTGCTTTTACCTTGTAGTGTTATGAAAAATGTTTTTTTTTGTTATCTTTTTATTGTGTATTTTGAGGTCTCGGAAGGGCCGACGACTCTGACGTGAATGCTCTCAAAATTTCTTTGTATCCCTTACCCTACCCTATAGAAAAATGTAAAACCAATAAAACTTTTTCAATACAAAAAAAAAAAACATGGTTAGAGAGAGAAAACACAAATGTAATGTAACTACCTCTAGTAAGGCATCAGTGAAGCATGATTTGTGGGTTATTGACAGTGGACCTTCACTATGTATCACTAGAGATAGAGGGAATTTTAGAAAAATGTGTTCATCAAGTCACAAGGTTTTCTTTAGCCAATGGATGGAAGTTAAAAGCAGTTGGGGAAGGAATGGCTAAATGTAAATATGTACAGGAGGAATTGCATATGCTGTATGTTCCTAAGCTAAAGTTTAATTTACTGTCTGTTAAGAGTGCTGGTTAAGCTAGGATATACAGTAACATTCAAGGAGAATGAGTGTTTGATAGAGAAGGGTGGAACCAAGGTTACTGGAAAATTGAAAGATGGTTTATATGTGTTAACTGATAATCATGTAGCTAATGCTGTATACTCAAACATAAGGCCACATGATGAGTGCGTTTACCTTCTACACAGACGTATGGGGCACATTAGTTTTCAAAAGTTGAAACAGACATCAAAACTGGTTAATGGGTTGAGGTTGAAACCATGTGACAAATATCTGAATTGTAATGTGTGTAACAAGGAAAAGAGCAAACAAACCCCTACAAATAGGTTAGATGGGTTCAAAACGAAGAAGCCACTGGAAGTAGTGTTTGCTGATCTTATAGGCCCAATGAAGGCTAGTTTAGGGGGAGCTTGCTATGTACTTAGTATAGTTGATCATTATTCCAGGTACGGGTTTTGCTATCTGCTTAAAAACAAGACTGAAACATTTGAGAAGTTTAGGAACTGGATAAGGTTTGCCGAGAGAAAAACAAAGGGAAAACTTGTAACGATAGTCACTGATAATGGAACAGAGTTTGTGAATAATAAGTTTAAAACCATGTTAGATACAATGGGTATAAAACATAAGTGTTCTGCTCCACAACACAAAGCATATACTGAAGAGAAGGGTCAAACTCTGCAAACCATGGTAAGAACCATGTTGGCTGATGCAGGTTTACCGATAGCTTTGTGGGGGGAGGCAATGTTATGTGCTAATAGTCTGCTAAACAACATTGTGAATGTTGTTTAGCAGGGAAAATTCCATACACATTATGGCATGGTAGAAAACCTGATCTGAGTTATATTCACACGTTTGGGTCACCAGCATGGGTGCATATGCCATCACAGTTAAGACAAAAGGGGCAAAGTAGAGCACAACAGTTAATCTTTGTTGGTTACAATGCAAACCATAAGTCATACAGGTTTTGGAAGGAAGGCACAACGAGGATGATTCACAGTACGAACGCAAAGTTCATGGAATATTTAAACTGGGATAAACTGGAGAATGGAAAAGAAATATTTTTTGAGTCACAAACTGAAAATACACATGTAGAGAGGGAAAAAGCAGTAGAGACTACTCAAGAGGAGGAAAGAGAGCAGGAACATATAAAAGTGGAGAGTCCATCCACAAGTCCTGAACTGCCGAGGAGGTCAAAAAGAGAAACCAGGCCACCTGATCGTTATCAGGGGACTATGGTATATCAGACAACAAAGGTTCCTGCAAAATAAACTGAATACCCAAAGGATGATCGGAAGGTGTGGAGAGCTGCAAATGAGAAGGAGTTGAAATCATCGAAGAATCTGGGAGCTTATGAGAAAGTTGCAATACCACAGGGGAAAAACATAATAGATTCCAAGTGGATATATAAAAGGAAGACAGGAAAATCAGGAGAGGTTACATATAAAGTAAGATAGATGGCACAGAGATGTAATCAGTCTGTAACTGATTATGACGAAGCATATGCACAAAGTTTAAAGGCAACTACTCTCAGGGCATCATAAGTGTGAGCAGCTAGACACAAGTATGTAATCAATCACTGGGACGTGGAGACGGCATACCTGCATGCACAGTTAAAGCATACGATATATATGCAAAGGTCAATGGGTTTATGAAGAACAATTCTCACTGTTAGTTGTTAATGAAGAGTATATACGCCGCCCTGCGTCCGTTTGGAGAAGGGTGGGGTATACATTGAATAAAATAAATAAATAAATAAATATGGTTTGATACAATCTGATTTTGAAGAGTAAAGCAGTTATTGCTAGATTAAGGTAGTGAAGTAAGTTGTCCAATTACTGTATATGAGGACAATCAAGCAGCTATACAAATGGCTTCAAATATAGCTGTAAAGACAAGATCAAAACATACTGATCCTAGGTATGTAAATATGAGGGAGTGTATAAAGGATGGAATGGTACAGCTTGTTTACTGTATGTCAGAGATAAATGTGGCTGACCATTTTACGAAGGCTCAAGGAGCAATAAAGCACAAGGAGTGTTGTGATGCTTATGATTTAAGGATGTGAATATATATTGAACAACCCAAGGGGGAGAATGTTAGGATATTTATCCTTATGTTGGGTTGACAATATATATATGCCAGTATTCTTAAAGAGTATATGTAGCTTTAAGAACTATGTTGGATTCTGATTGGCTGTGCTTCTCAGCTCTACCATAAAGGAAGCTCAGGAACACAGTCCGTTCCCTTTTCAATTCCATTTGAATCCTGTGTTTACTGTTTGCCGCCGAGGAGCTGAAGACTGAAGAAGTATTTGTTTTGCATCACTGTAAGATAACTCTGTGTTTGGTGAAGGACTGTTATTGTTTTGAGAAGTTATTCTCACTGGTCGGAAGAAGTATTTTAGTTTCTACAAAATAAAGACTATTTATTTTCTTACTATCACTGTTTTAGAGTTTGTTTGTGGTTAAAGCAACGTATCTCTTTACTGTCCGGTGAATTACACTATTCCGCATTTATTTCTAAACACTGGTTAAGGGACCAGAGTTGTAACACTGGTTCTGAACCCAGAGTTGATAACATTGGTTATGGGCCCAGGCTACGCAGTGTAAATACCGGTTACAGTTATAGAAGAGTTGCTAAACACAACAAACTACTCTGATGAAGATGGCACAAGTCCAGGGTCCAAATTTGTCAGTTATTAGTCGGCCGGATGGCACCAACTACGTTTCCTGGTCCACCAAGTGCAGTTTGCTGTTGCACAGAGAGGGGCTATGGGATGTTGTGGCGAATCCACCGGACGTGACTTCCTGGAGGGAGGATAATGACAAAGATGCCAGAAAACTTGCAGAGTTTAAGCAAAACAACGAAAGGGCATTATGCATCATAGGCTTAACGTTTGATGATACCCAGCTAGTTCATATTCGGGATGAACTTTCTGCTGCAAGATGCTGGGAGAATTTAAGGAGACTGTATGTTCGTGACACTGTGGGAGCACACATACATTTAACCCGAAAACTGTTTAGGACAAAGCTCAGCAAGGAAGGAGACATGTTAGTGCATATTAACTGCATGAAGAACATGTTTCAGGGGTTGCAAGAAAAGGGACTGAATTTTACAGAACAGCACCAGGTGTATATACTACTCTCATCATTGGATGAAAGCTACAATGCTGTAGTAACATCATTTGAAGTGCTGCCTCAACAAGACCTTACATTAGCCAACGTCTCTTCGCATCTGTTAGAAGAGTCAAGATGGCGAGTGGAAAAGCTGTATGGGCCTGGATGGGAAGTAACAAACTCCGACTCAACCCGTCCAAGACCGAGTGGCTGTGGTTCCCGATGTCCCGGTACAACCAGTTGACGCCATCACTGTGAGGACCATGTGACGGCCGTGGCCAGGGGGGCTTTTTACCAGGTTCGCCTGGTACGCCAGTTGCGCCCCCTACTGGACCGGGATGCCCTTCGCACAGTCACTCAAGCACTCGTGACATCCCGCCTAGACTACTGTAATGCTCTCTACATGGGGCTCCCCTTGAGGTGCACCCGAAGACTACAGCTAGTTCAGAATGCGGCCGCGCGGGGAATTTTGGGAGCCTCTAGGCATTCCCACGTAACGCCGCTCCTGCACGAGCTGCACTGGCTGCCTGTGGCCTTTCGGGTGCGCTTCAAGGTGTTGATAACCATCTTTAAAGCGCTCCATGGCACGGGGCCTAGTTATTTGCGGGACCGTATCCTACCCCATACATCCCTTCGCCTGATTCGCTCCCATAGAGAGGGACTTCGGGTGCCATCCACCAGGCAGTGCCGGCTGGCGACGCCCAGGGGAAGGGCCTTCTCTGTGGCGGGCCCAACCCTCTGGAACGACCTACCCCCCGAACGTAGAACTATCACGGACCTCCGCTCCTTCCGCCAACATCTGAACACATATTTCTTCCATCTAGCCGGCTTGGCCTAATCCGCACAATTAAGTCTGTAGACTGAACTCTAAATTGTTTTAATTGGATTTTAATGGGTAAGAGTTTTGGGGAATTTTAGCACAGGGTATTTTGTATTTAATTGGCTTTTAGTATTTATTATTGCTATGTTTTATATTTCCTGTTTTAATTTCCTGTGCACCGCCCTGAGTCCCCTTGGGGAGAGAGGCGTGGTTATACAAATTTAATAAAATAAATAAATAATAAATAAATAAATAATAACAACTTAGAGCTGAGCCAGAAACTGTGGATGTAAATGTAAATGTAAATAACCATGTGTATACTGTAAAATGTTATAATTGTGGGGAAAAGGGCCATATAGCTAAGTTTTCTAAAAGAGGTAAACTACAAAACATGGTTAGATTCCGGTTCCGGCTCCAGCGGCGACGGGCGAGCCTGGGGCTCGCTCGCCGCTTTGTTGCCTTTTCTGCCCCCCCACGGGGGCGAGACATCCGGTTACCGGAGGTCTCCCGTAGGGTCGGCTCGGAGGAGACGTTTCTCCTCACGGCGGTGGGGAGAGCGATCCCCTCCGCGACCTAGGTGAGGAGGAACATGCTGCGGGGGGTTCTCCCTTCGCCAACGGCTGTCGGCGCCATTCACAGCAATGTAGAGGGCTGAACGGAAGAGATCGGAAGGTTTGCCGAGGCTTCAGCTGCGAGGGAGAGTGAGTTTTAAAAAGACTTTTTTTTTTCCTTGCTGCCAGCCGGGCTGAATGGACTGGGAGGGGGGTGTTTGTTTCCAAAAACCCCCCCTCGGACTTAAGCGGCACTTGAAAATGGCTTCTCTGGCAGAGAAAGCGGAAATCTTAAATCCGGACGGTCTCTAACAAGGGAAAGTGGTATGCGGCTACTTGCAACATTGTGTCTAGGTCTGGCTGGTTAAAAATTTTTTTATTTTGCTACTCTCTCCTCTGGGCTCTGAGATGGGCGGTGGAAAGTGGCTTTTCTTTGTCCCTGCCTGACTATTTTAACTATGGAAAATTCCCAGCGTCTCTTTACAAGTGGGACTCTCTCTGGATATTAATGAAGAATTTTTTTTCTTGTTGGATTTGTGATTCCTTTCTGGATTACCTTCGTTATTATAACTATTGAGCTGGAAAATTGTCTCTCTCTTGGTTCCTGAATTTTACAACGTTTCAACCTTGATCTGAACTTTTGGCTCCCGGTTAGTCTCACCAACCCCACCCTGAAAACGCCATTTTGGCTGGCATTGACTTTAACAGTTAATCATGGATCAAGAAACAGCACTGGCAAGTTTAGAACAACGGATGGCTTCTCTTGAAACTGTTATACAAACTTTGGTAAACGAAATTCAGGCCCAGAGGGCTGAAAACATCAATTTCAAGAAGGAGCTATTGGATACAAGGAAGCAGGTGCTGGAAAACACACAGAAGACTGAAGAATTGGAAGGGGGGTTGGTGGGGGTTAAGGGAGAGATTAAAAATGTTACTAAAGAGGTTGGGGAAATAGATGGGCATGTGTCTAGGATTGATATGGAAAGAATGACATATTTTTTGAGATTTCAGAACGTTCTTGAGGAATCTGGTGAATGCCTTCCTGATCTCATGAGTACAATTTTAGCAGACTATTTACAAAAACCTAAAGATGAGATCAGGGGGGACATTGACCTAGCCTATAGAATTAACTCAGCATATGCCAGGATAAATGAAGTGCCTAGAGAGATACATGTGAAATTTGTTAGAAGGTCAACCAGAGAGGTAATCCTGAGGGCGCAGAGAGAGAACCCTTTAATTTACCAACAAAAAACGGTCACTATCTTGAAGCAGATTCCTAGAAAAATTCGAGAAGCAAGGAGGAAACTTTCCTTCTTGTCTAAAACATTGTTTGATCATGGGATTTGGTTCAAGTGGGTGACACCCGAAGGGATGCTGGTGTTCTGGGAAGGAGGAAGAGTGAGGATTAAAACAGTTGCTGAGGCGGAAGCCTTTCTTAAAAAACATTCCTCTGCCCTGGGGGAAGATCCAGGGGGGACGGAGGGGGCCACGGCCCCGCCCGCTGGGGGCCAGGGAGGAGAAAAAGAAGATACAATAGCCAAAAGACTTAGATCGAAAAAATAACTTTGCCTTGATTTTTCTGAACAATTTTGCATAATATCTGTATCTGGATTTTTTGTAAATGTCTGACAGCATGGAACTGAGAATTTAGGTATATGTACTTGCTTTTACCTTGTAGTGTTATGAAAAATGTTTTTTTTTGTTATCTTTTTATTGTGTATTTTGAGGTCTCGGAAGGGCCGACGACTCTGACGTGAATGCTCTCAAAATTTCTTTGTATCCCTTACCCTACCCTATAGAAAAATGTAAAACCAATAAAACTTTTTCAATACAAAAAAAAAAAACATGGTTAGAGAGAGAAAACACAAATGTAATGTAACTACCTCTAGTAAGGCATCAGTGAAGCATGATTTGTGGGTTATTGACAGTGGACCTTCACTATGTATCACTAGAGATAGAGGGAATTTTAGAAAAATGTGTTCATCAAGTCACAAGGTTTTCTTTAGCCAATGGATGGAAGTTAAAAGCAGTTGGGGAAGGAATGGCTAAATGTAAATATGTACAGGAGGAATTGCATATGCTGTATGTTCCTAAGCTAAAGTTTAATTTACTGTCTGTTAAGAGTGCTGGTTAAGCTAGGATATACAGTAACATTCAAGGAGAATGAGTGTTTGATAGAGAAGGGTGGAACCAAGGTTACTGGAAAATTGAAAGATGGTTTATATGTGTTAACTGATAATCATGTAGCTAATGCTGTATACTCAAACATAAGGCCACATGATGAGTGCGTTTACCTTCTACACAGACGTATGGGGCACATTAGTTTTCAAAAGTTGAAACAGACATCAAAACTGGTTAATGGGTTGAGGTTGAAACCATGTGACAAATATCTGAATTGTAATGTGTGTAACAAGGAAAAGAGCAAACAAACCCCTACAAATAGGTTAGATGGGTTCAAAACGAAGAAGCCACTGGAAGTAGTGTTTGTTGATCTTATAGGCCCAATGAAGGCTAGTTTAGGGGGAGCTTGCTATGTACTTAGTATAGTTGATCATTATTCCAGGTACGGGTTTTGCTATCTGCTTAAAAACAAGACTGAAACATTTGAGAAGTTTAGGAACTGGATAAGGTTTGCTGAGAGAAAAACAAAGGGAAAACTTGTAACGATAGTCACTGATAATGGAACAGAGTTTGTGAATAATAAGTTTAAAACCATGTTAGATACAATGGGTATAAAACATAAGTGTTCTGCTCCACAACACAAAGCATATACTGAAGAGAAGGGTCAAACTCTGCAAACCATGGTAAGAACCATGTTGGCTGATGCAGGTTTACCGATAGCTTTGTGGGGGGAGGCAATGTTATGTGCTAATAGTCTGCTAAACAACATTGTGAATGTTGTTTAGCAGGGAAAATTCCATACACATTATGGCATGGTAGAAAACCTGATCTGAGTTATATTCACACGTTTGGGTCACCAGCATGGGTGCATATGCCATCACAGTTAAGACAAAAGGGGCAAAGTAGAGCACAACAGTTAATCTTTGTTGGTTACAATGCAAACCATAAGTCATACAGGTTTTGGAAGGAAGGCACAACGAGGATGATTCACAGTACGAACGCAAAGTTCATGGAATATTTAAACTGGGATAAACTGGAGAATGGAAAAGAAATATTTTTTGAGTCACAAACTGAAAATACACATGTAGAGAGGGAAAAAGCAGTAGAGACTACTCAAGAGGAGGAAAGAGAGCAGGAACATATAAAAGTGGAGAGTCCATCCACAAGTCCTGAACTGCCGAGGAGGTCAAAAAGAGAAACCAGGCCACCTGATCATTATCAGGGGACTATGGTATATCAGACAACAAAGGTTCCTGCAAAATAAACTGAATACCCAAAGGATGATCGGAAGGTGTGGAGAGCTGCAAATGAGAAGGAGTTGAAATCATCGAAGAATCTGGGAGCTTATGAGAAAGTTGCAATACCACAGGGGAAAAACATAATAGATTCCAAGTGGATATATAAAAGGAAGACAGGAAAATCAGGAGAGGTTACATATAAAGTAAGATAGATGGCACAGAGATGTAATCAGTCTGTAACTGATTATGACGAAGCATATGCACAAAGTTTAAAGGCAACTACTCTCAGGGCATCATAAGTGTGAGCAGCTAGACACAAGTATGTAATCAATCACTGGGACGTGGAGACGGCATACCTGCATGCACAGTTAAAGCATACGATATATATGCAAAGGTCAATGGGTTTATGAAGAACAATTCTCACTGTTAGTTGTTAATGAAGAGTATATACGCCGCCCTGCGTCCGTTTGGAGAAGGGTGGGGTATACATTGAATAAAATAAATAAATAAATAAATATGGTTTGATACAATCTGATTTTGAAGAGTAAAGCAGTTATTGCTAGATTAAGGTAGTGAAGTAAGTTGTCCAATTACTGTATATGAGGACAATCAAGCAGCTATACAAATGGCTTCAAATATAGCTGTAAAGACAAGATCAAAACATACTGATCCTAGGTATGTAAATATGAGGGAGTGTATAAAGGATGGAATGGTACAGCTTGTTTACTGTATGTCAGAGATAAATGTGGCTGACCATTTTACGAAGGCTCAAGGAGCAATAAAGCACAAGGAGTGTTGTGATGCTTATGATTTAAGGATGTGAATATATATTGAACAACCCAAGGGGGAGAATGTTAGGATATTTATCCTTATGTTGGGTTGACAATATATATATGCCAGTATTCTTAAAGAGTATATGTAGCTTTAAGAACTATGTTGGATTCTGATTGGCTGTGCTTCTCAGCTCTACCATAAAGGAAGCTCAGGAACACAGTCCGTTCCCTTTTCAATTCCATTTGAATCCTGTGTTTACTGTTTGCCGCCGAGGAGCTGAAGACTGAAGAAGTATTTGTTTTGCATCACTGTAAGATAACTCTGTGTTTGGTGAAGGACTGTTATTGTTTTGAGAAGTTATTCTCACTGGTCGGAAGAAGTATTTTAGTTTCTACAAAATAAAGACTATTTATTTTCTTACTATCACTGTTTTAGAGTTTGTTTGTGGTTAAAGCAACGTATCTCTTTACTGTCCGGTGAATTACACTATTCCGCATTTATTTCTAAACACTGGTTCTGGGACCAGAGTTGTAACACTGGTTCTGAACCCAGAGTTGCTAACAGGCCGTCACATGAGCAGTGGGTGGGCTTTACACCCTCCAAAAGTCTGCTATCTAGGACATTCGAGGGGATCACGTTAAAGCATGCCTTTAGAAATGCTAGCCTGAATTTAATGAAGGATAGCTCAGAGAGGTATTTAGGGGGGGGAGGGTACATCAGGGGAGTAATACCAAGAGAAAATGGGGAACAAGTTCCTGCACCAAGTGCCAAATTCTGTTGTCTTTCAATATCATCCAGACGTTGGGATATCAACGATTTAGCAGCATCAGGGCCAACTATAAAAGCTTCAATGGGGAAGATGCCTAACTTCATAAGTTTGGCGTGGATATTGCGGGCTCAGGCTGTGGAAGTCGTCCCGCCATAAGCACTGTCCTAAATAATAGTCTGGAAGTCTGGCCCACAGGGCTAGCCAGTAGCCAATTGCACATTTCCACAGAATGGTATCGAGCAATGGTATGCCTAATTCCAGATGGATTGCAGCATTACTCACACACGGGGGGACTCCCATTAAACGGCATAAGAACTGGCTTTGAACAGACTCGAGACAGGAAATATTTGCTGGAACCCAAAGGGGAGCGCCATATAAAATGAATGAGCAGGGGCTCGTGGATGCATAAATGTTACCAACGCATCAATTTGTTCAATCGAAATTTCCACAATGTTGCCTACCCACCATTTTTTGTCATAAATGCAGGCAACATAACAACTGTTATGTTCAAATATAGCTGTAAAGACAAGATCAAAACATACTGATCCTAGGTATGTAAATATGAGGGAGTGTATAACAACTGTTATGTTCTGTTCAACACCTACATGAAGCCGCTGGGTGAGATCATCCGTGGTTGTGGGGTAGAGTACCATCAGTACGCTGATGATACTCAGCTGTACATATCTACCCCCGACCACCCCAACGATGCTGTCAAAGTGATGTCTCGGTGTGTGGAGGCCATGTGGCTCTGGATGGGAAGTAACAAACTCCGGCTCAACCCGTCCAAGACCGAGTGGCTGTGGTTTCCGGCGTCCCGGCATAGCCAGCTAGTTCCATTGCTGGTTATCGGGGGCGAGTTAATGGCCCCCGTGGAAAGGGCTCGCAACTTGGGCGTCCTCCTGGATTCGCGGCTGTCCCTGGATGACCATGTGGCGGCCGTGACCAGGGGGGCTTTTTACCAGGTTCGCCTGGTACGCCCTTTCTTGACCGGGATGCCCTCCGCACAGTCACTAAAGCACTCGTGACATCCTGCCTTGACTATTGCAACGCTCTCTACATGGGGCTCCCCTTGAGGTGCATCCGGAGGCTCCAGTTAGTCCAGAATACGGCCACGCGGGGGATTTTGGGAACATCTCGAAGTTCCCATGTAACACCTCTCCTGCGCGAGCTGCACTGGCTACCGGTGGCCTTCTGGGTGCGCTTTAAGGTGCTTGTCACCATCTTTAAATCGCTCCATGGCTCGGGGCCTAGTTACTTGCGGGACCGCCTCCTGCCACACACCTCCCTCCGACCAATTCGCTCCCACAGGGAGGGCCTCCTCAGGGTGCCGACCGCCGGTCAATGCCAGCTGGCGACGCCCAGGGGTAGGGCCTTCTCTGTGGCAGGGCCCGCCCTCTGGAACGACCTGCCCCCCCCGAACTTCGCACCATCACGGACCTTCCCCTCTTCCGCCGCTCACTCAAGACATACTTCTTCCAGCAAGCTGGACTAGCTTAGAATTTAGACCTAGGTACGATAGAGCTTCAGCTAAATTAGAAAATGGTTGACAGGTTTTTAATTGGGAATTTTAGCATAGGTTTGCAATTTAATTTCTTTTTAATTTATTGTATTTTTAAAATCTATTTATTGTGGTCTTAATTTCCTGTGCACCGCCCAGAGTCCGTCTCAACGGAGATTGGTGCGGTTTACAAATCGAATTAAAAAAACAAAAAAAACCTGGGAAATATGTCGGCCAATTTTAAATTTGGATCAACGGTATTGGACATTTTGGCCACAAAGTTAATCTTGTCATTTGAAACTTTGCTGACATAATAAAAATCTCTTGCCTTGTCTATAGTATTCAAACAATATCGCGCCCCTTCATATCTGAATATAACACCCATTGGAGCATCCCACCTGTACTGTATCCCTCTTTTCTTCAGCTCCTCCACCAAAAAACCAAAATCCCTTCTGAGCTTCAGGATAGTTGATGGAAGTTCCTTAAAGACACCAATCCGTTTTCCAGCTATGTGGAGAGAGGAGTGAAAAGACTTCTGCAGAATATCATTTCTGAGGTTTCTCTCAGTAAAATATATCACAACATCTCTCGGTAGAGATTTTTATTATGAAATACTGAAGACGCCCCCACGTATATCTATACCAACACTAGTAGATCTGGATGGTTCAGAGCAAGATATTGAGATGGAGCAGAAACAATTTGGAAAAGAGATGGAAGAACATACTCAGTTGGATTCCCCTGGGCTTTTTTTAAGCCCTACTCTGGAGGAAATGTCGAAGACTGCTATAGGGGGATCTGTTGGAATGCCAATACGTAAATCAGATGAGCAATGTGAAGCCAGGTCTAGCACCAGACAAATTGAGAAACCGCAGAAGCAGAGGAGGTCTCAATCTCGGCGAGTTAAGAAAGACAAAAGGATTAAAGGACGAAGCAATTAATCAATCTAGATAAAAATATACAGATCTCTGCAATGCTGGTTGTCTTGGATGTGGAAACTTTTTCAGGGTTGAAAATTGGAACCGGAGCATTTGCAGTGGATCTGGTTGTTACCCTATCACGATCTTGGAACTTTATAATCCTGATGAAAAGTCACTCGGGGGTTACCTATGTAAAGGGTTGTTGTTTTTTTGTTATTTATGGGGGCAGCTGCTTAAACTGGTATTACAAACAGCTATGGATGGAATGGAAGGAGACCTGAAGAGTTGGACTTATGAACATTGACGCGGAAAGGACTAATATTATGTTAGTGTTCTGGGGAAAAACTTGGGTCGAACTTTGAAATTTTCTTGCAATTTACTGTATCCTTCATGTAATAGGATCTGAAATTTTCCTATATTATTTCTGTTTCCTTTGTGAAGAGAGAAGTAACTTTGCTTTTTTCAAATATTAGAGTAATCTTTACATTTTTTTGTGTTGTTAAGTGGGCAATTAAGCAAATGGAGAGGGGAAAAATAGTAAACCTTTTGAATCAGGAAGGATGTAAACTTAAGCTAGGATATATGGTTTAAGTTTTATAAGTGTTAGGTTATATGATATGGTATTTAGATCTTAAGAATTATTTTCTATGTATTTTAATGTTCAACTAAAAGGGGGTGTTTATGTTGAGTTTGTTATAAGGTTTCTAATGGATTGATTATATACAGAATAAATATCAGATTAGGAAGTATTATGTAGCTTTTAGGTAAGAATGCTTTGATTGATAGGTGAATAGAGTAAATAATATTTGGGATGCTTGGAATTATTAGAGTGGTGTATAGCGGAAGTCAGGGGGGTGGGTTTGAATGGGAGGTGGGGGAGGGCTAGGGTGGAGGGCGGGGTAATATATATGTATGATTAATCTAGAGAGGGGAATAATGGGATATGCCTTTTTTTTTTTTTCTTAAAGAGAAATTTATATTATGTTTTTTATATCTTTAATTAACTTAGAAGATGGTGTTAATGGGATATTAATATACTAAGAGAAACTTATATTGTGTCTGCTGGGAGGCGAGGGGGTATAATATCTGAATGAGAAACTTATTTTAAGATGGGGTGAGGGGGGGTATAGTATTTGTATGTGATTTATATTACATGTCGGGGGGGGGTAAAAAGGGGGAAAATTTGTGTGAATAAAACTTTTTCAATAAAATAAAAAATAAAAAAGAAACTTTGCTGACAGAAATCAAATTTGAATCAACTGGCACAAACTAGTGATGATCTCTTGTGCCAGCTATTGTGCTGCTAACTTTCCATCTTTCTTCATGCAGCATCCTGCTTTCTTCGATTTCTTCCTTCAGAACGTATGTATATTTAATTCCGTGAATGTTTCTGTCGCAAAAGTTGAACAGATCTGTCGGTGTCAGTATTTGGTTGGTTGATGGTTGCTGGAGGCTGGCGCAATGAGGCGTTGGTAACAATTATGCATCTGCGAGGCCCTGCTCATTCATTTTATAGTCCTGCCTTAGGCATAAAGCCAGCTAGATGAGCTTGGGCTCAGTCACTTTCTCATAGCCTCTTTTAGGCTATGGCAATCCACATCTTAAAAACATTGCCAAGAAAACTGCACGGATTTGTCCAGGCAGTCTCCAAGAATTGGAAATGATTGAAAAGCAGAGGGAAAAAAATAGAACATGGCAAATTCAGCCATCTATATAAATAAAAAGTTAACTATGAGTTTGTTCAAAACCGCTAATCTCAGAAACTACTGCACCAATCGCTACCAAATTTTCACACAACGTTCCTTACATGTGCAGCATCAATGATATGTACAGATTGTGTGGATGGCACACCGGTGCCAGGTACATGCCACACAAATGTAAAACTGCAGCTCTTCTGTATGTTTCCCTCACTCGCCCCCCTGCCCTTCGCGGCCCCTGCCCCCTGGCTGCTTTTCAGCTCACGTCACTTGCACGAGCAGTGGAGCGGTCTGCATCATATCCACAACAGTCGCCTGCTCAGCGGCCTCCCTCTCCTCCGCCGCCCCCCTCTGCCAACTCCCCCCTCCCACAAGGCCGCTTCCGAGTCAGCGGCCTCTCTCCTCTCTCTCTAGGTAGGTAGGTAGAGGGAGAAATACCGTAGGTAGGTAGGTAGAGGGATAGAGAGAGGGAGAAATACAGTAGGTAGGTAGGTAGAGAGAGGGAGAAATACAGTAGGTAGGTAGAGGGATAGAGTGAGAGAAGGAAAAATACAGTAGGTAAGTAGGTAGGTAGAGGGAGAGAGGGAAAATACAGTAGGTAGGTAGAGGGATAGAGAGAGGGGGGGAGAAATACAGTAAGTAGGTAGGTAGGTAGGTAGGTAGGTAGGTAGGTAGGTAGGTAGGTAGGTAGGTAGGTAGAGGGATAGAGGGAGAAATACAGTAGGTAGGTAAGTAGGGAGAGGGAGAGAGGGAGAGGGAGAAATACAGTAGGGAGGGAGAGGGAGAAATACAGTAGGGAGGTAGGTGGAGAGAGGGAGAGGGAGAAATACAGTAGGTAGGTAGGTAAAGAGAGAGAGGGAGAAATACAGTAGGTAGGTAGGTAGGTAGAGGTATAGAGAAAAAGAGGGACAAATACAGTAGGTAGGTAGGTAGAGGGATAGAGTGAGAGAAGGAAAAATACAGTATGTAGGTAGGTAGGTAAGTAGGTAGGTAAAGGGAGAGAGGGAAAATACAGTAGGTAGGTAGTTAGGTAGAGTAAGAGAGGGAGGGGAGGGAGAGGGAGGGGAAACCAAGGCAGAGAAGGAAGTGGGTCACTGAGAGGGTCTATGAGGGGAAACTTTCATTTAACCAAACTTGGCCACAGCAACACGTGGCGGGTACAGCTAGTTTCTTTTATATATTTCTAAATATATGACAAGTTAAATAGGTGAATCATTTTATGAAATTCTCTTAATCGATGTAGAGTCTTAAGAACCATCAGTAGCAAACAGTGGGATAAATATGTGCTGTCCCCTCACACACCACAGGTATATCCAGCAACCAAAATCACCTTATATCCAGCAGCCAAAATCACCAGCCTCAGGAAGGATCAAATGAAATGGAGTTAAAGGGCCCCAACTTCAATCCTCTTTGTCTCTGACTCCCCCCTTGTTTCCAGCAGCTCCAGTCACAGGCCTCAGGAAGTTTCAAATGAAATGGACTTAAACGGCCCCTACCTCAGTCACTTTGTCTCTAATTGACTCCACCCTTATATCCAGCAGCTCCAATCAGAGGCCTCACGAAGGTTCAACTGAAATCAAGTTAAAGGACACCAACCTCAATCTCTTTGTTTCTATCTGTCTCCCTGCTTGTATCCACCAGGTCCAAACACCAGTCTGAGGAAGTGGCAAATGAAATGGAGTTGAAAGGCTCTTTCCTCAGTCCTCTTTATCTCTGTGACTCCCCCCTTGTTTCCAGCAGCTCCATTCACCAGTTTCAGGAAGGTTGAAATTAAATGGAGTTAAAGGGGCACTACCTCAGTCCTCTTTCTCTCTATGTGACTCCACCCTTGTATCCAGCAGTTCCAAACACCAGCCTCAGGAAGGTTTAATGAAATGGAGTTAAAGGGCCCCTACCTCAGTCTCTTTGTCTCTATTTGACTCCCCGATTGTATCCAGCAGCCAAAATCACCAGCCTCAGGAAGGTTTAATGAAATGGAGTTAAAGGGCCTTTAGCTCAGTCCTCTTTGTCTCTCTCTGACTCCCGCCTTGTATCCAGCCGCTCAAATCACCAGGCTAAGGAGGGTTCAAATGAAATGGCGTTAAACGACCCCTACCTAAGTCTCTTTGTCTCTATTTGAATCCCCCCTTGCATACAGCAGCTCTAGTCACCAGCCTCAGGAAGGTTTAATGGAATGGAGTTAAAGGGCCCCTACCTCAGTCTCTTTGTCTCTCTGATTCCACCCTTATATCCAGCTCTCCCAATTACCAGCCTCAGGAAGGTTTAATGGAATGGAGTTAAAGGGCCCCTACCTCAGTCCTCTTTGTCTCTATCTGACTCCCCTCTTGTATCCAGCAGTTACAATCAACAGCCTCAGGAAGGTTCAAATGAAATGTAGTTAAAGGGCCTCTACCTCAATCTCGTTGTATGTATCTGACTCCTCCCTTGTATCCAGCAGTTCCAATCATGGGCCTCAGGAATGATTGAAATGAAATGGAGTTAAAGGGCCTCTACCTCAATCTCTTTGAATCTATCTGACTCCTCCCTTGTATCCCGCAGTTCCAAACACCAGTCTGAGGAAGGTTTAATGAAATGGAGTTAAAGGGCCCCTACCTCAGTCTCTTTGTCTCTATTTGACTCCCCGATTGTATCCAGCAGCCAAAATCACCAGCCTCAGGAAGGTTTAATGAAATGGAGTTAAAGGGCCTTTAGCTCAGTCCTTTTTTTCTCTGACTCCCCCCTTGTTTCCAGCAGCTCCATTAACCAGCTTCAAGAAGGTTGAAATTAAATGGTGTTAAATGGGCACTACCTCAGTCCTCTTTCTCTCCATGTGACTCCACCCTTGTATCCAGCCGCTCAAATCATGAGGCTAAGGAGGGTTCAAATGAAATGGCGTTAAAGGACCCCTACCTAAGGCTCTTTGTCTCTATTTGACTCCCCCCTTGCATACAGCAGCTCTAGTCACCAGCCTCAGGAAGGTTCAAATGAAATGGAGTTAAAGGGCCCCTGCCTCAGTCTCTTTGTCTCTCTGACTTCACCCTTATATCCAGCAGCCAAAATCACCAGCCTCAGGAAGGATCAAATGAAATGGAGTTAAAGGTCCTTTAGCTCAGTCCTCTTTGTCTCTCCCTGACTCCCGCCTTGTATCCAGCCGCTCAAATCACCAGGCTAAGGAGGGTTCAAATGAAATGGCGTTAAACAACCCCTACCTAAGTCTCTTTGTCTCTATTTGAATCCACCCTTATATCCAGCTCTCCCAATTACCAGCCTCAGGAAGGTTTAATGGAATGGAGTTAAAGGGCCCCTACCTCAGTCCTCTTTGTCTCTATCTGACTCCCCTCTTGTATCCAGCAGTTACAATCAACAACCTCAGGAAGGTTCAAATGAAATGTAGTTAAAGGGCCTCTACCTCAATCTCGTTGTATGTATCTGACTCCTCCCTTGTATCCCGCAGTTCCAAACACCAGTCTGAGGAAGGTTCAAATGAAATGGAGTTAAAAGGCCCCTACCCCAGTCACTTTGTCTCTAATTGACTCCCCCCTTGTTTCCAGCAGCTCCAGTCACCAACCTCAGGAAGGTTCAAATGAAATGGAGTGAAAGGGCCCCTACCTCAGTCCTGTTTCTCTCTCTTACTACCCCCTTGTATCCAGCCGCTCAAATCACCATGCTAAGGAGGGTTCAAAAGAAATGGAGTTAAAGGGCCCCTACTTCAGTATCTTGGTCTCTATCTGCTTCCCCCCTTGTATCCAGCAGCTCCAATCACCAGCCTCAGAAAGGTTCAAATGAAATCGCGTTAAAGGGACTCTACGTCAAACCATTTTGTCTCTCGGACTCCCCGCTTTTATCCAGCAGCTCCAGTCACAGGCCTCAGGAAAATTCAAATGAAATGGAGTTAAAGGGCCCCTACCTCAGTCATTTTGTCTCTAATTCACTCCCCACTAGTATCCAGCAGCTCCAATCAGAGGCCTCATGAAGGTTCAAATGAAATGGAGTTAAAGTAACCCAATAGGAATTTGAGATACAAAGATCTTTTAGATGTTCGGGGGAACCTAACGTCTCGGGAGGAGTTACGCACTGAGGGAATTGAATTAGAGTGGTGGTTATATTTACAGATGAGCTCAAGATTCAATAAGGATAAGCAGGAATTTGGAATAGATATATCACCACAGGAACTAGATAAGATCGTTTGGGGTGATAATATTAAATTTATTTCTAAAGTTTACAAATTTTTTTGCTCCATAAGATGGAAGGGGACCCTGTAAAAGGTACTATGATTGCTTGGGGGAAGAACGTTGGCCGAATGATAGAACCAATGGAATGGGAACAAATTTTGGGCCAAAAATACTAAACTCACATTAGCGATGGCATTTAAAGAAAACATTTACAAAATGATTTATAGATGGTACCTGGCCCCAGCAAGGATTTCCAAAATGTTCCCTGCTACATCTGACGAATGTTGGAAGTGTGACTCTGCCAGGGGCACCTTCTTTCACCAGTGGTGGACCTGCCCAAAAGTTAAAAGGTATTGGACTACTATCAAAAATTGGTTGTCAGAAATCACAGGATTTGATTTTCAATTGGACCCAGTTATATTTCTTTTGGGGATAAAGCCAAGAGAAGTACCTAAAGATGCTTGGTACTTATTAATACACATCACAACAGCGGCACATATGACATACGCGCAATATTGGAAGTCAAAGGAAATCCCAACGAACCAACAGGTCCTAGATAAGATTCTACGATGTGCAGAAGCGGACAGGATGACATATATTCTTAAAGGGAAAAGTGAATCGCTTTTTAATAAAAGTTGGGATTTCTGGTACCTATGGCTGGGAAACAGAGTGTCAGATTTTAATGGGAGTAGTGGTTAAGTTCTGGTTAATAGAAATAATTATTACAATGATTTTTAAAAAAATCTTTTTCTCTATATAAATTCTGCTCTTTTTAGAAGTGTAGGAGAAATATTGAGAATTAGGGATTTATAAGACGACTGTAAGATGTGTATAAGATCTATCAGCTTGGGATGAATTAGACTAAAATTGGAGGAGGTATTAAACTCCTCAGTCTTTGTTCAATGTTTATGTGAATTATTGTTCAATAGAAATTTATTTTAAGGGAAAAATATATATTAAGTTTGGATTGCTGAAACGCCACCCCCAGAAACCATCAGAGAAAATAAATAAGCAAAGGCAACAACGGAAAGGGGAGAGACGAGGAGGGAAAGGAAGAAAGGGTAAAGTAGAGAAAGTAAGGGTGGGGAATTAAGAGTAGGAGAGAGGATAAGAAAGAAGAAAGGAGAGAAGGAGAGAGGAAAGAGAGGGGAAAAAGGGAGAAGAGAGGAGAAATGAGAGGAGGAAATATGAAGGCAGAGAAGGGAGCTTCAGAAGGTAGGAGTAAGGCTGTTGCAAAATAAGATGGAGACACAGGGTGGCAAGAAAGCGATCCAAACTGTATTATACAGTATATTTGTAAGAATGTGTATAGATATTAATGATGAATAGATAAATGTTAAATAGCATTTATAAGAATGTATATCAATGAATGTTTTTGAAATGGGAAAAAATAAAAAAAACTATTCCCCCAAATGAAATGGAGTTAAAGGACACCAATCTCAGTCCTCTTGGTCTCTATCTGACACCCCCTTGTATCCAGCAGGTCTAATCACCAGCCTCAGGAAGGCTCAAATGAAATGGAGTTAAAAAGACCCTTCCTCAGACCATTTCAACTCTCTGACTCCCCGCTTGTATCCAACAGCTCCAATCACCAGCGACAGGATGGTTCAGATGGAATGGAATTAAAGGTCCTTTACCTCAGTCACTCTTTGTCTCTCTGAATCCTGCCTTGTATCCAGCAGCTCCAATCACCAGCTTCAGGAAGTTTCAAATTAAATGGAGTTAAAGGGACTCTTCCTCAGACCATTTAGACTCTCTGACTGCCTGCTTGTATCCAGCAGTTCCAATCACCAGCCTGAGGAAGGTTCCAATGAAATGGCATTAAAGGACTCTTTCCTCAGTCCTATTTGTCTCTATCTACTCCCCCCTTGTATCCAGCTGCTTAAATCACCATGCTAAGGAGCGTTAAAATGAAATGGCGTTAAAAGACCCCTACCTAAGTCTCTTTTTCTCTAATTGACTCGCCCCTTGTATCCAGCAGCTCCAATCACCAGCCTCAGGAAGGCTCTAATGAAATGGAGTTAAAGGACCCCAACCTCAGTCCTATTTGTTTCTGACTCCCCCTTCTTTCCAGCAGCTCCAATCATTAGCTTCAGGAAGGTTCAAATGGAGACGCGTTTCCGGTTTTGGAGGCGACGGTCGTGTTTTCTACATGCCCGCCGCTGGGTTTTCTTGACGGGCGCCTTCGGGGGCAGGGGGGGGCACGAAGAGCCCCCCCCTCCGTAAGGGCAGTTGCGGTGAGACCCCCACTTTGACGGCGGTCGGGGTGGGGGGCGTCCCGCTGCGCCCTAGGAGCCAAGAAACGGAGTGCGGGGGGAATGTTTTCCTCTTCGCTGAAGGAGCCGGAACAGATGGAGGATTTCGCACAGGAGCAGAAATACCGGGGTTGAATGGCTGCGCCGAGACTCCGGATTAGTTACATATGGAATGTGAGTTACTTATCTTGATTTTCTACATTCAATTTTTGAAAAGAAGAAATAGAGGGGGGAGTTAGAGAAACCCCCCCCCCCTTGGAAACAAAAGCGGCATTTGGAAATCGCCCCCACGATCGGGAGAGAGTGAAAGTGACATCCGATTGACTGTTAGTAAAAGGAAATGTATCATTAAGCAAGGAATTGCTGTAAAAACATTCCATCTGAGTCTTGTTACAACTACAATGAACTTGTTACAAACTTTCACTCCTTTCACCGCTGCCAGTAAGGCGGAAAGATGGCGCTTCTTTGTTCCCAGAAGAGAAAGTTTTTTGATTATAAACATTCCTCCAGCTTAACAAGATAAGCAAGAATAACATAAAATATATTAAAAAAACCCTACTCTAGTGACTTTCAGCGTTCTCTCCTATTGTGAAACCTTCTGGGTTTTTTTTCTTTTGGACAATACAATTTGATTTCTTCTCTGGACTTTCTAAAAACATTTTGAACTTTAATAAGGCTTTGTCTTTGTCTCAGACTTCACGGACTGCCTGCGCACCGACGCCATTTTTTTCAAAATTCTTTTCATAAAGACTTAAAACTTTAATCATGGCAACAAGAAAGCCCCCACCTGGCAAATCATCTTCAGCACCATCGTCTACAAAACCAAGCCCTACGTTACAGACAAAAATCACCACAATGCTGCAGAAGGAAACAGAAGCAGAGGAACCTAAATCAACATCGGTAGACGAGATGTTTCAGAAAATAATGAATGAAATACAACAAATTCGGAAAGACAACTTAAGCACAAGATTGGAATTGTTGGAGGCACAAAGAGAAATAACAAATAATAAACAAAAGATTGAGGGGTTGGAGGGAGGGGCAGTTGGGATGAAGGAAGAGATAAAAGACTTTAAAAAAGAACTTACAGATGTTACTGATCATATGTCTAGAATTGATTTTGAACGTATGTCTTTTTTTTTAAGATTTCAAAATGTCCCAGAGTCAGATACAGAGAATTTAAAAGAATTAATGGCTACGATCTTAGCGGATTATACAAAAAAAAATAAAGAACACATCTGGGGGGACATTGACCTGATATACAGAATCAATTCAGCATATGCCAGGATAAATAATGTACCCAGAGAGATACACATTAAATTTATAAGAAGGTCAACAAGGGATGAGATCCTGAGAGCACAAAGAGGGGGGCCTTTGATATATCAGCAAAACGAGATAGCCATATTGAAGCAAATCCCGAAAAAAATCCGAGATATAAGAAGGAAATATTCTTTCTTATCGAAAAAATTACATAACAAGGGGGTTTGGTTCAAATGGCTGATGCCCGAAGGAATGTTGGTGTTCTGGGAGGGAGGAAGAGTTAGAATGAAAACAGTGGAAGAGGCAGAGGCCTTTCTTAAAAAATATTCCTCAATCCTAGATGACGAAGACACGGGAACGGGAGGGGCCGCAGCTCTGCCTGCTGGTAGGGTGGAAGAAGAAACAATAGCAAAGAGACTCAGATCACAAAAATAATTTTTTCTTGTGTTTTTTTTTATGTACGGTAATTCCTGTAAGGATGTTAATAGAAACAAAATAACTGAATGTATGAGATTTTTGATTACGAAACGTATGACTTAAAATGTATGTACCCCTTCCTATTTTTTCTATTTTCCAATGAATTTAACCTCGAAAGAAGACTCGGAGGTGGACACCAAACCCGATATGGAAGCTCTAAAATATTGTTAAAATACCCTATTTACCCCTTTCCTTTCATAAAATCGTAAAACTAATAAAATTACTTTTTTTAAAAAAAAGGAAGGTTCAAATGAAATGGAGTTAAAGGGCCCCTACCCCAGTCTCTTGATCTCTATCTGACTCCCTCCTTGTATCCAGCACCTCCAATCACGAGACTCAGCAAGTTTCAAATGAAATGGAGTTAAAGGGGCCCTAACTCAATCCTCTTTCTCTCTCTGACTCCCCGCTTATATTCAAGAGCTCCAATCACCAGCGACAGGAAGGTTCAAATGAAATGGAGTTAAAGGGCCTTTACCTCAGTCCTCTTTGTCTCTCTCTGACTCCCCCCCTTGTATTCAGCTGCTCAAATCAGCAGGCTAAGGAGGGTTTAAATGAAATGGCGATAAAGGACCCCTACCTAAGTCTCTTTGTCTCTAATTCTTTCTGTGCACCGCCCTGAGTCCCACCAGGGAGATAGGGCGGTATATAAATCTGAAAAATAAAAATAAAATAAATAAATTGACTCCCCCCTTGTATCCAGCAGCTCCAATCACCAGCCTCAGGAAGGTTCAAATGAAATGGAGTTAAAGGGACTCTACTTCAGACCATTTTGTCTCTCAGAGTCCCCGCTTTTATCCAGCAGCTCCCGTCACCACCCTCAGGATGGTTCAAATGAAATGGAGTTAAAGGGACTCTACCCTAGTCTCTTGGTCTCTATCTGACTACCCCGTTGTATCCAGCAGCTCCAATCACCAGCTTCAGGAAGGTGCAAATGAAATTGAGTTAAAGGGCCCTTTTCTCTGTCCTCTTTGTCTCTATCTGACTCCCCTTTGTATCCAGCAGCTCCAATCACCAGCCTCAGGAAGGTGCAAATGAAATGGAGTTAAAGGGCTCTTTCCTCAGTCCTCTTTCTCTTTGTGACTCCCCCCTTGTATCCAGCAGCTCCAATCACCATCCTCAGGAAGGTGCAAATGAAATGGAGTTAATGGGCCCTTACCTCAGTCCTCTTTGTCTCTATCTGACTCCCCCCTTGTATCCAGCCGCTCAAATCATCAGGCTAAGGAGGGTTCAAATGAAATGGCGATAAAGGACCCCTACCTAAGTCTCTTTGTCTCTAATTGACTCCCCCTTGTATACACCAGCTCCAATCACCAGGCACCGGATGGTTCAAATGAAATGGAGTTAATGGGCCCTTTCCTCAGTCCTCTTTGTCTCTATCTGACTCCCCCCTTGTATCCAGCTGCTCAAATCACCAGCTTCAGGAAGGTTCAAATGAAATGCAGTTTGAGGGACTCTTCCTCAGACCATTTAGACTCTCTGACTCACTGCTTGTATCCAGCAGTTCCAATCACCAGCCTTAGGAAGGTTCAAATGAAATGGAGTTAAAGGGCCTCTACCTCCATCTCTTTGTATCTATCTGACTCCTCCCCTGTATCCAGTCGTTCCAAACACCAGCCTGAGGAAGTGGCAAATGACATGGAGTTAAAGGGCTCTTTCCTCAGTTCTCTTTCTTTCTGTGACTCCCCCCTTGTATCCAGCAGCTCCAATCACCACCCTCAGAAAGGTTCAAATGAAATGGAGTTAAAGGGACTCTACCTCAGACCATTTAGTCTCTCTGACTTCTTGCTTGTATCCAGCAGCTCCAATCACCAGCCTCAGGAGGGTGCAAATTAAATGGAGCTAAAGGGCCACCACCTCAGTCCTCTTTGTCTCTATCTGACTCCACCCTTGTATCCAGCAGTTCCAATCACCAGCCTCAGGAGGGTGCAAATGAAATGGAGTTAAAAGGCCCCCACCTTAGTCACTTGGTCTCTAGCTGACTACCCCGTTGTATCCAGCAGCCCCAATCTCCAGCCTCTGGAAGGTTCAAATGAAATGGAGTTAAAGGGCCTTTACCTCAGTCCTCTTTGTCTCTCTCTGACTCCCCCCTTGTATTCAGCTGCTCAAATCAGCAGGCTAAGGAGGGTTTAAATGAAATGGCGATAAAGGACCCCTACCTAAGTCTCTTTGTCTCTAATTCTTTCTGTGCACCGCCCTGAGTCCCACCAGGGAGATAGGGTGGTGTATAAATCTGAAAAATAAACATAAAATAAATAAATTGACTCCCCCCTTGTATCCAGCAGCTCCAATCACCAGCCTCAGGAAGGTTCAAATGAAATGGAGTTAAAAGGACTCTACTTCAGACCATTTTGTCTCTCAGAGTCCCCGCTTTTATCCAGCAGCTCCCGTCAAAGGCCTCAGGAAGATTCAAATGAAATGAAATGGAGTTAAAAGACCCCTACCTCAGTATGTTTGTTTCTATCTGATTCCCCTCTTGTATCCAGCAGCTCCAATCACAGGCCTCAAGATGATTTAAATGAAATGAATCTAATAAAATGAAATTCAATTGTGAAAAAAGTAAGGTTCTACATTTAGGCAAGAAAAACAAAATGCACAGGTACAGTATAGGTGGTACCTTGCTCAATAGTAGCAACTGTGAGAGGGATCTTGGAATCCTAGTGGACAACCATTTAAATATGAGCCAGCAGTGTGCAGCCGCTGCCAAAAAAGCCAACACAGTTCTAGGCTGCATAAACAGAGGGATAGAATCTAGATCACGTGAAGTGTCCATTTTAAGGGGGGGTAAGAAGGTCATTCAACCAGAGTGTCATTCTATCAGGAAAGTGTGTGGGAGGGGTAGGTATGGCAGGAGCCGGAGACCAAATCAGTTGTTGGGAGCGCGCAGTCGCTGTTTACAAGAGGTTGCGCGCTCCGATCTCCATGGCTCTTCTCTCAACCCAGGAGGTCAGAGTTCCCAGGGCCGGGGCTCGAGGCTGATGCTGCTCAATGCCAGGTCCGTTATCAACAAGGCCCCCCTCATCCATGATTTGGTATTAGAGGGGGAGCCGGACCTGGTAGGTGTCACGGAAACCTGGCTGGGTCCCGAGGGGGGGTGCCCCTCGTGGAAATGTGCCCGCCAGGCTACCGGGCATTCCATCAGCCACGAGTCCTATGAGGGAGGATCTAGCTCCGAGGGAGACCGCTGTGCCGCAGATCGCCGGCTGTGAGGCCTTAGGTATGAAGTGGGGCCTTGGGAGGCAGTTGGGCTTGCTGATTGTGTACCTGGCTCCCTGCTACGTCTCACCAGCCCTGCCCGAGCTCCTCGAGGTGATAGCCGAGATGGCAGTTGAGACTCCCAGGCTTTTAGTCATGGGGGACTTTAATCTGCCATCGGTAGGCGAAACCTCTGAGTTAGCTCGGGAGTTCATGGCCTCCATGACAGCCATGAACCTGGCCCAAGTAATTCAGGGCCCCACTCACACCGGAGGCCACACGCTGAATCTTGTCTTTATCTCCGGCCAGTGGAGGAGTGATCTGGGATTAGGGGACTTAACGATCACCCCCCTGTCATGGTCAGATCACTCTCTCCTTCGACTAGACTTCCCAACCGCTACACCCCACCGTGGGGAGGCGGAACCGGATATTCCACAATGGTTCCGCCCCAGGCTCCTGATGGATCCAGAGAGATTCCAGATGGAGCTTGGGCCAATACTGGGAACCCTGACCCGCGACTCGAATGAGGTCCTGGTGGCCACCTGGAATAACACGGCCACTGGGGCCCTGGACCGGGTCGCGCCCTTGCGGCCTCTCACGCGTCGCCGATCTGCCCTGGCCCCTTGGTTCTCCGAGGAGTTGAGGGCATTGAAGCGACGCAAGAGATGCCTGGAGGGTATTTGGAGATCCACTCGCGCCGAATCTGATCGAACACACGCTAGGTCCCACTTAAGGACCTACCTCATGGCAATAAGGGCGGCGAAACGTAATTATCTCGCTGCCCTTATCGCATCCGCAGATAACCGCCCTGCCGCCCTGTTTAGAGTAACCCGCTCCCTTCTCCAACAGGGGCCGCGGGAAGCTCCTTCACAGGGTCGTGCAGAGGAGTTCGGTCAATATCTGCTGGATAAAGTCGCTCAGATCCGGAGCGAGCTGATCTCCAATGAGGTAGATCCGGGCGGGCAATCGGGGGCAGGTTTTGAGACCGTTTTATGGGAAGACTTTGACTTTGTGACTCCTGATGACATGGACAGGTTGTTGGGACGACTGAATGCTACCACATGTTTATTGGACCCGTGTCCCTCCTGGCTAGTACTGGCCTCCCGGGAGGTTACACGAGGCTGGCTCCAGGAGATAGTGAATACATCTCTGAGTGAGGGGTCTCTTCCGGCCACCTTGAAAGAGGCGGTGGTGAGACCCCTCCTCAAGAAGCCCTCCCTGGACCCAGCATTATTGGCTAACTACCGTCCAGTCTCCAACCTTAGCTTTCTGGCTAAGGTTGTAGAGAGTGTGGTAGCTCAACAGTTCTCCCGACACCTGGAGGAAACCGTCTATCTAGACCCGTGCCAGTCCGGCTTCCGTCCCGGGCACAGCACGGAGACGGCATTGGTCGCGTTGGTAGATGATCTCTGGAGGGCACGGGACAGGGGTTGTTCCTCTGTCCTGGTCCTATTAGACCTCTCAGCAGCTTTCGATACCATCGACCATGGTATCCTCCTGCACTGGCTGGAGGGGCTGGGACTGAGAGGCACTGTATTGCAGTGGTTCTCTTCCTACCTCTCTGGCCGGTCACAGTGTGTACTGACAGGAGGGCAGAGATCGACCTCAAGGGCCCTTTTATGTGGGGTACCTCAGGGCTCAGTTCTCTCACCCCTCCTGTTTAACATCTACATGAAGCCGTTGGGTGAGATCATCCGTGACTTTGGGGTAGAATACCATCAGTACGCTGACGACACACAGCTGTACATTTCTACCCCTGGCCACCCCAACGATGCCGTGGAAGTGCTGTCTCGGTGTCTGGAGGTCGTGCTGCTCTGGATGGGGAGGAACAAACTCAGACTCAACCCGTCCAAGACCGAGTGGCTGCGGTTTCCGGCATCTCGATATAGCCAACTAACTCCATCGTTGGCTATCGGGGGCGAGTCATTGGCTCCCGCGGAAAGGGCCCGCAACTTGGGTGTCCTCCTGGACTCACGGCTGTCCTTAGACGGCCATGTGACGGCCGTGGCCAGGGGGGCCTTCTATCAGGCTTACCTGATACGCCAGTTGCGCCCCTTTCTAGATCGAGATGCCCTACGCAAGGTCACTCAAGCCCTCGTTATTTCCCGCCTAGACTACTGCAACATGGGGCTCCCCCTGAGGTGCACCCGGATGCTCCAGCTAGTGCAGAATGCAGCCGCACGGGGGATTCTGGGAGTCTCTCGTTACTCCCACGTAACACCTCTCCTGCGCGAGCTGCACTGGCTGCCTGTGGTCTTCCGGGTGCGCTTCAAGGTCGTAGTAACCATCTTCAAAGCGCTCCATGGCTCGGGTCCTGGTTACTTGAGAGACCGCCTCCTACCACATTCCTCCCTTCGACCTGTCCGCTCTCACAGAGTTGGCCTTCTCAGGGTGCCGTCAGCCGGTCAATGCCGACTGGCGACCCCCAGGGGAAGAGCCTTCTCTGTGGCGGGTCCGACACTCTGGAATGACCTTCCCCCCGATATCCGCACCATCACGGACCTACGAATCTTCCGTCGGATGGTAAAAGCTCATTTCTTTCATCTAGCCGGCCTGACATAGATTAGGGAATTTTAATTTGTTATTTATGGGTTTTAACTATTTATTCAATTTTAGCACAGCTGTATTGGTTTAATTGTTTTTTAAATTTTGTATATTGTGGGGTTTTACCTTTCTGTGCACCGCCCTGAGTCCCTTTTTGGTGAAAAGGGCGGTATATAAATTGAAAATAAAATAAAAAAATAAAAAATAAAAAGTGTTAATGCCACTGTATAGTGCCTTGGTAAGGCCACACTTGGAATACTGCATACAGTTTTGGTCGGCACGATGTAGAAAAGACGTGGAGACTCTGGAAAGAGTGCAGAGAAGAGCAACCAAGATGATTAGGGGACTGGAGGCTAAAACATATGAAGAACGGTTGCAGGAACTGGGTATGTCTAGTTTGATGAAGAGAAGGACCAGGGGAGACATGATAGCAGTGTTCCGATATCTCAGAGGGTGCCACAAAGAAGAGGGAGTCAAACTATTCTCCAAGGCACCTGGGGGCAGGACAAGAAGCAATGGGTGGAAACTAATCAAGGAGAGAAGCAACTTAGAACTAAGGAGAAATTTCCTGACAGTTAGAACAATTAACCTCTGGAACAGCTTGCCTCCAGAAGTTGTGAATGCCCCAACCCTGGAAGTCTTTAAGAAGATGTTAGATAGCCATTTGTCTGAAATGGTATAAGGTTCCTGCCCACGCAGGGGGTTGGACTAGAAGACCTACAAGGTCCCTTCCAACTCTGCTATTGTATTATTATTATTGTAAATGGAGTTAAAGGGCCCCTACCTCAATCGCTTTGTATCTATCTGACTCCTCCCTTGTATCCAGCAGTTCCAATCACCAGCCTCAGGAAGGTGCAAATTAAATGGAGTTAAAGGGCCCCTACCTCAGTCCTCTTTCTCTCTCTGACTCTCCCCTTATATCCAGCAGCTCCAATCACCAGCCTCACAAACGTTCAAATGATAATAACTATTTGTGGTAACAATTGAAAATTAGTATTGGAATATGTTGTATACTCCATGGAATATTAATGGTAACTTGAGCACACAATGCTCAATAATAGCGATGTACTTAGTTATGTTTGATGGATAACCTGTGATTTTAATCCTAATTGTTAGAACTAATGCACAAAAACTTTTAACCAAACGACATGCTTGATGAAATTGAGGAAAGTATTTTATATGTGTTGTTTTGTTTTTGTTTGTTTTAAAAATAAAAAATATTCAAAAAAAAAAGGAAGGTTGAAATGAAATGGAGTTAAAGGGCCCCTTCCTCAATCTCTTCCACCGACATATTTTGGCCAAAAGGGGGGATTGTAGAAAGTTACCACCCACTCTTCTCCTAGAAGAATGAAATACTCTAAAAAATAATAAAAAGGCAGAATATTTTTTTTTATTGAAAAAGTTTTACACAAATTTCCCCCCTTTCCCCCCCCATATATACAATATAAATCAAATACACATGCTGTACCCCCCCCTCTTCCCCGCCAACCTAATATAAATTTCTCACAGAATAACATTATCCAATTAACCCCATCTTCTAAACTAATTATGCAAATCTATTTCCTTCCCCTAACCACCCTAACCCTCCCCCACCTCCCATTCCCACCCACCCCCCTGACTTCCACTATACACCACTCTAGTAATTCCAAACAACCCAGATGTTATCCTCTCTGTTCACATTATACCCCTTATTTATCTCCTTATCAGTCTATTCGCTCTTACCTAAATTATCTAATTGCTACCTAATATAAAAGTTCTCTCTTCCAACCTTTTACTTAAACAATAAGATACATACAAGATAATTTCTTAAGCTCTAAATACCATCTATAAAACATTTTACAAAAGTTCTCCCTTAAATTCTACATTCACAATTTAACCCATATTTTTCCTTATTAATCATTTCAACTTCCATTCGTTATCCATAAATCCAGCTCTTAATTATCAATCTACTCATTCTTACCTAAAGGCTACAGACCCATCGTAAGCACCCAAACCTCCAACATTTTAATTAAAACATTAGAATACATACATAATAATTTCTTAAAATCTACATATCCTCTATAAAACATTTTATAAAAATTTTCCCTTCCAACATTTTAGTTAACCATTGCGATACACTCTTTAGGATCTAAATACCATCTATAAGATATATTATAAAAGTTCTCCCTTATATTCTGTATCTATATAAATTTAACATTTAACATTCAATTTAACCCATATTTTTTCCCCAAATCTCTAACATGAGAATAATCATTTCATCATTGTTCATAAATCCAACTCTTTGATCCTCTTTCCATCTCATCTGTAACTATTTATAATATAACTAGTTTAAAATAATTCCTTCTTCCAACAGTTATTCCAAAATTCTCAGTTACCAGCTACCCCCATCAGTAAGAAGCACATCTTTATATAAACAACCCCCAGGTAACTTTTCATCTGAATTATTAAATTCAAAAAACGTAATAGGGTAACATCCAACAGTTATTCCAAAATTCTCAGTTGCCAGCTACCCCCATCAGTAAGAAGCACATCTTTATATAAACAACCCCCAGGTAACTTTTCATCTGAATTATTAAATTCAAAAAACGTAATAGGGTAACAACCAGATCGGCTGCAAATGCTCTAATTCTGTATTCCTTTTGCCTTATAGCTATACCACTTAAGGAATTCGAATCCCAAATTATGTTCAAGACTTCTAAGATTAAAATAAATGACAATGGAGATAATAGACAGCTTTATGCTGTACCTTCTTATCTCTCAAAACTCATAAACAAATTTCCATTAATAATAAGTTATGCATTTTGTTATTAATATATTGCTCCTATCACCTATCAAAACCAAATCCCCATAATCATTTTTTTCCAAAGTCTTGATTAGAAAGTTCCAGATCATTCGCTCAGCGGCCTTTTCCACATCCGAAAACCAGCACTGCAGAGATCTGCTTATTTTTGTCTAGATAGTCGAGTAAATCTATGAGTTGCCTTACATTCTCCTTCATATGTCTACCTTCGATAAATCCTGCTTGATCATGATGAATTACCTCTTAAATAACCGGCATCAAACTGTTGGCATACTTAACAGAAATTTTTTAGTCTGTAATCAAAAGAGATATTAGTCTATAATCCTCTAGGTTCTTAGGACCATATCCTTAGGTATCAGCAATATAAAAACCGCTTGCCATGAGGAAGATGTTTTGCCTCCTTGCTGTATTCTTTCTCCACCAAACTAATCTTCAATCCTGTTCCTCCCTTGGCTTCTACTTGCTTCTTTCTTTTATCTTTCTTAACTCGGTGGGTTTGGGGCCTCCTCTGGTTCTGCATTCTTTGAATTTGTCTAGTGATAGACCTGGTTTCACGTTTCTCATCTAATTTAAGCATTGGCATTTCAACAATTCCATCTATAACAGTCTTTGGCGATTCCTCCAGAGTAGAACTTAAAAGATGTCCAAGAGAATCCAGCTGAGAGCCACCTGCAGCACCATAGGTTTTCTTTTCTTTTTGCAGCTGTATTTGTTCTTCTATCTCTTTTTCAGGCTGCTTCTGCTCTTCAATCTCCATATCTATTGGTGCAGATGTACATAAAGGTGTGATGCTTGCCTTCAATACTTCATAATAAAATTCTTTTGCTTTATCTAAGGTATTCAAACGATAACTCACACCTTCATATCTTGGTATAATACCCATTGGAACATCCCACCTATATTGTATCTGTCTTTTCTTCAATTCTGCTACCAAAAATCCAAAATCCCTTCTAGACTTTAACATCGCTGGTGGTAACTCCTTAAAAACACCAATCTGATTTCCATCTATTTGAAGAGCAGAATAAAAGGACTTCTGCAAAATATCATTTCTAAGTCTTCCATCAATAAAATATATAACCACATCTCTTGGTAATTGTCTTTGTAGTGCTGCTTGTGAATTTACTCTGTAAATTTTATCAATATTAAAAAAAATCACATCAGAATCATCCAATTTCAGTAATGCATCGGCACAAATTCTCCTAATATCTTCTGTAGGATTCTCCCTTATTCCCCTCAGTCTGATAGCAGATTCCATCGATCTAAATTGCAACATAATTATTTCATTATCAATCCTTTGTATTTCTCCAGCAAGTTTCGCAAAGTTTAAATCAGATTCTTTCATTTTAGTTTCCAGGTCCAAAGCCAGCTGTTCAATTTTATTATCCACCTTAATCACATCAGATAAACCCTTAGCTATTATTTGTAAAAAAAATTCAAGCTGTTCATATTTATCCATATTATCCTGGACCACTTCCTTAATTTCTTTAAGTTCTTTACCTATAAAGTTTTTCAAATCCTGAAGACTTATTATCTCTATCTGCTGTTGCAGGGCTGTGCCAGCTGGGGGACCAACTTGCTTCATTGCCATGCTTGTAAAACAATCTTCTTCCCAGGTTTTCACAAAATACTCTTCAAAATAGACCAAATTATATATTAGCTGACTTTTTCTCTTACTTGCTATCTCCTTTTGCTTTCCGCCAGAGTAGGATACTTTGTAACAAGCTGGAATACACAAACCGGTTAACTTTCATTTCCTTTTCACTGGAGAACACCACTTTCGTTTCCTTTCTGCTTTCTGCTGAAGATTAACGCCATCTTAAGTCCTTTGTTCTAAATGCTTTGTTCTAAATCCGTAGCATTCAAGTTTAAGACTGCTATTATTCAGTAAATTCACAGACTTTGAATACTTGCGATTAAGACGATTAGAACAAGGTTTTTTCTTGGTTTGTTTGGAGTGTGGATTGAAGGTTGGGAACCGATGCCTTGCTTCGCTATTTTGTAGCGAAGTTTCCCAGACGTCCGGAGCGGATAGCTGCCTGAAGGGGGGGTCCTACCTTGCTCGCTCCCCAGAGGAAAATAAACCCCCTGGGGAGCCCCGCAAGGGACTCTACCCAAACGGCGCTGGCTCTCTCACAAGCTCCTTGGGAGCTTGGAGTTTCTGAGGCGTTTTTGATGGTTTAAAAAACGCCTCTACAGGCGACTGGGTTGGCAGGCTTAAGAAAACCTGCCGGCGGCGACCACAGCCCAACTGGGAGTCAAAAAGGCAGAATATTATACTTCCATGGATGAGAAAAGGAGATACATGCCCCTGGAAAGTAGCCTCCATCTTTGTTAAGAGCCCCAAAAGGATGTGCCAACCTATCTACAAGAGAAATGACTGGGCCACTCTATCTACAAAACAAAAGACTTTCACCCTCAGGACATTATAGGATTAGCCCTTACTCAAGATCCAAACCAGGGACTTCAGATTGTATGTCTGGTGCCTTTGGAAACGAAGACCACAACACCCACAACCCCGCTTTCAGCTTTCTACATCGGAAGGTCCAATTTCAGACCATAGAAATCCTGAAGGGGTGGTAAATTTAAGGGGGACTGCCGTGCAGGTTGAGGAGAGCCGCACCTCTCCTCCCTGACTTGGAAAGCCCCCTCATCTGAAGATGAAGAGCAGCAGCAGCCAAAAATGGCCACCATGAAGCCAGGGACAGCCTGAATACCCAAGACTGTGCTGGAGTGGAGAAAGTGAATGGAGTGTGATCTAGGTGAGAAAATACTTTTTATTGGAAGTTGACAACTGAAATGCAAGGGGGAAGCATATTTAAAGCTATTTGTTGAAGCTGTGAATGGGCACACAGGAAAAATACTGGAGAATTGAAGAAGGAAAAAAAATGCTTTTTAATTAATAAATAGAAACTTGGTTCCTCAAAGCTAAAAGACATGCTATTGAGGGCATTTTAAAATGCTGGAATTAAAGTCTCAAATTCCTCTTTACAAACATTGCTCAATTATTGGATTTATAATTTAAAAATAATTGAAATTGGAACTGTTAACAGTATCACAGAGAGGTTGAAGCAGACAGAAGCAAGAGTGCCATCTGCTGACAAAAAGGGAAATATGCAAGCTTGGAAATAACTATTCAAAGAGACTGGAAATATCTGTTAGACACAGACCTAACACAGTTGTGTCCCTTCCTAGATCGGGATGTCCTGCGCACAGTCACTCACACCCTTGTCTCTTCCCGTCTGGACTACTGCAATGCTCTCTACATGGGGCTCCCCTTGAAGAGCACCCGGAGACTCCAACTAGTCCAGAATGCGCCTGCATGGGTAATTATGGGCGCGACATGACGCTCCCATGTAACACCTCTCCTGTGCGAGCTGCACTGGCTTCCGGTGGTTTTCCAGGTGCGATTCAAGGTGTTGGTTACTATCTTTAAAGCGCTCCATGGCTTAGGACCTGGGTACTTACGAGATCGCCTTCTGCCACCGAGAGCCTCCCACCGGGCAGTACGCTCCCATAGAGAGGGTCTCCTCATGGTGCCATCAGCTAAACAATGTTGACTCGCGACACCCAGAGGGAGAGCCTTCTCTGTGGGAGCACCTGTCCTCTGGAACGAATTGCTCCTGGAATTAAGAACTATCCCTGACTTACGCACCTTCCGCCGTGCTCTCAAAACCTTTTTTTTCCAACAAGCTGGGCTGGCATAAAAATGAATTTTAAATTATGAATTTTTATTAATTTTAATCAGGGTTTGTTTGGTTTTTTAATTTTGAGGCCAAATTGTTTAATGTTTTTTAAAAAAACTTTAATATATCTGTTTTACTTTGGCTGTACACCGCCCTGAGTCCTTCGGGAGTAGGGCGGTATAAAAAACTAATAAAACCTAAACCTAAACCTAAACCCTACTCTAAGTCCACTAGAGATTTGATTATTAACTAGGAACTTCAGTTAAGAGCCCCTAGACATCATTGGATAGTATTAAACATATAAAGTAATTTGAAGGGGCGTGGATAACCTCCTGATGAATTTAAATTGTTTGAACTGATTATTGATGAGACATTTAAAATTGTGACTTGGAAGTTTGGCTTTTTGAATTAATGAGTACTGGACAGTGGGTTAAAAAAGATATAGACTAAACACAGACACAATACAAGATGGAAGTGAGGGGAATCTAAAAGGAATGGAGCTTTTTCAAAGCATTAAGGAAATATTTGACCGTATAGAACAAAAACTGGAAAATATAATACAAAAAATAATGGACAATGACCAGGACAATGAAGAAAGAATGGAGCCACCAGAAGGAACAGAGAGGAAAACGGAGAGAAATCATCAAGAAGATAACAAGGAGGAGATGTTACCAAAACTAATGGTGATTAAGGAACTAAAAAATGGGGAATATAATGTAAAAGACCTAAAAAGGGAATGGGAGGAACAGGAAGAGAAGTGGGGAAAAGAGATAGAATGTGGATAGTTCTGGAATTAGACAGTGGGAAAGGGTAGAGATGGGAGAAAAAGTTAGTTTGCATAGTCAAATAGAGGGAGTAAAAGGCTTAAGGGACAAATATGGGAGTAAAACTAAAAAGAAAATAAGACTAAAGGTTCGGATGCGGGTATGAGATGATGGATAAGGGAAAATAGAGTAAAAGGCTATTTTGTGAATGTATTTCAATAATGTGTATTAATATTAGAGTGATATGGGTTGGGCAATTATTGTAGCAGAGTGATAGATATCAGGATAATATCTTAATATAAATAGATGTGAAGAATTGGGAAAATTAGATTTTGAATGACTGTACTATTAAATATGTACAAAAATATGAATTGCAGTGAAATGTTAGAATTAAACAATGAGTGATTAGGTGTGTGTGTGTGTGTGTATGTATGTATGTGTGTATGAACTAGAAGGAACATGAATAGAAGTACTTTAAATGTATAAATGATTGTGATTGGTACTAAAACTGTATATGGAGATATTGAATAATGGAAGAATGAAGGATGAAATTTTGATTTAATTAAGGAAATATGAATAACAAAATAGGTGAAAAACACATCTTTGAATATTATAGCGATATGAAAGGGGGGGGGGGAAGTTAAAATAAGGATAGAAAATATAGGAGAATAATAGTAATTATATATTAATATGTTAAGATATACAAAAGGACAGAAAGAAGGTTTGGAAATGAAGGGTGATAGTAAAAGGCATGTATAAATAATATAAAATAATGGAAATGAAATGTAATATTTAGGAATAATAAGACTATGTTTATGTGTACTGAAATGTATGTTACCCAGTTACCACACCATTCACTCATTGATATGTGTAAATAATATAAAAAATAAAAATTTGATTGAAAAAAAAAGATCCAAATCAGGATCCCATTAAGCCATAATGGGAATTGCCCAAAACGTTTTCAGAACACAACCCTCTTCATTACATCATCGCCCAGCAAGATTCAACCAAGCCTGGGACTCAAGACAACCTACAAAGTGACCCCTTCATGGCCCCATGGGAGTATGACAACCAATCAGAATACATGTTCTTAGACAGGAACAGGAAGCTACAAGGCGGGGCCCAAGAGAGAGTATAAATCCCCCCCTCTCTCTTCCATGGGCTCATTTTCCCAGAACCCCAAAAATCCATGTGGTCCTGTCCACCATTAGACCATCTTTCCAAACAGTCTCTGTGTTTCCAGTGTCTTTCTCCCCCACTTGGAACTGAACCCAGAGGGACATTTCTTCCAACACCCCCATTCCTGCTACCTTCAAGCAATAATACAATCTCTACTCACCATTATTTCCTTCTCAACTCCCCCCCCCTCTCTCTCTTGCTCTCTCTCTCTCCATCTCACACACACCTACACACCAGTGGTAGATTTTCATTTTTTTTACTACCAGTTCACTCATGCGCTCTTGCTACACACACACACAGACTGCCTTGTGTGTGTGTGTGGGGGGGGGATGGGCCCTTTGAGAAAAGGACAGAGGCCTTAGGAAAGGAGTTGGATTGTATATAGCCCATTTAAGAGTTAATGAATACTGTCAGGGCTGCTAAAATTACATGAGACAGAGCCAAGGAGAAGCTGAGATCAATGGGTATATTCAATTCATTGAGATATTGCCAGCCAGCAGAGATTATGCTTTTAACCCCCCCTGATTTTGGCAGTACACAGGCAAAACCAGAATAGGATGGGTTGTTATGAAATATACTCATGTTTCTTTTATAGGTTCAGGGACAACTGGGGTAAAAAAAGAATTCCTCTCTTAAAATATCCATTTGTCCTTAATACAGGCAAAATTTTAAATCTGTCAATGACCTGAAAGAGCTGTGATACGAAGCAGAAGTGCACAATAAAAACCAAATCTGAAAGTTCCCCAAATCCATTTAATTGGAATAAAGAACATTCACATTAATTCAGAACCCAAGTTGGACTAAGAATGGAGAATATAACTATACTGTGCCACAATTGTTTTGCAAACTCAGATGGCTGTTTTTTTTTAATGCTATTGACTATTCCTGGCCATGCACAGGTTATATTTGCTGATTTTCCAAAAACTGCGATTTGAAACTGTACTGTATTTATTATTGAAGCTTTAGGTAATTCTTGGCATTTGGCATTTTTATTTCTTTATTTACTTACTTTTCCCATTTCTCTTTTGAGCAAAATTTTCAAAATGCCAGCTGCCAGTAAGTATACTATGACTATAGTATAAGCCAGAGGTGGGTTGCTGCCAGCATTACTGCCGGTTCACTTCACATGCTGCTCGCTTTGCTTGTGTGCGCCCCCACCGTGCATTGCTTGCCCATGCGCAGTTGCCTGTCAATTCTTCTGCACATGCACAGAACATTATAAAATGAGTAAAAAATATGCCCACAACAGCATGGGCAACCAGGGGACCGATTTGGGGGGGTGGCCAGCCGGCCATCCCTACCGATTCAATGACCCAGTCCCAATGTCCACTACCGGTTCGCCTGAACTGGTGCGAACCGGTAGCAACCCACCTATGGTAAAAGCGCAACGTAGTCTGGATTTCTGGATCCTGAGTTTCTACTTTGATTCCACAATCCACATTTAGATTTGGCTCACTTTTTAAGAAAAAAAAGATTATGGGGAGAATTTTTCAAAAGTTTGTATTGTAACAAAATGTTTATTAGAATTCTGGGAAATATTTTCACCACATGTCAGCCTCTGCTTTTGCCTGCATAGCCTGACATGTTGAAACGGGGGGAGGGCTGGGGTTGCTAAGCTACTAAGGGGGCAGGAGGGAGAGAGACAGCTACAGTTGTTATCACATCAGCTAACGGACTGCATTCCATTCTGATGATGACCCTGGGAAGGAACTGCACCTGATGTCGTGGCTGACTTTGCATTGGACAATATGCTGGGGTCAAAGGGGGAAGGTTGGGTTATGCTTTGTTACGTATGTTGCGCGCCTAAATGTTTCATTCCTTGCTTGACTTTCGCTGCAGTCTCATCATTTTCAGTAAAAGTAGCCTTGAACCTTCTAAATGAAGTCAAGTGTGTTCTTTCTTGATTTATGATGGAAACAGTCATGACAAAAAAGCAAGGAATGGGCTTCCGGTTCCGGCTCCTGCGGCGACGGGCGAGCCTAGCGCTCGCTCGCCGCTTTGTTTCTTCTTCTGCCCCCCAACGGGGGCGAGACTCCTCTTGTTTGAGGGTCTCCCGTAGGGCCGGCTCGTCGGGGGGCGCGCCCCCCACGGCGGTGGAGGAAGCGGCTCCCGGCGCGGCTCAGGTGAGGGAGAACATGCTAGCGGGGGGTTTTCCCTTCGCCCAAGGAAGACGGCGCCATTCACAATTATGAGGAGGGCTGATCGGCTCAGTCAGAAGGACTCCCGAGGCTTCAGCTGCGAGGAGAGAGTGAGTCTTTAAAAAACTTTTTTTTCCTGCTGCCAGCCAGACTGAACGGACTGGGAGGGGGGTGTTTATTTTTTAAAAAAAACCCCTCGGATTTAAGCGGCACGTTAAAATGGCTTCTCTGCAAAGGGAAAGCGGAAACTTTCACTCCGGACGGTCTCTAACAAGGGAAAGTGGAATGTGACTTTTTGCAACATTGTTTCTAGGTCTGGCTGAGTTTAAAAAAATTCTTTTTTTGCTACTCTCTCCCTCTGGCTGAGATGGGCGGTGGAAGTGGCTTCTCTGTGTCCCTGCCTGATTATTTCAACTAAGGAAAATTTCCAGCGTCTCTTTGAAAGCAGGACTCTCTCTGGATTTTTGGAAAAAAAAATTTCTTGATGGATTTGTGATTTCTTCTTTGGAATACCTTCGTTATTACTATTTGCTGACTTGGGAAATTGTGTCTCTTTTGGTTTCTGAATTGTTTGCAACTTCACGGCCCTGAACTGAACTGAGCTCCTGATCTGCCCCACCAGACCCACCCGGAAAACGCCATCTTGGTGGCAGTGACTCTAACTTTTAACCATGGCACAAGAAGCAGCACTTGTAAATTTGGAACAAAGGATGGCTTCTCTTGAAACCTCTATGCAGACTTTGATATCAGAAATAAAGGCCCAGAGGGCTGAAAATAGTACTTTCAAAAAGGAACTATTGGATACCCGGAAGCAAGTGTTGGAGAATACACAGAAGAATGAAGAATTGGAAGGAGGGTTGGAGGGGGCTAAGGGAGAGATTAAAAATGTTTCTAATGAGGTGGGGGAAATAAATGGGCGTGTGTCTAGGATAGATATGGAAAGAATGACATATTTTTTGAGATTTCAGAATGTTCTTGAGGATTCTGGTGAATGCCTGCCTGATCTTATGAGTACAATTTTAGCAGACTATTTACAAAAACCTAAGGATGAGATCAGGGGGGACATTGACCTAGCCTATAGAATTAACTCTGCATATGCCAGGATGAATGAAGTGCCTAGAGAGATACATGTGAAATTTGTTAGAAGGTCAACCAGAGAGGAAATCCTGAAAGCGCAGAGAGAGAAACCTTTAACTTATCATCGAGAAACGGTCACTATCTTGAAGCAGATCCCTAGAAAAATTAGAGATTCAAGAAGGAAATTTTCCTTCTTGTCTAAAACCTTGTTTGATCACGGGATTTGGTTCAAGTGGATGACACCTGAAGGGATGCTGGTGTTCTGGGAAGGAGGAAGAGTGAGGATTAAAACAGTTGCTGAGGCGGAAGCCTTTCTTAAAAAACATTCCTCTGCCCTGGGGGAAGATCCAGGGGGGACGGAGGGGGCCACGGCTCCGCCTGCGGGGGGCCAGGGAGGAGAGAAAGAAGATACAATAGCCAAAAGACTTAGATCAAAAAAATAACTTTGCCTTGATTTTTTCCTGAACAATTTTGCATAATATTTCTATCCGGACTTTTTGTAAATGTCTGACAGCATGGAAGGGAGAATTTAGGTAAATGTACTTGCTTTCAACTTGTAGTGGTATGGAAAATGTTTTCTATGTTAACTTTTTTAATGTGTATTTTGAGGTCTCGGAAGGTCCGATGACTCTGACGTGAATGCTCTCAAAATTTCTTTGTAACCATTACCTTATCCTGTTAAAAAATGTAAAACCAATAAAACTTTTTCAATATAAAAAGCAAGGAATGTAATTAACTCGTCTCTGAGCTAACCGCTTCAGCAGCGAGTGAGAAAATAAAACCTTCAAAAATGTCAGACGCGGGGAAAGAAGATTTACTGGGAGCCACGGCCGCAAATACAACCCCGCTCCCCCCTCATCCACCCTCCGTTTCCAGTCCAGATGTCCAGCAAGCCGAAGACAGGTCAGTCGTTGAACTTTTAAAGGATCTTAGCCTGGGAGGTGAATCTGAAGATAAATCAGTTCGTCACCGATGGTCAGAGGGAGTGGGCAGGAAAGGAATGTTTGAAGAAACCCCTTGGGGAGTAACTACTAGACACAGGTGCCAGATGAGGAATTTCTACTAAGGCAAGAAGCCCAAAAGCTAATTTCAAAAGCTGATAAGATGAAACGCAGCAGGGAGAGAGAGGGAAAACGCTCCCCCGACCCTCTGGGCGAGTTGTTACCAAGGAGAGAGGAAGAGAAACCCCGAATGGGAGGAAACCTGGCAGAGAAAGATGAGCGTACACAGCGGCTAGAGACAGCCAGGGCAGTCCCCCCCCCCAACACCGAAGGAGGGAAGAAAGTCCTAGAAGGGAAGCAGCCCCGCCACCCCCACCCAGAATGACCACTGTTCCTCCATTGGGAGTTAAATTTGGAGGTGAAACAAAGGAATTAGGAATTTTCCTGCTGCATGTCAGCAATTATATGAGACAAGCTGCAACTGATTTACCAAGTGATGAAGCTAAGATTAGAGTTGTTTGCCTGGCTTTAGAAAAGAAAGCGGCAGATTGGGTCGTGTCCCTACATAACGATAACTCCCCTCTGATGAGAAATTTCGACAGATTTATGTTCGCCCTCAGAAGGCGATTCGAAGACCCTCACATAGAACGACAGGCCCGCTACGAATTAAGGACATTACGCCAGAATAATCAGCCAGTCCAAGAATATTCCCAACGTTTTCGGGAATTGTCTATTTACATGAGGGGTTGGAGTGAAACCGCTCTTATCGACATTTTCATTGAGGGTTTGCATCCTGATCTATATCATAGCTGTATCAACAGAGACAACCCGTGAACGCTCGAAGATTGGTACGACTTGGCTGTTGATGTAGAACTTGATTTACTCAGACATACTAATATGCATTCCACTGATAGAGGTTTTAAAGCCCACCCACCCCGTCGCGACAGCGTCAGAGAAGGGTGGGGTGGACCCCACAACAAACCCCGCAGTACAACTTGTTTTAAATGCGGGAAGGATGGGCATTGGGCAAATACTTGCAGAATGGCATCGAGACCCCGCCCCAAGCCAGCCAATGAAATGGGCAAAAGCACCAGGAGACCTGACCTTCGTACCAGACCAGCTATGTCGGGAATGGAGCCACTGGACCTAACCTATGGCACACCAGGGGAGGAGCCGAATGACTGGGAGAAGAAGGCCGAATCTGACGAGGAGACGGATAAACACTGGGTGAGTTCCCGGTAAGGCCCCATGACTATTCCCCTTAAACTGAAAACTCCCTCTAGTAGCCATTTCTCAGAATCATTAGCCCTCTTGGATTCTGGGTGTTCACGCTGCCTTATAAGCCAAGATCTAGTACAAACACTAGGAATTCGCCTTAAGACTTTGAAAGTCCCTATCGCATTTTGCCAAATGGATGGTTCGGTCGCGGGGGGTGGTCCAGCACAATTTGTTACAGAACCTATTGAGGTGACCATTGGCAATCACCATAGAGAAACCCTTCATTTCATTGTTGCCCCTATTGCAGATAACCCAATTATTTTGGGATTAACATGGCTAAGAAAGTGGAACCCAATCATAGATTGGAAAGAAGGGTGGATACGTCTTCCCCTAATTTCCCCACCACCACCTATGACTATGGACCCCACCCCAACACCCATTGACCACAGTGAAAACGTAACAACGGACCAAGTGGCAACCATTTTGGAACACATACCAGGGGAGGAAAAGATACCTAAGGAATATTGGGATTTGAAGGAAGTTTTTAGCGAGAAATCTTCTGATAAACTACCACCCCATCGCTCCACAGACTGTACCATTGATTTCCTCCCTGGAGTACAACTACCTAAACCACACATTTACTCCATGACACCAGGAGAAATGGTGGAATTGCGCAAGTTTATTGACAAAAACTTAGCAAGAGGGTTCATTGAACCTGCTAGACCTCGAGTGGCGGCCCCTGTTATGTTCAGGGAGAAGAAAGACGGCCAACTCCGCCTAGTGGTAGACTACAGGAACTTGAACACGATCTGCGCTGAAAATGTCTACCCCCTCCCCCTCATGAAGGATATGCTGGCCAATCTGGCGAGAGGAAATTTTTTTACAAAACTAGATCTCAGAGAAGCTTATTATAGGATTAGAATTAAACAAGGTGATGAATGGAAAACAGCTTTTAATTGCCCATTAGGTTGTTTCCAATTTAAAGTTCTACCATTTGGTCTGCAAGGTGCACCAGCGGTTTTCATGCAACTGATAAACAAAGTCTTACATCAGCACCTGTACAAAGGCGTTATCGTATATCTGGATGATATCCTTATTTACACGGAAACACGTGAAGAACATGTAAAGCTTGTCCGTTCAGTTTTGCACAAACTAAGGGCGGCAGAACTATATGCTAAACTCTCAAAGTGTGAATTTCATCAAAGCAAGATCGATTATCTCGGATACCGCATTTCATCAGGGGGTATTGAGATGGACCCTGCTAAAGTGAAGGCTGTAACTGAGTGGGCCCCGTCTCGCACTCGTAAACAATTGCAAAGTTTCTTGGGGTTTGCAAACTTTTACCGCCAATTTATCCCCTCTTTTGCCAGTATTGCTCTACCGATTACGAACTTACTTAAAACAAAAGGTGATGATAAACCACACCCTAATAAACCCCTGCACTGGTCTATGGAATGCCAAGCAGCCTTCGAAAAACTTAAACGCTTATTTGCAGCAGAACCAATTTTGAAACACCCAGACATAAATGCCCCTTTTGTCGTACAAGCTGATGCCAGCGATGTGGCGCTTGGCGCAGTTCTACTCCAATACAACTCCAACGGGGAATTACAACCTTGTGCTTATACCTCTCGTAAACTCTCAGATACGGAAAGAAGATGGGCTATTTGGGAAAAAGAGGCTTTTGCAGTGCGGTGGGCCCTCATGACTTGGCGACATTTCTTGGAAGGAGCGTCCCACCCGTTCGAGGTATGGACTGATCATAAGAATTTGGAATCTCTCCGAACTCCTCGCAAACTTTCTCCTAAACAAGTCCGGTGGTCTCAATATTTCAGTCGTTTTAATTTTTCCATGAAATATATTCCTGGAGGACAAAACTTTATGGCAGATGCATTATCACGCCTCCCTCAGTACAATTCCTCTAAACTTACAGTAATCCAGCCTGTCATCCCGGGATGTGACTTAGCTGCTCCGGTAACCACTCGCAGCCATTCTACTCTGCACACCGAGACCCCTCCCGAATTGATCTCTAAAATTAAAGAGGAGCTTCAAACTGACAATGTTTGCTGCACATTGTGGAGACTGTACTTTGCGGGATGACTTGCCCTGGATGGGTTCTAAACTTTATGTCCCGGCTAAACTCCGTACCTTAGTACTCCAGAGGGCGCACGATTCTCGTCTCGCCGGTCATTTTGGTTTCGTGAAGACCCTACACTTACTTAAGCGTCAATTCTGGTGGCCTGGTATGAAAAAAGATGTGGAATCTTACATTGCTAGTTGCCCAGTTTGTGCTGCTTGTAAACGCCCCCCGGGCAAACCTCAAGGTCTCCTCCAGTCTGTAGCACGCCCGGAGTCTCCTTGGAAGGAGATATCTATGGACTTCATTGTGGATCTCCCTAGTAGCCGTAGTTTCACTGTCATATGGGTGGTTACTGATCTGTTTTCAAAACAGGTTCATTTTGTCCCGTGTTCTGGCATCCCATCGGCCAAGGCACTAGCAAAACTTTTCCTGAATCACATTTATCGCCTACACGGAGTTCCTCGACGTATTATTTCTGATAGAGGAGTTCAGTTCACTTCTCGGTTTTGGAAGGAATTCTTGAAGATGATTGGCTCCTCCCAAGGATTAAGTTCCTCCCACCACCCGCGGACGAACGGAGCTTGTGAGAGGGCTAATTCCGTTTTGGAACAATATTTGCGATGTTTCATTAATTACCAACAAGACGATTGGGCTGACCTCTTAACCCATGCTGAGGTGGCTTATAACAATTCCGTTCATAGCAGCACCGGTATGACTCCCTTCAAATTAATCTATGGTCAAGACTTTGTGCCTATTCCTGAGTTACCTCACGAGTCTCCTACCGTTCCCTCTCTCTTGGATTGGAGTACTAAGATGTCGTCATTTTGGCCGGTGGCGCGAAAAACGCTCACCAATCTCATAAATTGTATGCTGACAAGAAACGAATTGTCCCTCCAGATTATAAAGTTGGTGACTGTGTTTACCTCTCTACCAGATTCTTGGGGAGCCCCCAAAAATGTAGGAAACTGGGCCCGAAATATATTGGACCTTTCCCCATTGTTAAGATCATCAGCTCCGTGTCAGTCAAACTGGATTTACCAAAAACGTATCGCCGCCTTTACCCGATTTTCCATGTCAATCTGTTGAAGCCTGAACACACATCTTATCTTCGGCCACCACAATCTAGACCCCCGCCACTGTTATTCATTTCCGGTGAACCCCATTACGTAGTAAAAGACGTTTTAGATTCTAGGGTGTGGAGAAATAAAGTTCAATACCTTGTGTCGTGGAGGGATTTCCCTCCCTCCCATACCGAGTGGGTGGATAAACACCACGTTCGAGCCCCTAAACTGCTTAAGAAATTTTATGCTAAATATCCTAACAAGCCTTAACCACTGTTATGTTTTTGTGTGTGTATTTTCTGTTTGTCTCTGTCCCTCTTGCTGTTTTTCTGTGTTTCTGTTTTGTTCTAGGACTAACGTCGCAATTTCTGGAGGAGGGCCGGATGTCAGCCTCTGCTTTTGCCTGCATAGCCTGACATGTTGAAACGGGGGGAGGGCTGGGGTTGCTAAGCTACTAAGGGGGCAGGAGGGAGAGAGACGGCTACAGTTGTTATCACATCAGCTAACGGACTGCATTCCATTCTGATGATGACCCTGGGAAGGAACTGCACCTGATGTCGTGGCTGACTTTGCATTGGACAATATGCTGGGGTCAAAGGGGAAAGGTTGGGTTATGCTTTGTTACGTATGTTGCGCGCCTAAATGTTTCATTCCTTGCTTGACTTTCGCTGCAGTCTCATCATTTTCAGTAAAAGTAGCCTTGAACCTTCTAAATGAAGTCAAATGTGTTCTTTCTTGATTTATGATGGAAACAGTCATGACACCACAACTCATGAAAATGTTTTTAAAACTTTGAAAAGTTACATAAAATGGAAAAAATTCAAAAAGAAGAAAAAGGAATGGGAATGGAAACTTTTAATGTCTCTCCTAAACAGGACACCTTCCTACTAGCTCTGTCTCATAATTTTAGCTTAATGCCACCATGATACTGTAAGTGATACAGAAGAAAAAGCAGGGGGGAGAAAAATAAATCTCAAGGCAAGAAAGTGAGGAGGGAGTCTGAAAGGGTTCAAGAAAATAAAAAAACCACCATCCCATTAAAGGAATCTGATTAAATCCCTTGCCCCCACAAGCTCCTGACTGGTTTCTCTCCTCATGTGTGTCCCCCCCCCCCCTTCAGTCCATTGTCTTTATTTTCAGTTCCATGTTGTGCTTTCCTGCCCACCTCTTGTTCTTTTGTGGATTTGTTCTGTTTTCTGTTGTTTGTTAGCTATTTACAAGTTCACAGTATGGGCCTCTCCCAACCTGGCCACTTTCTGCCCCAGAGTGAGGTGGGGGTCATTAAATCTGGGCCAACCTCCACCTTCCCACCCTGTCCCTTGCGTCCCTGGTGGGCCTTGACCCATCCATGGAGCTGGTTGGCTCCTCCTGTCCATTAGGGGTGGCTTTAGGTATTTCCAAGGGGCTGGAGGTGGCGTCTTTCAGTTGCTTCCCCCTCCCCCCCATCACCCACATGCTGCTCTCCTGTTCCATATATCATGGCTGCTGTGGGGACTGAGTTTGTGGTTGCTGGACTTGAGTCCCATTAGAGAAGACGAGCTTCTTGTCCTTGGAGCCATGTCGATGTTGTTCGGTTTGGATGTCTGATTCAGAGCGCTGAGACGGCTGGCAGCTGTGGGTTGGTGTGCCTAGAAAATGGAGCTGTTGCCCATTCTTTTCATCTAAATGTTGAAGGAAGATCAAAGATTAGGTTAATTTCACCACCAAGCATCCTCTCACACCACCAAATGTACAGAAATAGGCCTCTACACCAATTTCAGAAATGGGTGTCATCTTCTTTCTGTCCTCTACTGATATTCCAAGACAGCTGATTTCAAAGTCAGGTTCATTTGTTAAAGGAAATACACACTTGCAGAGTGTGTGTATGTATGTATGTATGTATGTATGTATGTATGTATGTATGTATGTATGTATGTATGTATATATACTAGCTGTCCCCGCCACGTGTTGCTGTGGCCAAGTTTGGTTAAATGAAACAGTTTTCCCTCATAGACTCTCTCAGCCACCCCCTTCCTTCTGTGCTTTGGTTTCCCCTCCCTCTCCCTCCCCTCCCTCTCTTACTCTCCCTCCCTCCCTCCCTCCCTCCCTCCCTACCTCCCTCCCTCCCTCCCTACCTCCCTACCTACCTACCTACCTACTGTATTTCTCCCTCTCTCTCTCTATCCCTCTACCTACCTACCTACTGTATTTCTTCCTCTATCCCTCTACCGACCTACTTACTTACCTACCAACCTACCTAGAGAGAGAGGAGAGAGAGGCCGGGGGGCGGGGGTGCTGAGAGAGGCAGCTGACTTGGCAGCGGCCTTGTGTGGGGGTGTTGGTGGAGGGGGGGTGGCAGCGGAGGAGAGGCCGCTGACTTGGCAGTGGCCTTGTGGGGGGGTGAGTTGGTGGAGGGGGGGCGGCAGAGGAGGAGGTTAGGCCGCTGACTTGGCAGTGGCCTTGGGGGGGGAGTTGGCGGGGGGGGGCGGTGGCAGCAGCAGAGGAGAGGCCGCTGACTCGGCAGCGGCCTTGGGGGGGGAGTTGGCGGAGGGGGGGCGGCGGCAGCGGTGGAGGAGAGAGAGGACGGTGAGGAGGCGACCGTCACGGATATGACGCAGGCTGCTCCACCGCTCATGCAAGTGATGTGAGCTGAAAAGCGGCTGGGTGGGAGGCGCCGCGAAGGGCAGGGGGGCGAGTGAGCGAGTGAGGGAAACACACAGAAGAGCTGCAGTTGTACATTTGTGTGGTGTGCACCTGGCACCGGTGTGCCATCCACACAATCTCTACGTATCATTGGAGCTGCACTTGTAAGGAACGTTGTGTGAAAATTTGGTGTTGATCGGTGTAGTAGTTTCTGAGATTAGCGGTTTTGAACACTCATAGTTAACTTTTTATTTATATACATATAATACTATAATATTATATATATACATATATATATGCATTTGTACTGATAGATAAATAAATAAAGGGAGACTATAATAGATCTATTTCGAGCTATTTAGCTCTCATCAGATAGCCATACCCTTACTGGGATTCGAACTCAGGCTGTTTACATGTCAGGCAGCTGCCTTAACCATTAGGCCATGAGTTCTATTCCCTTATCAGCTGACCCAGGGAAAGAAGCCAATGTTTATGTCAGAGCACCTGGTATGCCCAAATATGGGAGGAAGGGAGCTTACTGCTACCCATTTTGCCTTTCAGCTCCAACCTAGGAGCCTTCCAGGCAGGAAACCAGAGTCTGACATGTAAACAGCCTGAGTTCGAATCCCAGTAAGGGTATGGCTATCTGATGAGAGATAAATAGCTCGAAATAGATCTATCATAGTCTCCCTTTATTTATTTATCTATCAGTACAAAAGGACACGAAATGGTTTCCTGCCTGGAAGGCTCCTAGGTTGGAGCTGAAAGGCAAAATGGGTAGCAGTAATCTCCCTTCCTCCCATATTTGGGCATACCAGGTGCTCTGACATAAACATTGACTATATGTTGACTTATGTGCTCTGACATAAACATTGACTATATATATAGAGGGAAACAGTATGTCTCCTCCCTTAATGGGGCCCTAACAGGAAGTTGTGAAAACAATTATCTATACTAAATACTCCTGTCTTAGCTGATGCAATGGGTAGAGCCTGGTTAGGCTGTAGTGCTAGGCTTCTGCCTTGGATGCATTGCAGCCCCGGTTCGAATCCCAGTGGGGTGTGGCCAACTGATGAGAGCTAATAAGCTCGAAATAGATCTATCTTGGTCTCTCAAATTTAAATTTATTGATCAGCTCATAAAACTAACATATATATATGTGTGTGTGTGTGTGTGTGTGTGTGTGTGTGTTTGTGTGTTTGTGTGTTTGTGTGTTTGTGTTTATGTCAGAGCACCTGGTATGCCCAAATATTGGTTTTCATAGATTTTCACGGGTGTAGGTATGCTGGTCTTGTTGTATTCGGGTGTTTTCCCATGTAAGAATGAGATTGTTTTTGCAACGTTTCAGCAAGATCTCACTTGCCATCTTCAGGCTTCAGTCTGTGGCTGCGAAGATGCTGCCCTTCCTTAAATCTTGGTGGGGGGGTGGTGGAGTGCTGACTCTGTTGTTGTGAGTGGGTTGATTGGCTGTGCAGCTGTATCATAATTGGTAGATTGATGCTGATTGGTCCTGTTTGTTTGTTTGTCCTTATTTTGAATTTCAACGGCTTGGGTGGAGGGTGGGGCTCGTCTGTTAGTCAGTGCTGGTTTCCAGATGTCTGGTAGGCAGGAGGTGTTAGGAGTAAGAGTCCTTAGGAGTCTACAAAATTCCATGTAAAATCTGCCCTGCAAATTACATAGGACAAACTAATAGCAGAATAAATGCACGCATCGCAGAACATAAAAATGCAGTAAAAAAAAAATCTTAAAACCTCATCTCTCTATCAACATTTCAAAGCTACAGATCATGATATTGACTTTGAAGGAACTAAATTGATCTCCAAGGCTGAACAGCTCAACAGGAGAATAATCAGAGAAGCCATCAAAATAGAGAAACAACCTAACAATATGAACAAACGTGATGACACCTCCCGCCTACCAAGACACCTCCCGCCTAAAAAGCTCGAAATAGATCTATACTAGTCTCCCTGACTTATTTATTGATCAGCTCAAAAACGTAACACATATATAAAAAAAAATTACACAACGGAACTCATAGCTTTCTGTCTAGATGGTCTCTGGTGATGAGCCGAAAGGCAGAAAAGGAGAGCAGTATGTTTCCTCCTTTAATTGGGGCTTAACAAGGTGTTGTGACACAAGTATATACTTATCCTCCTGTCTCAGCTGATCAGGAAGAGAACCTGGTGTGAAGCTCCCAAGGGAAAACCCCAATTAATTCACGGCCTCAAAATAAAGTTCAAGAAACATCCATTTATTAGGGTTAGCACCTTAGCTGAACTTCTTTGTAGCCAAGAATGAAAGTAATTTCATGGCTTCTAAGCTTTACCCCCCTATGTCCCCTCCCCTCTGCCTGTCATAAATCACTTTCCCCAATTAGCATCGAAAGTAAATCTATGCATGCGCAGTCACAGGTCATCCTGAGTTTCCTTTTCCGACCACAGGAATGTGAAGAATTTTCACTTCGTTAGGGCAGTTCTGATAATCATTATGGCAACGCTGTAACATTGACATCCGGCTCCCCTTACTTCCCGAAAACAACCTATGGGAAACAAAACAATTCGAATGCAGGTGTATAACTTAGGGAGGCATTCCCCCCCCAGACTTGCTTGGGTTTTCTGCACGGAATTTTGCTATAAGGCGATCAGCTTCGATGTTTCTATGTTTCACCCACGATGCCTCCGATAAGGGGTAACCCTTCCACTTGATTAGGTATTGGAGTTGCCTTCTGTGCCACCTTGAATCAAGAATTCGTTGAACTTCATAATGGGTTTGGCCCCCTATGACCATAGGGCCTGGGGGCACCCGGGGCAGTGGTCTCAGAGTGGAACCGATCACGGATTTCAAAAGGCTGCTATGAAACGATTGGTGTGTCTTCCCAAGCAATCGAGGTAGTTTCAATATCACTGTGACTGGGTTGATGATCTTTACTATGGGGAATGGCCCCACAAATTTCGGCCCCAGTTTTTTGCTAGGCAGTCTTAGTCTCAAGTATTTTGTGGAGAGGTAAACCTTCTCTTCTACCTGGAACGGCCGTTGCAGAGCCCGGTGTTTATCTGCCTCTTTCTTGTAGGTTTGTGTCGCTTTGGCTAGTGCTTTCTTGACATTTTTCCAAGCTGCTTTCAACATTGACATCCAATCAGTCATGCTGAGTGAGGAGGGAGGGTCATTTGGATACTCAGGCATTGGGACAAAGTCCATGCTGCTCACTACTTTGAACGGCATGAGTCCTGTGCTGCTGTGAACAGCATTTATGTATGCAACCTCAGCAAAAGATAAAAGGTCTGCCCAATTAGACTGCTGATAGTTCATGTAGCACCTCAGGTACTGCTCTATCATGGCATTCAGTCTCTCTGCTGCCCAATTAGTGCTCGGATGAAAGGCTGAACTAAGACCTTGAGATGACCCAATGGACCGCAGGAACTCCCTCCAAAACTTAGCCATGAACTGGACCCCTCTGTCTGAGATGATTCTTCGAGGTACTCCATGCAGTTGGTAGATATGCTTCACAAGCAGTTTAGCCAGCTTGTGAGCCGAGGGCAGTCCGCTACAGGGTATGAAGTGATCAAGCACCTAGTGCAGCCTGAGTCTACTAGCGCTTGAAAATCCCCCTGGTTTCCTGTTTTTGGGGCTGTGAGGCGTATTGGAAAAAGGAAAGGGTGAATTGATTAACTCACCATTGGGTCATTTTCTCCCTCATCTTCGCTGTCATATAATTCGGGTGACTGGTTGTTGTTGCTTGAGATTCCACCACTTTTGCTTGAGGAGGAAGGGGCCTCTGCAGCTTGGAGGGCTTTCCTGGACGTGTTGGTGGTTCGTTTAGGGCATCGTTCTGATTGTGTCCTGGGCAGTGGGTCTGACCTTGGATTTGGGTCTGGGGTTGGGCATGCAGCTGCCATATGGCCCATTCCCCTGCATCTGTAGCATTTCAGGGGACCTTGAGGGAGGGCTGGTCTCAGGGCCCGCGGTGGTGCTGTGGTTCCCTGCCAGCGGGGCGGTCTCAGGTCAGGTTGACCTCTCTCTTTTGCCCCTGGTTGCTTTCTCATGTCGTTGGTGCGCAGCCCATTGTTGACTCTCGTTGCTACTCGGAACCACTCAGAGAGTTGATTTGGGATGTCGCAGTATGCAGTTACCTGAGCAATCTGCTGGTCCAGACTTGTTCTGAAAAAATACACTAACAGATGCTCTGGTAAAGGGGGTAGCCTTCCAATGACTCTCCTAAATTCATGGATGTGCTCTTTAATGGGGCAGCCCCTCTGCTTTAGGTCACTGAGCTCATCTTCCGGATACAGGTCCTCCTCCACCCCCTCAAATCTGGCCTCTAGCAGTCGTAGGAAATCCTCTACATCAGGGGTCCCCAACCTTTTTTGCACCAGGGACCAGTTTCATTTTAAAGAAAATTCTGCGGACCGGCTGAGTGGCTCAGCAGTCATGTGACTGGGTGGGCGTGGCCAACTTGGAAAATGTGAAACTCACTTAACAATGATCTTGGTTAGCAACCAAACTTTTGGCCTCAACTGTGGTCATAAGTTCTTTCTTTCTTTCTTTCTTTCTTTCTTTCTTTCTTTCTTTCTTTCTTTCTTTCTTTCTTTCTTTCTTTCTTTCTTTCTTTCTTTCTTTCTTTCTCTCTCTCTCTCTCTTTCTTTCTCTCTCTCTCTTTGTCTGTCTCTCTTTCTTTCCCTCTTTCTCTCCCTATTTCTTTCTTTCTTTCTCTCTCTTTCCCTTTCTCTCTTTCTTTCTCTCTTTCTTTCTTTCTCTTTCTTTCTTTTTCTTTCTTTCCCTCTTTCTCTCTCTCTTTTTCTTTCTCTCTCTTTCTCTCTTTCTTTCTCTTTCTCTCTTTCTGTATCGTTTTCTGTCTTTCTTTCCTTTCTGTCTCTTTCTCTTTCTCTCTGTCTTTCTCTCTCTCCCACTTTCTTTTTCTTTCTTTCTCTTTTTCTTTCTCTCTCTCTCTGTCTCTCTCCTTCATCCGCCCATCTCTGTCACTGTGTGTGTGTGTGTCTTGCATTCACTCAATCACTCATTCTGTGTCTCTGTCTATCTTTCTCTCCCTCCCTCCCTCTCTCTGTCTCTCTATGTGCGTCTGTCGTCGTCGTCCCCCCCAGCCACCTCAGCCCGCCTGCCGTGCTTGGTCGCTCGTTCGCTCGGTCAGGCTCCGTGGCTGGGTAGGAGCCGGGCCGCAGGGCTGGAGAGGAGGAGGAGGGAGGAGGGGGCAGCCCATTGGGCAGAGCATGCGGGAGAACGCAGGAGGATGGTGGGGGCTCTTCCTCCACCCTCGTCGACGGAGGGACTCCTGGGCGCCGCCGGAGCAACCCTCCCTACGGCCGCCAGTTCCCTCCCCCGCCCGCGGAGCCTCCGCAGCCCGTGGAAGAAAACGACTGGCCGGCATGCCAGCAGGGGAGGCTCCGTGGGGGGAGGGAATCGGTGGCCGGTAGGGAGGGTTGCTCCGGCGGCGCCCAGGAGTCCCTCCGTCGACGAGGGTGGAGGAAGAGCCGCACTCCAACGGCGGGAACAGCCGCGCCTGCGTTCTCCCGCACGCTCTGCTCAGGGGGCTGCCCTCTCCTCCCTCCTCCTCCTCTCCAGCCCTGTGGCCCGGCTCCTACCCAGCCACGGACCGGCACCGGGGTTGGGGACCCCTGCTCTACATCTTGCAGTTGGGGGCTCTCCTCTTGTGAAGGGCTGCTAGCCATTCCCTTGCTTCTCCCTCCAGTCCCTCTGCAATAGCATTCACTATGGCTCTGGGGGATGAGTAGAGGTGTCCATAGCATTCCAGGTGGGCCTCAGCTGAGTCAAGGAATAGGGCTAACTGGTCTGAGTCCCCATCAAATTTCCCTCTGAAGTGGGGCGGTTCAACCAGCAGTGCCCTTCCCTCCTCCTGTCGGCCTCTGTATGCTTGTGCCTGAAATAGCTGGCCGTCTTCCTCTCCTCTAGTTTTGAGGGAGGGAGGGGTTTTCCTGCTCTGGACTGGTTGTCTGTTGTGTGGGAGGGGCCTTGGTTTCAGTCTCGGACTCTTTCTCCTTTTGTTGGGTGGAGGGGGGTGGCTCTGCTCCTGTCTGCATCTCCTCCCCTCAACAGGATCAGATATCTCTCCCCTCTCTGTTTGGCAGCATGAAGGATCCTCATCAGCCAGGGTGGTCCGTTTAAAAACCTCCCTCTGTTGGTCTCTTGCACTCTCCAGGGGTTCCATCTGGGGTTTGGGGAGCCTGGCTTGTGTCCAGTCCTACCTTGCTAGCTTGCTTGAGACCCTTCCCTGTGTCTGGGGGCTAGGGCAAGGGATTTTCCAGCAGTACTTATCTTTTCTTGCTTCTGCTTCTGAGAAAGGCATGCCTTCAGCTGTACTGAAGGCTTGTTGCCTGATTTTTCTCTCCGTGCAGTCCAAAGAGATGACTCGAAGAGCCGAACTTCAGGAAACCTGGAAATTTTTTTTTTTTCATTCTTGGCTATCTGTGAAGCTCCCAAGGGAAAACCCCAATTAATTCACGGCCTCAAGATAAAGTTCAAGAAACATCCATTTATTAGGGTTAGCACCTTAGCTGAACTTCTGTGTAGCCAAGAATGAAAGTTATTTGATGGCTTCTAAGCTTTACCCCCCTATGTCCCCTCCCCTCTGCCTGTCATAAATCATGCTCCCCAATTAGCATCGAAAGTAAATCTATGCATGCGCAGTCACAGGTCATCCTGAGATTCCTTTTCCGACCACAGGAATGTGAAGAATTTTCACTTCGTTAGGGCAGTTCTGATAATCATTATGGCAACGCTGTAACGTTGACACCTGGTGGCCTAATGGCTAAGGCTCCTGCCTAGCATGTAATACAGCCCCGGTTCAAATCCCAGTAAGGGTATGGCTAGCTGATGAGAGCTAAAAAGCTCAAAATAGATCTATACTAGTCTCCCTGACTTATTTATTGATCAGCTCAAAAACGTATTTATTTATTTATTTATTTATTTATTTATTTATTTATTTATTTATTTATTTATTTATTATTTATTTATTTATTTATTTATTTATTTATTTATTTATTTATTTATTTATTTATTTATTTATTTATTTATTTATTTATTTATTTAGACTTTTATACCGCCCCCTCTCCGGGTAGGACTCGGGGCGGTGCACAGCAGATAAAAATACAAATAATACATACACCTGAATAAATTTTTGATTTATTCAGTTTTTGTATCAGCTTTTGTATCAGCTTTTGATACCATCGACCATGGTATCCTATTGCACCGACTGGGGGGGTTTGGGCTGGGAGGCAACGTTCTGCGGTGGTTCTCGTCCTACCTCTCTGGTCGGTCGCAATATGTGTTGACGGGAGGGCAGAGGTCGACCTCGAGGCCTCTCTTATGTGGGGTTCCTCAGGGGACGGTCCTCTCGCCCCTCCTATTTAACACATATATGAAGCCACTGGGTGAGATCATCCGTGGTTTTGGGGTGGAGTACCACCTGTACGCTGATGACACTCAGCTGTACATATCCACCCCAAACCACCCCAATGATGCCGCCGAAGTGCTGTCCCGGTGTTTGGAAGCCGTACGGATCTGGATGGGTGGTAACAAACTCAAGCTCAACCCTGCCAAGACTGAGTGGCTGTGGTTTCCGGCACCCCGGTTCAGCCAGATTACTCCAACTCTGGCCATTGGGGGCGAAACACTAGCCCTCGTGGAGAGGGCGCGCAATTTGGGTGTCCTCCTGGATTCCCGGCTGTCCTTGGAGGACCATGTGGCGGCCGTGGCCAGGGGGGCGTTTCATCAGGTACGCCTGATGCGCCAATTGTGCCCCTTACTGGACCGGGCTGCCCTTCGCACAGTCACTCAAGCTCTTGTGACGTCCCGACTCGACTACTGTAATGCTCTCTACATGGGGCTTCCCTTGAGGTGCACCCGAAAGCTACAGCTAGTCCAAAACGCAGCCGCGCAGGTGATTATGGGAGCCACTAGATGCTCCCACATAACACCGATCCTGCGCGAGCTGCATTGGCTTCCTGTGGCCTTTCGGGTGCGCTTCAAGGTTTTGACGACCATCTTTAAAGCGCTCCATGGCTCGGGGCCTAGTTATATGCGAGACCGCCTCCTGCCACATACATCCCTTAGACCGATACGCTCCCACAGAGAGGGCCTTCTCAGGGTGCCGTCGGCTGGACAATGCCGGCTGGCGACACCCAGGGGAAGAGCCTTCTCTGTGGCGGGCCCAGCCCTTTGGAATGACCTACCCCCTGAATTACGTACCATCTCCGACCTCCGCCTCTTCCGCCAATATCTAAAGACATATTTGTTCCAACAAGCCGGCCTAGCCTAACCTCCCGTGGGGACTTTTAGGAAGTTTTTAAATTGGGTATTTTAAATTTGGTTTTAGTACAGGATGGGAATGTTTAATATTTATTTTAAATTATATATTTATCTTTGTATTCGTATGTTTTTAAATTTCCTGTACGCCGCCCTGGGTCCTCTGTGGAGAAGGGCGGGATATAAATTTAAATAAAATAAAAATAAATAAATAAATAAATACATTCATACCACTAAAACCAAATTAAATTAAAAACTGTTCTAAAAATTTAAGACACTACAACCCTATAAAATTAATTACTAAAATCGACGTCTAAAGTCTAAACCAGGCCGGCCAGGTGGAAAAAATATGTTCTGAATATTGAGGGGCAGGTCGTTCCAAATATGTTCTGAATATTGAGGGGCAGGTCGTTCCAAATATAAATATAAATAATATAAATATAAATATAAATAATATAAATATAAATATAAATAATATAAATATAAATATAAATATAAATATAAATATAAATATAAATATAAATATAAATATAAATATAAATATAAATATAAATATAAATATAAATATAAATATAAATATAAATATAAATATAAATATAAATATAAATATAAATATAAATATAAATATAAATATAAATATAAATAATATAAATAATATAAATAATATAAATAATATAAATATAAATATAAATATAAATATAAATATAAATATAAATATAAATATAAATATAAATATAAATATAAATATAAATATAAATATAAATATAAATATAAATATAAATAATATAAATATAAATATAAATATAAATATAAATAATATAAATATAAATATAAATATAAATATAAATATAAATATAAATATAAATATAAATATAAATATAAATATAAATATAAATATAAATATAAATATAAATATAAATATAAATATAAATATAAATATAAATATAAATATAAATATAAATATAAATATAAATATAAATAAAAATATAAATAAAAATATAAATATAAATATAAATATAAATATAAATATAAATATAAATATAAATAATATAAATATAAATATAAATATAAATATAAATATAAATATAAATATAAATATAAATATAAATATAAATATAAATATAAATATAAATATAAATATAAATATAAATATAAATATAAATAATATAAATATAAATATAAATATAAATATAAATATAAATATAAATATAAATATAAATATAAATATAAATATAAATATAAATATAAATATAAATATAAATATAAATATAAATATAAAGGCAATTTCAGCCAATATATATATTGGCTGAAAACATTCCAGGACCAAAGAGTAGAGGCAGAAGATGCTGGATCAGTAAAAGATCAGTTCAGCATCCCAGTAGCCAAAGAAATAAACTGGAAATCTCTTGTTCTTTCTCCAGGCAGATTCTCCAGGCAAACAGTCTTCCCTATTTTGCTTCCCCAACATGTGTTTCCCAAAGTCCTTTGGATCTGGAGGCTTCACATAACTATCATAAATACCATAAATAAGTGATCCTAGATCAGGGCTGTCAAATTCGCAGCCTGTGGGCTGGATGCATCACACACGGCTGTGAGTCCCTTTTTGTGAAGTGGGGCCTTGGAGTTCAGGTGGGCCATTTTGTTACGTACCTGTCTCTCTGCTACGTCTCATCGGCCCTGCCGGAGCTGCTGAATGTGTTAGCCAGATTGGTGGTTGATTTCCCCAGGCGTATGATCCTGGGGGATTTCAATCTGCCTTCCATTGGCGAGACATCTGAGTCAGCTTGGGAGTTCATGGCTTCCATGACAACTATGGACCTAACTCAGTTAATTCAAGAGCCCACTCATAACAGGGGACACACGCTCGACCTGATTTTTGTCTCTGGACAGTGGATGAATGATCTAGATTTAGGGGATATTTCTTTTTTTGGAGGGGGGGGGAAAGAATTTTATTGGTTTTTAAAGTTTTTACAGGGAAAAAGGTGCAAGGTGAAATAACATTTTGGCATCTTCCCTGCCGTTGGTGATGTCCCTCCCAAAAAACTTCATGAATATACAATTTTAAAAAATAAAGGATAAGCACATAGAAAAATTACATCTTATAATCCATATAATCAATCATTTTTTCCTTTGCCATTTTCTCGTGTATCAACAGTTACAATAAGCTTTCAAATAAAATCATTTTTGAGATCTGAGTCTTTTTGCAATTGATTCTTCCCTCCTGTCTCCAGGCGGGGCCATTGCTCCCTCTGTTCCTCCATCTTCACCTCCCAACTGGGAGGAATGTTTTTTGATAAACGTCTCCGCCTTGGTTAATGTTTTAATTTTTACCCTGTCCCCTTCCCAAAATATCAACATTCCTTCTGGCAACAACCACTTGAACCAAATTCCTTTCTTATATAATTTCTTAGACAAGAAGGAATACTTTCTTCTAATTTCTCTAATTTTTTTCGGAATTTGTTTCAAGATGGCTATTTCATTGTCCTGATATTTTAAGACTCCATCCCGTTGGGCCCTCAATATCTCATCCCTTGTGGATCTCCTGAGAAATTTAACATGAATTTCTCTTGGTACATTATTTATCCTAGCATAAGCTGAATTAATTCTATAAACCAGGTCCATATCCCACCAGAGCTGATCTTTATCTTTTTTAATATATTCTGCTAATATTGTACTCATAATATCTTTAATATCTTCATTATCTGATTCTGTCAGCCTCCGCTTTATTGCTTGCTTCGGCTGCCATTTGAAACGGGGAGGGAGGGGCTGTGGGTACTGGACATTAAGTGTGCTGGAGGAGGATGGAGCCAGGGCCTGATATCGCCAAGGCCAACGGTCTTGCATTCCATTGTGATGATGCTCCTGAGCATGGTGCCCACCTGACATCGTGGGTGAATCTGCATTGGATACTATGCTGGGGTCAAGGGGTGTTAAGGGATGGGTTATGCTTTGATATGTATGTTGTGTGCCTAAATATCTCATTCCTTGCTTGACTTTCGCTGCGGACTTATCATAATCAGTAAAATTCAATTCAATTCAATTTATTAAATTTATAAACCACCCCACTCTCCCCGAAGGGACTCAGGGCGGTGCACAGGAAGTTAAAATAAAATAAAAAGACACACATAACAATAAATAGTACTAAAAATAAATTAAACCCCAATGCCCTGTGCTAAAAAACCTAAAACCATTAAAATCCTAAAAACTTTATCCTTAAAAGCCAAATTAAAACAGTTTAAACATCAGTCTATAACTAATGGTGTGGATTAGGATTCTCGGTTTTGGAAGGAATTCTTGAAGATGATTGGCTCCTCCCAAGGATTAAGTTCCTCCCACCACCCGCGGACGAACGGAGCTTGTGAGAGGGCTAATTCCGTTTTGGAACAATATTTGCGATGTTTCATTAATTACCAACAAGACGATTGGGCTGACCTCTTAACCCATGCTGAGGTGGCTTATAACAATTCCGTTCATAGCAGCACCGGTATGACTCCCTTCAAATTAATCTATGGTCAAGACTTTGTGCCTATTCCTGAGTTACCTCACGAGTCTCCTACCGTTCCCTCTCTCTTGGATTGGAGTACTAAGATGTCGTCATTTTGGCCGGTGGCGCGAAAAACGCTCACCAATCTCATAAATTGTATGCTGACAAGAAACGAATTGTCCCTCCAGATTATAAAGTTGGTGACTGTGTTTACCTCTCTACCAGATTCTTGGGGAGCCCCCAAAAATGTAGGAAACTGGGCCCGAAATATATTGGACCTTTCCCCATTGTTAAGATCATCAGCTCCGTGTCAGTCAAACTGGATTTACCAAAAACGTATCGCCGCCTTTACCCGATTTTCCATGTCAATCTGTTGAAGCCTGAACACACATCTTATCTTCGGCCACCACAATCTAGACCCCCGCCACTGTTATTCATTTCCGGTGAACCCCATTACGTAGTAAAAGACGTTTTAGATTCTAGGGTGTGGAGAAATAAAGTTCAATACCTTGTGTCGTGGAGGGATTTCCCTCCCTCCCATACCGAGTGGGTGGATAAACACCACGTTCGAGCCCCTAAACTGCTTAAGAAATTTTATGCTAAATATCCTAACAAGCCTTAACCACTGTTATGTTTTTGTGTGTGTATTTTCTGTTTGTCTCTGTCCCTCTTGCTGTTTTTCTGTGTTTCTGTTTTGTTCTAGGACTAACGTCGCAATTTCTGGAGGAGGGCCGGATGTCAGCCTCTGCTTTTGCCTGCATAGCCTGACATGTTGAAACGGGGGGAGGGCTGGGGTTGCTAAGCTACTAAGGGGGCAGGAGGGAGAGAGACGGCTACAGTTGTTATCACATCAGCTAACGGACTGCATTCCATTCTGATGATGACCCTGGGAAGGAACTGCACCTGATGTCGTGGCTGACTTTGCATTGGACAATATGCTGGGGTCAAAGGGGAAAGGTTGGGTTATGCTTTGTTACGTATGTTGCGCGCCTAAATGTTTCATTCCTTGCTTGACTTTCGCTGCAGTCTCATCATTTTCAGTAAAAGTAGCCTTGAACCTTCTAAATGAAGTCAAATGTGTTCTTTCTTGATTTATGATGGAAACAGTCATGACACCACAACTCATGAAAATGTTTTTAAAACTTTGAAAAGTTACATAAAATGGAAAAAATTCAAAAAGAAGAAAAAGGAATGGGAATGGAAACTTTTAATGTCTCTCCTAAACAGGACACCTTCCTACTAGCTCTGTCTCATAATTTTAGCTTAATGCCACCATGATACTGTAAGTGATACAGAAGAAAAAGCAGGGGGGAGAAAAATAAATCTCAAGGCAAGAAAGTGAGGAGGGAGTCTGAAAGGGTTCAAGAAAATAAAAAAACCACCATCCCATTAAAGGAATCTGATTAAATCCCTTGCCCCCACAAGCTCCTGACTGGTTTCTCTCCTCATGTGTGTCCCCCCCCCCCCTTCAGTCCATTGTCTTTATTTTCAGTTCCATGTTGTGCTTTCCTGCCCACCTCTTGTTCTTTTGTGGATTTGTTCTGTTTTCTGTTGTTTGTTAGCTATTTACAAGTTCACAGTATGGGCCTCTCCCAACCTGGCCACTTTCTGCCCCAGAGTGAGGTGGGGGTCATTAAATCTGGGCCAACCTCCACCTTCCCACCCTGTCCCTTGCGTCCCTGGTGGGCCTTGACCCATCCATGGAGCTGGTTGGCTCCTCCTGTCCATTAGGGGTGGCTTTAGGTATTTCCAAGGGGCTGGAGGTGGCGTCTTTCAGTTGCTTCCCCCTCCCCCCCATCACCCACATGCTGCTCTCCTGTTCCATATATCATGGCTGCTGTGGGGACTGAGTTTGTGGTTGCTGGACTTGAGTCCCATTAGAGAAGACGAGCTTCTTGTCCTTGGAGCCATGTCGATGTTGTTCGGTTTGGATGTCTGATTCAGAGCGCTGAGACGGCTGGCAGCTGTGGGTTGGTGTGCCTAGAAAATGGAGCTGTTGCCCATTCTTTTCATCTAAATGTTGAAGGAAGATCAAAGATTAGGTTAATTTCACCACCAAGCATCCTCTCACACCACCAAATGTACAGAAATAGGCCTCTACACCAATTTCAGAAATGGGTGTCATCTTCTTTCTGTCCTCTACTGATATTCCAAGACAGCTGATTTCAAAGTCAGGTTCATTTGTTAAAGGAAATACACACTTGCAGAGTGTGTGTATGTATGTATGTATGTATGTATGTATGTATGTATGTATGTATGTATGTATGTATGTATGTATATATACTAGCTGTCCCCGCCACGTGTTGCTGTGGCCAAGTTTGGTTAAATGAAACAGTTTTCCCTCATAGACTCTCTCAGCCACCCCCTTCCTTCTGTGCTTTGGTTTCCCCTCCCTCTCCCTCCCCTCCCTCTCTTACTCTCCCTCCCTCCCTCCCTCCCTCCCTCCCTACCTCCCTCCCTCCCTCCCTACCTCCCTACCTACCTACCTACCTACTGTATTTCTCCCTCTCTCTCTCTATCCCTCTACCTACCTACCTACTGTATTTCTTCCTCTATCCCTCTACCGACCTACTTACTTACCTACCAACCTACCTAGAGAGAGAGGAGAGAGAGGCCGGGGGGCGGGGGTGCTGAGAGAGGCAGCTGACTTGGCAGCGGCCTTGTGTGGGGGTGTTGGTGGAGGGGGGGTGGCAGCGGAGGAGAGGCCGCTGACTTGGCAGTGGCCTTGTGGGGGGGTGAGTTGGTGGAGGGGGGGCGGCAGAGGAGGAGGTTAGGCCGCTGACTTGGCAGTGGCCTTGGGGGGGGAGTTGGCGGGGGGGGGCGGTGGCAGCAGCAGAGGAGAGGCCGCTGACTCGGCAGCGGCCTTGGGGGGGGAGTTGGCGGAGGGGGGGCGGCGGCAGCGGTGGAGGAGAGAGAGGACGGTGAGGAGGCGACCGTCACGGATATGACGCAGGCTGCTCCACCGCTCATGCAAGTGATGTGAGCTGAAAAGCGGCTGGGTGGGAGGCGCCGCGAAGGGCAGGGGGGCGAGTGAGCGAGTGAGGGAAACACACAGAAGAGCTGCAGTTGTACATTTGTGTGGTGTGCACCTGGCACCGGTGTGCCATCCACACAATCTCTACGTATCATTGGAGCTGCACTTGTAAGGAACGTTGTGTGAAAATTTGGTGTTGATCGGTGTAGTAGTTTCTGAGATTAGCGGTTTTGAACACTCATAGTTAACTTTTTATTTATATACATATAATACTATAATATTATATATATACATATATATATGCATTTGTACTGATAGATAAATAAATAAAGGGAGACTATAATAGATCTATTTCGAGCTATTTAGCTCTCATCAGATAGCCATACCCTTACTGGGATTCGAACTCAGGCTGTTTACATGTCAGGCAGCTGCCTTAACCATTAGGCCATGAGTTCTATTCCCTTATCAGCTGACCCAGGGAAAGAAGCCAATGTTTATGTCAGAGCACCTGGTATGCCCAAATATGGGAGGAAGGGAGCTTACTGCTACCCATTTTGCCTTTCAGCTCCAACCTAGGAGCCTTCCAGGCAGGAAACCAGAGTCTGACATGTAAACAGCCTGAGTTCGAATCCCAGTAAGGGTATGGCTATCTGATGAGAGATAAATAGCTCGAAATAGATCTATCATAGTCTCCCTTTATTTATTTATCTATCAGTACAAAAGGACACGAAATGGTTTCCTGCCTGGAAGGCTCCTAGGTTGGAGCTGAAAGGCAAAATGGGTAGCAGTAATCTCCCTTCCTCCCATATTTGGGCATACCAGGTGCTCTGACATAAACATTGACTATATGTTGACTTATGTGCTCTGACATAAACATTGACTATATATATAGAGGGAAACAGTATGTCTCCTCCCTTAATGGGGCCCTAACAGGAAGTTGTGAAAACAATTATCTATACTAAATACTCCTGTCTTAGCTGATGCAATGGGTAGAGCCTGGTTAGGCTGTAGTGCTAGGCTTCTGCCTTGGATGCATTGCAGCCCCGGTTCGAATCCCAGTGGGGTGTGGCCAACTGATGAGAGCTAATAAGCTCGAAATAGATCTATCTTGGTCTCTCAAATTTAAATTTATTGATCAGCTCATAAAACTAACATATATATATGTGTGTGTGTGTGTGTGTGTGTGTGTGTGTGTTTGTGTGTTTGTGTGTTTGTGTGTTTGTGTTTATGTCAGAGCACCTGGTATGCCCAAATATTGGTTTTCATAGATTTTCACGGGTGTAGGTATGCTGGTCTTGTTGTATTCGGGTGTTTTCCCATGTAAGAATGAGATTGTTTTTGCAACGTTTCAGCAAGATCTCACTTGCCATCTTCAGGCTTCAGTCTGTGGCTGCGAAGATGCTGCCCTTCCTTAAATCTTGGTGGGGGGGTGGTGGAGTGCTGACTCTGTTGTTGTGAGTGGGTTGATTGGCTGTGCAGCTGTATCATAATTGGTAGATTGATGCTGATTGGTCCTGTTTGTTTGTTTGTCCTTATTTTGAATTTCAACGGCTTGGGTGGAGGGTGGGGCTCGTCTGTTAGTCAGTGCTGGTTTCCAGATGTCTGGTAGGCAGGAGGTGTTAGGAGTAAGAGTCCTTAGGAGTCTACAAAATTCCATGTAAAATCTGCCCTGCAAATTACATAGGACAAACTAATAGCAGAATAAATGCACGCATCGCAGAACATAAAAATGCAGTAAAAAAAAAATCTTAAAACCTCATCTCTCTATCAACATTTCAAAGCTACAGATCATGATATTGACTTTGAAGGAACTAAATTGATCTCCAAGGCTGAACAGCTCAACAGGAGAATAATCAGAGAAGCCATCAAAATAGAGAAACAACCTAACAATATGAACAAACGTGATGACACCTCCCGCCTACCAAGACACCTCCCGCCTAAAAAGCTCGAAATAGATCTATACTAGTCTCCCTGACTTATTTATTGATCAGCTCAAAAACGTAACACATATATAAAAAAAAATTACACAACGGAACTCATAGCTTTCTGTCTAGATGGTCTCTGGTGATGAGCCGAAAGGCAGAAAAGGAGAGCAGTATGTTTCCTCCTTTAATTGGGGCTTAACAAGGTGTTGTGACACAAGTATATACTTATCCTCCTGTCTCAGCTGATCAGGAAGAGAACCTGGTGTGAAGCTCCCAAGGGAAAACCCCAATTAATTCACGGCCTCAAAATAAAGTTCAAGAAACATCCATTTATTAGGGTTAGCACCTTAGCTGAACTTCTTTGTAGCCAAGAATGAAAGTAATTTCATGGCTTCTAAGCTTTACCCCCCTATGTCCCCTCCCCTCTGCCTGTCATAAATCACTTTCCCCAATTAGCATCGAAAGTAAATCTATGCATGCGCAGTCACAGGTCATCCTGAGTTTCCTTTTCCGACCACAGGAATGTGAAGAATTTTCACTTCGTTAGGGCAGTTCTGATAATCATTATGGCAACGCTGTAACATTGACATCCGGCTCCCCTTACTTCCCGAAAACAACCTATGGGAAACAAAACAATTCGAATGCAGGTGTATAACTTAGGGAGGCATTCCCCCCCCAGACTTGCTTGGGTTTTCTGCACGGAATTTTGCTATAAGGCGATCAGCTTCGATGTTTCTATGTTTCACCCACGATGCCTCCGATAAGGGGTAACCCTTCCACTTGATTAGGTATTGGAGTTGCCTTCTGTGCCACCTTGAATCAAGAATTCGTTGAACTTCATAATGGGTTTGGCCCCCTATGACCATAGGGCCTGGGGGCACCCGGGGCAGTGGTCTCAGAGTGGAACCGATCACGGATTTCAAAAGGCTGCTATGAAACGATTGGTGTGTCTTCCCAAGCAATCGAGGTAGTTTCAATATCACTGTGACTGGGTTGATGATCTTTACTATGGGGAATGGCCCCACAAATTTCGGCCCCAGTTTTTTGCTAGGCAGTCTTAGTCTCAAGTATTTTGTGGAGAGGTAAACCTTCTCTTCTACCTGGAACGGCCGTTGCAGAGCCCGGTGTTTATCTGCCTCTTTCTTGTAGGTTTGTGTCGCTTTGGCTAGTGCTTTCTTGACATTTTTCCAAGCTGCTTTCAACATTGACATCCAATCAGTCATGCTGAGTGAGGAGGGAGGGTCATTTGGATACTCAGGCATTGGGACAAAGTCCATGCTGCTCACTACTTTGAACGGCATGAGTCCTGTGCTGCTGTGAACAGCATTTATGTATGCAACCTCAGCAAAAGATAAAAGGTCTGCCCAATTAGACTGCTGATAGTTCATGTAGCACCTCAGGTACTGCTCTATCATGGCATTCAGTCTCTCTGCTGCCCAATTAGTGCTCGGATGAAAGGCTGAACTAAGACCTTGAGATGACCCAATGGACCGCAGGAACTCCCTCCAAAACTTAGCCATGAACTGGACCCCTCTGTCTGAGATGATTCTTCGAGGTACTCCATGCAGTTGGTAGATATGCTTCACAAGCAGTTTAGCCAGCTTGTGAGCCGAGGGCAGTCCGCTACAGGGTATGAAGTGATCAAGCACCTAGTGCAGCCTGAGTCTACTAGCGCTTGAAAATCCCCCTGGTTTCCTGTTTTTGGGGCTGTGAGGCGTATTGGAAAAAGGAAAGGGTGAATTGATTAACTCACCATTGGGTCATTTTCTCCCTCATCTTCGCTGTCATATAATTCGGGTGACTGGTTGTTGTTGCTTGAGATTCCACCACTTTTGCTTGAGGAGGAAGGGGCCTCTGCAGCTTGGAGGGCTTTCCTGGACGTGTTGGTGGTTCGTTTAGGGCATCGTTCTGATTGTGTCCTGGGCAGTGGGTCTGACCTTGGATTTGGGTCTGGGGTTGGGCATGCAGCTGCCATATGGCCCATTCCCCTGCATCTGTAGCATTTCAGGGGACCTTGAGGGAGGGCTGGTCTCAGGGCCCGCGGTGGTGCTGTGGTTCCCTGCCAGCGGGGCGGTCTCAGGTCAGGTTGACCTCTCTCTTTTGCCCCTGGTTGCTTTCTCATGTCGTTGGTGCGCAGCCCATTGTTGACTCTCGTTGCTACTCGGAACCACTCAGAGAGTTGATTTGGGATGTCGCAGTATGCAGTTACCTGAGCAATCTGCTGGTCCAGACTTGTTCTGAAAAAATACACTAACAGATGCTCTGGTAAAGGGGGTAGCCTTCCAATGACTCTCCTAAATTCATGGATGTGCTCTTTAATGGGGCAGCCCCTCTGCTTTAGGTCACTGAGCTCATCTTCCGGATACAGGTCCTCCTCCACCCCCTCAAATCTGGCCTCTAGCAGTCGTAGGAAATCCTCTACATCAGGGGTCCCCAACCTTTTTTGCACCAGGGACCAGTTTCATTTTAAAGAAAATTCTGCGGACCGGCTGAGTGGCTCAGCAGTCATGTGACTGGGTGGGCGTGGCCAACTTGGAAAATGTGAAACTCACTTAACAATGATCTTGGTTAGCAACCAAACTTTTGGCCTCAACTGTGGTCATAAGTTCTTTCTTTCTTTCTTTCTTTCTTTCTTTCTTTCTTTCTTTCTTTCTTTCTTTCTTTCTTTCTTTCTTTCTTTCTTTCTTTCTTTCTTTCTTTCTTTCTTTCTTTCTCTCTCTCTCTCTCTTTCTTTCTCTCTCTCTCTTTGTCTGTCTCTCTTTCTTTCCCTCTTTCTCTCCCTATTTCTTTCTTTCTTTCTCTCTCTTTCCCTTTCTCTCTTTCTTTCTCTCTTTCTTTCTTTCTCTTTCTTTCTTTTTCTTTCTTTCCCTCTTTCTCTCTCTCTTTTTCTTTCTCTCTCTTTCTCTCTTTCTTTCTCTTTCTCTCTTTCTGTATCGTTTTCTGTCTTTCTTTCCTTTCTGTCTCTTTCTCTTTCTCTCTGTCTTTCTCTCTCTCCCACTTTCTTTTTCTTTCTTTCTCTTTTTCTTTCTCTCTCTCTCTGTCTCTCTCCTTCATCCGCCCATCTCTGTCACTGTGTGTGTGTGTGTCTTGCATTCACTCAATCACTCATTCTGTGTCTCTGTCTATCTTTCTCTCCCTCCCTCCCTCTCTCTGTCTCTCTATGTGCGTCTGTCGTCGTCGTCCCCCCCAGCCACCTCAGCCCGCCTGCCGTGCTTGGTCGCTCGTTCGCTCGGTCAGGCTCCGTGGCTGGGTAGGAGCCGGGCCGCAGGGCTGGAGAGGAGGAGGAGGGAGGAGGGGGCAGCCCATTGGGCAGAGCATGCGGGAGAACGCAGGAGGATGGTGGGGGCTCTTCCTCCACCCTCGTCGACGGAGGGACTCCTGGGCGCCGCCGGAGCAACCCTCCCTACGGCCGCCAGTTCCCTCCCCCGCCCGCGGAGCCTCCGCAGCCCGTGGAAGAAAACGACTGGCCGGCATGCCAGCAGGGGAGGCTCCGTGGGGGGAGGGAATCGGTGGCCGGTAGGGAGGGTTGCTCCGGCGGCGCCCAGGAGTCCCTCCGTCGACGAGGGTGGAGGAAGAGCCGCACTCCAACGGCGGGAACAGCCGCGCCTGCGTTCTCCCGCACGCTCTGCTCAGGGGGCTGCCCTCTCCTCCCTCCTCCTCCTCTCCAGCCCTGTGGCCCGGCTCCTACCCAGCCACGGACCGGCACCGGGGTTGGGGACCCCTGCTCTACATCTTGCAGTTGGGGGCTCTCCTCTTGTGAAGGGCTGCTAGCCATTCCCTTGCTTCTCCCTCCAGTCCCTCTGCAATAGCATTCACTATGGCTCTGGGGGATGAGTAGAGGTGTCCATAGCATTCCAGGTGGGCCTCAGCTGAGTCAAGGAATAGGGCTAACTGGTCTGAGTCCCCATCAAATTTCCCTCTGAAGTGGGGCGGTTCAACCAGCAGTGCCCTTCCCTCCTCCTGTCGGCCTCTGTATGCTTGTGCCTGAAATAGCTGGCCGTCTTCCTCTCCTCTAGTTTTGAGGGAGGGAGGGGTTTTCCTGCTCTGGACTGGTTGTCTGTTGTGTGGGAGGGGCCTTGGTTTCAGTCTCGGACTCTTTCTCCTTTTGTTGGGTGGAGGGGGGTGGCTCTGCTCCTGTCTGCATCTCCTCCCCTCAACAGGATCAGATATCTCTCCCCTCTCTGTTTGGCAGCATGAAGGATCCTCATCAGCCAGGGTGGTCCGTTTAAAAACCTCCCTCTGTTGGTCTCTTGCACTCTCCAGGGGTTCCATCTGGGGTTTGGGGAGCCTGGCTTGTGTCCAGTCCTACCTTGCTAGCTTGCTTGAGACCCTTCCCTGTGTCTGGGGGCTAGGGCAAGGGATTTTCCAGCAGTACTTATCTTTTCTTGCTTCTGCTTCTGAGAAAGGCATGCCTTCAGCTGTACTGAAGGCTTGTTGCCTGATTTTTCTCTCCGTGCAGTCCAAAGAGATGACTCGAAGAGCCGAACTTCAGGAAACCTGGAAATTTTTTTTTTTTCATTCTTGGCTATCTGTGAAGCTCCCAAGGGAAAACCCCAATTAATTCACGGCCTCAAGATAAAGTTCAAGAAACATCCATTTATTAGGGTTAGCACCTTAGCTGAACTTCTGTGTAGCCAAGAATGAAAGTTATTTGATGGCTTCTAAGCTTTACCCCCCTATGTCCCCTCCCCTCTGCCTGTCATAAATCATGCTCCCCAATTAGCATCGAAAGTAAATCTATGCATGCGCAGTCACAGGTCATCCTGAGATTCCTTTTCCGACCACAGGAATGTGAAGAATTTTCACTTCGTTAGGGCAGTTCTGATAATCATTATGGCAACGCTGTAACGTTGACACCTGGTGGCCTAATGGCTAAGGCTCCTGCCTAGCATGTAATACAGCCCCGGTTCAAATCCCAGTAAGGGTATGGCTAGCTGATGAGAGCTAAAAAGCTCAAAATAGATCTATACTAGTCTCCCTGACTTATTTATTGATCAGCTCAAAAACGTATTTATTTATTTATTTATTTATTTATTTATTTATTTATTTATTTATTTATTTATTTATTATTTATTTATTTATTTATTTATTTATTTATTTATTTATTTATTTATTTATTTATTTATTTATTTATTTATTTATTTATTTATTTAGACTTTTATACCGCCCCCTCTCCGGGTAGGACTCGGGGCGGTGCACAGCAGATAAAAATACAAATAATACATACACCTGAATAAATTTTTGATTTATTCAGTTTTTGTATCAGCTTTTGTATCAGCTTTTGATACCATCGACCATGGTATCCTATTGCACCGACTGGGGGGGTTTGGGCTGGGAGGCAACGTTCTGCGGTGGTTCTCGTCCTACCTCTCTGGTCGGTCGCAATATGTGTTGACGGGAGGGCAGAGGTCGACCTCGAGGCCTCTCTTATGTGGGGTTCCTCAGGGGACGGTCCTCTCGCCCCTCCTATTTAACACATATATGAAGCCACTGGGTGAGATCATCCGTGGTTTTGGGGTGGAGTACCACCTGTACGCTGATGACACTCAGCTGTACATATCCACCCCAAACCACCCCAATGATGCCGCCGAAGTGCTGTCCCGGTGTTTGGAAGCCGTACGGATCTGGATGGGTGGTAACAAACTCAAGCTCAACCCTGCCAAGACTGAGTGGCTGTGGTTTCCGGCACCCCGGTTCAGCCAGATTACTCCAACTCTGGCCATTGGGGGCGAAACACTAGCCCTCGTGGAGAGGGCGCGCAATTTGGGTGTCCTCCTGGATTCCCGGCTGTCCTTGGAGGACCATGTGGCGGCCGTGGCCAGGGGGGCGTTTCATCAGGTACGCCTGATGCGCCAATTGTGCCCCTTACTGGACCGGGCTGCCCTTCGCACAGTCACTCAAGCTCTTGTGACGTCCCGACTCGACTACTGTAATGCTCTCTACATGGGGCTTCCCTTGAGGTGCACCCGAAAGCTACAGCTAGTCCAAAACGCAGCCGCGCAGGTGATTATGGGAGCCACTAGATGCTCCCACATAACACCGATCCTGCGCGAGCTGCATTGGCTTCCTGTGGCCTTTCGGGTGCGCTTCAAGGTTTTGACGACCATCTTTAAAGCGCTCCATGGCTCGGGGCCTAGTTATATGCGAGACCGCCTCCTGCCACATACATCCCTTAGACCGATACGCTCCCACAGAGAGGGCCTTCTCAGGGTGCCGTCGGCTGGACAATGCCGGCTGGCGACACCCAGGGGAAGAGCCTTCTCTGTGGCGGGCCCAGCCCTTTGGAATGACCTACCCCCTGAATTACGTACCATCTCCGACCTCCGCCTCTTCCGCCAATATCTAAAGACATATTTGTTCCAACAAGCCGGCCTAGCCTAACCTCCCGTGGGGACTTTTAGGAAGTTTTTAAATTGGGTATTTTAAATTTGGTTTTAGTACAGGATGGGAATGTTTAATATTTATTTTAAATTATATATTTATCTTTGTATTCGTATGTTTTTAAATTTCCTGTACGCCGCCCTGGGTCCTCTGTGGAGAAGGGCGGGATATAAATTTAAATAAAATAAAAATAAATAAATAAATAAATACATTCATACCACTAAAACCAAATTAAATTAAAAACTGTTCTAAAAATTTAAGACACTACAACCCTATAAAATTAATTACTAAAATCGACGTCTAAAGTCTAAACCAGGCCGGCCAGGTGGAAAAAATATGTTCTGAATATTGAGGGGCAGGTCGTTCCAAATATGTTCTGAATATTGAGGGGCAGGTCGTTCCAAATATAAATATAAATAATATAAATATAAATATAAATAATATAAATATAAATATAAATAATATAAATATAAATATAAATATAAATATAAATATAAATATAAATATAAATATAAATATAAATATAAATATAAATATAAATATAAATATAAATATAAATATAAATATAAATATAAATATAAATATAAATATAAATATAAATATAAATAATATAAATAATATAAATAATATAAATAATATAAATATAAATATAAATATAAATATAAATATAAATATAAATATAAATATAAATATAAATATAAATATAAATATAAATATAAATATAAATATAAATATAAATATAAATATAAATAATATAAATATAAATATAAATATAAATATAAATAATATAAATATAAATATAAATATAAATATAAATATAAATATAAATATAAATATAAATATAAATATAAATATAAATATAAATATAAATATAAATATAAATATAAATATAAATATAAATATAAATATAAATATAAATATAAATATAAATATAAATATAAATATAAATATAAATATAAATAAAAATATAAATAAAAATATAAATATAAATATAAATATAAATATAAATATAAATATAAATATAAATAATATAAATATAAATATAAATATAAATATAAATATAAATATAAATATAAATATAAATATAAATATAAATATAAATATAAATATAAATATAAATATAAATATAAATATAAATAATATAAATATAAATATAAATATAAATATAAATATAAATATAAATATAAATATAAATATAAATATAAATATAAATATAAATATAAATATAAATATAAATATAAATATAAATATAAAGGCAATTTCAGCCAATATATATATTGGCTGAAAACATTCCAGGACCAAAGAGTAGAGGCAGAAGATGCTGGATCAGTAAAAGATCAGTTCAGCATCCCAGTAGCCAAAGAAATAAACTGGAAATCTCTTGTTCTTTCTCCAGGCAGATTCTCCAGGCAAACAGTCTTCCCTATTTTGCTTCCCCAACATGTGTTTCCCAAAGTCCTTTGGATCTGGAGGCTTCACATAACTATCATAAATACCATAAATAAGTGATCCTAGATCAGGGCTGTCAAATTCGCAGCCTGTGGGCTGGATGCATCACACACGGCTGTGAGTCCCTTTTTGTGAAGTGGGGCCTTGGAGTTCAGGTGGGCCATTTTGTTACGTACCTGTCTCTCTGCTACGTCTCATCGGCCCTGCCGGAGCTGCTGAATGTGTTAGCCAGATTGGTGGTTGATTTCCCCAGGCGTATGATCCTGGGGGATTTCAATCTGCCTTCCATTGGCGAGACATCTGAGTCAGCTTGGGAGTTCATGGCTTCCATGACAACTATGGACCTAACTCAGTTAATTCAAGAGCCCACTCATAACAGGGGACACACGCTCGACCTGATTTTTGTCTCTGGACAGTGGATGAATGATCTAGATTTAGGGGATATTTCTTTTTTTGGAGGGGGGGGGAAAGAATTTTATTGGTTTTTAAAGTTTTTACAGGGAAAAAGGTGCAAGGTGAAATAACATTTTGGCATCTTCCCTGCCGTTGGTGATGTCCCTCCCAAAAAACTTCATGAATATACAATTTTAAAAAATAAAGGATAAGCACATAGAAAAATTACATCTTATAATCCATATAATCAATCATTTTTTCCTTTGCCATTTTCTCGTGTATCAACAGTTACAATAAGCTTTCAAATAAAATCATTTTTGAGATCTGAGTCTTTTTGCAATTGATTCTTCCCTCCTGTCTCCAGGCGGGGCCATTGCTCCCTCTGTTCCTCCATCTTCACCTCCCAACTGGGAGGAATGTTTTTTGATAAACGTCTCCGCCTTGGTTAATGTTTTAATTTTTACCCTGTCCCCTTCCCAAAATATCAACATTCCTTCTGGCAACAACCACTTGAACCAAATTCCTTTCTTATATAATTTCTTAGACAAGAAGGAATACTTTCTTCTAATTTCTCTAATTTTTTTCGGAATTTGTTTCAAGATGGCTATTTCATTGTCCTGATATTTTAAGACTCCATCCCGTTGGGCCCTCAATATCTCATCCCTTGTGGATCTCCTGAGAAATTTAACATGAATTTCTCTTGGTACATTATTTATCCTAGCATAAGCTGAATTAATTCTATAAACCAGGTCCATATCCCACCAGAGCTGATCTTTATCTTTTTTAATATATTCTGCTAATATTGTACTCATAATATCTTTAATATCTTCATTATCTGATTCTGTCAGCCTCCGCTTTATTGCTTGCTTCGGCTGCCATTTGAAACGGGGAGGGAGGGGCTGTGGGTACTGGACATTAAGTGTGCTGGAGGAGGATGGAGCCAGGGCCTGATATCGCCAAGGCCAACGGTCTTGCATTCCATTGTGATGATGCTCCTGAGCATGGTGCCCACCTGACATCGTGGGTGAATCTGCATTGGATACTATGCTGGGGTCAAGGGGTGTTAAGGGATGGGTTATGCTTTGATATGTATGTTGTGTGCCTAAATATCTCATTCCTTGCTTGACTTTCGCTGCGGACTTATCATAATCAGTAAAATTCAATTCAATTCAATTTATTAAATTTATAAACCACCCCACTCTCCCCGAAGGGACTCAGGGCGGTGCACAGGAAGTTAAAATAAAATAAAAAGACACACATAACAATAAATAGTACTAAAAATAAATTAAACCCCAATGCCCTGTGCTAAAAAACCTAAAACCATTAAAATCCTAAAAACTTTATCCTTAAAAGCCAAATTAAAACAGTTTAAACATCAGTCTATAACTAATGGTGTGGATTAGGCCAGGCTGGCGAGATGGAAGAAATACGTCTTCAGACTTCGGCCGAAGGAGCGGAGGTCCGTGATAGTTCTAAGTTCGGGGGGTAGGTCGTTCCAGAGGGTCGGGCCCACCACAGAGAAGGCCCTTCTCCTGGGCGTCGCCCGCTGGCATTGCCTAGTGGACGGCACCCGGAGAAGTCCCTCTCTGTGGGAGTGAATCGGCCCAAGGGATGTATGAGGTAGGATACGATCCCGTAGATAGCTAGGTCCCGTGCCATGGAGTGCTTTAAAGATGGTGATCAATACCTTAAAGCGCACCCGAAAGGCCACAAGAAGCCAGTGCAGCTTGCGGAGGAGCAGTGTTATGTGGGAATGCCTTGAGGCTCCCAAAATTCCCCGCGCGGCCGCATTCTTATTTTATTTTTATTTTATTAAATTTATACCCCGCCCTTCTCCTTGTTAGGACCCAGGGCGGCGCACAGGGATGTTAAAATACATACAAAATATATAAAATATATGAAATTTAAAATACTTATTCTAATAAATAAACCCTGCGCTAAAAACCGAATTAAAATCCCAAGTTTAAAAACTATCTAATAGTCAGTATGGAGGTTACGCTAGGCCGGCTAGATGAAATAGGTGTGTCTTCAGACACTTGCGGAAGAGGCGGAGGTCGGAGATGGTGCGGAGTTCAGGGGGTAAGTCGTTCCAGAGGGCTGGGCCCGCCACAGAGAAGGCTCTCCCCCTGGGTGTCGCCAGTCGGCATTGTCCAGCCGACGGCACCCTGAGGAGGCCCTCTCTGTGGGAGCGTATCGGTCTGAGGGATGTATGGGGCAGGAGGCAGTCTCGCATATAACTAGGCCCCGAGCCATGGAGCGCTTTAAAGATGGTCGTTAAAACCTTGAAGCGCACCCGAAAGACCACAGGAAGCCAGTGCAGCTCGCACAGGATAGGTGTTATGTGGGAGTGTCTAGGCGCTCCCGTAATCACCCGCGCGGCTGCGTTCTGAACTAACTGTAGCCTTCGGGTGCACCTCAAGGGCAGCCCCATGTAGAGAGCGTTACAGTAGTCTAGACGGGATGTCACGAGCGCGTGAGTGACTGTGCAGAGGGCGTCCCGGTCCAAGAGGGGACGCAACTGGCGTACCAGGCGTACCTGGCAGAAAGCCCCCCTGGCCACGGCTGTCAGATGATCTTCCATAGATCATCCAGGAGGACACCTAAGTTGCGTGCCCTATCCACTGGGGCTAGATGTTCACCCCCAATGGCCAGTGATGGAGTAAACTGATTGTACCGGGACGCCGGAAACCACAGCCACTCGGTCTTGGACGGGTTGAGTCGTAACCTTAAACTTTCAAAATGGGTTTGAGCGTGGTCTTTCTTGAATTATGATGGAAGCAGACCTGACAAAAAGCAAGGAATCACTTCACACTCAGTTCTGAGTTAACAACTTCAGCAGGGAGTGTAATAAAACCATCAAACATCAAACAAATGTCGGACCTTGGAAAAGAAGAGACCCTGGGGGCCACCGTGCCTGATCCCGCCGTTCCGAAAACAGAAAAAGAAGAAACCAGGTCAGTTATTGAACTTTTGGCGGATATCAGTTTGGGAGAAAAACCTGAGGATAAATCAGTTCGTCACTGTTGGTCCGAGGGGGTGGGCAGGAAGGGAACGTTCGAAGAAATCCCTTCGGGAGTTACCACCAGACACAGGCGGGCCCACTCCCTGTCCCTCTGGGAGGAATCAGAGGAAGAATCCCTTTTAAGACAACAGGCACGGAAGCTAATTAGAGAGGCGGATGAGCTAAGACGTACCAGAGAAACAAGGGAGGGGGAAACCCTGACCCTCGGGAGTAGTTGTTGCCAAGGAAGGAGGAAGAAAAGCCCCAAATGGGAGGGGAGGGCTACCCGGAAAGATGAGCCTCCTCAGCACATAGCAACAGCAAGGCCGGTTTCTCCCAGAGCAGATCAGAGAAGAGAGGCTAGCCCCAGGAGGGAAGCAAGCCCCCCAGCACGCAGAATGGCAGCTGTCCCTCCCTTGGGAGTAAAATTCGGGGGAGATCCTAAAGAATTGGGATTTTTTCTACTGCATGTCAGCAACTTTGTAAGGCAAGCTGCTTTCGATCTGCCAAATGACGAGGCAAAAATTAGAGTTGTTAGCCTCGCCCTTGAGGCCAAAGCTGCAGATTGGATTGTTTCTCTGTATAATGATAACTCCCCCTTGGTGAGAAACTTCGACAGATTTATGACCGCTCTGAGAAGGCGCTTTGAAGACCCCCTCATAGAGAGAAAAGCACGCCTTGAAATGAAAACCCTTAGTCAAGGGAATAAGCCAGTTCAAGAATACACTCAACGGTTTCGTGAATTGTCCATTTACATGAGAGGTTGGAGTGAGGTAGCGCTTATCGACATTTTCACTGAGGGCTTACATCCTGATATATCAAAGCTGTATCAACAGAAGTAACCCCCATACCCTCGAGGGTTGGTACAATTTATCCGCTGATGTTGAAATTGATCTAATCAGAAATAAAAACCTTCATGCAATTGAAAGGGAAAGTAAAATCTACCCACCTCCTACACCCCGTCGTGATGCCCCAAGAGGAGGAAGATGAGGGGCCACTAACAAACCTCGCGGTACTGCTTGCTTCCGGTGTGGGAAGGAGGGGCATTGGGCCAACAATTGCAGAATGAAACCAAAGCCCCGCCCCAAGTCGTCCTCTGAGATGAGCAGAGGCGCCAGACGATCTGACCTGCGCACCAGACCAGCAATGTCGGGAATGGAGCCACTAGACCTTACCACCTACCAGTACCAACCAGGGGAGGAGCCGGATGACTGGGAAAAGGAAACTGGGACTGACGATGAGACGGACAGACATTGGGTGAGTTCCCGGTCGGGCCCCATGACTATTCCCCTTAAGCTTAAAACTCCCTCTAGTAGCCACCTCTCGGATCATAAAAACTTGGAATCTTTGCGGATGCCCCGCAAGCTTTCTCCTAAACAGGTCCGCTGGTCTCAATATTTCAGTCGTTTTAATTTTTCCCTAAAATACATTCTGGGAGGGAAGAACTTTATGGCTGACGCCTTATCACGCCTTCCCCAATATAATAGCTAGAAGCAGCTATCGTCCAACGCATTATTCCGGTGTGTAACTTGGCTGCTCCTGTCGTAACTCGAAGCCATTCGATACTACAAGCTGAAGCCCCACCCGAACTGATTTCTAAGAGGAACTTCAGGCTGATGAATGGTTTGCTGCACACTGCAGGGACTGTACTTTGAGGGATGATTTGCCTTGGGTGGGTTCTAAGGTTTATGTCCCAGCGACACTCCGTTCTTTTGTACTCCAAAGAGCACATGACTCTCGTTTGGCTGGTCATTTTGGATTCGTGAAAACTCTGCACTTGATTAAACGACAGTTTTGGTGGCCATCATTGAAAAAAGACATTGAAACTTATATCGCAAGTTGCCCAGTATGTGCTGCCTCAAAACATTCTCCTGGCAAACCTCAAGGTCTCCTCCAATCTGTGGCACGTCCGGAGGCTCCTTGGAAAGAAATATCTATGGATTTCATTGTTGATCTTCCAAGTAGCCAGGGTTTTACTGTCATATGGGTGGTAACTGATCTGTTTTCAAAACAGGTTCATTTTGTACCGTGCACGAAGATCCCGTCGGCCAAAGCCTTGGCGAAACTGTTTCTGAATCACATTTATCGGCTGCACGTTGTTCCTAAACGTATTATTTCTGATAGAGGGGTTCAATTCACTTCTCGTTTCTGGAAAGAGTTTTTGAGGATGATTGGCTCCTCCCAGGGCTTAAGCTCCTCCCACCACCCTCAGACTAACGGAGCTTGTGAGAGGGCTAATTCTGTTCTAGAACAATATCTTCGCTGCTTTATAAATTACCAACAAGATGACTGGGCCAATCTCTTAATCCACGCTGAGGTAGCGTACAATAATTCTGTTCATAGCAGCACCGGCATGACCCCTTTCAAAGTAGTTTATGGCCAGGACTTTGTGCCAATTCCCGAGCTGCCTCACGAGACTCCCGCTGTTCTATCTCTCTCGGATTGGAGTAGTAAGATGGCAACTTTTGGGCCCATTGCATGGAAAACATTGGATGATGCTCACCAGTCTCATAAAATGTATGCTGATAAAAAAAGGACTGCACCTCCAAACTACAGAGTTGGTGACCGAGTGTACGTTTCTACTAGGTTTCTAGAAAGTCCTCAAAAATGCAAGAAATTGGGTCCGAAGTTTGTTGGCCCTTTCCCAATTACTAAAATCATCAGTTCCGTTTCGGTCAAATTGGACTTGCCGAAAACTTATCGGCGGCTTTACCCGATCTTCCATGTCCATCTGTTGAAGCCTGAACGATTATCCCACCTTCGCCAACCACAATCTGCTCCCCTTGCACCAATTTTGGTTGATGGTGAACTGCATTACGAAATACGGGACATTTTGAACTCTAGAGTGCGGAGGAACAGGGTGCAGTACCTTGTGTCTTGGAAGGATTTCCCTCCGTCCCACACTGAGTGGGTGGACAAACGCCACGTTAAAGCCCCTAAAATATTGAAGACGTTTTATGCTAAATATCCTGACAAGCCTTAACTACTGTTGTTTCTTGTGTTTTTTGTGTTCTTATGTTGGTGTATGTCCCTGTCTATTTTTGTCTATTTTACAGGAGTGACGTCGCTTTTCTGGAGGGCTGGATGTCAGCCTCCGCTTTATTGCTTGCTTCGGCTGCCATTTGAAACGGGGAGGGAGGGGCTGTGGGTACTGGACATTAAGTGTGCTGGAGGAGGATGGAGCCAGGGCCTGATATCGCCAAGGCCAACGGTCTTGCATTCCATTGTGATGATGCTCCTGAGCATGGTGCCCACCTGACATCGTGGATGAATCTGCATTGGATACTATACTGGGGTCAAGGGGGGTTAAGGGATGGATTATACTTTGATATGTATGTTGCGTGCCTAAATATCTCATTCCTTGCTTGACTTTCGCTGCGGTCTTATCATAATCAGTAAAAGTAACCTTAAACTTTCAAAATGGGTTTGAGCGTGGTCTTTCTTGAATTATGATGGAAGCAGACCTGACAGATTTTGGCAAATTCTGGAACCTGAGGAAGAAAGGCATTCTTTCAAATTCAATTTTAGTTATGTGAGCTCCCAATTCTAAGCCCTCCCTCCAGGTCTCCCTAACCTCCCCCCACCCCCTCCTCCAGCTTCGCAATTTTCTGTTTATTTTCCATTGTATCCCTTTTTATTTCCCTAAGTTCAAGTGTTAAATCTGTCAGCTTTTTCATTATCTCGCGAAACATTTCGGCAACTGATGGCTCCTGCGGTCCCTCTTCAGTGGGCTGCTTTGGCAAAAGTTGTGTAATCTTTGGTTGTGTAGTCGGGCTGGAAGCAGCTGAGGAGGGTGCAGAGAGTGACTTTCCCGCTGGTGGCTTTCTAGAAGCCATTATGTCAGTTTGTCAGGCCTGTTTCTTCGAGTACCTAAGAAAGACCACGCTTAAACATTGTTTGAAATGAATAAGGCTACTTTTACTAAGTAACGACAGTGAACAGACCAAGTAAAGCAGAGAGTGAATAGTTTAGGCGCGAACATAGAGTATTAAGCTTAAGCCCATCCCAATCCCTCACCCCCCCCCCCTTAGCATTGTCCAATATACTTTCTTCTCCACCATCAGGTGGGCAGGTCATCGCGAGCATGGAATGCGGGACCGTTAGCCGAGAGATAACACCAGCCGTCAACATCGTCCACCAGCAGAACAATTGCACCCCAGCGCCCCACCCACCCCGTTGCCATGGCAGCTAAGCAGAACTAGCGAAGGCTGACATCCGGACCTCCTCCAAGAGCAGGGAGAAATCCCTGACGTATCGCAGAAAACGAGCTGCTAGATCTGTAAAACAGACAAAAAAGACAAAACAACATATAGGAGAGAGGGAAAGGGTCAAGGTTTGTGTGGATACTTGGCATAAAACTGGCGTACCAGCTTAGGAGCCTTGAGATGCTCCTTATCCACCCATTCGTTGTGAGAAGGGGGAAAGTCTTTCCACATGACCAAGAACTGAGTTTTATTCCGACGGACTCTGGAATCTAAAATGTCACGAACTTCATAATGCTGGTGCCCGTCCACCAATGTAGGTGCAGGGGTATCAGGAAAAGGTTTGCGGAGATGCGAAGTGCGTTCAGGCTTCAATAAGTGAACATGGAACACCGGATACAGGCGCCGGTAGGTCTTCGGGAGATCCAAACGGACGGACACAGAACTGATGATTTTTGTTATGGTAAATGGACCAACAAATTTGGGCCCCAGTTTCCTGCATTTTTGCGGGCTATCCAAATGCTTAGTAGACACATAAACCCTATCCCCAACTTTGTAGGCCGGGGGAACTGCCCGTTTCTTGTCAGCATATAATTTATGTGATTGATGAGCATCGTTCAAAGTCTTGCGTATGATTGGCCATACTGAAGACAGTCTGGAGGACCAATCGGCCAAAGAGGGAACCGTCGGTGAATCATGAGGCAATTCGGGGATGGGTACAAAGTCCTGTCCATAGATGATTTTAAAAGGGGTCATATTTGTACTGGAGTGAACAGAGTTATTATAGGCCACTTCGGCATGTATCAGGAGATCAGCCCAATCATCCTGTTGAAAATTGATAAAACAACGCAAGTATTGTTCCAAAACGGAATTGGCCCTCTCACAAGAGCCATTCGTCTGGGGATGGTAGGAGGAGCTTAAGCCTTGGGCGGAGCCAATCAGCCTCAAAAATTCCTTCCAAAAGAGAGACGTAAACTGAGTGCCTCTGTCCGAAATGATGCGCTGGGGAACCCCATGAAAACGGTAAATATGGTTAACGAATAATCGAGCCAAAGATTTGGAAGACGGAATCTTCGAACAAGGGATAAAATGAACCTGCTTGGAGAAGAGATCTGTAACAACCCAAATGACGGTATAGCCTTGACTGGGTGGAAGGTCAACTATAAAGTCCATTGAAATTTCCTTCCAAGGTACCTCTGGCGTCGCCACTGACTGGAGGAGGCCCTGTGGTTTTCCCGGCGCACGTTTAGACGCAGCACAAACAGGGCAACTGGCAATATACGATTCAACATCCTTCTTAAGTGAGGGCCACCAGAATTGCCGTTTAACAAGGTGTACAGTTTTAACGAAGCCGAAATGGCCTGCCAGACGTGAGTCGTGTGCTCGTTGCAAAACAAAAGGTCGCATAGTACTAGGGACATAGATTTTGGAACCAATCCAGGGAAGATCATCCCTAATAGTACAATCGCCTGAATGTGCGGAATACCATTCATCAGTTATCAGTTCATCCTTAATACGAGCAATTAGGTCAGCAGGTGGCGCAGTTTGGACTGCGGAATGGCTTCTAGTAGATACAGGAGAAGCAGGCAAAGTAAGTGGCATGATGGGCTGTACAATTGTAAGTTTAGAAACGTCGTATTGTGGAAGTCTGGAGAGGGCATCAGCCATGAAATTCTTTCCACCAGGAATATATTTAAGATGGAAATTGAAGCGATGGAAGTAGTGTGCCCAGCGAAGTTGTCTCGGGGACAATTTACGAGAGGAGGTGAGAGCTTCCAAATTCTTATGGTCCGTCCAGACTTCAAACGGATGGGGAGCACCCTCAAGAAAATGACGCCAAGTCATGAGGGCCCAACGAACAGCAAAAGCCTCCTTTTCCCAAATGGCCCATCCGCGCTCGGATGTGGAGAGTTTGCGAGAGGTGTAGGCACAAGGTTGCAATTGGCCATGGTGGTTGAGTTGTAACAAGACTGCACCCACAGCGACATCACTGGCATCCGCCTGAACTACAAACGGGGAGGTAACATCGGGATGTTTAAGGACAGGTTCAGCCGCAAATAAACGTTTAAGCTTTTCGAAAGCGGCTTGACATTCCATTGTCCATTTGAGGGGAGTTCCTGGTCGAGGTTTACCCTCACCCTTCGTTTTAAGAAGGTTTGTAATGGGTAGGGCAATGTTAGCGAATGACGGAATAAATTGGCGGTAAAAGTTTGCAAATCCCAAAAAACTTTGGAGTTGTTTACGAGTTCGGGGAGGAGCCCACTCTGTTACCGCCTTAACCTTAGCAGGATCCATCTCAATTCCTTCAGAAGAAATGCGGTAACCCAAATAATCAATTTTTTCTTGGTGAAACTCACATTTGGACAATTTCGCGTATAGCTCAGCGGAACGGAGCTTTTGAAGGACAGAACGGACCAGTTTAACATGTTCGTCGTGTGTTTGCGAGTAAACAACGATGTCATCAATATAAACTAAAACTCCCTTGTAAAGGTGTTCATGGAGAACCTCATTGATTAGTTGCATAAACACAGAAGGAGCACCCTGAAGACCAAAGGGGAGGACCTTAAATTGAAAACATCCAAGAGGACAGTTAAATGCGGTTTTCCATTCGTCCCCCTCTTTAATCCTGACCCTATAATAGGCTTCACGCAAGTCCAGTTTAGTAAAAATCTTGCCAGTAGCCAGGTGAGAAAGCATGTCTTTCATAAGTGGGAGTGGGTAGACGTTGTGTTCGCAAATGGTGTTGAGATAAGAGTAATCTTGCACCAATCTAAGAGTGCCATCTTTCTTTTCCCTAAACATAACAGGTGCAGCTACTCGTGGCCTAGCTGGCTCAATGAAACCTCTTTGAAGATTTTTATCGATGAACTTACGTAACTCCTCCATCTCCCGTGGAGTCATGGAGTAAAGGCGAGGTTTTGGCAACTGCACCCCAGGGAGGAAATCAATTGAACAATCAGTAGCCCTATGAGGAGGAAGTGAATCACAAGATTTCTCACTGAAAGCTTCCTTTAGGTCCCAATATTCCTTGGGAATCTTCTCCTCGCCGGGTATGAATTCAGGAGGAGGAAGAGCCAATAAGGGGCCGGCGGGTTCAGTCACAGGGGCTGAGTAACTGGGTGGAAGGTGATTGTCCTCTGATGGGAGAGAGGTATGTTCAGGCAAAAATAAGGGTATGCGTACCCAACCCTCTTTCCAATTTATTAGTGGATTCCATTTACGAAGCCAATTGACCCCCAAAATGACAGCATTTTCAGAGATGGCAGTCACGATAAAATTGATGGTCTCAGTATGAGCTGTGCCAATAGAGACATGAATTGGTTCGGTGATAAAAGATGCCGGGGTTCCCCCTGCTACAGAACCATCCATTTGGCAAAAGGCTATGGGAGTTTTCAGGGTTTTTAAGTGAAAACCCATGGAAGAGACCAGGTCTTGGCTTATGAGGCATTTTGAACACCCAGAATCAATAAGGGCTTGCACATCGCAAGTACGTCCAGTAGATGGAGCCAAAAGCTTTAAATTAATATAAAGGGGCCCGGAACGGTGACTCACCAAATTGTCGTCAGAAGAATTCGAAGACGCCTCCCAGTCATCAGGGTGGGTGCTGGGCTGGTCAGTGGAGAGGTTCAGAGGCTCCACCCCGCTCATTGCCGGTCTACTGCGCACGTTCGGAGGTTTTGGAGGCCTTTCTTTTCTCTCCGAAGAGGAATGTGGGCGTGGAGGTTGCCTTGATCTGCATTTGTCTGCCCAATGCCCCTCCTTTCCACAACGATAACAATTCCCTGTACGAGGTTGAGATGATTTCCACCCCCCCCTCTGCATGTGGGAATCTTTTTCTGGGGACCGAGGCTTGAGGCTTTCCCTTGGTGGTTTTTTCTCAAGACGTACTGGATCTTGTAAGTGGGCTTGATCCAGTTCAACATCACCAGCGAGGGCTATCCAGTCATCTAAGGTTTCGGGACGGAACCTGTTCACGCAGGTTTGATAAATGTCCTTATTAAGCCCCTCAGTATATAAATCCATCAAAGCCTGGTCACTATAACCGGTCATAAATACGGATAATTCCTGAAAAATCTGCGTGTATTCCTGGACCGACATATTCCCCTGATGCAAGCTTTTCATTCTCATTTTGGCTTTCCTTTCAACCCGGGGGTCTTCAAAACGCCTTCTAAGAGCATTCATAAAACGATCGAAATCCCGCAGCACGGGTGAGCGGCAATTATGCAAGGAAACCAGCCATTGGGAAGCTTTATCTTCCAGAGCCATAGAGACAATTCTAATTTTGATTTCATCTTCTAAATCACTTGCGTAAAACTGCACGAAATTATCGACGTGAATTAGAAAGAATGCCAGTTTGTCGGCACTACCGTCGTATTTAACACCCAGGGGGGGGGAGTTTTGCAAGCCGACAGGGGGAGATGGGTCGGGCTTCTCTCCGCAATTCCCTGCTGGCTCGGGGAGGGGGGGAGGGTGTTGAGCTTCTGCTTTCCTTGGCAGCTGCTGAATGCGTTTCTTTTAGCTGTCTGCGTTCCTGCTCCCTCCCCCAGAGTTTATCCAAGGCCTCCCGCTTCTCGTCTGCCTGGCGGAGCAATTCTTGGGCCATTTCTTTTAACTCCCTTTCTTCTCTTAAAAGCTCCGGAATAATTGTCTTGGGGGAAGGGCGACGCCTGGTGACGTTAACGCCAGGGCCTAGTCCTCCAGTCATTCCTACCCCTTCAGACCAACGTTTAGGTTTGGCTGAATCTTCGGCTGGCAGATTTAGATCTAGGCCAGCTAAACAATCCAACACTGACCTCGTATCTTCGGGTTGAACAGGAAGGTGTGATGCCTCTGCTCCCATATCAGTTTCAGGCAGAACCTCCACCAACGGAAGCTCCTCTTTTGCAGGGTCCGACATCAGGTGTGGTTTATTTATGACTCTCTGCTTTTTGTCAGGCCTGTTTCTTCGAGTACCTAAGAAAGACCACGCTTAAACATTGTTTGAAATGAATAAGGCTACTTTTACTAAGTAACGACAGTGAACAGACCAAGTAAAGCAGAGAGTGAATAGTTTAGGCGCGAACATAGAGTATTAAGCTTAAGCCCATCCCAATCCCTCACCCCCCCCCCCCCTTAGCATTGTCCAATATACTTTCTTCTCCACCATCAGGTGGGCAGGTCATCGCGAGCATGGAATGCGGGACCGTTAGCCGAGAGATAACACCAGCCGTCAACATCGTCCACCAGCAGAACAATTGCACCCCAGCGCCCCACCCCCCCCGTTGCCATGGCAGCTAAGCAGAACTAGCGAAGGCTGACACAGTTGGTAAAGAAATGGCGCTGGTAAAACAGGCAGCCGAGAGAGTCCGAGGCATCAGAGAGTCCGAACGGAAGAACAGTCTTAAGAGTTCACTTTTAAAAATGAAGAAGAAGAGAAAAAAAATAAAAGAAAAATATTCTTACAATCCACATATTGGGAGAGATCTGGGGGCCTCTGGGAGGAATGTTGAAAGATAAAGTTTCAAGTCCTTCGTTGTTGATTGTAGAAAGAAGACACTTCACGCAGGGGAGTTACAAGCAGAGAACAAAGAGAAGCCATCTTACCCCGTCTTCTGACAGGAAGAAAAGTGAAAGTTCCATTCCATTTACTTTCTTTTCTTAAAAGAACTCCATGAACAATTGTTGCAAGTGTGATACGATATAATTCTTTTCCATAGCTAGCACAAATAGCAAGTTAGTCCATTCCTCTCTCCATTCAAATGAAGAGGGTTTGTCTGCTTGCTGCCTAATCCGAGGGGGGTTTGGAATTCCTCCCTCCAATCTTCATTTAAAGTAGATTGAACTGGAACTTACAATGTCTTATCGCTATCCTTCATCATTAGCTCAAGAGATTTGGGAGCGTCCTTCACCTCCGGCCTTTCAGATGCACTTCTCATTCTGCTTTCTGTTTCCGAGCTCCATCCGGCGAAGAGGCAGGATCGCCCCCCTTTTTGCTCGCCAGCTCCTAGGTCGAGGCTGGGGGCACCCCAGCCGGCCGCCGCCAGCTGGGGACTCCCAGCGAGCCGCCCCTACGGCAAAAGACCTAGATTTAGGGGATATTTCTATCCAACCCTTGTCATGGTCTGATCATTTCCTCCTTAGGCTTGACTTCCCTACTGCTACCCCTCACCACAGGGAGGCGGAACCGACTAGATGGTTCTGCCCCAGGCGCCTCATGGATCCTGAAAGGTTCCTGATGGAACTTGGGACTTTTCCTGAATCTGTTGCTCACAGCTCAACCAAAGCCCTAGTGGAAGCCTGGGATAGGGCGGCCACTGGGGCCTTAGACCACATTGTGCCTTTGTGGCCTCTGACCCGGTACTGATCCTGGGTAGCTCCCTGGTTTACCGAGGAGCTCCGGGAGATGAAACACCAGAAAAGATGCCTAGAGAGTGGTTGGAGGGCCAGCCGGTCTGAATCTGATTGAACAGTATTAAGAATTCATAGTAAATGGTACTTGCAAGACCACCTACTGCCACCAGTAGCCTCCCACCGTCGAATGCGATCCCACAGAGTTGGCCTCCTCAGGATGCCATCGGCCAGACAGTGTCGGCTGGTGACCCCCAGGGGGAGAGCCTTCTCTGTGGGAGCACCTTCCCTCTGGAATGAGCTGCCCCTGGAGCTTGGCATAATTCCCGACTTCCGGTCCTTCCAGCGTGCCCTAAAAAGTTGGCTTTTTCAGCAAGCCGGCCTGGCCTGGATAAAATAAATGATTAATTTTCATTGTTAATTTTAATTTAATTTTTAAATTTCATTGTAAATGTCAATTGGTTTTTTTGGATATTCTATTTAATCTCCCTTTTTAACTTTTGTAATGTGTTTTTATGTTGTACACCGCCCTGAGTCCTTTGGGAGAAGGGTGACATATAAATTCTATAAACCTAAACCTAAACCTAAACATTGGCCACACCCACACCCAGTTTAGCGAAGGGGAAAAAAGTCCTGATACATCACATAACTCTGCCATGACGACGCAAGTTTGACACCCCTGTCCTAGATAATATATTTTAAGGTGGCCAAAAAGGAAGTTAAGGGTTTTTTTATCTAAATTTTTAATTGGATTTTTAAGGGGTCCCAGGGAGGGGGGAGGGTTTATTGCGACAAGGGGAGTGGGTCTGGGACTTACCCCACACCCACGGGATGATACCCCAAGGCCGGCCCACGGTCCCGACGGAGGGGGCATAGGGTCTGATGTCGAGGGGAGGTTGGGGGGCCATTTAACCAAGGGCCACATTATCAGGACGGAGCATGGGAGGGGTAGATATGGCGGTAGCCGGGGGCCACATTATGTTGGAGGGCGCACCTGCTATTTACGAACGGTTGCGCACTCCGGTCCCCACGGCTTTCCTTGCAATCCAGGAGGTCCGGGATCTCAGAGCCCGGGCCCTAAGCTGATGTTGTGTAACGCAACCCCCCCCTCATTTATGACTTGGTGTTAGAGGGGGAGCCGGACCTGGTGGGTATCACGGAGACCTGGTTGGGCACAGAGGGGGGAGTGCCCCTCGTGGAAATGTGCCCACTGGGTTACCGGGCATTCCATCAGCCACGGGCCCAGGGTAGGGGTGGGGGGGTGGCGGTTTTTATTAAGGAGAGTCTAGAGCCGAGGGAGAACACTGTGCCCCAGACGGCCGGTTGTGAGTCCCTATGTGTGAGGTGGGGTCGCGGGAGGCAGTTGGGCTTGTTGATTGTGTACCTGGCTCCCTGCTATGTATCAGCAGCCCTGCCCGAGCTTCTCGATGTAATAGCCGAGGTGGCGGTTGACACCCCCAGACTGTTTTTTTTTTTTTATATTGAAAAAGTTTTATTGGTTTTTACAAATTTTTTAAGGTAGGGTAGGGGTAGGGTGAAATACAAAAATATTTTGAGAACTTTCACGTCGAGGTCGTCGGCCCCTCCGGGGCTTCATAATAAGACATTGATAATACATTTTCCAATAATACTGCAAGGTGAAAACAAATGCATACATCATAAATTCTAAATTCTATGCTGGCAATCGTGTACAAACATCCAGATAAAAAGTTATACTGTATTAATAAAAAGCAAAGTCATTTTTTAGACCTAAGTCTCTTGGCAATTGTATCTTCTTGTTCTCCTTCCTGGCCCCCAGCGGGCGGGGGCAAAGTCATTTTTTAGACCTAAGTCTCTTGGCAATTGTATCTTCTTGTTCTCCTTCCTGGCCCCCAGCGGGCGGGGCCGTGGCCCCCTCCGTCCCCCCTGGATCTTCCCCCAGGATAGAGGAATGTTTTTTAAGAAAGGCTTCCGCCTCAACAACTGTTTTAATCCTTACTCTTCCTTCATCCCAGAACACCAACATCCCTTCTGGCATCGCCCACTTAAACCAAATCCCGTGGTTAAATAATTTTTTAGATAAGAAGGAATACTTCCTCCTCACCTCTCTAATCTTTTTTGGGATCTGTTTCAAGATGGCGACTTCCTTTTGCTGGTAAATTAAAGGCCTGTCTCTTTGCGCCTTCAAAATTCCCTCCCTGGTCGACCTTCTAACAAATTTAATATGTATCTCTCTGGGTACTTCATTTAACCTGGCATATGTTGAGTTAATTCTATAGACTAGGTCAATGTCCCCCCTGATCTCCTCTTTAGGTTTATGTAAATAGTCTGCTAAAATTGTACTCATGAGATCAGGAAGGCATTCACCAGTTTCCTCCAAAATATTCTGAAATCTTAAAAAATATGACATTCTTTCAAAATCCATCCTAGACATATGACCAGACAAATCTGCAATTTCAGTGTTGACATTTTTAAGTTCTCCCTTCGCCCCAGCCAACCCCACTTCCAGCTCCTCGGTCTTCTGCGTGTTCTCCATCAATTTTTTTTGTGTTTCCAAAAGTTCAAGTTTAGAGCTACACTGGTCTCTCCTCATTGCTTTAATTTCCAGCACCAAGGAGTTTAATGCTTCCTCCATCGCCGTCATTCTTTGTTCCAGTCCCGAATTCTCTGGTTGTTTTTTTGAAGCCATGATAAGCTATTATAATCAGTGCCACTAAAATGGCGTTTTTTGGGTGCGGCTGCTGGAGCCAGTCAGGAGAAAAAAAAGTTCAGCTCAGAGTTGTAACAAGCTGTAGAGCCCAGAGAAGAAACAGTCCCACAGTCAATTGTTAAAAAAAAGAGAAGGTATTCCAGGGAAGGAACCAGTTATTCCCAAATTTTTTTTTCCATTAATAAAGAGACAGTCCAAATTACAAAGAGATGTTGGTGATTTTCCATAAAAAAATAGTCATTCAGTAACAAAGAGGAGCCATCTTCCACCGCCCAGCCAGGCAGCCAGCAGGAGAGAGTAAAAAAAGAAATTGTTTCAATAAAGCCGGACTTAGATACATTGTATAGAAAAAAGCCGCAAATCACTTTCACTCGTTCCGCAAAAGTCCGGATGAGAAATATCCGCTTCCTCGCAACGAGGAGCCATTTCTAAACGCCGCTGTTATAAATCCGAGGGGGGGTTTAACAAACACCCCCCTCCACGTCTCTTCCAGTCCAAGCCGCCAGCAAGAAAAAGTTTTAAAGTCACTTACTCTCCGCCTTGCATCTCAAGCCCCAGAAAAGCCATCCGACCCGAGCGCTCCGTTCTCTCCGAATCCATTATTTACTGCCGTCCTCCGTTGGCGAAGGGAACCAAGCCCCCTGCAGCATGTCTTCTTCCACCTGGACCGAAGACAAGGACCGTTCCCCAGCTGCCGCCGGCAGAACCAGTCCAGGCAAGCCAGCCCTACGGAGGGTCCCCCCCAGAAAGAAAAGGGGGGCACCCCGCCCCGTTAGGGGCAGGAAAAAGAACAAAACGGCGGATGAACCCCAAGGTTCATCCGTCGCCGCCAGAAGCCGGAACAGGAAGTCCCCCAGACTGTTAGTCATGGGGGATTTCAACCTGCCATCAGCAGGCGAAACATCCGAGACGGCCTGGGAGTTCATGGCTTCCATGACAGCCATGGACCTGACCCAACTAGTTTACGACCCCACACATACCGGGGGACACACACTGGATTTGGTTTTCGTCTCCGGCCAGTGGATGAGTGATCTTGGATTAGGGGATTTAGTCATCGAGCCCCTGTCATGGTCAGATCACTCTCTCCTCCTGGAATAGTGCGGCCATGGGGGCCCTGGATCAGGTCGTGCCCTTGCGGCCCCTCACTCGGCGCCGATCCACCCTGGCTCCCTGGTTTTCCGAGGAGCTGAGGGTCATGAAGCGCCGAAAGAGATGCCTAGAGAGCATTTGGAGGTCCACTCGCCCCGAATCTGACCGGACACAGGTAAGGTTGCATTTGCTGACCTACCTTGTAGCGATAAGAGTGGCGAAGCGGGATTACCTCTCCACCCTTATCGCATCTGCAGATAACCGCCCTGCCGACCTGTTTAGAGTGACCCGCTCCCTCCTTCACCAGAGGCCGCGGGAACCTCCTTTACAGGGTCGTGCAGAGGAATTTGGGACTTATCTGCATGATAAAATCGTTCAGATCTGGAGCGAGTTGGCCTCCGATTGGGATAGTCTGGGCGGACTGATGGAGGCAGGTCTTGAGACCGTTATTTGGGAGGAGTTTGATCCTGTGACTCCTGATGACATGGACAGGATGCTGGGACAGCTGAATGCCACCACATGTTTATTGGACCCGTGTCCCTCCTGGATAGTACTGGCCTCCCGGGAGGTTACACGAGGCTGGCTCCAGGGAATTGTCAACACTTCTTTGAGTGAGGGGCTCCTACCGGCTGCCTTGAAAGAGGCGGTCGTGAGGCCCCTACTCAAGAAGCCCTCCCTGGACTCAGCTGTATTAGCCAACTATCGTCCGGTCTCCAACCTTCGCTTTCTTGCGAAGGTTGTTGAGAGTGTGGTGGCACGACAGCTCCCTCAGCACCTGGAGGAAACTGTCTATCTAGACTCGCGCCAGTCCGGTTTCTGGCCCGGGTACAGCACAGAGATGGCATTGGTCGCGTTGGTGGTTGATCTCTGGAGGGCTCAGGATAGGGGTCATTCCTCTATCCTGGTCCTATTAGACCTCTCGGCGGTTTTCGATACCATCGACCATGGTATCCTATTGCACTGGCTGGAGGGGCTGGGGTTGGGAGGCACCGTCCTGCGGTGGTTCTCCTCCTACCTCTCCGACCGGTCACAATTTGTGTTGGCAGGAGGGCAGAGGTCAACGTCTAGGCCCCTCACATGTGGGGTGCCTCAGGGGTCGGTCCTCTCACCCCTCCTGTTCAACATTTATATGAAGCCGCTGGGTGAGATCATCTGTGGTTTTGGGGTAGAATTCCATCAGTACGCTGACGGCACCCAGCTGTACATTTCTACCCCTGACCACCCCAACGATGCCGTTGAAGTGATGTTCTGGTGCCTGGAGGCCGTGCGAGCCTGGATGGGGAGAAACAGGCTTCAACTCAACCCGTCCAAGACCGAGTGGCTGTGGTTTCCGGCATCACGATATAGCCAGTTGGTACCATCTCTGGCTATCGGGGGCGAGTTACTAGCTTCTGCGGAAAGGGCCCGCAACTTGGCCGTCCTCCTGGATTCCCGGCTGTCGTTGGATGACCATCTGACGGCCGTGGCCAGGGGGGCCTTTTATCAGGTTCACCTGATACGCCAGTTGCGCCCCTTTCTAGATCGTGATGCCCTACGCACAGTCACTCAAGCCCTCGTAACCTCCCGCCTAGACTACTGTAATGCTGTCTACATGGGGCTCCCCCTGAGGTGCGGCCGGAGGCTCCAGCTAGTCCAGAAGGCAGCCGCGCAGGGGATTTTGGGAGTGTCGAGATACTCCCATATAACACCTGTCCTGCGCGAGCTGCACTGGCTGCCTATGGCCTTCCGGGTGCGCTTCAAGGTGTTAGTGACCACCTTCAAAGTGCTCCATGGCATTGGACCTGGTTATCTGCGGGACCGCCTTCTACCACATACCTCCTTTAGACCTGTCCGCTTTCACAGGGTGGGCCTCATCAGTGTGCCGTCTGCTGGACAATGCCGGCTGGCAGCCCCCAGACCGAGAGCCTTCTCTGTGGCAGCTCCTGCCCTCTGGAATGGCCTACCACCCGACCTCCGCACGATCACAGACCTGCGCCTCTTCCGCCGGGCTCTAAAAACATATCTCTTTCACGAGGCCGGCCTGGCATAGCTCTAAATTTTAATCTTATTTTAGAAATGGGTCTTAATTGGCAATTTTAGCATGGGTGCAATTTAATTTAATTTATTTTTAATATCCTGTATTTATTGTTTTTTACATTTTATTCCTTTCCTGTGCACCGCCCTGAGTCCAATCCGGAGATAGGTGAGGGATATAAATTTGATAAATAAATAAATAAATAAATAAATAAATAAATAAATAAATAAATAAATAAATAAATAAATAAATAAATAAATAAATAAATAAATAAATAAATAAATAAATAAATAAATAAATAAATAAATAAATAAATAAATAAATAAATAAATAAATAAATAAATAAATAAGGCAAAGCATTCAAAAGGCATTTTGTAAAGCATCTTGGGAAGGTTGCATTGTTAAACTTCAATAATCTTCTCAGATTGTCCCAGAGGCATGCAAATGCCCAGAAAAGTCAACACACCCAACAGGATGCCAGTGAAGTGAAGTGAAGTGAAGCAATAGTGTATGGACACACTTACATACAAGCAAACACAAAAATAACTCAGAAACACTATTAAAGCAACTGCAATGAGTGTTCCAGGTGATGCAGTTGCGTCAACACCTCAGAGAGGAGTACTCCATTTGCACCAACATGCTTTGCAAATTGTCCTTTTGAATCCTGTGCACAGCATTTGAAATTCACCTAAGTCTTGCACAAACAAGCAGGAACAGTCAGGTATTTGTATGAATACAAAACGATGATGTACAATAACACCTACCTGCAAGGGCTTGCACAGAAGGCTGGTCATGTGTGCTGAGTAGTTGTGCCTGAATCGTTTCCACAACTCGCTTAAACCGACGGCTGGGACCTAGAGAGACAGAAGTAGGAACAGCAATGGGACTTTCAGTTGTACTTCTGGCACCTTCGGAAGCCTGATCGGCAAGCTCTGTGGTCAGCTCCAACCTCTCCCTGTCAGAGGGTCCAATTTCAGACCATAGCCAACCTGAAGGGGTGGTGAAGTAAAGGGCGACTGCCTGGCAGGTAGAGAACTGCACCTTTCCTCCCTGACTTGGAAAGCCCCTCATCTGAAGACACAGAGCAGTGGCAGCCAAAATGGCTGCCATGAAGCCAGGGACAGCCTGAATACCCAAGACTGTGCTGGAGTGGAGAAAGTGAATGGAGTGTGATCTGGGTGAGAACATACTTTTTATTGGAAGTTGACCACAGAAATGCAAGGGGGAAGCATATTTAAAGCTATTTGTTGAAGCTGTGAATGGGCACACAAGAAAAATACTGGAGAATTGAAGAAGGAAAAATTTGCTTTTTAATTAATAAATAGAAACTTGGTTCCTCAATGCTAAAAGATGTGGTATTGAGAGCATTTTAAAATGCTGGAATTAAAGTCCCAAATTCCTCTTTACAAACATTGCTCAATTATTGGATATATAATTTAAAAATAATTGAAATTGGAACTGTTAACAATATCGCAGAGAGGTTGAAGCAGACAGAAGTAAGAGTGCCATCTGCTGACAAAAAGGGAAATATGCAAGCTTGGAAATAACTATTCAAAAAGACTGGAAATATCCGTTAGACAAAGACCTACTCTAAGACCACTAGAGATTTGATTATTAACTAGGGACTTCAGTTAAGAGCCCCTAAACATCATTGAATAGTATTGAACATATAAAGTAATTTGAAGATGCGTGGATAACCTCCTGATGAAGTTAAATTGTTTGGACTGACTATTGATGAGACATTTAAAATTGTCATTTGGAAGTTTGGCTTTTTGAATTAATGAACTCTGGACATTGGACTAAAAAAGAGATTGATTAAACACAGACGCAACATAAGACGGAAGTGAGGAGAACCTAAACAGAATGGAGCTTTTTCAAAACATTGAGAAACGATTTGATCATATAGACCAAAAATTGTGAAATTTAGTACAAAGAATAATGGACAAGGATCAGGACAAGGAAGAAAGAATGGAGCTACCAGAAGAAATAGAGGGGAAAGCAGAGAGAAATCATCAAGAAGAAGATAACAAGGAGGAGATGTTGCCAAAATGAATAATGATTAAGGGACTAAAAAAGGAGGGAAATAATAGAAAAGACCTAAAAAGGAAATGGGAGAAACAGGAAGAGAACTGGGGAAAAGGTATAGGAGGTGGAATGGATAGTTCTGGAATTAGACAGTGGGAAAGTGTAGAGTTGGGAGGAAAAGTTAGATTGCATAGTCAAATAGAGGGAATAAAAGACTTAAGGGACAAATATGGGTGGAAAACTAAAAAGAAAATAAGACTAACGGTTCGGATGCGGGTAAGAGATGAAGGATAAGGAAAAATAGAGTAAAATAATATTTTTATGAATATATTTCAATAATGTGTATTACTATTAGAATGATATAGGTTGGACAATTATTTTAGCAGTGTGATAGATATCAGGATAATCTATATAAATAAAAATGTAACAATGGTTTGTTCAAAACTGCTAATCTCAGAAAATACTGCACCGATCGCTTCCAAATTTTCACACAACGTTCCTTACGAATACAGCACCAATGATATGTATATATTGTGTAGATGTCACACCTGTGCCAGGTACACGCCACGCAAATTTAAAAGTGCGGCTCTTCTGCGTGTTTCCCTCACTCGCTCACTCGCCCCCCCTCCCCTTCACGGACCTTCCCACCCAGCCGCTTTTCAGCTCACGTCACTTGCACGAGTGGTGGAGCGGTCTGCGTCATATCCGCGACAGTCGCCTCCTCAGCTACCTCTTTCTCCTCCTCCGCTGCCGCCCCCCCTCCGCCAACTCCCCCCCCTCCAAGGCCACTGGCAAGTCAGCGGCCTCTCCTCCGCCGCCGCTGCCCGTGCCAACTCCCCCCCACAAAGCCGCTGCCAAGTCAGCGGCCTCTTCTCCTCCACCACCATCCCCCCCCCTCCACCAACTCCCCCCCTTCACAAGGCCTCTGCCGAGTCAGCAGCCTCTCTCTCGTCTCTCTCTAGGTAGGTAGGTAGGCAGGTAGGTAGGTAGAGGGATAGAGAGAGAGAGGGAGAAATACAGTAGGCAGGTAGAGAGATAGAGAGAGAGGGAGAAATACAGTAGGTAGGTCGGTAGGTAGGTAGGTAGAGAGATAGAGGGAGGAATACAGTAGGTAGGTAGGGGGATAGAGAGGGAGAGGGAGAAATACAGTAGTTAGGTAGGTAGGTGGAGGGATAGAGAGAGGGAGAAATACAGTAGGTAGGTAGGTTGGTTGGTTGGTAGGTAAGTAGAGGGAGAGAGAGAGAGGGAAAAATACACTAGGTAGGTAGGTAGGTAGGGAGAGGGAGAGAGAAGGAAAAATACAGTAGGTAGGTAGGTAAGTAGAGGGAGAGAGGGAAAATACAGTAGGTAGTAGATAGGTAGCTGGATAGAGCGAGGGGGGGAGAAATACAGTAGGTAGGTAGGTAGGTAGTTAGAGGAAGAGAGGGAGGGGACGGAGAGGGAGGGGAAACCGAGGCAGAGAAGGAAGGGGGTCGCTGAGAGGGTCTATGAGGGGAAACTTTCATTTAACCAAACTTGGCCACAGCAACGTGTGGCGGGTACAGCTAGAATTCCAATAAAAACTTGTAAATCTTCTTTATCAATTTATCATTTGTCCCCAAAAGGATCTTTTCTATTGCCATCAGCTCCCTATTAATGCTCCACTCTTTCATATCTTTCGAGTAACGTGATTGGATTTGAAGATAGGACTACCATTCCAATTCTATCCTTTACTCTTTTAGCTCTTGCCTCGATCTTAATCTCCCTTCTTTGTCTATCATATCTTTATAGGTGACCTGTTTTCCCTGGTTGATAAAATTTGGGTGCACTAACACTTCTAATGTTGATAGCCAAATCGGAACCTTGCTGTAAATTTTTCTCTTGAATTTATTCCATATTTCTAACTAGCTGTACCCGCCAGGTTTGTGGCCAGGTTTGGTTAAATAAAAAAGTTTCCCCTCATAGACCCTCTCAGCGCCCCCCTTCCTTCTGTGCCTTGGTTTCCCCTCTCTTTCCCTCTCCTCATTCTCTTACTCTACCTACCTACCTCCTGTATTTCTCCCTGTCTCTCTATCCCTCTACCTACCTCCCTACCTACCTCCTGTATTTCTCCCTCTCCCTCTCTCCCTCTACCTACCAACCTACTGTATTTTTCCCTCTCTCTCTCTATCCCTCTACCTACCTACCTACCTACCTACTGTATTTCGCCCTCTCTCTCTATCCCGCTACCTACCTACCTACCTACCTACCTACTGTATCTCTCCCTCTCCCTCTCTCCCTTTACCTACCTACCTACTATATTTTTCCCTCTCTCTCTCTCTATCCCTCTACCTACCTACCTACCTACTATATTTCTCCCTCTCCCTCTCTCCCTCTACCTACCTACCTACCTACCTACCTACCATATTTCTTCCTCTCTCTCTATTATGCTACCTACCTACATACATCCTGTATTTCTCCCTCTCCCTCTCTATCCCTCTACCTACCTAACTACCTACCTATTGTTGGTGGCGGGGGCAGCAGCAGAGGCGGGGGCGGGCAGCTGCGGGTCAGCAGCGGCAGTGAGGGGAGCGGCGGCTAGGGGGCAGCAGCGGCAGGTGACAGCGGGGGGAGCAGCGGCAGCAGTGGGGGGAGCAGCGGTGGGGGGAGCAGCAACAGTGGGGGGGGGAGCAGTGGCGGTGGCAGGTTGACCAGCAGTGGCGGCGGTGGGTCAGCAGCAGCGGCAGGGGGTCAGCAGCAGCGGCAGGGGGTCAGCAGCGGCAGTGGGGGGAGCAGCAGTGGCAGTGGGGGGAGCAGCAGCGGTGGGGGGAGCAGCAGCGGTGGGGGGAGCAGTGGCGGGGGGCAGCGGCAGCGGGGGGAGCAGTGGCGCCGGTGGCGGGGCAGTGGAGAGAGAGGCTGAGGAGGCGACCGTCGCGGATATGACGCAGACCGCATGTGCAAGTGACGTGAGCTGAAAAGCGGCCGGGTGGGAGGGGCTGCGAAGGGGGGGGGAGTGAGCGAGCGAGAAGAGCTGCATTTGTACATTTGTGTGGCGTGCACCTGGCACAGGTGCCATATCCACACAATTTGTGCGTATCATTAGTGCTGCACTTGTAAGGAACGTTGTGTGAAAATTTGGTGGCGATTGGTGCAGTAGTTTCTGAGATTAGCGGTTTTGAACAAACTCATAGTTAACTTTTTATTTATATAGATAACACCTGTCTTATAAAGTGTCTCTGAAAATACTGATGTGCTACCTGTTTCCCATATGACAGGAATGTGTGCAATTCTAAAAGTAAGTCATGGCCCTCTAGTGTTAGCAGTTTCAGGTTCCCGAGGGTTAATGAAAACAGCCAAACACAGAAACGGTTTGTAAATGCAGTTTGTATTCTTCCTCCGGCACGAACTGACCAACAAAACCCTAAGGCAATGAGTAAATTTTCAGAGCTGGCACCCGGTGCTCCCCACCACCTTTTATAGTTACTTAGTAATTAGGATGACCTGCACCCCGTGCATGCGCACACTCATCCCCTCGTAAGCCAGAACAAAAACCACCTCGCAATTAATCATGGATTGTTGTCAGTCAGTTATCAACAGCTTTGTAGATGATTCAGCTGCTTATGGAGGAGTGAAGCCTGGTGAGTTTTGGCAGCTGGCCCGGTTTTCTCCCTTGAATGGAAGTTCCAGGCCTCTGGGCTGGCCAGAGCTGACATGTGGCCCCCTACCACAGAGACAGCATTTGGGAAGCTAAAAATTACAGTCAGTTAGGAGTCAAAGGACCCCTTCTACCCAGTTTTGTGGGATGTCAGCGGTGGAATCTCGCTATCAGGTGGGGCGCCCTACAGTCCTGAACCCACGACACCTCCGACGGGATAACCTTTCCATAAAACAAGGTATTGTAACCTTCCCCTGTGCCACCTGGTATCTAGTATATCTTGCACTACATAGAGCTGTTCCCCATCTACAGTAACCGGGGCTGGTGGCCGTATGGGTCTCCTCTGATATCAGATGCCTGAACTGATCAGAGCAGGCTGCAGTGGAAGACTGGATGTGTTTTCCCCAGTAGAGGGGGGAGTCTTAGCTGCACTGTGACTGGGTTAATAACTTGCACGATTGGGAAAGGCCCAATGAATTTGAGCCTGAGTTTCTTACATGGTAATGGCAGCCTGAGATATTTAGTGGAGAGGTAAACCCTCTGGCCTACGTGGAAAGGTCCTTGCGCCTTCTGCCTTTTATTGACACTCTTTTTATATGTGGCAAAAGAGTGACATAACGCATCCCTCCTCACTTTCCAAACTTTGTGCATCCGGGCTATCCACTCCTACAAGGTTGCGTCATCTGGGTGCACCTGAGGACACTCCAGAGTTGGGACGAACTCCTGCCCTGTAGCCATATGAAATGGGGTAAACTGCATACTTTTGTGCACTGCATTGTTATATGCAACCTCTGCAAAGGGAATGAGTTCAGCCCAATCGGTCTATTGGTACTGGGTGTAACATTTTAAGTAGTGCTCCACCATCGTGTTTGCTCTCTCCGTAGCACCATTGGTGGTGGGGTGGAAGGCTGTACTAAGTCTCTGTGAAGACTCCACCATTGCCACGAATCTGCGCCAGAATCGGGCAGTGAATTGCACTTCCCTGTCTGAAATTATCCTTTTAGGGATGCCATAGAGTCTATAGACATGTGTAATAAACAGTTTGGCCAGCTTCCTAGCAGATGGAAGGCCGGTAAATGCTACAAAATGAGCCTGCTTGAAGAACAGGTCTATTATCATCCAAATGGCTTATCCTCGTGGAATTCTATAGCTAATTCCATGGTGGCCTGGAACCATGAAGTCAGTCTAGGTGGCAACCCCCTGTAGACGCAGGCCTGGCATAGTGTTCGGTCAAGACCGGTCTTAAAGTAATACACCACCAACCTCTCTGGCCACATCCTCACTTTACTGGCCAGACACTGGAATTCTCTGATGTATTCAGCTACTGGCTTCCCTTGTTGTCTTATAGCCCACAATTCTGCTTCCACCCGCTGGATCCTGGTGGTATCTTCAAACCTCTCCCGCAGTGCCATCAGGAACAGACCAATGTCTGTAAGTTCTACAGCATGATCCCAATACAGATCGGCCACCCAGTTGGCAGCCTCTCCATCCGTCACTGCCACCACTGCCATGACCATGTCCCAATGCGATGTATACATATGGACGTAATAATCCATGTGATTTAACACCTGGCCTAAGAAGAGGGCCACTCGTCCTGGGCTACTGTCAAAAGTAGCCTGTATTGCTGGTGGGTCCCAGCATCCCATCACTCCAGGCCCATAACCAACTGGAGACCCTCTCTGGGTAAGGAGAGAGTGAGGAGAACAGCTTTCTCATGCCACTCGTCTCCCACAGGTATCCTGGGCATCTTGGGGTAAACCTAGCCCAGGCTTCTGATCTACTCTTGCAGCTCCTTGGGCACCCTACTGTTCTGGATTGGTTATGCTGGACTGTCCGATGACTCCCACTGCCTGTTGGCATCCATGTTCCAGGGAGCCTCTCCAACCAATGCCACATCCATTATCTTGGAAGCCCACTGCCCCAAACCTTTCCTGCAGCATCTGTAGAGTTGGGCTGTCCACCTCCAATCGTCATCTGAGCTGCACCTTTCATGCCATTGGGCAAAATGGGTTCCAAATGAGCTGGGGAGCATGGGGTGGTAAGTCTCTGTGTCCTGAGCTGCTGGCAAGCCCAGACACCAATCCCCTGCATGGGCTCAGCCCACATTGGCCTCTAGAGGTTCTGCTGTAGGCTTCCATGCCACCAAGTGGTCCTTAGACCTTACATCCAATGGTGCTTCTCCTGCTGGCCCTGACACAGCCTCCAGCACAGTTGTATCAGTTGCCACGGCAGACTCCTCCAAGCTCACAGCCTCCAACCCAAGCACTGTACCTTCAGCCATGGTGGGAGCTCTGACAAACTGTCAGGTTCTGAAGTTTTAGTGAAACCAGCCCAACACAGAAACAGTTTGAAATGCAGTTTGTATTCTTCCTTCGGCAGGAACTGACCAACAAAGCACTAAGGCAATGAATAAATTGTCAGAGCTGCCACCCTGTGCTTCCTACCACCTTTTATAGCTACTGTCAACTGCTACAGCATTGCCATGACTATTATCAGGTTGGCAAGGGAGGGGAGATTCCATGCATGCTTTTGGCATGCAGAGTGGACTTCTGCAACCTAGTTGGAGAATATGAGTTATGACGCATGACAGAAGGGAGGGGATACAGGGGTAAAGTTCAAACGCAATGAAGTGAAAGCAGTTTTGGCTCCACTGGAGCTCAAGCCAGATTGTCGATCCTAATTTATTTATTTTATTAAATTTATACCCCGCCCTTCTCCTTGTTAGGACCCATGAAGTCAGTCTAATAAATGCTGGGATTTGTTTTGAACTTTGTTTCGAGGCTAGTAAATTAATTAGGTTGACGTTTGGGAACTTCACAGAGAGCCAAAACAGAAACTTAAAAAAAAAAAGATTTCCGTGCTCCCTGAATCACGGCTCTTCAAGCACTCCCCCCCAATATTTGGCCTGCACGGAGGGAAAAATCAGGCAGAAGAGATTGATTGTGGCTGAAGGTATGCAGCTATGCCTTTCTCAGAAGCAGAAGCAAGAGAAGATAAGTACTGGTGGTAAATCCCTTGCCCTAGCCCCCAGACACAGGAAAGGATCTCAAGCAAGCTAGCAAGGGTGGACTGGACACAAGCCAGGCTCCCAAAACCCCAGATGGAATCCCTGGAGAGTGCAATAGACCAACAGAGGGAGACTTTTAAATGGACCACCCTGGCTGATGAGGGTCCATCATGCCGCCCAAAAGAGAGGGGAGAGATATCAGATCCTGTTGAGTGGAGGAGATACAGACAGGAGCACAGTCCCCCTCCTCCACCAAATAGAAGAAGAATGACTCTGAGACTGCAACCAAGGCCCCTCCCTCAAAACAGGCTGGCAGCCCAGAGCAGGAAAAGCCCTCGCCCCCTCCAAACTAGAGGAGAGGAAGACGGCCAGCCATATCAGGCACAAGCATACAGAGGCCAACAGGAGGTTGGGGGAGTAGTGCTGAACGACCCACCCCAATTCAGAGGAAAGTTTGACGGAGACTCAGACCAGCTAGCCCTATTCCTTGATTCAGCTGGTATCCACCTAGAATGCTATTGGCACCTCTACCCATCCCCCCGAGCCATGGTCGAATCGAATAGTCGAATATTTATTTGTATAACCGCGTCCTCTCCCCTAGGGCAGTGGTCGGCAAACCGCGGCTCGCGAGCCACGAGTGGCTCTTTGGCCCCTCGGTGTGGCTCTTCCTCTCTCCCTCCACCCCCCCGCGAGCGAACGGGTGGGGGGGAGCGCCCGGGGTTGCAGCTTCGCCGGAGCCATCCGGCCGCTGCGCGCCCGCCTCCCTTGGGGGAGACCCAGGAAGTCCTCCCAGCGCAGGTGAGCCATGCTTGGCCCTGCAGGGGGGACACGAGGCTTAGGGCCAGAGCACACGAGCACGGCCACCCCACCAAGAGGAGCGGTTGTCTCCTTTGCCTCCGAAGGCAACGGGGAGTGACGGGTGCTGCTGCTGCGGGTGCGAGTGGAAGGCGCTGGACACGTTGTCTCCAAAATGGCCATTATCTTCCTCCCTGGACTCTGTCTCCTGGGCAGACAGAACGAGAGGCCAGGACCAAGCCCATCGGCCACAGCCACCACTTCCAAGAGCAGGCTACTCAGCTCACCCCCAGCGCTGTCTGGGAGACAGAAAAGAGCCCCGGCCTGACGCCTTCCCTGCGGCTGCCTCCCCCTGTAACGAGCGAGCGAACGGGCGGGGGGAGCGCCCGGGGCTGCGCCGGAGCTGTCCGTGCGCCGTGTGCCCAGGGAGGCGGGTGCCTGGCACCCGGACGGCTCGGGCACAGCCGCAGCCCCGGGTGCTCTGCTGCCGGGCCCTCCGCTGCCTCCGGGCGGAGGGGGAGAGAGAGGAAGAGCCGGACCTAAGGGGCCAAAGAGGGACCTGGTGGAAACGTGCGCTCGGACGGCAGGAGCTGCATGTTGCAGGGCTCGGGGACAGCAGCAGCAACAGCCGCCTGCAGAGGCCGCCGCGCCGTGCTTTCCGGGACTGGCCGCCACGTGAGGCTGGGACGGAGGTGGGCGTGCAGCACCCGGACAGCCTCCGCGGTGCTTGGATGGCCGCAGCCTCGGGTGCTCTCCCCGCCCGCTCGCTGAGCGAGGCGGCGGCCGTGTGCTCTCCGGCCAGTGTGCCGGGCTTTCCACTGCTTCCGGGGGGGGAGGGAGGGAGAGAGGGAAGGAGAGACTTACATACAGAGAGAGACAGAGGGGGGGGGAGGAAGAGACAAACAGAGAGACAGAGAGAGGGAGGGAGGGAGAGAGGGAATCAGAGAGAGAGAGGCACACACACACACACACACAGAATGATAGATGGGTGGAGGGAGGAGAGAGAGACAGATAAAGAGAGAGATTGACAGAGAGAGACAAAAAGAAAAAGAGAGAAAGAAAAACAGAAAGAAAAAGAAAGTGGGAGAGAGAGATAAAGAAAGAAAGAAAGAAAGAGGTCCGCGAGGTCCCCTTCACGTTCCTCATCTCCCCGAATGCCGTCCGGAGCCATCCGCAGCCACGCAGAGACTTGCCGCTTTTCCATGCCGTGCAAAAGATAGGCGCGCGCATGCCCCGCCCAATTACAATCTTGGAGAGTTCGTGGCGGTGGAAACTTGCGTTATAATTGCACGCGCCTATCTTTTGCGCGGCATGGAAAAGCGGCAAGTCTGCGCGGCTGCTGATGGTTCCAGGCGGCATCCGGGGAGACGAGGAACGTGAAGGGGACACCCCTCCCCCAGCGGAAGGCCTCGCCGTCACCACAGAGCCTGCCGCTCCTCCACGCGGTATTTTGTGGACAGTGACAGACAGACACAGAGAGGCACAGAGCGAGAGAGAGACGGACGGAGGGAATCAGGGTCTGACAGATACAAAGAGAGAGGGGGGGGAAGGAGGGAGGGAGGGAGAAACAGAGAGAGACAGGGAGGGAGGGAGGGAGGGAGGGAGGGAAGGAGGCAAAGAGCCACAGAGACAGACAGACAGAGAAGAAGGGAGGGCAGAGAGACAGAGAGAGGCACAGAGAATGACAGAAAGAGACAGGGAGGGAGGGAGGGAAGGAGGCAAAGAGCCACAGAGACAGACAGACAGAGAAGAAGGGAGGGCAGAGAGACAGAGAGAGACACAGAGAATGACAGAAAGAGACAGGGAGGGAGGGAGAGAGGGAGGGAAGGAGGCAAAGAGCCACAGAGACAGACAGACAGAGAAGAAGGGAGGGCAGAGAGACAGAGAGAGACACAGAGAATGACAGAAAGAGACAGGGAGGGAGAGATAAAGAGCCACAGAGAGAGACAGACAGATAGACAGACTCAGAGAGACAGAGAGAAACAGAAAGAGAGAGAAAGAGAAAGAAGGGAAGAAAGAAAAGAAAGTTGGAGAGAGATGAGAGAACTTATGACCACAATTGAGCTCAAAATTTTGGTTGCTAAGCAAGACCGTTGTTAAGTGAGTTTCACCACAGTTTCCAAGTTGGCCACGCCCATCCGGTCACATGACCGCTGAGCCACGCCCTCAAAACAGGCCACACCTTCCGGCTCTCAAAAGAAATTTCAATCGAGCTTTTGTTGATATTTGGCTCTTTTGACTAATGAGTTTGCCTACCACTGCCCTAGGGGACTCGGAGCGGTGTACAGGGAGGAATAAAACAGCATAAAATATATACATGAATACAATAAATACAATAAAAACAAATTAAATTTGACTATCCCTGCACTAAAATTCCCATTTAAAATTAACAATCCCTAATCCCTGGGTAGAGACTAACCTAGGCCGGCCAAGCAGAAAAAGTGAGTTTTTAATTTCTGATGGAAGGAGCGGAGGTCCATAGTTGTTCTAATGTCGGGGGGAAGGTCGTTCCAGAGGGCTGGGCCCACCACAGAGAAGGCCCTTCCCCTGGGCGTCGCCCGCTGACAAAGTCTAGTGGACGGCACCCGGAGCAGTCCCTCTCTGTGGGAGCGAATCGGCCGAGAGGATGTATGGGGCAGAATCCGATCCCGCAGATAGCTAGGTCCCGAGCCATGGAGCGCTTTAAAGATGAAAACTAACACCTTGAAGCGCACCCGAAAGACGACAGGTAGCCAGTGCAGCTCGCGCAAGAGCGGTGTTACATGGGTATACCTTGCGGTACCCATTATTGCTCGCGTGGCTGCATTCTGGACCAGCTGAAGTCTTCGGGTGCACCTCAAGGGGAGCCCCATGTAGAGAGAGTTACAATAGTCCAGTCGGGATGTCACGAGAGCATGGGTGACTGTGCGAAGGGCGTCCCGATCCAATAGGGGGCGCAACTGGCGAACCAGGCGAACCTGGAAAAACGCCCTCCTGGCCACGGCTGTCACTTGATCTTCCATGGACAGCCGGGCATCCAGGAGGACACCCAAGTTGCGCGCCCCATCCACTGGGGCAAGATGTTCGCCCCCAATGGCCAGCGATGGAGTCAACTGGTTGAATCGGGCAGCCGGAAACCACAGCCACTCGGTCTTGGTCGGGTTGAGCTTGAGTCCGTTTCTTCCCATCCAGATCCGTACGGCTTCCAGGCACTGGCACATCACCGCTACGGCATCGTTGGGGTGGTTTGGGGTAGATATATACAGCTGAGTATCATCAGCGTAGAGATGGTACTCTACCCCAAAACCACGGATGATCTCACCCAGCGGCTTCATATATGTGTTAAACAGGAGAGGCGAGAGGACCGACCCCTGAGGCACCCCACATGTGAGGGGTCTCGGGGTCGACCTCTGCTCTCCTGTCAACACAAATTGCGATCGGCCAGAGAGGTAGGAGGAGAACCACCGTAAAACGGTGCCTCCCACCCCCAACCCCCCCAGCCGATGCAATAGGATACCATGGTCGATGGTATCAAAAGCCGCCGAGAGGTCTAATAGGACCAGGATGGAGGAACAACCCCCATCTCTGGCCCTCCAGAGATCATCGACCAACGCGACCAATGCCGTCTCGGTGCTATGCCCGGGCCGAAAGCCGGACTGGCGCGGGTCTAGATAATCAACTTCCTCCAGGTGACGGGGAAACTGTTGTGCCACCACACTCTCAACAACCTTCGCCAAGAAGGGAAGGTTGGAGACTGGACGATAGTTGGTTAAAAGAGCTGGATCCAAAGAGGGCTTCTTAAGGAGGGGCCTCACCATAGCCTCTTTTAGGGAAGCAGGCAAGGAACCCTCACTTAAGGATGCGTTGACAACCTCTTGGAGCCAGCCTCGTGTCACCTCCCAGGATGCCAGTACAAGCCAGGAGGGACACGGGTCCAATAAACATGTGGTGGCTCGCAGTCGCCCACGTAACCTGTCCATATCCTCGGAAGTAACGGAGTCAAACTCCTCCCAAACAAGATCTGTCTCGTGGCATCCCACTGGGCCATCAATGGGGGCTAACTCGTTCTGTATCTGAGCGATTTTCTCCTGCAGAAAAGTCACAAATTCCTCTGCTCTACCCTGTAGTGGGGCTTCCCGCACCCTCTGTTGGAGGAGGGAGCGGGTCACCCTAAACAGGGCGGCAGGGCGGTTTTCTGCGGATGCTATGAGGGTGGCACAATGATGGCGTTTGGCCACTCTCAGCGCCACAATGTAAGTCCGTAAATGGGCTCTTACCTGTGTCCGGTCGGATTCAGAACGGGTAGACCTCCATCTTCTCTCTAGGCATCTCTTGTGGCGTTTCATCACCCTTAGCTCCTCGGTGAACCAAGGAGCCAGGGTGGCTCGCCGCCACAAGAGAGGCCGCAAGGGCGCGACCCGATCCAAGGCTCCCGTGGTCGCAGTATTCCATGCGGCCACGAGGTCCTCCATCGGGGCGCGGGTCAGGGGTACAGGAAGTGGCCCAAGCGCCGTCTGGAACCCATCAGGGTCCATCAGGCGCCTGGGGCGGAACCAAATTGGTGACTCAGGTTCCGCCTCCCCGCGGTGAGGGGCAGCGGTTGGAAAGTCGAGCCGGAGAAGTGAGTGGTCTGTCCATGACAAGGGCGTGATGACTATATCCCCTATACCCAGTTCACTCTTCCATTGGCCTGAGACAAAGATGAGATCCGGTGTATGTCCACCCTCGTGAGTGGGGCCTTGAATTACTTGGGTCAGGTCCATGGCCGTCATGGAAGCCATGAACTCCCGAGCTACCCCGGATGATTCGCCCACCGATGGCAGATTAAAGTCCCCCATGACTAAAAGTCTGGGGGTCTCAACTGCCATCGTAGCGATCACCTCGAGGAGCTCGGGCAGGGCTGCTGTTACATAGCGGGGAGCCAGGTATACAACTAGCAAGCCCAACTGCCTCCCTAGGCCCCACTTCACACAGAGGGACTCACAACCGGTGGTCTGTGGCACAATGGTCTCTCTCGGCTCCAGACCTTCCCTAATGATAACCGCTACCCCACCACCCCTGCCTAGGGCCCGAGGCTGATGAAAAGCGCGGTAACCTGGTGGGCACATTTCAACGAGGGGGAGTCCTCCCTCGTGGCCCAACCAGGTCTCCGCAATTCCTACCAGGTCCGGCTCCCCCTCTGACACAAGGTCATGGATGAGGGGGGCTTTGTTGACCACGGACCTGGCATTGCAGAACATCAGCCGTAGACCCTGGCTCTGTACTCCCTGACCACCTAGCCTGCGGGGGTTGTGGCACTTGACCGTTTGTAACCATCGGCCTCGTGCCCCCAACCGGGAGGATAGTACTTGTCTTGTGAATACCATTGCAGAGGGTCTAGAGGGAGACGCAAGGGAATGGCTAGCAGACCTCCACAAGAGGAGAGCCCCCCAACTGCAAGACATAGATGACTTCCTGCAACTGCTAGAGGCCAGGTTTGAGGAGGGGGAGGAGGAGGACACATATGCGGAGGAGGAACTCAGCAACCTAAAGCAGAGGGGCCGCCCTATCAAAGAGCACATCCATGAATTTAGGAGGGTCATAGGAAAGTTACCCCTTTTACCAGAGCGGCTGCTCATGCACTTTTTCAGAACAAGCCCGGACAAGCAAATTGCCCAGGTAACTGCATACTGCGACATCCCAAATCAACTCTCTGAGTGGTTCCGAGTAGCAATGAGAGTCGACCCAAATTATATGACAGCGAAGACGAGGGAGAAAATGACCCAATGGTGAGTGAATCAATTCACCCTTTCCTTTTTCCAATACGCCTCACAGCCCCAAAAACAGGAAACCAGGGGGATTTTCAAGCCCTAATAGACTCAGGCTGCACAAGGTGCTTGATCAACCTAACCACAGTCCTGAAACTGGGGATCAGAGCAAAAAGACTGACCCACCTGATCCGGTTCAAGAAGGTCGACAGGTCCCTAATGGGAGGAGCCTATGTCACCCACCTAACTGAACCAGTGAGACTAGAATTAGTGGATCACTGGGAAGTAATTTGATTCCTAATAGCCCCCAAAATGACAGACGCAGTTATACTGGGACTTTCCTGGCTAGACAAGTGGGGACCGACCATCTGGTGGCAAGGGGGCGCCCGCAGACTTAGGATATCAAGGGGCCCTCAACCCCTCCCCCACGAGCAAGCAGAAATGCCACCCACTCTGGAAACCCCCCAAGAGAGCCCACGAGAACAACTGGCAACCACATCTGACAAAACCCTAGAGGCTGAACTGATTCCGATGGAATATCAGGACCTCGCAGAAGTATTCAGCAAGGCCAAGTGCGATGTTCTGCCTCCCCACCAGGAGACAGACTGTGCCATCGAAATCATCCCTGGGGCAAAATTACCCAAGCCCAAACTCTACGCCATGACGCCCTGGGAAATGCAAGAGATACACGAATACATAGACAAAAACCTAGCAAGGGGGTTCATTGAGCCAGCCAAGCCATGAGTCGGGGCACCAGTCCTCTTCAAGGAGAAAAAAGATGGAAGTATGAGATTGTGTGTGGACTTTCGAGGGATAAATGGGGTGTGTGTACACAACCTATACCCCCTTGGCCAAGGGAAAAGTCTTCACCAAACTAGACCTCAGAGAAACATACTAAAGAGTATGTATCAGAGCGGGAGATGAGTGGAAAACAGTGTTCAACTGCCCCCAAGGGAGTTTCCAATTCAAAGTGATGCCTTTCGGACTGCAGGGGACCCCAGCTGTATTCATGCAGTTAATAAACGAGGTGTTGCATGAGCACCTCTACAAGGGGGTTCTCGTCTACCTAGATGACATCCTTATCTGCACTGAGACCATTGATGACCATGGTCTTTCGGGTGCGCTTCAAGGTTTTGACGACCATCTTCAAAGCGCTCCATGGCTCGGGACCTAGTTATATGCGAGACCGTCTTCTGCCCCATACATCCCTTAGACCGATACGCTCCCACAGAGAGGGCCTTCTCAGGGTGCCGTCGGCCGGACAGTGCCGGCTGGCGACACCCAGGGGAAGGGCCTTCTCTGTGGCAGGTCCTACCCTGTGGAACGACCTACCCCCTGAACTCCGCACCATCACCGACCTCCGCCTCTTCCGCCAGTGTTTAAAAACACACTTATTTCACCAAGCCGGCCTAGGATAGCCTCTACTGTGACGAATTTTAGATAGTTTTAATTGGGGGATTTTAAATGGTTTTAGCGCAGGTTACCATTTAATAGATTTTTAAATTTATATGTTTTGTATTATCTTTGTATGCTGTTTTTAAATTCCTGTGCGCCACCCTGGGTCCTTTTGGAGAAGGGCGGGATATAAATTGGATAAAATAAAATAAAATAAATAAAATGTATCCCTGGTCCGCCAAGTACTGGAAAAACTTCTGGCAGCCAACCTATATGTCAAGGTATCAAAATGCAAATTCCACCATGCATAGCTAGGCTACCTGGGTTACCGAGTGTCAAATGAGAGAATAGAGATGGACCCAGCCAAAGTGCAAGCCATCTGAAGCTGGCAAACCCCTCGCACCCGCAGACAGCTTCCTAGGGTTTGCAAACTTCTACAGACAATTCATCCCCTCCTTTGTGAAGATTGCCAAACCCCTGACAGACCTCCTGAAGACAGGGAGCCCAGGAATGAAGCCTCATCTGGGACAACCCCTACAGTGGGACCTAACCTGCAAAGAGGCGTTCGAAATGCTAAAAGAAATGTTTGCAAAGGAGCCGGTACTGAAGCATCCTGACCCTGAGCAACCTTTCGTGATCCAGGCAGATGCCAGGAAGATGGCAGTGGGAGCAGTGCTACTCCAAAGAAACAACCAAGGAAACTTACAACCCTGTGCCTACACCTCCCGCAAGCTCACAGACATGGAGAGATGATGGGCCACATGGGAAAAGGAGGCTTTCGCAGTGAGATGGGCACTGCTAACCTGGAGACACCTGTTGGAAGGGAGCCAGAAACCGTTCGAAGTCTGGACCGACCACAAAAATCTGAAAGCACTTAGGACCGCATGGAAACTATCACCCAAACAAGTCCGGTGGGCTCAATACTTCAACCGTTTCGATTTTCTCTTAAAGCACATTCCAGGTGGGAGGAACTTTCTAGCTGATGCCCTCTTCCGCATGCCTCAGTACAAATGCGAATGGGAGCACGTAGTGGACGCTATTATTCCTTCTACTCAAACAGCTGCCCAAGTAACCACCAGGTGGCAACGCCGCGACCGGCGAGGCCAACCCGCAAGCGACCTATCCACAAGACTCAAAACTGAGCTGCTAGCAGACCCCTGGTTCCAAAACATACAACAAGTCTTGACGAAAAGAGATGACCTTGCATGGAAGGGGACGAAACTCTATGTTCCAGAATCCCTACGTATCCAGGTTCTCGAGAGGAGCCATGACGCCAAACCGGCAGGCCACTTTGGGTTCCTAAAGACTTTACACTTAGCCCGGAGGCAATTCTGGTGGCCTGGCATGAAGAAAGATGTCGATAGTTACGTGAAAATTTGCATCATCTGCGCCACAATGAAGAGACGACCGGGTAAACCCCCCGGACTGCTGCAAAAAGTGGCAGAGCCAACGAGGCCATGGGAGGAGATTGCAATGGACTTTATAGTAGAGTTGCCAAAAAGTGGGGGAAACACAGTGATTTGGACTGTAATAGACCTGTTCTCCAAGCAGGCACACTTCATACCCTGTAGCGGACTGCCCTCGGCTCACAAGCTGGCTAAACTGTTTGTGAAGCATATCTACCGACTGCATGGAGTACCTCGAAGAATCATCTCAGACAGAGGGGTCCAGTTCATGGCTACGTTTTGGAGGAAGTTCCTGCGGACCATTGGGTCATCTCAGGGTTTTAGTTCAGCTTTTCATCCGAGCACTAATGGGGCAGCAGAGAGACTGAACACCACGATAGAGCAGTACCTGAGGTGCTACATGAACTATCAGCAGTCTAATTGAGCAGACCTTTTATCTTTTGCTGAGGTTGTGTACAATAATGCTGCTCACCGCAGCACAGGACTCACACTGTTCAAAGTAGTGAGTGGCATGGACTTTGTCCCTATGCCTGAATATCCAAGGGACCCTCCCTCCTCAGTCAGCTTGACTGATGGGATGTCGATGCTGAAAGCAACTTAGGAAAATGTCAAGAAAGCACTGGCTAAAGCAGCACAAACCTGTAAGAAACAGGCAGAATGTCGATCCTAATAAATGATGGGATTTGTGTTGAACTTTGTTTTGAGACTTGTAAATTAATTAGGTTGACTTTTGGGAGCTTCACAGCTACATTGGTAATTAAGATACGTCGCACCCCATGCGCGCGCACACCCATCACTTTGCGGCCCAGAGCGAAACCACCCGGCAATTAATCATGGATTGTTCAGGAGGAGTCTCTTCAGCTTGTGTAGGTGGGATGGTGAGTCTCCCCTGAATGGCCGCTCCAGGCCTCTGAGCTGGCTGGAGCTGACATTTGTATTGTGTTTGAATTTTTTCCTGCCTCATGGTTTCTTTTTCTATCTGGGGAAGGAGGCTTCCTTTACTGCTTTAGTGGTTCCTGGCACTGTCCTGTTGGGGTGTAATTCCAAGAGGCAGGATGCAAGCTTGGCACTTTTTTTTTTTTACTGTCTTTCTGGGGGGCATGCGATCTTTCCTTAAATCTGGATGGATTTCCTTAGGATATCTTGTGAGGTGAGTGAGACCAGCCGTGCCTGACAAACGTGGGAGGGCAGAGACTTGAACCTGGGTTCCCTATATAATTTGTTAATTTGTCTCTTTAACTCAGCATTTTGTAGCCCAAATATGCCCACCCACTTTCTGGAATGCTTAAATGACCTCCCTGCTAGGGTTTCACTTTATGAGCAAGAGTTGGCTGCTGATAGTTATCATTGCATTTTAACTGTTTTAATTCCTGAAGGTGTTCTGGCACCCTGCCTGATTTGTAACTCCAGCTTGCAGTTATTTCTAATCTAATGATTGGTATTTAGGGCAGCTTTTTGCAAGCAAAGAGCTTGCAAAAATGGTAGGTCATATTTTTGGGGAAACACAGTAGACACTAGAGCCTCTCATACTTCCTTAAGTATTATACCAGGAGGTCTGAGACTCTCCAAGGATAAAGTTCATATTTCAGGGGTTGAAGAGAAAACATTCCCTGTTCAAAAATTTGAAAAAGCCTTACCATATTTTTCGGAGTATAAGATGCCATTGGGGGCGAAACACCGGCCCCCGTGGAGAGGGCGCACAAATTTGGGTGTCCTCCTGGATTCCCGGCTGTCTATGGAAGATCATGTGGCAGCCGTGGCCAGCCGTGGCCAGGGGGGCGTTTCATCAGGTACGCCTGATGCGCCAATTGCGCCCCTTACTGGACCGGGGTGCCTTACGCACAGTCACTCAAGCACTCGTCACCTCTCGACTCGACTACTGTAATGCTCTCTACATGGGGCTCCCCTTGAGGTGCACCCGAAAGCTGCAGCTAGTCCAGAATGCAGCCGCGCGGGTGATTACGGGAGCGCCTAGACACTCCCACATAACACCTATCCTGCGCGAGCTGCACTGGCTTCCTGTGGTCTTTTGGGTGCGCTTCAAGGTCTTGACGACCATCTTTAAAGCGCTCCACGGCTCGGGGCCTAGTTATATGCGAGACCGCCTCCTGCCCCATACATCCCTCAGACCGATACGCTCCCACAGAGAGGGCCTCCTCAGGGTGCCGTCAGCTGGACAATGCCGACTGGCGACACCCAGGGGAAGAGCCTTCTCTGTGGCGGGGCCAGCCCTCTGGAACGACTTACCCCCTGAACTCCGCACCATCGCCGACCTCCGCCTCTTCCGCAAGTGTCTGAAGACACATTTATTCCATCTAGCCGGCCTAGCATAACCTCCATTATTGACTATTAGACAGTTTTAAATTTGGGATTTTTAATTCGGTTTTTAGCGCAGGGTTTTACTAGAATAGGTTTTTTACATTTTATATGTCTTGTATGTATTTTAACATTCCTGTGCGCCGCCCTGGGTCCGTTTGGAGAAGGGCGGGGTATAAATTTAATAAAATAAAAATAAATAATAAATGCACCGGAGTAGAGAGGAGGAGTCTGCGTCGCAATGATACAACGCTTGATCCTGCTGCTGCAAGATCATCATTGATTCTTTTGCTGCTGGATGGTCCAATTGGACCTAAACTGTCCTGTTGGGACAGCGAAGACGAAGCCAAATCTTTGTTGATCACAGGGATACTGCAAAGTCCCTGTTTGATCCAAAGGAAGGGCTTCAAATCCGCGGTAAACAGACAGCCCCCCCCCCTCAGACTGGCAAAGTTGCAGATGGCTCCAAAAAGAAGGAAGTGAAAAGTGAAAGTGGATTCCAGCTGGTGGAATGTTTATTGTCTTAAAGGGACAGCTGGAAAAGAAAAAGCCCGTAAAAACCTTTTAAACTAAGATGAAACTTTAAAAAAAAAAAAAGCGGCGGAATTAACCCCTGGAAGACATGGTCAGTGGGTTATCACAACCTCTCTAATTAATATTTCAAATGGAACCTATGAAGAACTCTTAAAAGAAACGGAGTAAGTTTTTTCCTCTTCTACTTTTTTTTCCTGTCTACAACCCTGGACTAAATCTCTCCCTTTTCATTGGTACGTGTGAGTTTTAAATCTTTTTCCTTTTTTTTTTTACTACAATTAAGAATACTTTAGAACTTGATTTCTTTTTGAATTGTAACAATTGAAACAATAGAAGGGAAAATGGCTCTGCTACTTGTAAGCTAAAGTATGTTCGCTTTTACTACTGTTTATTCTGGTTTGGATCTTAAAGAACAGAACGTTTAATTGGAAAATATGAGGAAAAGGATGGCGTTACATATCAAATGGAAAAAAACAGAGGTGGGTCCCTTAAACACTAAAGAGAAAAACAACTATAAAGAAACCAAAACTGCTGATTCTTTTGATGAGTGGCTTATGTTTGGCAATGGGAAAAGTGGAACATGGAAAGATGAATCAGATGGATGGGATCTCTACCCCAGATGGCAAGATATAGAAGAAGAAACAACAAAAGAACTTATGATATTAAAGAAAGAAACTTTGCTAGTAACACCATTGATAACAATCCTGACACTTAAAGCCAAACGGACTAAGGAAGAAGAAGAAGAAGGGCTCCAAAATGATAGGAAAGAACTTACAAATGATGAACTGCAAAGAGAAGTCCATACAAATTGGATTAAGGATATGTTCGGAAGAAATATGCCACAAATGGCAGAAGATGTAGTATTGTTTTATTACTGGAAAGATACAGGCTGATAAATAAAAGGTTAAATTAAAACCAGTTGATATTAGGGAAATTTAGCGATAAATAGATAAAGTTAGATAAGTAATTGAAAATTATAATAAATGTACATATATGCATAGTTATAAGTGGTAATTGGAAATGAATATTGAATGGCATTTATTAATGGAGATGAGTAAATATTATTGATATTTGGTTAAAATAGGTTACAGGGAATAATGATTTTGGAGGATAGTAGAATTAATAAATATGATGCCAATATGTGGCTATGTTCTAAGGTGGGTTTTTTTTTTTGGCATGTTTTAAAATGAAGGATGTGTAATATAATTATAATTAAGTAAGAATGGAGGCATGAGAAAGATAATGTTTATAAATATATTTGATTTGATATACTTGAAATAATATGAAATGTGGATGAATATCGAAGAGATGAATGAAAATATTTTGTAATCAGCGGATACACTTTCTATAGCATGTAAGATGAAGGTTTTTTATGTTGTGTTTAAAAATAAAATAAAAAAATATTATAAAAAAAAGATGCACCTGAGTATAAGGCATACCGGAGTATAAGACGAGTATAAGATTTTGAAGAGGCAATTTTTAAAAAAAAAAAGGTTTTGCACTCTGCAGACCTCCCAAAAACGTGTCCATTTTTTGTCAAAAAAAGGGCATGCATAGCTTTTAGGAGGCTTATAGAGTGCTCCTGGGGGGGTGGGGGGTGGGGGGCAAAAATGGCCTGTTTTTTGCTCATTTTTGCCCTCTCCAGCCCCCAGCAGCACACTGGAAGCCTCCTAAAGGCTACTTAGAGAAACCTTTTCATCTCTTTGTGAATGTTGATTCTGGAATAGTGAAAGGTGTCTTAGCTCTGGGAGAAAGAAACCCTGCCCAGTTTCTGAGCTCAGAACGAGATGAACTAGCCCGTATAGAACATGATTGTTTAGAAGTGATAACGTTGCAGATGAAGGTTTGGCAAGTGTTTTCAGAAACTGCCTCTGGGTTAAGCTTTGTTCCTGGGGCTTGAATAGCTATTTACAGAAGGGCTGGCATAGCCATAGAAGAAATGGCTGAGAGGCAGGATGCAAGCTTGGCATTCTGTCTGATTTTTTTACTGCCTTTCTGAGGGCATATGATTTTTCCTTAAATCTGGATGATTTCCTTAGGATATCTTGTGAGGTGAATGAGACCAGCTGGTATCTTTAAGTGGTGCAAATGGACCTAATGATTGCTTATCCTGGGTGCTTTGTCAGTTCACTGAGCACAGGAGTCTCTTGTCTATGGGGATTCTTCAGCCATCCAGGTCATTATTGTTCCAAAGGTACTTTTTTCAAGAGGCAACTGGGCTTTCTTGGTTTCCAGAAAGTCCAGTTGCCTCTTGAAAAAGCGCCTTTGGGACAGGAGTCTCTTGCATTGCTTCAGAGTGGCCAAGCTGTCAGGCCTGCAGCCATATTCCCTTTTGGATCTTTGGCCTGCCACACTTTCTATTATTCTACTATGCTGTTTCTATTGTGGGAAAATGGGAGGGGGGGATGGTATGGAGTTAAATGCTATGTAGCCAAAATAAAATTCCTTTCTAGAATCCAAGGTCATCCTTTGTCTCTACATCTCTGCAACTGACCGGAACTGAATGGGTAGAACTGCCAGCATGGCAGTGGAAGATTGGACCATGTGATGGACTTGTGGGTATGGGGGCAAGATCCTGAACTTTCAACTGGGTGGGGAAAACCAGGAAGCTTTCGGATTTGGGTTTTCCCAGATGTGCCAACATGGCTCTCTTAATAAATTGGAACTTTGAGCAGTACTTTGCCTTGGACTCTGATTTAATTTGGGATGCTATTTGGAACCCTGACATTAACCTGAATCTGCATTAAAAATACTTCATCATCTATCCCAGTATTGGGCAGCTGTTAGGGGTACTGAGCCCCAGTGCTGACCCAACCCTGGGCAGTGGAAAATTTCAGTGAAGATGGAGGAAGAAAAGAAAGCTGCAGAGAAGGCCACAGATGACGGATCGCCTATCTATGTCGAGACCATTTTTTTTAAAATTAAATTTATACCCCGCCCTTCTCCGAAGAGGACCCAGGGTGGCGCACAGGAATTTAAAAACACATACAAAATATCACAATACAAAATTTAACACTTATTAAATACCCATCCTGCGCTAAAATCCAATTAAAATCCCCCAAATTAAAACTGTCTAAAATAGTCACAGCGGAGGTTACGCTAGGCCGGCTAGGTGAAAGAAATGTGTTTTTAGACACTGGCGGAAGAGGCGGAGGTCCGAGATGGTGCGAAGTTCAGGGGGTAGGTCGTTTCAAAGGGCAGGGCCCGCCACAGAGAAGGCCCTTCCCCTGGGTGTCGCCAGTCGGCATTGTCCGGCCGACGGCACCCTGAGAAGGCCCTCTCTGTGGGAGCGGATCGGTCGAAGGGATGTATGGGGGAGGAGATGGTCTCGCATATAACTAGGTCCCGAGCCATGGAGCGCTTTGAAGATGGTGCCTTCTAAAGCTGTAGTCGAGGCGGCAGAGGCGGCGGAGGCCGCCGGAAGGGAGTGCCAGCTGGGGGCCAGGCGCAAGGAACCAACCCCTAGGCCTCCCTCACAGACGGAGTTAGCTGTGCCAGACGAAGCTTTGGGATTTATCAGCTCTAAGGAATTTCTGCTGGAGAGACAGTGGGGTGCGAGGGAAACCTTGACACATGACTGGAGGAGATCAGAGCAAACGCCATCTAGCAGATCTGATGACTGGGGATCCCAGCCACCTTCACATAGTCATTCTCTGACCGGCCTCTCAGACCAATTCAGATGGATAAGAGTGAGTGGAATCAACCCCCTCTTTAGCTCAGGACCACCTAAGTGGACCCTGGCCCAGCCCACGTTCTCCTTCCCCAGCAGAGACTCTGCAACCCACTGGAGTGGAGATCTTGGCTCCTACCACACAGTGACCAAGTTGACCCAACCCCTTGCCGCTGGAGCAAAGCCAACATCAGCGCCCCTCCCGCCTGGATCAAAGACAGGTGCTCCACCAAAATGGGGAATTCAATCCAGCCAGGAGAAGGGACTGGGGCACATCTCCCCTTAGTCAGCCACCAATGTTTGGGCTGCAACATGTGAATGAAGCACCACTGGGGTGGGCTTTCTTCCCAGGTCATGGATGGGCCCAATACCAATCGGCGCCTGCCCCTCCTCAGCAGATGACACCATTTCAGATAACTGGCCTGGGGCAGCCCCAGAGACTGGGCCCCCCACCGGTTCCATCCCCACCAGCAATGCCTCAACAGGCTTTTGCTCAATCTCCACTGCTGCGAGCTGCTCAACAAGGGGCCCTACCACCCTAAGCAGCCAGCCAACAGCCCACTCAAATTCAACCACCAGCCCCGCTGGCTCCCACATCCCCATGGTTCTGGGCAACGTTTGATGGGACCCCAGAGAAGCTAGATTACTTCCTGAATCGAGTCTGGGTTGATCATGTTGGAGCACAATACATTGATCATGTTGGAGCACAATACCCTTCCGACAGAGAATTGATTCAAGAAATAGCAGAGGGGATGAATGAAGGGGAGGCTGCACAGTGGATAGTGGAGCTCCACAAGGAGGCGGCTCCTGAGCTAGATGATGCAAGCAGGTTCATCCAACTGATGCACACCCGATTTAGCGATGTGGCCCAACACGTGGAAGCAGAAGAGCAGATCCAGGGATTGCAACAAGCTGGTTGTCCTGTGAAGGAGTTAGTTTGGGAGTTCAGGAGAATGGCTGGAAGACTAAGAGATTGGCCAGAAAGACTCCTGGTCCACACATTCAAAAACACCTTAGTGAATGTCTTCCTGATCTTATGAGTACAATTATTGCAGACTATTTACATAAACCTAAAGATGAGATCAGAGGGGACATTGACCTAGTCTACAGAATAAATTCTGCATATGCTAGGATGAATGAAGTACCCAGAGAGATACATGTAAAATTTGTTAGAAGGTCAACCAGAGAGGAAATCTTGAAGGCGCAAAGAGGGAGTCCTATGATTTACCAACAAAAGGAGATTACCATCTTGAAGCAGATTCCAAGAAAAATTAGAGAAGCCAGAAGGAAATTTTCCTTCTTGTCTAAAACATTGTTTGATCATGGGATCTGGTTCAAGTGGGTGATACCCGAAGGGATGCTGGTGTTCTGGGAAGGAGGTAGAGTAAAGATTAAAACAGTTGCTGAGGCGGAAGCCTTTCTTAAAAAACATTCCTCTGTCCTGGGAGAAGATCCAGGGGGGGCAGGGGGAGCCATGGCCCCGCCCGCTGGGGGCCCGGGGGAGAAGGGGGAAGATACAATTGCCAAGAGACTTAGATCTAAAAAATAACTTTGCCCTGGTTTTTCTTTTGAGTAATATTGTATGATATTTGTAATCTGGATTTTTGCAATTGACTGACAGTATATAACTGAAAAATCTAGGAATATGTACTTGCTCCCAGCTTGTAGTGTTATGTGAAATGTTTCTTTTCTTTCTTTTTAATAATGTAATTTGAGGTTCCGGAGGAGCCGACGACTTTGACGTGACCACTCTCAAAATTTCTATGTAACCCTTACCCTACCCCACAAAAAATGTAAACTCAATAAAACTTTTTCAATATAAAAAAACACCTTAGAACCTGAACTGAGGCAAGCTTGCAGCATAAGGGGGGATGGGGGTGGGTCCCAGAACGAATCCAGAATTGGTACACCACTGCAATCATACTGGACCATGATCTTCACCCACATTGAAAGCCTGCAGCAGGAAAACCTGCTAGAACGCCTTTGGGCCACCAAAATTTGTAGCCCAAATATGCCCACCCACTTTCTGGAGAGCTTAAATGACCTCCCTGCTAAACGGTTTCACTTTATGAGCAAGAGTTGGCTACTGATATTTATCATTGCATTTTAACTATTTTAATTATTCAAGGTGCTCTGGCACCCTGCCTGATTTGTAACTCTGAGTTGCAGGTATTACTGAGGAAAAGGAAGATAATCAGAGAGAATGGTTTAGCTTTCCATGACAGCTGTGACTCATTGATCTTCAGTGTGTATTCCCCCATTTCTAATGATTGGTATTTAGGGCAGCTTTTTGCAAGCAAAGGAGCTTTTTGTATTTTTCTACAGGTAATCCTTGACCTACAACAGTTCATTTAGTGATCATTCAAAGTTACAATGGCACTGAAAAAGTGAGTTATGACCGTTTTTCACACTTACGACAGTTGCAGCATCCCCACAGTCACGAGAGACCGAGCGAGGAGAAGCACCCCTCGACGTGAGTGATGTCAAGTTGGCCACACCCACCCAGTCCCATGACTACCCAGCCACGCCTACCCAGCTGGTCATTAGGGCAGAGAACCAGTTGTTACATTATTTGAATCCCACCACTAGAGAAGGTGCAATATTGCCTCTGGAGGTTACTGCAATCTTCACACTATTTGGTCTCCTCTGTGATGGCTAGAAAACTGTGAACTTAAAGCCGAAAGGCACAATGAACATCACACACAAACACACACACACACACACACACACACACCTACACCTGGAACCTGCTTCTTTTGTATTTGTTTGCTTTTCATTGGAACTGCAAAATTTGAACGTTTGTAAAGTCCAATAAACATTATGGCTCCTAAAGATGACTCAAAGTGGGAGGGAGGACTTCCAGGTACCTACCTGAGATGAGGGTGAAGGTGACTGAGTAGATCCCACTGTCCTTGTGTGCATCTCCCCCCTCAGAGTAGCTGATGTCAACTTGGAACTTGACAGGCTTTTGAAAGACAGAGGGGCCACCCGATGATTTATATTCAGCCCGAAAGCTTGTTTGGGATATAACGCTGTGACTCAGGCTGGGGATCTGTAGATTAAGTGAAGGTAAGCAATGTCAAGCCATATACCTCAAATGGAAAAGATCTTCCTTTGAGTGTTCTGTTTACTCTAGCCTTCTCCACCCTTCAGCCCTCAGTATCAACAGGACCTCATCCTACCAACCAGTTCCATTTAATTTTTCAGAATCAACCCCAGCCCTCTCCTTTTCTTCTAGTTGAGCCCTTACTGAGAGGAAGGCGTGTACAATATCAGCCTTGATGGAACTCAGGGGTTTGTCTTTGATGACCACAAAAATTTGTTCTTCTTTGTCTAAGTTGATAAAATTTCCAAACCAGGATTTCTTGGCAAGCCTGCAATGGAAGAAAAGCAGAACAAGGAAAGCAAGGCAGTTTGGAAATAAATCTTGGAAAGAGGCTTTGCTTGTCTCCACTGAAGGTGTAACAAGGTATTTCTCCTACCATACATTGTACAGTTATAAGGACACACATTCTTGTGATGTATTGTTGGTACTGTACATTCATGAAAAAGAGGGAGAAATCTGGATTTACCATATTAGTCACTGCACATTAAGCACATTAATTCTGGGATAATATAATCATTTGGACAAACATTTTAAGGACCATGAATGGAAGAAAGAATGGCTGAATTATCCTTGCTCTCTTCTAATACTCACTCTGGGGATGATTCTGGTGTAAGACTAGACATTTCTTCTGGTGTGGGAACTGCAAGGAGAAAAAGAGTAAATGAAAACAAGCTGGTCTCGTTTCTTACCAATTGCAACTTTTCAAAGCTCATTTACTACCAGATGCCAAGCGTAAAAGCAGGAAATTGCTTTTATTTTTCCATCCTTGTTTGAGGAATGATCAACAGAATAACAGAGTTGGAAGGGACCTTGGAGGTCTTCTAGTCCTCCAAGGGGAGTTAGCCATCATACCCCTGTCATGGTCGGATCACTCACTTCTCCAGCTCGACTTTCCGACCGCTACACCCCACCGCGGGGAGGCGGAACCAGAAATGCTTAGGTGGTTCCGCCCCAGGCGCCTGATGGACCCTGAGAGGTTCCAGACGGAGCTTGGGCCACTACCTGCGACCCTGACCCGCACCCCGACAGAGGACCTAGTGACTGCATGGAGTTCGGCGGCCACGGGGGCCTTAGATCAGGTCGCGCCCTTGAGGCCTCTTTTGCGGCGGAGAGCCACCCAGGCTCCTTGGTTCACCGAGGAGCTGAGGGGGATGAAACGCCACAAGAGACGCCTAGAGAGGAGATGGAGATCCACACGGTCTGAGTCTGACCGAACACAGGCAAGATCCCATTTGAGGACTTACCTTGTGGCGATAAGAGTGGCCAAACGTCATCATTGTGCCACCCTTATTGCGTCTGCAGATAACCGCCCTGCCGCCCTGTTTGGGGTGACCCGCTCCCTCCTTCAACAGAGGCCGTGGGAAGCCCCTATGCAGGGCAGAGCAGAGGAGTTTGGAGAGTATCTGCAGGATAAAATTGCTCAGATTCGGAGCGAGTTGACCTTCACCGAAAGTGGTCTAGAGGGATTGTCAGAGGCAGGTCTTGAGACATCTTTATGGGAAGAGTTTGACTCTGTTACTTCCGAAGATATGGACAGGTTACGTAGGCGACTGAGAGCCACCACATGTTTATTGGACCCGTGTCCCTCTTGGCTTGTACTGGCATCCTGGGAGGTTACACGAGGCTGGCTCCAGGAAGTTGTGAATGCTTCTTTGAGTGAGGGGTTCTTGCCTACCGTCTTGAAAGAGGCGGTGGTGAGGCCCCTCCTCAAGAAGCCTTCCCTGGACCCAGCATTATTAGTAAATTATCGTCCGGTCTCCAACCTTCACTTTCTGGTGAAGGTTGTAGAGAGTGTGGTGGCACAACAGTTTCCTCGTCACCTGGAGGAAATTGATTATCTGGACCCAAGCCAGTCCGGCTTCCGGCCCGGTCACAGCACTGAGACGGCATTGGTCGCGTTGGTGGATGATCTCTGGAGGGCCAGAGATGGGGGTTGTTCCTCCATCCTGGTCCTATTAGATCTCTTGGCGGCTTTTGATACCATCGACCATGGTATCCTAGTGCATCGACTGGAGGGGTTGGGGGTGAGGGGCACCGTTTTACGCAACCTGGGCGTCCTCCTTGATACCCGGCTGTCCATGGAAGAGCAAGTGACAGCCGTGGCCAGGGGGGCGTTCTACCAGGTTCGCCTGGTACGTCAGTTGCGGCCCTTATTGGACCGGGACTCCCTGCGCACAGTAGCTCACGCACTCGTGACATCCCGTCTGGACTACTGCAATGCTCTCTACATGGGGCTCCCCTTGAGGTGCACCCAAAGACTGCAGCTAGTCCAGAATGCAGCCGCGCGGGCAGTTCTGGGAACCTCCAGGTTTGCCCATGTAACACTGCTCCTGCGCGAGCTGCACTGGCTGCCTGTGGCCTTTCGGGTGCGCTTCAAGGTGTTGGTTACCACCTTTAAAGTGCTCCATTGCACGGGACCTAGTCATCTGCGGGATCGTATCCTGCCCCATACATCCCTTCGGCCGATTCGCTCCCACAGAGAGGGACTTCTTCGGGTGCCGTCAACTAGGCAATGCCAGCGGGCAACGCCCAGGGGAAGGGCCTTCTCTGTGGTGGGCCCAACCCTCTGGAACGACCTACCCCCTGAAATCAGAACAACGACGGACCTCCGCTCCTTCCGCCAGAAGTTAAAGACTCACTTCTTCCATCAGGCCGGCCTGGCCTAACTTTTTATACCAAGCCGCAGAAAGAAATTGTTTAATCAGAATTTTAAGGGGTAATTGTTAGGGTTTTAGGGGTTTTAATATTGATTTTAGCACAGGGGTAATTTAATTCGGTTTTAATATTTTGTATATTGCTGTATTTATTAGATTTTTAATTTCCTGTGCACCGCCCCGAGTCCCCATGGGGGAGAGGGGGCGGTCTATAAATTTAATAAAATAATAAAAATAAAAAATAATAGTCCAACCCCCTGCTCAAGAAGGAAACCCTATACCATTTCAGACAAATTGTCCAATATCTTCTTAAAAATCTCCAGTGTTAGAGCATTCACAACTTCTGGAGGCAAGTCATTCCACTGATTAATTGTTCTAACTGCCAGGAAATTTATCCTCAGTTCTAGGTTGGTTCTCTCCTTGATTAGTTTCCAGACATCCAGACAGTTTCCAGGCATCCAGACATTCCAAACATAAAAAGGTCCCAGGTTCTTTTAAAAGCATTTCCAGGTAGCCCTGGGAAGGCGCCCAGACTAATACAAAGTTAGATAATGATATATTACAACTCTCTGAATCCCATCCCACTGGCCAGGACGTCTGAGAACAGCAACAGATCCTCGCATTTCATCATCCCCTTGCGACTTTGGAGAATAAGTTGACTCCCTCTTCTTTGTGGCAACCCCTGAGATATTGGAACACTGCTTATCATGAAGAAGCTCTGTGAGAGTTTAGGGGACTATAGGTTCTGGTTTCAGTTTATTTCAGTTTAGTTTTTAAAATCTTAATCTATGTAGTTTTAATGTTTTAATGTTTTAATTATTTTTAGGCCTTTTAAACTAATTTTTCACAGGGTTTAATCACCCTTGCCACTTTTTTAAATTTTTATTTTTTTATATGCTATTTTTAGAGATTAACATGGAGGAGCAGCAACAGCAGGAATGTTTTCCTTCTGTGGTGTTATCAATGAACCAGGACTGATAAGATTGTTTGGACCTTTTACTTTTTCAGTATAAGTATTTTTTAATAGACCTATGATAGTCAGGCAACAAATTGTAACAAGCAAACCTCTCTCAGAGACAACATGGCTGCGACAAGGCCAAGACAATCCAAGATAAAAAGACTTTTTACAGATAACAGACGTTGCAAGTAAGACTCCTTTTCTCTTTTCTTCTCCCCCTCCAAACAAACCTAGCTGCTTACTGGATTGGGAAGAGGATGATTGCTTCTCTATGGAGGAGGGAGTTCCAGCTACAGTAGGAGCTGGGGGGGGGGAGGTGGGAGGAGACACACCAACACAAGAGTAATATTAGGAACAATTTTAAAGGAGACTTGACTTTGATTGCCAACAATTGCCTACTAAGAGCACAAACAGTCTCTGCCATATTTGACCAGCTCCTGGAAGCAAATGGAGGGATTAAAGAACTAGTCTCTAATGGGAAAACATTAATAAGTTAGATGAAGAAGTAAACAGCAAAGCTCACATTCCAAAACTTACCCATGATGTTTGGCCAGCCTGTGTGGGGCCTTAGGACAGAGAGGATACAGTGAAAAGGCAGGTGGCATAACAGGAGAGTGGTTTTGATCTCTCTATCCCAACTCTTACGCTTTAGGGTATATTCCAATGAGCTAACAGAGATTTCTTGGCTCCACAACAGACAAGGCTGCAAAAGAATATTGCTAACCTTTGAGCAGATTGTTCTGCCATCAATGTTATTCAGGCTTGAGACCAGTGGTGAAATTCATTTTTTTTTACTACCGGTTCTGTGGGCGTGGCTTGGTGGGCATGGCGGATATTGCAAAATCTCCATTCACACTCCACTCTGGGGCCAGCCAGAGGTGGTATTTGCCGCTTCTCTGAACTACTTAAAATGTCCGCTACTGGTTCTCCAGAACCTGTCATGACCTGCTGAATTTCACTCCTGCTTGAGACCTCACTAAAGAAATGCTGCATTTGGCCAAGATGGGCATTTCACACCACCCAAATTCAGTACCTGTTAAAGGCTGGGCAGAGAGCCAAGACAGTGAGGGAGGTCATCATCAACCTTGGCAACTCCAAAATACTAATGGCCAAACAAACAAGCCCTCAACTAACAAGGTTAGAAAAAGGACAATAAAAAACAATATTTAATCCTACACAATGGAAAGTTTCAGTTCATGGATGACAAGGAAGAGCTAGTCCATCAGTTTGTCACCCTTTGCCCAGGAGACCAAGAGATGATACTAAAGAAGATTGAAATAATTGGTCAAATGTTGCAACTAGTGCAACAGAAAGCTTGAATGTTTTGCTTCCTTCTGGCAGCTCCTCCGTGGAATTGCTATCAAGTCTGGCTTCTGAAAGTACTCAAGCCCCAATAAATAAAAAGGGAAGGTGCACCAGTTCAAAACAAAAAGAAAAGGAAAGAGACATCCAACAGGACTTAACAGTACAAGTCCAAATTAACCATTCAGTAGGACAACTAGACAAGGAGAAGGAAAGCCAAAGTACCCGCCCACCTGAAGAAATGTCAATCTTAGAGCAAAAGCAGAGGAATACTGTCAATCAACATAAAGAGGAGCAACAACAACAATATTTGCAACTCACGGAGAAGGCGGAGCTACTTGTGCTGGCACAACCGGAGGTCTCTAAGCTGCAGGGACCCCCGGGCGAACTTTTGTCTCCCCCGTGGTTCCTTAGGAACCTAAGCTCTCCTGGAGGGACAGCGATTAGGAAGTAAGCTTTGCTGGACACAGAGATCCCGCAAGATCTCTGACACAAAGGAAAACTTCTGAAGGGCGACGGAAGGGACCCTCCCCCCCTTTGCGGGGGGATAAGGCAACAAGAGAGTCTCCGAGCTGAAAGGAACTTTAAAGTGAAAGTGAAAAACAGTGAAGGTATGCTATCTTGCTTTTGAAACACTTCGCAAAGAAACCTTTTTTTCTTTACTAAAGCTTTGTATTTTGAAATAAGCGGCGGTCATTGACAGATTTCTCCTGTTAATCGAACTCTTTGAAATGGCGGACTGAAGTGCAAGAACAAAGAACAGAGCCATTTCCGTTTGCGCTGAAAGAGAATCGACCAGGGCTGATTTACTTATCATCTTTTTAGTTTAATCTATTTTACTTAAAACCTGGAAATTTGGACTATTTTTACAATCTTAAGGAATATTTGTGAAACTTTACTGCGCATTTTTAAAACTTAAACAAGGACTATACTTTTATTTCACTTTGTTTCTGCCCCTCCTCTAACAAAGAAGTTCTTAAGCTACTTTGTTACATTCTGTTACCTCCGGGAATTCTTTGTGATTGTTGATGGGTACTTAAGACCAGTTAAGCTTTTTGAAAGAAAGCCAACAAGAGGAGGCAATTAAATCTATTCTTTTAGCTTGCGGATTTGTCAATATGCCTACACATATAGATATATATACCAAAGAAAATCAGGAGCTTTTGCCTGAAATTTTGAATGAAATAAAAAGATTAAATGATATATTTGATAGAAAGCCATTTACTATTTCAACCGAAGACCAATTGAAGATTCTAGAAATTAAAAAAAAAACAAAAGAAAAAGAGGAAAGTGAACAGGATAATGAACTCAATTTAATTGAAGAGGACGATGATAATGCAAACCTACTAAATCATGGGGAAACAGCAGAGGAAGGGGCAACATCTAAAGCTCATCAGGAGGTTATCAGAAATTTGGATCTCAACTTGACCGGCAAGAAGAAAGGAGAAAAGAAGAAAAAAAAAAGGAGGAATCCTTCCAGGGATAAACTTGATATTTAAAAACAAACAATATATGAAAGGAGTTGGTCAGCGTTATGATGGGACAGTTATATCGGATTGTAAAATGCCAAAAGAAGTTGATAAAGGACCTGGGAAAGACTGAAACCACAAATTATGGAAGAGATAAATCTAATCTACCACTGGAAAGACACTGGTTGAAAAGGGAAATTATTATCCCTTCGGGATAATAATCTTCGGGATCGCATCCTGCCCCATACATCCCTTCGACCGATTCGTTCCCACAGAGAGGGACTTCTCCGGGTGCCGTCCACTAGGCAATGCCAGCGGGCGACGCCCAGGGGAAGGGCCTTCTCTGTGGAGGGCCCAACTCTCTGGAACGACTTACCCCCCGAACTGAGAACGATCACGGACCTCCGCTCCTTCCGCCAGAACCTTAAAACTTATTTAATTTAATTTAATTTATTTCAATTTATATACCGCGCCTTCTCCACCGAAGTGGACCCAGGGCGGTGCACAGGAATTTAAAACAATGATAATAAAATACAATAAATACAATAAATAGATAAAAAGAATTAAATCACAGCCTGTGCTAAAAATTCCCCCTAAAAAATCTAATATCATTTACGTGTAGGCAGAAGCTATATTACAAGCTATATTACAAGCTATATTACAACTACTACGCGAGGCCAGCTTGTTGAAAAAAATATGTTTTAAGTGAGCGGCGAAATAGGGGAAGGTCCGTGATAGTGCGAAGTTCGGGGGGTAGGTCGTTCCAGAGGGCCGGCCCTGCCACAGAGAAGGCCCTACCCCTGGGCACCGCTAGCCGGCATTGACCGGCGGTTGGTACCCTCAGTAGGCCCTCTCTGTGGGAGCGTATTGGATGCAGGGAGGTATGTGGCAGGAGACGGTCCCGCAAGTAGCTAGGCCCCGAGCCATGGAGCGATTTGAAGATGGTAACAAGCACCTTGAAGCGCACCCGGAAGGCCACCGGTAGCCAGTGCAGCTCGCGCAAGAGAGGTGTTACGTGGAAGTAACGAGAGGCTCCCAGAATCCCCTGCGCGGCCGTATTCTGAACCAACTGGAGCCTCCGGGTGCACCTCAAGGGGAGCCCCATGTAGAGAGCATTACAATAGTCTAGGCGAGACGTCACGAGTGCCTGAGTGACAGTGCGGAGGGCGTCTCGGTCCAGAAAGGGACACAACTGGCGTACCAGGCGAACCTGGTAGAATGCCCCCCTGGTCACGGCCGTCACATGGTCATCCAGGGACAGCCGCGAATCCAGGAGCTCGGGCAGGGCCGCTGACACGTAGCGGGGAGCCAGGTACAGAACCAGCAGGCCCAGCTGCCTCCCAAGTCCCCATTTCACACACAGGGATTCACACCCGACTACCTGAGGCACAGTGGCCTCCCTTGGCTGAAGACTTTCTTTGATAATAACCGCCACTCCCCCACCCCTACCCTGGGCCCTTGGCCGATGAAGTGCCAGGTAACCTGGTGGGCACATCTCAACGAGGGGAACACCTCCCTCCTGCCCCAACCAGGTTTCCGTGATACCCACCAGGTCCAGGTCCCCCTCTGAAATTAGATCGTATATAAGGGGGGCTTTGTTCACCACGGACCTGGCGTTGCACAGCATCAGCTTTGGGCCCGGGCTCCGTAACTCCTCACCACCTAGGTTGCGGGAGGAGCCCAGGGGGTCGGGGCGGCCGACCGCTCTTAAATAGCGGGTGCAAACCCCCCCCCACAACTTGATATGACCCCCGGTTCCCGTCATACCTGCCCCTCCCTTGGACCGTTTGAATGAAAAGGCCCTCTGTGGGAGCGACCCTCGCCCCCCCCCCCCGATGAAGTGCCAGGGACCGTTTGAATGAAAAGGCCCTCTGTGGGAGCGACCCTCGCCCTTGGACCGTTTGAATGAAAAGGCCCTCTGTGGGAGCGACCCTCGCCCTTGGCCGATGAAGTGCCAGGTAACCTGGTGGGCACATCTCAACGAGGGGAACACCTCCCTCCTGCCCCAACCAGGTTTCCGTGATACCCACCAGGTCCAGGTCCCCCTCTGAAATTAGATCGTATATAAGGGGGGCTTTGTTCACCACGGACCTGGCGTTGCACAGCATCAGCTTTGGGCCCGGGCTCCGTAACTCCTCACCACCTAGGTTGCGGGAGGAGCCCAGGGGGTCGGGGCGGCCGACCGCTCTTAAATAGCGGGTGCAACCACCCCCCCACAACTTGATATGACCCCCGGTTCCCGTCATACCTGCCCCTCCCTTGGACCGTTTGAATGAAAAGGCCCTCTGTGGGAGCGACCCTCGCCCCCCCCCCCTTTACGTCGGACCCTCTACCCTTACTTCCACCGTTATCAGCTGGTTGATCACTCTGCCTAGTTAAGCTAACGCAAATGGACCCACCCGCCTCCCTTGAACCCCTTAAAACCCGACCTAAAAACCTGACTAAAAATTTCCGCAGCTTGCGTTTCTTCCACCTCTCTTGGCTGATAAGCCCATCCTCGAGGTGGGCCCTTGTTAGCTCTGAGGGCCAGACCTGTGCGAGAGGAGACTCTCGCAGAGAAAGAAGAGTGACCCTTGAGTTATTTTTTCCAACAGGCCGGCCTGGCCTAACTTACATCACCTAGCCCACAGTCTGCAGTTAAATTGTTTTAAATTGGTTTTAGGGATATTGTTTTAACATATTTAAATTTTTTAGCACAGGGATATTAATTTAATTTGGTTTTATATTTTGTATATTGTTATGTTTATATATGTTTTTAAATTGCCTGTGCACCGCCCCGAGTCCCTTTTGGGAAAGGGTGCGGTATATAAATTTAATAAACCATAAACCAAACCAACCAACCTTGATGAGTAATAACCAGCCAGGTTGTGTGTTAAATATCATCAAATGATTATTAATTAATTGACTGCAAATAACAATTATAGACATTTATAACAAGATTAATGTATAATGAATGTTTTGGTTAATGATACACATTTACTTATTTATAGATGTAAGATGCTATTAGATACTATTGAAGAACTATAGAATAATGGAAAAATGATAGTTAATATTGATAAAATGGGAATTGTTATACTTAGATGATTAATAATTAATCAATTATTTAGATGGTTATAAGGTTGTTGAAAATTATTATCTAATTAATAACTACTTATAAAGTTTAAGATTGTTTTACACTATACTATTATGGAATTTATATTGCTATGATAAGACTAAATAAGGGATGTTAATAGTTAGCTAGGCTTTAAAGACACTCTTAAAGAAGAAATAGATCGATGTTAAAATATCTGATTACAATTGTGGATATTGATATTAAGCTACATGACAAATTGTTAGATTCAAAACTTATAAAATGAGATTTTTAAAAAATAATTATTTTAGAGAGGCATAGAACTCACGAGCACCCGGTTAAAATATTCTTTAAAGGATACTATTTAGAGTGAACTTTTTTTTTAAAAAATCCATTCTTTTTTCCCCCCTCTCTCTCTGTTGGTTTTATAAATAGAAAGCCATTATATAATCATACTGTATATAAAAGGATGTTAAAATGATTAGTAAGATTAGGGTTAAGATATAAGAACTGTAATAATTGATATGAAAAATAAGTGATAACATTGGAAGAAATTTATAGAAATCTGTGATGAATTGATACATTCTTAAAAATTGATAACCTGTTATGGGAATGGCTTTTTGATGGTTTTTCTCTCTCTTTTTTTCTCTGTGAAGTTTGTATTATTTGTGTTTTATGTTAAAAAAATAAAATAAAAAATTATTACTAAAAAAAAAGAAGGAACACGAAGTTCCAATGTATTGTGTAAATGTAGCCTATGTCTACGTTTTGGTTTTGTGTATTTTGTATGCTTGAAAATAAAAAATAAAAAATAAAATAAGATTTGCAACTCACGAGCAGAGCCTCACAATAACTGTGTCTATATGGGATGCATATCGACCTAGCTCCAACGTCAAGTTGACATCTGGCATTCTTACCACCTAGCCAACCAACCAAGCCAGACCACCTTGCCTCCGGGAATCCCATACAGATGGTGAGCTGGAACGTGGCTGGCTGGAAAGGGATGGTTGACAGTGGACTAATGAACCTTCTCTCTAGATTTGATGTAATAGACATTCAGGAAACCTGGTTAACTGAAGTGGATGAACCAGTACAACTGCCAGGCTTTCAGGGATGGGCCTCCCCAGCCCCCAAAACAAAAAACAAACGGAGACCCTCTGGTGGGTTATGCACTCTTACAAAGCAAGAATTGCAATGGCAGGGGGAGAAACTATACAATGAAGACAAGTATTCATATTTCCTAGCTGTTAATTTTGGATATGAAGAGTTCGCGTTAATACTGGTAAATGTGTATATCCCTCCAAACACATCCCAGAATTATAACTCTGCATACTGGATGGGCTTGGAAGTTATCTTAGATGATATGTCCATAGTGGTATTACTATGAATGAATGCTAGGTTGGGCCCCTCTTTGTATGAGCTCACCCAGAAGAAGGGAGTCCCAAGGGAGTTTTTTGATAACCATCCTCAGTGGATCTCGAGAGACTGCAAAAGTAATGCTGCTGGCCTGCTCCTAGTCTCCTTAATCTTTAAGGGTAATCTCCAAATTCTGGGAGGTAAGGATAAGAATTACACGTATCATTACACATACCACTCGGCCTATTCAAGCAGTGTGCTGAATCTCTTTTGTGTGTCTAGAGATAAAGTTAAACCTCTAGATAAACCTCTTCGTTATGGTACACTTTAATGATGATAGAGATTATCACCCTGTAAGCGTGATATTGTGAGGCCACTCAGATTTAAGAATGTTAAATCCTAGATTTACAATCTAAGTTGGTTTTGCCGACAGCGGCCAGTCATGCCTGATTGGCTGGGATGCGGCTGGTCGCTGCCGAGCAAATGAGCTGCCTGATTGATTGATTGGGGTTCCGCCTCAGTAGCCGGCAATAAATAACAGTCAGGCGGGGAACGAGCGTCATGTTTATCTGCTGTTTTAACTATCCGTTGTTTTAACTATCGTTGTCATGTAATTAAAGAGTTATTTTGGAAGCCTGCCTGGTCGGACTCATTCTAGCAAAGGACACAACACTGGCGACGAGGATTGGGCCAGGTTTGGTTCTTACATACTCTTAAAACCACAACTACGGAGAAGAGAACTTGTTGCAGCTTTACATCGTGCCGCAAGTATGACGACCATGCCTACTTTTGCGCTGTTTGACCCCGCTAAGGAGCCGTGGGCTTCGTTCTTGGCACGTTTTGACTGTTTCCTCATAGCGAACGACTACGGTCAGCTCGCCCCAGAGAGGAAACTGAGTTACTTTCTTGGTTGTGGGGGGCCGGAACTCTTTGCCACTGCCAGAAACATCGCAGCCCCGGCAGCTGTCCATGAGGTACCGTGGGATACTCTTATAGCGCGGCTACAAGGCCATTATGCGCCTACTCCGTCAAAAATTGCTCGCCGTTTCGCCTTCCGACGGTGTATTCAACAGCCGTCTCAGTCTGTGGCCGATTTCCTTCAGTCTCTTAGGGCTGCGGCCATTCCGTGTGAGTTCCTGAACGCTGCCCTGGAAGATGCCTTGGTCGAACAGTTTGTTTTCGGGGTATGAGATGGACGCCTCCGGCGGCGCCTTTTGGCTAAACCGACGGTCACTCTTGAAGAAGCCGTGGAGGAGGCCCAAGCAGCTGAACTGTCGGAAAACTCCACGGCAGAGATGGACCGTTTTTTACCACTCTGCACCCCTGCCACCCATGCTTGCCTTGTGGACGAACTCAACTCTACTGACGAGTCTGACCTCGAAGACCGCGTTGACAGCCTGCATAGTTCCAGCCTCAGAGCGCCGCGCCGGACATCTGTTCGCCATTTGGCTATTCCGTGCCTCGGTGGCGGGGGCGACCATCTTCGGCCTGACTGCCCCTTCCGGGAGGTCACCTGCCGCAGCTGCTCCCGAAAAGGCCATCTCGCCCGGGTCTGTAGAGCCGCCGTACCGCAGAACCTACTGCCCGTTCCGGCGCTGGCTAGAGTTAAGCTGCCGTCACAGCCTCGCCGGGCCGCACCGCCATGCCGTTCAGCCCGCCGTCAACCGCTGCCCACAGACTGCTATGCACTCACCGAAGACCGGGAGTTGATCTGCAAGGCATCGGAGGACAGTAGGCGCCTATCTGCTACGGTTAAGCTTGAAGGGGTGGAGGTTTCAACGGAGGTTGACTCGGGTTCGACCCGGTCCCTCATATCCTGGGCCCAACTTACCCAGCTCTGTCCATCTCTTCGGGTGGGAAATCTGACCCCATCTCCGATTGTCCTTAAGGACTACCAGGGGTCCTCCATTTCCACCCTCGGTTTCTACTCTATAAGGGTGGATTACGCCTCCTTTCACGGGTCCCTTCCTATCCTGGTGGTTAAGCGGCCTCTTCCCACCCTGCTCGGTCTAGACTGGTTCCCGCCCTTGGTCCAGGGCATTTACAGTGTACCCTCGGGTGGCCCCATTGAGGAAGTGCTGTCCGCTTTCACGGACTTATTCGATGGCAGCTTAGGGACATACAAGGGAACCCCAGTTTCCCTTAATATCGACCCCCAGGTTGCTCCCATCCGACTTAAGGCCCGCAGGCTGCTGTTCGCCTTGAAGCCCAGGTTTGAGGCAGAGTTGGATCGCCTAGTGGGGCAGGGCGTGCTGGAGCCGGTTGATCAGGCTAGATGGGAGACCCCGGTTGTGGTTCCCATTAAGCCTGACCGCTCCGTCCACATCTGCGCCGACTATAAGGCGACCATTAACCGTGAACTTCAGGCGAACCCATATCCAGTGCCGGTGGTGCAGGACCTGCTCCATTCCTTGGGGCAGGGCTGCATTTTTGCGGAGCTGGATATGGCGCAAGCTTATCAACAGTTACCGGTGGATGACGAGACTGCTGAGGCTCAGACTATCGTCACCCACCGAGGGGCTTTTCGTTGTCGTCGCCTGCAATTTGGCGTTTCTGTCGCCCCGAGGATCTTCCAGAGCCTCATGGAGCGTTTGCTCCACGGGCTTCTGGGTGTCGTCCCATATTTCCACAATGTCCTGATAGCGGCTTCCAGCCTGTCGGGGCTCGCCGAAATACTTTGGAAGGTCCTCACCATCTTGAGGGGCGCGGGCTTGAAATTAAAGCGCAGCAAGTGTCAATTCGCTGTGCCAAAGGTTGAATTCCTGGGCTTCTTAATAGATGCCCAGGGCATTCACCCTACCCCCGGTAAGGTCAAGGCCATCAGAGAGGCTTCTACACCAGCCTCCAAAACAGAGTTGCAGGCTTTTCTTGGCCTTTTGAACTTCTATGCATCGTTTGTCCCGCACAAGGCATCGTTAGCCGAGCCACTCCATCGTTTGCTTGATCGATCCGCGGCTTGGCGCTGGGGCAGCCGCGAAGCGCACGCGTTTGCGGCCGTCAAAGCCATGCTAACGTCAGAGGCTGTTTTGGTACAATATAGCGACCGGCTCCCTCTGATGTTGGCATGCGATGCCTCACCCTTTGGAGTGGGGGCTGTCCTGAGCCACGTCTTCCCGGACGGCTCGGAAGCCCCCGTAGCGTTCTACTCCCGGACGATGTCGCAAACTGAGCGGAACTATAGCCAGATTGATAGGGAGGCTCTGGCTTTAGTATCAGGGGTTAAAAAATTCCACAACTACTTGTATGGGCGCCCCTTTTCTATTTTTACTGATCATAAATCGCTCCTGGGGCTTCTGGCTGGCGATCGCCCGACGCCTGCCATCCTGTCACCACGGATGACCCGGTGGACGGAGTTTCTCGCAGCGTACGATTACACGTTGTTCCACTGCCCCGGCAAGCAGTTGGGGCATGCAGACGCCTTAAGCCGCTGCCCCCTTTCTGAATCGGAGAAGGAGACGGTTCCGGCCATGTCCGCTTTAGCAATCGCAGAATCAGATCTACCTCTTACGTCTTCGGACGTGGCTGCACTTACTAAGGCCGACCCTGTTTTAGCCCAGGTTTCTACTTGGGTGCCCTTGGGCAGCATGGCAGAAGAAGTCCGGCCTTATAAGATCCGTCAGCTGGAGTTGTCACTCCATTGCGGGTGTTTGTGTTGGGGGGACCGGGTCATCATACCCCCCCCACTGCGACGCCGGGCATTGCAGTCGTTACATGCGGACCACCCAGGCATAGCCAGAATGAAGGCCCTTGGCTGTAGCTATGTATGGTGGCCTCGCATGGACGCAGAGATAGCCGCCTGGGTCAGTGCTTGTTCCACCTGTCAGGCGTCCCGCCCTGCCTCGGCCACGGCCCCACCTAGGGAATGGGACATTCTGTGGAGCCCCTGGTCCCGCATTCATATTGATTTCGCAGGTCCTTTCCACGGCAAGACATTTTTGGTGGTGGTGGATACTTACTCCCGCTGGGCGGAGGTCATTCTTATGTCCTCCACTTCGGCTGAAAGTACTGTCCGAGCCCTGCGCCGCCTTTTTGCGACACATGGGCTGCCGGACTCTGTGGTGTCCGACAACGGACCACAGTTTCACTCCACCACCTTCCAGGAGTTTCTGGCGTCCCAGGGGATCCGCCACATGCCCACCGCCCCGTACCACCCTGCTTCGAATGGCTGGGTGGAACGTGCTGTCCGTTCGGCTAAGGAGGCTCTCGGCAGGATGGAAAGGGGTGATTGGCACGCAAAAGTGGCCGCTTACCTACTCGGTCAGCATTCCATTCCTTGCCCGGCGATGGGGAAGAGTCTTGCCGAACTGTTGATGGGCCGTTGCCTGCGGACAATGTTAGATCGGTTGCACCCACTTTATAACGAGGTGCAGCCGAGCAACCTGGGGGCACCTCCTGCCCGTCTATTCTGTAAAGGGGACTCAGTTTTTGCAAGAAACTTTTCGGGTGACCCCCGATGGGTTCCGGCTACTGTAGCAGAGTTAACGGGCCCCTGTTCTTTCAGGGTTAGACTACCCGACGGATCCGAATGGAGGCGGCACTTGGATCAACTAAGGCGCCGCCCGCCATCGCTGGCGCTGCTGGCACCAGACTGTGAGTTCCCTTTGGCATCTGCAAGAACGTTCGATCAAACTGACATTGCCTCTATTCCCGACGTCCGTAAGGCCCTTGCTAATCCAGGGTTTCCGGGCGTGGATGCTGCATGTTGGCGGAAACCAACATTACCTTCTCAATTTGACACTGACCGCGAGGGTTGCACAACACAAGGCTGTCTCGACTCGGAGGCTGCCCCTCGGCAACCAGACTTCTCCCCGTTGAACGCCGTGCTAATTCGACCAGACCCACCTGCTCTTCAAGCGCCATCTCCAGCGGGGGGCCTGGATGATGTCACCCAGAGCTACACCCCCGTCAGGGAGGAGCTACAACAGGGACACCGTACCAGTCCGATGTCTCCGCAGCTTCTGAGGCGATCGGAGCGGACCCGTCGCCGTCCCGCCTACCTTAGCGAATACGCATGTGCATCTACGCGTGCGTGGCCGCTGGGGGGGGGAGGAGTGTTAAATCCTAGATTTACAATCTAAGTTGGTTTTGCCGACAGCGGCCAGTCATGCCTGATTGTCTGGGATGCGGCTGGTCGCTGCTGAGCAAATGAGCTGCCTGATTGATTGATTGGGGTTCCGCCTTAGTAGCCAGCAATAAATAACAGTCAGGCGGCGAACGAGCGTCGTCATGTTTATCTATATTATATTTATATTTATTCAATTTATACCCCGCCCTTCTCCAAACGGACCCAGGGCGGCGCACAGGAAAATTAAAATACATACAAAACATCATATAAAATTTAAAAAACTAATTCAATAGAACCTGTGCTAAAACCAGATTAAAATCCCCAAATTTAAAAACTATCTAAAAGTCAGTATAGGGGGCTACGCTAGGCCGGCTAGATGGAACAAATGTGTCTTAAGACACTTGCGGAAGAGGCGGAGGTCAGAGATGGTGCGAAGTTCAGGGGGTAAGTCGTTCCAAAGGGCTGGACCTGCCACAGAGAAGGCTCTCCCCCTGGGTGTCGCCAGTCGGCATTGTCCGGCCGACGGCACCCTGAGGAGGCCCTCTCTGTGGGAGCGTATTGGTCTGAGGGATGTATGGGGCAGGAGGCGGTCTCGCATATAACTAGGCCCCGAGACATGGAGCGCTTTAAAGATGGTCGTCAGAACCTTGAAGCGCACCCGAAAGACCACAGGAAGCCAGTGCAGCTCGCGCAGGATAGGTGTTATGTGGGAGTGTCTAGGCGCTCCCGTAATCACCCGCGCGGCTGCATTCTGGACTAACTGCAGCTTTCGAGTGCACCTCAAGGGAAGCCCCATGTAGAGACCATTACAGTAGTCGAGTCGAGAGGTCACGAGGGCCTGAGTGACTGTGCGAAGGGCAGCCCGGTCCAGTAAGGGCCGCAATTGGCGCATCAGGCATACCTGATGGAAAGCCCCCCTGGCCACAGCCGCCACATGGTCCTCCATGGACAGCCGGGAATCCAGGAGGACACCCAAATTGCGCGCCCTCTCCACAGGGGCCGGTGTTTCGCCCCCAATGGCCAGAGTTGGAATAATCTGGCTGAACCGGGGTGCCGGAAGCCACAGCCACTCAGTCTTGGATGGGTTGAGCCTGAGTTTGTTACTACCCATCCAGATCCGTACGGCCTCCAAACACCGGGACATGACCTCGACGGCATCGTTGGGGTGGTCTGGGGTGGATATGTACAACTGAGTATCATCAGCGTACAGATGATATCCCACCCCAAAACCACGGATGATCTCGCCCAGCGGCTTCATGTATGTGTTGAACAGTAGGGGCGAGAGGACCGACCCTTGAGGTACCCCACATACGAGGGGCCTCGAGGCCGACCTCTGCCCCCCTGCCAACACATATTATGGGTGCCTCAAGGCAAACCCACGTAACACCTCTCCTGCGCGAGCTGCACTGGCTGCCTGTGGCCTTTCGAGTGCGCTTCAAGGTGCTGATGACCATCTTTAAATCGCTCCATGGCTCGGGGCCTAGCTATATACGAGACCGTCTCCTGCCCCATACATCCCTTCGTCCGATCCGCTCCCACAGAGAGGGTCTTCTCCGGGTGCCGTCAGCAGGGCAATGCCGGCTGGCGACACCCAGGGGAAGGGCCTTCTCTGTGGCGGGCCCGGCCCTCTGGAATGACCTACCCCCCGACCTTCGGACCTCCGCCTCTTCCGCCAACGTCTTAAGACGTATCTATTCCAACAAGCCGGCCTAGGATAGCCCCTACTTCTGACTTTTAAAATTAAAATTAATTTGGTATGGTTTTAAAATGGGTTTTTAGCACGGGTCCAATAATTTAATATATTTTAATCGATTTTGTATTTTGTATTTTGTGGTTTTAATAATGCCTGTGCGCCGCCCTGGGTCCTAACAAGGAGAAGGGCGGGGTATAAATTTAATAAAATAAAATAAAATAAATATTGCGACCGACCAGAGAGGTAGGAAGAGAACCACCGTAGAACGGTGCCTCCCAGCCCCAACCCCCCCAGTCGGCGCAATAGGATACCATGGTCGATGGTATCAAAAGCCGCTGAGAGGTCTAATAGGACTAGGATAGAGGAATATCCTCTATCCCGCGCCCTCCAGAGATCATCAACCAACGCGACCAATGCCGTCTCGGTGCTATGCCCGGGTCGGAAGCCGGACTGGCGCGGGTCTAGATAATCAACTTCCTCCAAGTGTCGCGGAAACTGTTGGGCCACCACACTCTCAACAACCTTCACTAAAAAGTGAAGGTTGGAGACGGGACGATAGTTCTCTAGTAATGCTGGATCCAGGGACGGCTTCTTGAGGAGGGGCCTTACTACCGCCTCTTTCAAGATGGCAGGCATCTGCTGTTTTAACTATCCGTTGTTTTAACTATCATTGTCATGTAATTAAAGAGTTATTTTGGAAAAACAGTTCATTCTAGCAAAGGACACAACAAAGACCATATAACAAGACAGATGGGTCACCAAAAAGGTAGAGGTGACCCAAAATAAAAGGTTAATTTCGGCTAAATATGATACTAAGGCAATATCAGACTGCCTTAAAGCAGAGAATGCTACCAACTGGGCTAGAACAATCCAGTCATCTACTACTGACTGGCTGTCAGCCTTCAATGCATTCTCTAATCTTTGTAATATCCTGAAGAAACACCTTACAACTAAACCTGCTACAAAGAAAGCCTGAGTGGGTAGACCCCATTGGTTTGATCCTGAATGCTGAAAAAGAAATTGAAGGCAGCCATGAGGCTCATACAGAGGAATCCTACTGCTCATATACAAACCAAGATGTTGCAGACAAGATGGGAATATAAAAAAATATATAAAATTAAAGAAAAAAAGTTATGCCACCTTAATTTAGGCAGAACTTGAATTGGCTGCTAAAACTCGTAACACAGCAATATTCTGGCATTCAGCAGCAGGAGTTCTGCAGGAACGGAGATTTGCATTTGATGTACCAATCTCCGCTGAAGAATGGGAGAACTACTATCAAAATTTGTTTGCTTTGACCGAATATGTGGAGAAACTGCCTCTAAGCAGTGAACAAGCACCTCCTGAAACCCTTCCCCCTTTGCTGCTGGTCTCTGTAAAAGAGATACAATCTATTATTAAATGTCTAAAGTGCAATAAAGCCCCAGGTGAGGATTTTCTACCAGCAGAAATATTTAAGAACTTCGCTGATTGTGGAGTCCATTATTGGCACACATATAAATAATACCTGCCATAAATAATACCTGCCATACTCCGAGCCATGGAGTAGCTCGGGAGTTCATGGACTCCATGACAGCCATGGACCTGACCCAGGTAGTTTTAGACCCTACTCACGAGGGTGGACACACCCTGGACTTAATCTTTGTCTCGGGACAGTGGAGTAGTGATCTGGGAATAGGGGATTTAGCCATCACACCCCTGTCATGGACAGATCACGCTCTCCTTCGGCTAGACTTTCCAATCGCCGCACCTCACCGCGGGGGAGGCGGAGCCGAATATTCCTATATGGTTCCGCCCCAGGCTCCTGATGGACCCGGAAAGGTTCCAGAGGGAGCTTGGGCCAATGCCTGTGGACTTGCCCCGCGACTCGACTGAGGACCTAGTGGCCGCATGGTTAAGTGCGGCCACGGGGGCCTTGGACCGAGTCGCACCCTTGCGGCCTCTCTTGCGGTGACGAATCACCCAGGCTCCTTGGTTTAGAGAAGGGAACAAGGGGATCAGCCATATTGGACTTAATTCTCACTAACAGAGAGGAAACGATAGAAGGTGTAGAAGTTACAGGAACTTTGGGGGCAAGCGATCATGAAATACTGGAATTCAACATTATGCAAACAAAAGTAGTAGAACAAAGTCAAACTAGAGTCTTAGACTTTAAGAGAGCTAATTTCAATAAACTTAGAGAGAGCTTGGGAAGGATTCCATGGATGAGAATCCTCAAGGGGAAAACAACTCAGGAAGCTTGGGAAATTTTGAAAAATGAGATTATAAAAGCCCAGTCTAGCGCAATACCAATGAAGAAGAACAATAACAGTTCCCAAAAGAAACCAGCATGGCTGCATAAAGAACTCTCTGACAAATTGAAAGACAAAAAGGATAAATATAAAAAGTGGAAAGAGGGGGACAAAACTAAGGCAAAATATCAGCAAATAGCCCGAGCCTGTAAAGATGAAGTGCGGAAAGCTAAGGCTCGCAATGAAGAAAGGCTTGCCAAAAAAGTAAAAAATAACAAAAAAAGCTTCTTCCAACATGTTAAAAACAAGAAAAAAGTTAAGGAAACAATTGGTCCACTGCTGGGAGAAAATGGCAAGAAGATGATAAGCAACAGGGAGAAAGCAGAACTATTTAACTCATTTTTTGCATCTGTCTTTACACAAAGTCCAACCAATCAAAAACAGCACCACAAAAATCAGATTAGGAACACAAGTTGAAATAGGGAAGAAAATGGTAAGTGAGCATCTGTCTGCCCTGGACGAGTTCAAATCACCAGGACCGGATGGATTACACCCCAGGGTTCTGAAGGAACTGGCAGACGAGATCTCAGAACCACTGAACTATATCTTTCAGAGATCCTGGAGCACCGGGGAACTGCCAGAAGACTGGAAAAGAGTTGATGTGGTTCCCATCTTCAAAAAAGGAAAAAAAATAGATCCAGGAAACTATAGACCCATCAGCCTGACCTCAATACCAGGGAAGTTTCTGGAAAAGATAATTAAGCAACAAATAAGCGAATGCCTAGAAGCAAACAAAGTAATAGCCAAAAGCCAACATGGGTTTGTCAAAAACAGATCATGCCAGACTAATCTAATTGCATTCTTTGACAAAGTGACAAAATTAGTGGACCAGAGGAATGCTGTTGATATAATTTACTTGGACTTCAGTAAGGCATTTGATAAAGTAGACCATAACCTACTATTAGATAAAGTAGAAAAATGTGGGTTAGACAGCATCACCATCAGATGGATTCGCAACTGGCTGACCAACCGCACTCAACGTGTAGTCCTCAATGGAACTGCATCTACATGGAGGGAAGTATGCAGTGGAGTACCCCAAGGCTCTGTTTTAGGTCCAGTACTTTTCAACATCTTCATCAATGATTTGGATGAGGGAATAAATGGAGAACTCATCAAATTTGCAGACGACACCAAGCTGGCAGGAATAGCCAACACTCCAGAAGATAGGCTTAAGATACAGAAGGATCTTGACAAACTTGAACATTGGGCACTATCTAACAAAATGAAATTCAATTGTGAAATAAGTAAGGTTCTACATTTAGGCAAGAAAAACAAAATGCACAGGTACAGTATAGGTGGTACCTTGCTCAATAGTAGCAACTGTGAGAGGGATCTTGGAATCCTAGTGGACAACCATTTAAATATGAGCCAGCAGTGTGCAGCAGCTGCCAAAAAACCCAACACAGTTCTAGGCTGCATAAACAGAGGGATAGAATCTAGATCACGTGAAGTGTTAATGCCACTGTATAGTGCCTTGGTAAGGCCACACTTGGAATACTGCATACAGTTTTGGTCGCCACGATGTAGAAAAGACGTGGAGACTCTGGAAAGAGTGCAGAGAAGAGCAACCAAGATGATTAGGGGACTGGAGGCTAAAACATATGAAGAACGGTTGCAGGAACTGGGTATGTCTAGTTTGATGAAGAGAAGGACCAGGGGAGACATGATAGCAGTGTTCCGATATCTCAGAGGGTGCCACAAAGATGAGGGAGTCAAACTATTCTCCAAGGCACCTGGGGGCAGGACAAGAAGCAATGGATGGAAACTAATCAAGGAGAGAAGCAACTTAGAACTAAGGAGAAATTTCCTGACAGTTAGAACAATTAACCTCTGGAACAGCTTGCCTCCAGAAGTTGTGAATGCCCCAACCCTGGAAGTCTTTAAGAAGATGTTAAATAGCCATTTGTCTGAAATGGGATAAGGTTCCTGCCTAGGCAGGGGGTTGGACTAAAAGACCTACAAGGTCCCTTCCAACTCTGCTATTGTATTGTATTGTAGAATAGTCAGTAAATTTGTATGGGCTGGCAGGAAACCACAGATAAAAAGGAGAATGCTTCAGGAGCACAAGATGAGAGAAGGATTAGGACTTCCTTATTGGGAGCTCTATTATCATGCCTCTAATTTAGCTTGGATTAGGGATTGGATACAACTCTCAAGAAGACGGGTTCTAACCATTGAAGGGTATAATCTACTCCAAGGCTAGCATGCCTACCTATGGCCAAAGAAGGATAGCCAATATAAAATATTTTCTAATCATTATATTAGAGGCATATTAATAAAAGCGGTAACGTACTCGACACTCCATAACCCAAATAGGAATTTGAGATACAAAGATCTTTCAGATGTTCGGGGGAACCTAAAGTCTAGAGAGGAGTTACGCACTGAGGGAATTGAATTAAAGTGGTGGTTATATTTACAGATGAGTTCAAGATTCAACAAGGATAAGCAGGAATTTGGAATAGATATATCACCACAGGAACTAGATAAGATCATTTGGGGTGAGGATAGTAAATTTATTTGTAAAGTTTACAATCTTTTTTTGCTCCATAAGACGGAAGGGGACTCTGTAAAAGGTATTATGATTGCTTGGGGGAAGAACGTTGGCCGAATGATAGAACCAATGGAATGGGAACAAATTTGGACCAAAAACACTAAACTCACATTAGCTACGGCATTTAAAGAAAACATTTACAAAATGATTTACAGATGGTACCTGGCCCCAGCAAGGATTTCCAAAATGTTCCCTGCTACATCTGACAAATGTTGGAAATGTGACTCTGCCAGGGGCACCTTCTTTCACCAGTGGTGGACCTGCCCAAAGGTTAAAAGGTACTGGACTACTATCAAAAATTGGTTGTTAGAAATCACAGGATTTGATTTTCAATTTATTTATTTATTTATTTATTTATTCGATTTATGTACCGCCCTATTCTCCCTGGTGGGACTCAGGGCGGTGCACAGAAAGATAAAAACCCACAACACATACAAAATATAAAATAGCATTAAATTATTAAATCTGTGCTAAAATGGTTAAAATAATTTGAAGGTTAAAACAATTAAATATCAAAATTTAAAATTATACCCTTAGTCTATGTCAGGCTGGCCAGATGGAAAAAATGTGCTTTTAACATCCGACGGAAGAGGCGTAGGTCCGTGATGGTACGAATATCGGGGGGCAGGTCGTTCCAGAGGGCCGGGCCCGCCACAGAGAAGGCCCTTCCCCTGGGAGTCGCCAGCCGGCATTGAGCGGACAGGTCGAAGGGAGGTATGTGGCAAGAGGCGGTCTCGCAAATAACCAGGACCCGTGCCATGGAGCGCTTTAAAGATGGTTACTAACACCTTAAAGTGCACCCGGAAGACCACAGGCAGCCAGTGCAGCTCGCGCAGGAGAGGTGTTACATGGGAGTACCGTGAGACTCCCAGAATCCCCCGCGCGGCCGCATTCTGCACCAGCTGGAGTCTCTGGGTGCACCTCAAGGGGAGCCCCATGTAGAGAGCATTACAGTAGTACAGGGGGGAGATAACGAGGCCTTGAGTGATCGTGCGTAGGGCATCCCGATCTAGAAAGGGACGCAACTGGCGTATCAGGTGAACCTGATAAAAAGCCCCCCTGGCCACGGCTGTCACATGGTCGTCCAAGGACAGCCACGAATCCAGGAGGACGCCCAAGTTGCGAGCCCTTTCCGCGGGGGCTAATGACTCGCCCCTGATAGCCAGCGATGGAGTTAACTGGCTATATCGAGATGCCGGAAACCACAGCCACTCGGTCTTGGACGGGTTTGTTCCTCCCCATCCAGACCCGCACGGCCTCCAGACACCGAGACATCACTTCCACGGCATCGTTGGGGTGGCCAGGGGTAGAAATGTTGAACCCAGTTATATTTCTGTTGGGGATAAAGCCAAGAGAAATACCTAAAGATGCATGGTACTTATTAATACACATCACAACAGCGGCACACATGACATACACGCAATACTGGAAGTCAAAGGAAATCCCAACGAACCAACAGGTCCTGGATAAGATTCTACAATGTGCAGAAGCAGACAGGATGACACATATTCTTAAAGGGAAAAGCGAATAGCTTTTTAATAAAAGTTGGGATTTCTGGTATCTATGGCTGGGAAACAGAGTGTCGGATTTTAATGGGAGTAGTGGTTAAGATTTAGTTAATAATTGTTTTTGAATCTTTTTCTCTATATAAACTCTAATAAACAGCTATTATTAGAAGTGTAGGAGAAATATTGAGAATTAGGGATTTATAAGATGACTGTAAGATGTGTATAAGACCTATCAGCTTGGGATGAATTAGACTAAAATTGGAGGAGGTATTAAACTCCTCAGTCTTTGCTCAATGTTTATGTGAATTATTGTTTAATAGAAACTTATTTTAAGAGAAAATATATATATTAAGTTTGGAACGTTGAAACGCCACCCCCAGAACCCATCAGAGAAAATAAACAAGCAAAGGCAACAACGGAAAGAGGAGAGATGAGGAGGGAAAGGAAGAAAGGGTAAAGTAGAGAAAGTAAGGGTGGGGAATTAAGAGTAGGAGAGAGGATAAGAAAGAAGAGAGGAGGGAAAGAGAGGGGAAAAAGGGAGAAGAGAGGAAAAATGAGAGGAGGAAACAAGAAGGCAGAGAAGGGAGTTTGAGAAAGTAGGAGTGAGGCTGTTGCAAAATAAGATGGAGACACGGGGTGGCAAGAAAGCGATCCAAACTGTATCATATAGTATATATGTAAGAATGTGCATAGAGATTAATGATGAATAGATAAATGTTAAATAGTATTTATAAGAATGTATATCAATAAATGGTTTTGAAATGGGAATAATAATAATAATAATAATAATAATAATGATAATAATGATAATGATAATGATAATGATAATGATAATAATAATGATAATAACAATAATAACAATAATAACAACAATAATAACAATAATAACAATAACAACAACAACAACAACAATAACAATAACAACAACAACAACAACAACAACAATAATAATAATAATAATAATAATAATAATAATAATAAAAATTGAATTTGGAAAAAAAATATTGCTGGAGATATTATGTCTCAAAGTTGCTGAACCCTCAGAGTCATACTGTAGAAGGCTGCGGTGTGGGGTCAAACAAATGACTATATCTCCACAAGTATTGCATCGGCAAACATAACACTTTACTAATGTTATTTGGGGACATGTGTGCATGTTCACATCAAATTTCATCGAAATCCATGATGGTTGAGCAGGGCACTTTTCTGAAATCAGACCACTTGACATGGAATGACCCCATTTTAAAATGTGTGGAATTCAACACCCAGAGTTCCCCAGCCAGCCCCACACATCTTAAAATGCCCAAGGTTAAGAAACACTGGTCTACAGTCATACTCAATTCTGATGCAACTCTTTCTCTTTATCCTCCAGCACTTCCCCAGATAGAATGTGCTCTTTGGGCATGTCTTTTGCAAGCTGAGAAGTTGTGGTCCTATAGTTAAACATCCATCACGCACCCATCATATCAGGGAAAGTATAACACACTCACCTTGCAGTTTCCGACGATGGAAGCGTGGGGAACCAAGGAAGCTGTTCTTGATAGAGTTCAAGCGAGTTTTCCATGCCACGCCGGCCACACCAGGACTGCTCGGGGGTGTCCCGCAGGGAGTGCTGCTGGGGCTCTCTTTAGGCATGTGCACAGGAGTACTGAGCGGAGTGGGGAGGGGGCTTCCCCCAGGGGAGGGGTGGGGAGTGACCTGCAGCACAGATTTGGGTGGGGGTTTAGTAGAGGGGGAAAAGCAATGGGGAGAGGAGGGTGGGTGAATGGGTGGAGAGTTGGGAGGCAGAGGGAAGGGGGTGGAACATCGACTCTGGAGGGCCCCCTCCCTCACTGGGCTGCCCTTGGCAGGAAGCGTCTGAGTCTTCACAGGGGCAGGGGGAGGTGATGGGAGAGAGAAGCTGAAGATGGGGCTCTGGGTGTGGGGAGAAATGGGAGGGGAGAAAGGTGAGGAGGGGAGAGCCGTGAGATGGGAGTGAGCAATGGCAGGTGACAATCTCACAGTCTACTCCCAGTTTCACAATGTGGCCCAGATTTTGAGTTTCCCCTACTGTGGCTTGGACATGTTACTCATTTTTTAAGGAATCAACTTGCTTCAAGCTCTTAGGAAAATATTTATATTTATATATATACCTACCCTGTCTTGTCTACATGTCTTCATCCAGTCAATCCATGCTGTGGCAAAGATAACATCCCTGATTCCACCACAAAACTATATATGGTTGTCCCATGAAGTAGGTCCAGACTTTGCCACTTAATCCTTTCTATATCACTTGTTTATCAAACTGAGTTTGCCTTTCAACAAGTCCAACTTTTTGCATCGTCTCCCAATTGGCCATTTTTCCTACAGGACGGCTACTGTCAACTCTAAACCTTTTCCCAGATAAATCTGAAAAAATTCAAACTGTTGTAAAGAGACACTACCAACCCTAGGAGTTTTTCCATTCCGCTCTTTTCTGTGTGGTTTTATTACGTGGCATGCAGAAATTTGCTGGGATCTCAACTGCCAAAGATACATTATGCTGGTAATACAAATGCACCTTCCTAATGTTTAAGTGCAGGGTGGGTACTTGACATTTTATGGCATAATAATCTGCTTTTAAAAAGCTATGTTTCTACTGCAGAGGTAATCGTGGTTCATTGCTAAATGCTAGCTAGTAACAAAACTAACACTTTGGGTGCTACAAGAGATAACACAAAAGCATGGTTGACCATTGTACAGGTAATCCTCAATTTATAGTAATTTGTTTAGCGACTGTACAAAGTTCCAATGGCACTGAAAAAAGTGACCTTCAACTATTCCTTGCACTTACACACAACATCCCCAAGGTCATGTGATCAAAATTGGCAACCGGCATGTATTTACAATAGTTGCAGTATCCCGAGGTTTTATGATCACAATTTGTAACTTTCCCAGCTGGCTTCTGACAAGCAAAGTCAATGGGGGAGCTGGATTCACTTAACAACTACAATGATTCACTTAACAATAATGGAAGGTCATAATTGGGTGCAACCCATGTAACAACCACCTTACTTAGCAAGAGAAATGTTGGTCCCAGTTGTGGTTATAAGGGGAGGACTATCTGCATGAATGGTTTTGGTTGCTAAATAATAGATATCTGTACATACCGTATATAGAAGACTAATAAATGAGAATATTTGTAGCTCAGGATTGAAATGAAGGATCTTTGGTGCTTTCTGAGCTTGCTTGTTTTCTTGCAGATGTTTCATTACCCTAACTAGGTAACATCATCAGTGCTGATGATGTTACCTAGTTTGGGTAATGAAATGTCTGCAAGAAAACAAGCAAGCTCAGAGAGCACCAAGGACTCCTCATATATAGAAGAAATCCACCATTCTAATGTTATCCTTATCCCAGTTTAAACAGGAGGAATACTGCCATTTGTACACCAGTAAAAACAGGGCTGATCTGGATCAGGCTATATCACAAATCTGTTTGACTGAAAAAGATCAGGTGAAGATGAAGAGGTTCAGGATGTATAACAATCTCAGGAGCAACTGTCAATAAGAAGAGAAATTCCAGCTCTGTCTGGAAAGTGTCTGACTCAAAAGAGAAATAATCTGCAACACCTCTAAATCTGCAACAGCAAAGACATAGGCACATGGAGAGTCAAACAGAGATTCAGAATCCAGTGCAGGGCATTGGGGGATGGAGGGTGGGGGGAGAGGAAAGATTCTGAACATTTTGTAATAAGACTCCAGTGGAACAGAAAGGTGACAGCATTAATTAATATTAAACAAGAGTATTTCTGATAGAAGCACATTGACTCAATGGTATAAATCTTCATGATTTTCCCTTATAACATTCTGCTATTTGATTTCCTTGGTACATGGAATCTTGGACTTGGACCAACAACCTTAATTTATGTTTTGGCAGTGTTCATGACATTTACCAGCTTGATTTCCAGCAGTTTACAAATGGCTTGTCTGCTGACTCTGCTATCTGACTGCAACCTTTAGTTAAAAAGGACCATCTGCCTCCTGTAGTTTCTGCCAATGCTTCAGGTCTCATTGTTTGAACAGTGCTATCCGATAGTACCCAGGAAGCAGGGCCTTTGGGAACAGAGTCTTCTCAGAGAACCATAAAGCCAGTACCTCAATCTCATCTAAGCAAACCTTAAAAACCTGCTGCTTCTTCCAAGCCAGGGGTTAGGTGTGTGGTGGGCCTTTTCTGGGAAAGTTTTGTTGTTGTTTCCAGACATGTATTGTTCTTGTTTCTCATATCATTTCAATATTCCTTTTATTATTGTATACCACCAGAGCTGTTATGAAGTTGGATGGCCTTACAAATTTGACAAATTAATAAATTATGGGCAGGAAACAATGGTGATATGGAGAAAAAGTGAATTCCCTTCTCCTTTACATGGTAGTCTTCATCTGGATCTTCCAACACTGCAACTAAAAAACAAGCATTCGGGGGCCAGCCGGATGTTCACAGTGTCTGCAGGCTATGGTTTTAAAAAGTCAAGATGGTACAATCAAAGCTCTACTTGCTTTTATGTGTAATGCACATTTTTAAAAATAGGTGAAATTTGATCACATCATTATAGTCACCACCATTTTTACTACATCCTGGGGACATCCTTGATTGGTCAGATTTGAGTCTACTTTCCCCAGTCTAATCCTTTCCAGGCATATGGAACTATAACTCCCAAGATCCCACTCTGGTGTGGTTCAACACCAGAAAGACTCTTATATTCTGTTCTCTTGCCAGACAGACTAATTATAATCTGACTTTGACCACCTTTAATAACTTTAACATCTTCCCCGTGGTTTCCTAAGACCAGGATGTAAGACCTAGAGCGCTGAACCACGTTTCCTGAAAGATGTTAACTTTGTCCTAAAAGATCTTAGACCGGAAGAACTAATGCACATTAACTGACATTAACTGACACTACGAACTTATACGAACTTTAATCCTCACAGATGCACTTTACTGCACTTTATTTCACTCGTGGTGCACTTTACTACTGCACTTTATCTTTAACATCTATGAAATAACACCTATGAAATGAATTGTATTTTAAAATCATGGCTAACGACTTTTTTAAAATTTCTGTATTTTAAACCCACATCCCACCATGAACTCCATCTGATATGTACTCCAGAGCTAGCCTTTTATTGCTGCGAGAGTCCCCGCTCTCGCAGGTTTGGCCCTCCGAACTATCGAGGGCCCGTCTTGAGGAAGGATTCATTAATCCAGAGAGACGGGCGAAGCGCGGCCTTAGGGGATTTTTAATTAGGAAATTTTTGTCTATTTTAGGGGGCACTAGGGAGGGGGGTGGGCATAGACAGATTGAGACAAAAGAATCACATGAAAGAAAGGGCCGGACCAGTAGCCGACGGGAGGAGACGGAAGGTACCGATTTGAGGGGGGAACCACGAGTCGTTCCTGTAGAGGGCATGCCAATCCAGAGGGTCGTGGGGAGGGGCAGGGCCGAGGGGAGACCATCCTCCCGGTTGTTGGCACGCAGCCGTTGGTTACGAACGGTCGAGTGCCACAACCCCCGCAGGCTAGGTGGTCAGGGAATACAGAGCCTGGGCCTGCGGCTGATGTTCTGCAATGCCAGGTCCGTGGTCAACAAAGCCCCCCTCGTTCATGACCTTGTGTCAGAGGGGGAGCCGGACCTGGTAGGAATTGCGGAAACCTGGTTGGGCCACGAGGGAGGACTCCCCCTCGTTGAAATGTGCCCACCAGGCTACCGCGCTTTTCATCAGCCCCGGGTCCAAGGTAGGGGTGGTGGGGTAGCGGTCATTATCAAGGAAGGTCTTGAGCCAAGAGAGACCATTGTGCCACAGACTACCGGTTGCGAGTCCCTCTGCGTGAAGTGGGGCCTAGGGAGGCAGTTGGGCTTGCTGGTTATATACCTGGCTCCTCGCTATGTAGCAGCAGCCCTGCCCGAGCTCCTGGAGGTGATCGCTACGGTGGCAGTGGAGACCCCCAGACTTATAGTCATGGGGGACTTTAATCTGCCATCGTTGGGCGAATCATCCGAGGTAGCTCGGGAGTTCATGGCTTCCATGACGGCCATGGACCTGACCCAACTAATTCAAGGCCCCACCCACGAGGGTGGACACACACCGGACCTCATTTTTATCTCAGGCCAATGGAAGAGTGATCTGGGTATAGGGGACATAGTCATCACACCCTTGTCATGGTCAGACCACTCACTTCTCCGGCTCGACTTTCCGACCGCTACTCCCCTCCGCGAGGAGGCGGCACCAGAACTACCTATCTGGTTCCGCCCCAGGCGCCTGATGGACCCGGATGGGTTCCAGATGGCGCTTGGGCCACTTCCTGTACCCCTGACCCGCGCCCCGATGGAGGACCTCGTGGCCGCATGGAATATTGCGACCGCGGGAGCCTTGGATCGGGTCGCGCCCTTGTGGCCTCTGTTGCGGCGCCGAGCCGCCCCGGCCCCTTGGTTTACCGAGGAGCTGAGGGCGATGAAACGCCGCAAGAGATGCCTAGAGAGAAGATGGAGGTCTACTCGCTCTGAATCTGACCGGACACAGGTAAGAGCCCATTTACGGACTTACATTGTGGCGCTGAGAGTGGCCAAACGCCATCATTGCGCTACTCTCATAGCATCCGCAGAAAACCGCCCTGCCGCCCTGTTTGGGGTGACCCGTTCCCTCCTTCAACAGAGGGTGCGGGAAGCCCCGCTACAGGGTAGAGCAGAGGAATTTGTGATTTATCTGCAGGACGAAATCGCTCAGATACAGAACGAGTTAGCCCCCATTCATGGCCCAGTGGGATGCCACGAGGCAGATCTTGTTTGGGAGGAATTTGACTCCGTTGCTTCCGAGGATATGGACAGGTTACGTGGGCGACTGCGAGCCACCACATGTTTATTGGACCCGTGTCCCTCCTGGCTTGTACTGGCATCCTGGGAGGTGACACGAGGCTGGCTCCAAGAGGTTGTCAACGCTTCTTTAAGTGAGGGTTCCTTGCCTGCTTCCCTAAAAGAGGCTATGGTGAGGCCCCTCCTTAAGAAGCCCTCTTTGGACCCAGCTCTTTTAACCAACTATCGTCCCGTCTCCAACCTTCCCTTCTTGGTGAAGGTTGTTGAGAGTGTGGTGGCACAACAGTTTCCCCGTCACCTGGAGGAAGTTGATTATCTAGACCCGCGCCAGTCCGGCTTTCGGCCCGGGCATAGCACCGAGACGGCATTGGTCGCGTTGGTGGATGATCTCTGGAGGGCCAGAGATGGGGGTTGTTCCTCCCTCCTGGTCCTATTAGACCTCTCGGCGGCTTTCGATACCATCGACCATGGTATCCTATTGCATCGGCTGGGGGGGTTGGGGGTGGGAGGCACCGTTTTACGGTGGTTCTCCTCCTACCTCTCTGGCCGATCGCAATTTGTGTTGGCAGGAGAGCAGAGGTCGACCCCGAGACCCCTCACATGTGGGGTGCCTCAGGGGTCGGTCCTCTCGCCTCTCCTGTTTAATGCATACATGAAGCCGCTGGGTGAGATCATCCGTGGTTTTGGGGTAGAGTACCATCTCTACGCTGATGATACTCAGCTGTATATATCTACCCCAAACCACCCCAACGATGCCGTAGCGGTGATGTGCCAGTGCCTGGAAGCCGTGCGGATCTGGATGGGAAGTAACGGACTCAGGCTCAACCCGACCAAGACCGGCTGTGGTTTCCGGCTGCCCGATTCAACCAGCTCTCTCCAACGCTGGCCATAGGGGGCGAACATCTTGCCCCTGTGGATGGGGCGCGCAATTCGGGTGTCCTCCTGGATACCCGGCTGTCTATGGAAGAGCAAGTGACAGCCGTGGCCAGGAGGGCGTTTTACCAGGTTCTCCTGGTTCGCCAATTGCGCCCCCTATTGGATCGGGACGCCCTTCGCACAGTCACTCATGCCCTCGTGACATCCCGACTGGACTATTGTAACTCTCTCTACATGGGGCTCCCCTTGAGGTGCACCCGGAGGCTTCAGTTGGTTCAGAATGCAGCCGCGCGAGCAATTATGGGAACCACTAGGTTTACCCACATTACACCGCTCTTGCGCGAGCTGCACTGGCTGCCTGTCGTCTTCCGGGTGCGCTTCAAGGTGTTAGTTATCATCTTTAAAGCGCTCCATGGCTCGGGACCTAGCTATCTGCGGGATCGGATCCTGCCTCACACATCCTCACGGCCGATTCGCTCCCACAGAGAGGGACTTCTCCGGGTGCCGTCCACTAGACTTTGTCAGCGGGCGACGCCCAGAGGAAGGGCTCTCTCTGTGGCGGGCCCGGCCCTCTGGAACGACCTTCCCCCCGATATCAGAACGACCACGGACCTCCGCTCCTTCCGCCTGAAATTGAAGACTCATCTTTTCCGCCTGGCCGGCCTAGGGTAGTCTCTCTCTCTATGGGTTTTTAAATGTACATATATATTTAGTGGGAATTTTTAGTTAAGGGATTTTAGCACAGGAATAAGTTTAATTTGTTTTAAATTTGTATGTACTTTGTATATTTATTGCTTTTATTTTCCCTGTGCACCGCCCCGAGTCCCTGTGGGGAGAGGGAGCGGTCAATAAATTCAACATTATTATTATTATTATTATTATTATTATAATCTATATAGATAGCTGAAATGAATAAATAAATCTAAATCTGTGAGCAATGCCCTTCCCTTTAATCCTACCCCCTGCTTAAGCATATATCTCTGACTTTCCTCATCCAAGGTCTACATATACCTCACCTTTCCTTCCTTATTCTGTACCTTCCCCCTTTCCCACAGGGGGATGCTAGGCACTTTCAAAAGCTCTTCCCCCAATGCAAGTCAACAGGTGTGGCTTTTCCCTAGCATGGAAATGTAGTCATGGAAATGTAGTGGAAAGTGAGTTGTTCCAGATGCTTCTGGCTATTGTTCATGCACTGTACAGTACACACCACATCTGCCAAGAAAACTAATACAATGTCCTCAGCACTTCAGCAATTGGAAGTAAGTGCAGGATGGGATGTCAAGACCGCTGAATCTAGGGATCATTTTTCCCAACTTCCACTCCCTCCTGAAGCCTAATATTTACTTTGTCCACCATTGTCTTTGTCATCTTCTGCTGCAGTTATTTGCTGTATCCATCCATCCCTTTTGCCAACATACCATTTTTTTGCCTGGCCCATATACTCACCCTGGGGCTACTGAGGGGACTAGAAGATAAGCCAGTGGAGGCACCACTTACAGATCGAGACCTGTGGGGGGCAAAGACACATATGAGGATTAGAGTGATGGGACATTATAAAGCAATCAAAATCTGCACAGTAAGAGACTATCAAAATATGCCAGTGATTTAGGCTAGACAAGGAATCAAAAAAGTATTGAAAGAAAGCAGCAACAAATTACAGATAGTCCTCAACTTACAAAGTTACAACAGCACTGAAAAAAGGGACTTATGACTGTTTTTCACACTTACAACCATTGCAGCATCCCCATGGTGATGTGATCAAAATCCAGTTGCTTGGCAACTGACTCATATCTATGATGGTTGCAGTGTCCCAGGGTCATGTGATTGATCTTTGCAACCTTCTGACAAGCAAAGTCAATGGGGAAGCCAGATTCACTTAACAACTGTGCCACTAACTTAACAACTGCAGCAATTAACTTAACTGTGGCAAGAAAGGTCATAAAATGGGACAACATTCACTTAATTTAAATGTTTCACTTATCAACAGAAATGTGGGGCTCAATTGTGGTTATAAGTTGAGGACTACTTTCCATATTCCAATAGAAGTGTTTTATATTTAGCTCAGGGCTACACTGTGATATCTTAAGTGCTCTCTGAGTTTGATTGTTGTTTGCAGATGTTTCATGACTTGACTAAGTGACATCATCAAGTAAACAACCATGTTCAGAGAGCACCAAAGACCGCATACTTCCATGTTGTTGCCATGGAAGCACATAAATAAAACCAGGAAGTTACCAGATATGGAACTTGACCATTTTTAGAGATGCATAGGTGCAACTGATGGTAGTATCTGGTAGGTCCCCCAAAGCTAAATAGAATTGAACCTGATTAGGACATCTGGTTTGACATCACTGCGATACAGACACAGAGGAACGGGTCTCCACGTTCCCTGTGCTGAATTCTTCCTGTTGGGGGCTTGCTGCCCTGAAGGGGTGGTGAAGCAAAGGGGTGCACCCTGTGAGGTCGGAGAGAGTCACAGCTCTCCTGTTTGGCCTGGGGTTTTTCCTTCCCCTCAGCCAGAACAACAAGAAGAGGCAGCCTAAAGATGGCCACTACAAAACTGGGACAAACCGATGAATAACAGCTAAGAGTGATGCTGGAGAGAAGGTGAGCCATGGTGAAACTGGGGGAGAGGATTTTTTCTTTGTTTTAAATTGAACCCCAAGAAATAATTAGAACTATTTGCCGATAATTAAGTGTAAAAGCAGCGCCTAAGCATTTTGGGAAGTTTTGGGGGGGGAAAAACCCAACCGGAAATGGAAGCTATAGGAGAATAAACATAAATAAAAGACAGATTATGGAACAGACAGACTCCTAAACTGGGAAGAAGAATTATTGGGAAGGTATATATTTAAAATATTGGATTATTTTATAAAAAGAGGGGGGGGGGGCTTACTCGGCTTTCAAATGTGCTGCCTGACTCAAAAGACAATGGACAAGCAATTAGCAAACTGAAATTTAAACGGAGAGTGTCACCTGCTGACAAAAGAGGAAACTGCAAGCAAGGAATTTTAGTAAAGGGCCATTTGAATACTGTATTAGAAGATTGAATTTACAAAGAGGATATAAAAGGCTTTTTGACAACCTCTGGGGACTATTTGAATGGAACTGAGTGTCAATTTATGAGATATAAAGAATTAGGAATAGTGTATTCCCTGAAGGGTAGTTTAAAGTTTAAAGGCTAAAAAAATAGATTGGATTGTTAGATAAAAATTAACCTTCTTAAAAAATAAAACAAGACACTGAAAAAGGAGAAATGAGTGGAATTGTCCAAGAGATGGATCTACTTTTTCAAAATATAAAATATATTATGGAAAAAAAATGTAAGGATATTATGGGGAAAAATGGAGAACACTATACAAGGAATGATAACTACAGACCAAGATGCCAGGAAAGGGAGGAGTCAAAAGAAGAAATGAAGGAAAAAGACAAGGAGGAGACTATAATCAAGATAATAATGTTTTCATGGGGAAAACATACTAAGAGAGTGGGAAGATATGTTTGAAATGGAGGCAGGGACCTCGGTAGCAATCTTAGAAAATAGGCAGGGGAAGAGGGTGGAAGAGGGAGGTATGCTTAGATTGGACATCCAAGAAATAGACATAGATGGAGACTTAAGAGAGGAATGGGGAAGACAAGTTAAAAAAAGCATAGCAACTGAATTATCAAAGCAGGCAAGGGACAATAAGTACATGATTTTTTCTTTCTTTCTTTATTATTGTTTTGACTTGTTTTCCCTTCTACCCCTCTTTATTTAAAGCATAGCAACTAAAGTATAAAGCAGGCAAGATATTATGGATGGATGATTCCTGTTTTCGATTCTTGATTTGAACTGTCTTCTCCTATATCTCCCTCTCCATTCCTCTTCTTTTTCTCTCTCTCTTTTTGTAGACAGGTGACACAATTAGAAGTTAGACAGGAAAGAAAGAAAACGTTTTTAAATAAAGGGTGATATGATTAACAGCTAGAGTAAGAGATAGAAATAAAGGGAATATCAATGTATTACATTTCTATTTTATAAAATGAAAGTAATAATGAGAAATAGATGGAATAATTGAATAATGATAGACTGTAACCAAATATAGATGTGTATTGTTATGGGAATTTTATAAATTGACTAGCTGTACCCGCCATGCGTTGTTGTGGCCAAGTTTGGTTAAATGAAAAAGTTTCCCCTCATAGACCCTCTCAGCAACCCCCTTCCTTCACTGCGTCGGTTTCCCTTCCCTCTCCCTCCCCTCCCTCTCTTACTCTACCTACCTACCTACTGTATTTCTCCCCCCTCTCTCTATCCCTCTACCTATCTACCTGCCTACTGTATGTTCCCTCTCTTCACCTACCTACCTACCTACCTACCTACCTACCTACCTACCTACCTACCTACCTACCTACCTACCTACCTACCTACCTACCTACCTACTGTATTTCTCCCTCTCTATCTTTATCCCTATCCCTACCTACCTGCCTACTGTATTTCTCCCTCTCCCTCTCTATCCCCCTACTTACCTACCTACTATATTTCTCCCTCTCTCTCTCCCTCTCTCTCTCTCTACCTACCTACGTACTGTATTTCTCCTTCTCTATCCACCTACCTACCTACCTACCTACCTTACCTACTGTATATCTCCCTCTCCCTCAATATCCCTCTACCTACCTAACTACCTACCTATTTTTGGCGGCGGGGATGGGGGGCAGTGGGGGGGGCAGCGGCGACGGGGTGAGCAGCAGCGTGTCAGCAATGGCAGCAGGGGTGGGCAGCGGCGGTTCAGCAATGGCAGCAGGGGTGGGCAGCAGCAGGGGGGCAGTGGTGGCAGTGGTGGGCAGTGGTGGGTTAACAATGGCAGCAGGGGTGGGCAGTGGCAGGTCAGCAATGGCGGCGGGCGTGGGCAGCGGTGGGGGTGTAGTGGCGGCAGGGGTGGGCAGCGGCGGGTCAGCAGTGGCGGGGGTGGGCAGTGGTGGGTCAGCAGCCGGGGTGAGCGGTGGGGGGGCAGTGGCAGGGGGGCAGTGGCGGGGGGGCAGTGGCGGGGGGGCAGTGGCGGGGGGGCAGTGGCGGTGGAGGAGAGAGAGGGCACTGAGGAGGTGACTGTCGTGGATATGACACAGACCGCTCCACTGCTCGTGCAAATGACATGAGCTGAAAAGCGGCTGGGTGGGAGGGGCCGCGAAGGGGAGGGGGGCGAGTGAGCGAGTGAGAAGAGCCACAGTTTTACATTTGTGTGGCATGCACCTGGCACAGGTGCCATATCTACACAATCTGTATATATCATTGGTGCTGCACTTTTAAGGAACGTTGTGTGAAAATTTGGTGGTGATTGGTGCAGTAGTTTCTTAGATTAGCGGTTTTGAACAAACTCATAGTTAACTTTTTATTTATATAGATTGAATGTACTGTATAATAATCTTTAATTTGACTAGTTTTGTTTGTACCAGAATGTATGGCGCCCAGGTGCCACAATGCTCACGCATTGATTTGACATTTTTATAAAAAATAAAAATAAAAACTTGGAAAAAAAAGAATTGAACCTGATTAGTAATTAGATGAAAGACACCAGAAAATCCTAAAGCTGCAAGCTAGTCTGAAAAGCTGAAGAAAAGTCCCAGAAGAAGACAGTGGTAGAGGGTTTCCATACTGTTGCCAAAAATGCTACATGTCCCTGTAGTTAACAAGAACTCACTTTGATTTGGGGAAATATTTTACCTTAAAGCAGTGGTGGAGAGGCAGGAGGGGCTACGCATCATGGCGGTAGTGCAACTTTCCAGACATTCCGGAATAGCCGCTGAATCCGGATTGCCTGGATGGTCTGAACTGGACCCAAGCCGTCCCGCAGAGATGGTGAGAGGAAGGGGAATATCCAGTGAACCCAGAGACGCCTGCAAAGTCTCTGGAGAACTGGGAGAAACCCCTGTTGCCAGCGTCCAAGAGCCAGCCCCTAGGCTGCTGAAGCTGCTGACAGCTCCCTAATGTAAGAGCAGGAGAGAGAAGCATGCCGTTTGGTGAGAGTTTTTTCTATTGTAAAGAGAACACCCTGAAGTTGGAGATTTAAGGCAAAATAGAGAATAACCATAAACTAAGTGGTGAAATTAAGAATGGTTAATTGAAATTGTGCTCCCCCCCCCTTTTTTTTTTCTACTGGAAGCCAGGCTGGACTTTCACTGCAATTTAAAGTGGGTTTGTTGTTGGAGCTTTCTCCTTATTTTTAATTCCTTGACTTTGAGGGTGAATTGAATAGATCTATTTTTTATTTATTTATTTATTTATTTATTTATTTATTTATTTATTTATTTATTTATTTATTTATTTATTTATTTATTTATTTATTTATTTATTTATTTATTTATTTATTTATTTATTTATTTATTTGTTTGTTTGTTTGTTTGTTTGTTTATTTATTTGTTTGTTTATTTATTTATTTATTTATTTATTTATTATTTATTTATTCGTACTTTTATACTGCCCTCTCTCCCAAATGGGACTCAGGGCAGTGCACAGGAATAAGAAAATAAAAATATAAATATACAAACACCAAATAAGTTTAAAATTAAATTAAATAAATTTGGTCCATGCTAAAACTTAATTTAAAAACCCAGCTAAAAAATTCAATAATATACATAGCTATGTCGGGTCGGCCGCATGGAAGAAGTGTGTTTTAAGTGCTCGACGGAAGAGGCGAAGGTCCGTGATTGTGCGGAGGTTGGGGGGCAGGTCGTTCCAGAGGGCTGGGCCTGCCACAGAGAAGGCTCTTCCCCTGGGAGTCGCCAGCTGGAATTGTCTGGCGGACGGCACCCTAGGGAGGCCCAGCCTGTGGGAGCGGACAGGCCGGGTAGAAGTATGTGGCAGGAGGCGGTCCTGCAAGTAGCCAGGTCCTATGCCATGGAGCGCTTTAAAGATGGTCACTAAGACCTTGAAGCGCACCCGGAAAGCCACAGGCAGCCAGTGCAGCTCGTGCAGGAGAGGTGTTATATGGAGTGTCTAGAGACTCCCAAAATCCCCCGCGCGGCCGCATTCTGCACTAACTGAAGCCTCCGGGTGCACCTCAAGGGAAGCCCCATGTAGAGAGCAATACAGTAGTCCAGGCGGGAAGTGACGAGAGCTTGAGTGACCGTGCGTAAGGCACCACGATCCAGAAAGGGGTGCAACTGGTGTATCAGGTATATCTGATAGAAGGCCTCCCTGGCTACGGCTATCACATGGTCGTCCAAGGACAGCCGAGGGTCCAGGAGGACACCCAAGTTGCACGCCCTTTCTGCGGGAGCCAGTGTCTCGCCCCCGATAGCCAGAGATGGAACCAACTGGCTATGTCGCAGCGCCGGAAACCACAGCCACTCGGTCTTGGATGGGTTGAGTCGGAGCCCGTTCCTCCCCATCCAGGCTTGCACGGCCTCCAAACACCGGGACATCACTTCGACGGCATTGTTGGGGTGGTCAGGGGTAGAGATGTACAGCTGGGTGTCATCAGCGTACAGATGGAACTCTACCCCATAACCACGGATGATCTCACCCAGTGGCTTCATATAGATGTTGAACAGGAGGGGCGAGAGGACCGACCCTTGCGGTACCCCACATGTAAGGGGCCTTGAGGTCGACCTCTGCCCTCCTGCCAACACAAATTGCGACTGGTCGGAGAGGTAGGAGGAGAACCACCGTAATACGGTGCCACCCAACCCCAACCCCCCCAGCCGGTGCAATAAGATACCATGGTTGATGGTATCGAAAGCCGCTGAGAGATCTAACAGGACCAGGATAGAGGAACAGCCTCTATCCCGGGCCCTCCAGAGATCATCTACCAACGTGACCAATGCCGTCTCAGTGCTGTACCCGGGTCGGAAGCCGGAGTGGCGCGAGTCTAGATAGGCAGTTTCCTCCAGGTGCTGGGGGAACTGTCCTGCCACCACACTCTCAACAACCTTCGCTAGAAAGTGAAGGTTGGAGACCGGACGGTAATTAGATAACACAGCTGGGTCCAGGGAGGGCTTCTTTTTTTTCTTTTTTTTATATTGCAAAAGTTTTATTGGTTTTACAAATTTTTGGGATAGGGTAGGGTAAGGTAATACAAAAATTTTTTTGAGAACTTTCACGTCGAAGTCGTTGGCCCCTCCGGGCTGCATGGTAAGACATTGGTAATACATTGTTCATTAATACAACAAGGTGAAGATAAATGCGTAAATCATACATTCTAAGTTATATGCTGGCAATCATGTACAAACATCCAGACAAAGAATTATACTATGTTAATAAAAAGCAAAGTCATTTTTTAGATCTAAGTCTCTTGGCAATTGTGTCTTCTTGTTCTCCTCCCTGGCCCCCAGTGGGCGGGGCCGTGGCCCCCTCTGCCCCTCCTGGATCTTCCCCCAGGATAGAGGAATGTTTTTTAAGAAAGGCTTCCGCCTCAGCAACTGTTTTAATCCTTACTCTTCCTCCTTCCCAGAACACCAACATCCCTTCTGGCATCGCCCACTTAAACCAAATCCCGTGGTTAAACAATTTTTTAGATAAGAAGGAATACTTCCTCCTCACCTCTCTAATCTTTTTGGGGATCTGCTTCAAGATGGCGACTTCCTTTTGTTGGTAAATTAAAGGCCCGTCTCTCTGCGCCCTCAGAATTCCCTCCCTGGTCGACCTTCTAACAAATTTAATATGTATCTCTCTGGGTACTTCTTTTAACCTGGCATATGTTGAGTTAATTCTATAGACTAGGTCAATGTCCCCCCTGATCTCCTCTTTAGGTTTGTGTAAATAGTCTGCTAAAATTGTACTCATGAGATCAGGAAGGCATTCACCAGTTTCCTCCAAAATGTTCTGAAATCTTAAAAAATATAACATTCTTTCAAAATCCATCCTAGACATATGACCAGACAAATCTCCAATTTCAGTGTTGACATTTTTAAGTTCTCCCTTTGCCCCAGCCAACCCCACTTCCAGCTCCTCAGTCTTCTGTGTGTTCTCCATCAATTTTTTTTGTGTTTCCAAAAGTTCAAGCTTAGAGCTACACTGGTCTTTCCTCATCGCTTTAATTTCCAGCACCAAGGAGTTTAATGCTTCCTCCATCGCCGTCATTCTTTGTTCCAATCCCGAATTCTCTGGTTGTTTTTTTGAAGCCATGATGAGCTATTATAATCAGTGCCACTAAGATGGCGTTTTTTGGGTGCGGCTGCTGGAGCAAGTCAGGAGAAAAAAGTTCAGCTCAAAGTTGTAACAAGTTGTAGAGCCCAGAAGAGAAACAGTTTCCACAGTCAATTGTTAAAAAAGAGAAGGTATTCCAGGGAAGGAACCAATTATTCCAAAAAAAATTTCCATTAATAAAGAGAGACAGTCCAAATTACAAAGAAATGTTTGTGATTTTCCGTAAAGAAATAGTCATTCAGGAACAAAGAGGAGCCATCTTCCACCGCCCAGCCAGGCAGCCAGCAGGAGAGAGTGAAAAAAGAAATTGTTTCAATAAAGCCGGACTTAGATACATTGTATAGAAACAAGCCGCGAAGCACTTTCACTTGTTCCGCAAAAGTCCGGATGAAAAATATCCGCTTCCTCGCAACGAGGAGCCATTTCTAAACGCCGCTGTTGTGAATCCGAGGGGGGGGGTTAACAAACACCCCCCTCCACTTCTCTCTCAGTCCAAGCCGCCAGCAAAAAAAGTTTTAAAGTCACTTACTCTCCGCCTCGCATCTCAAGCCCCGGCAAAGCCATCCGACTCGAGCGCTCCGTTCTCTCCAAATCCATTATTTGTTGCCGTCCTCCGTTGGCGAAGGGAAACAAGCCCCCCGCAGCATGTCTTCTTCCACCTGGACCGAAGACAAGGACCGTTCCCCAGCTGCCGCCGGCAGAACCAGTCCAGGCAAGCCAGCCCTACGGAGGGTCCCCCCCAGAAAGAAAAGGGGGGGCACCCCGCCCCGTTAGGGGCAGAAAAAAGAACAAAACGGCGGACGAACCCCAAGGTTCATCCGTCGCCGCCAGAAGCCGGAACAGGAAGTCCAGGGAGGGCTTCTTGAGGAGGGGCCTCACCACCGCCTCTTTCAAGACGGTCGGTAGGAGCCCCTCACTAAAGGAAACGTTAACAATCTCCTGGAGCCAGCCTCGTGTGACCTCCCGGGAGGCAGTACAAGCCAGGAGGGACACGGGTCCAATAAACATGTGGTGGCATTCAGCCGCCCCAGTATCCTGTCCATGCCATCAGGAGTCACTGGGTCAAACTCAGCCCAAACAATAGTCTCAAGGCCTGTCTCCGTCACCCCATCTGGACCAACCCAATTGGAGGCTAACTTGCCCCGGATCTGACCAATTTTATCCTGCAGATAAGATCCAAATTCCTCTGCCCAACCCTGCAAAGGGGCTTCCCGCGGCCTCTGATGAAGGAGGGAGCGGGTCACCCGAAACAGGGCGGCAGGGCGGTTATCTGCAGATGCGATGAGAGCGACGAGATAATCCCGCTTCGCTGCTCTCATCACCACAAGGTAGGTCCGCAAATGTGACCTTGCCCGTGTTCGGTCAGGTTCGGCGCGGGTGGACCTCCAAGTGCTCTCTTCCGGCGTTTCATTTCCCTCAGCTCCTCAGAAAACCAAGGAGCCAAGGTAGATCGATGACGAGTGAGAGGCCACAAAGGCACGACACGGTCCAAGGCCCCCGCGGCCACACTATTCCAGGCGGCCACTAGGTCCTCAGTCGAGTCACGGGTCAGGGATTCAGGCATTGGCCCAAGCTCCGTCTGGAACCTTACAGGGTCCATCAGGCGCCTGGGGCGGAACCATCTTAACTCTTCTGGTTCCGCCTCCCCACGGTGGGGTGCAGCGGTTGGAAAGTCGAGCTGGAGGAGAGAGTGATCCGACCATGACAGGGGTTCGATGACTAATTCCCCTAATCCCAGAGCACTCAGCCACTGGCCGGAGGCAAAAACAAGATCCAGTGCGTGTCCCCCGATGTGCGTGGGGTCATGAATTACTTGGGTCAGGTCCATGGCCGTCATGGAGGCCATGAACTCCCGAACTACCTCAGATGATCCGCCTACCGATGGCAGGTTGAAATCCCCCATGACTAAAAGCCTGGGGGTCCCAACCGCCACCTCAGAGATCACATCGAGGAGCTTGGGTAGGGCTGCTGACACATAGCGGGGAGCCAGGTACACTATCAGCAAGCCCAACTGCCTCCCATGACCCCACTTCACATAGAGGGACTCACAACCGTCTGTCTGCGGCACAGCGGTCTCCCTAGGCTCAAGACTAGAGGTCTCCCTAGGCTCAATTACTAAAAACTGCCTTTAAAACTATTCTTTTTCTTATTGCCTTTTAATTCTCGGGCTTTTGTGTGTGTGTTTACTTAAAAAAAAAAGAGGTAGAGCTATAAGAGGCTTGAGATTGGATACAATTTAACACTGCCACCCAGTGGAGTAGAGACAAAGTTGCGGTACCCCACATGTAAGGGGCCTTGAGGTCGACCTCTGCCCTCCTGCCAACACAAATTGTGATCGGCCGGAGAGATAGGAGGAGAACCACCGTAAAACGGTGCCCCTCACCCCCAACCCCTCTAGCTGATGCAATAGGATACCATGGTCGATGGTATCAAAAGCCGCCGAGAGGTCTAACAGGACCAGGATGGAGGAACAACCCCCATCTCTGGCCCTCCAGAGATCATCGACCAACGCGACCAATGCCGTCTCGGTGCTGTGTCCGGGCCGGAAGCCGGACTGGCGCGGGTCCAGATAATCAATTTCCTCCAGGTGGCGAGGAAACTGTTGCGCCACCACACTCTCTACAACCTTCGCCAAATCTTTCTTTCTTTCTTTCTTTCTTTCTTTCTTTCTTTCTTTCTTTCTTTCTTTCTTTCTTTCTTTCTTTCTTTCTTTCCTTCCTTTCTTCCTTCCTTTCCTTTCCTTTCCTTTCCGTTGGGTCACTGGCAGCGGCGGGCCAGATTTACTTCCAGGTACGCCGGTGGAACCCCCTCTCACCGGTTCTCTAAATTTCACCAACCGGCTCTCGCGAGTAGGTGCGAGCCTGCAGAAACCCACCACTGGGCCTCACCATCTCCTCTTTAAGGGAGGCCGGCAAGAACCCCTCACTCAGAGAAGCGTTCACAAGTTCCTGGAGCCAGCCTCGTGTAACCTCCCAGGATGCCAGTACAAGCCAGGAGGGACACGGGTCCAATAAACATGTGGTGGCTCGCAGTCGCCTACGCAACCTGTCCATATGGTCGGAAGTAACAGAGTCAAACTCCTCCCATAATGGTATCTCAAGACCTGCGTCCGCTAGTCCCTCCAGATGTCAGGCCTGTTTCTTCGAATACCTAAGAAAGAACACGCTTAAACATTCTTTGAAATGATTAAGGCTACTTTTACTAAGTAACGACAGTGAACAGACCAAGTGAAGCAGAGAATGAATAGTTTAGGCGCGAACATAGAGTATTAAGCTTAAGCCCATCCCAATCCCCAACCCCCCCTTAGCATTGTCCAATATACTTTCTTCACCACCATCAGGTGGGCAGGTCTTCACCAGCCTGGAATGCGGGACCGTTAGCCGAGAGATAACAGCAGCCGTCGACATCATCCACCAGCAGAACAATTGTATCCCAACGCCCCCCACCCTCCCCGTTGCCATGGCAGCTAAGCAGTACTAGCGAAGGCTGACATCCGGACCTCCTCCAAGAACAGCGAGAAATCCCGGACATCTTGCGGAACACGAGATGCTACACCTGGAAAACAGACAAGAAAAGACAAAACAACATATAGGAGAGAGGGAAAGGGTCAAGGTTTGTGTGGATACTTGGCATAGAACTGGCGTACCAGTTTAGGAGCCTTGAGATGCTCTTTATCCACCCATTCGTTGTGAGAAGGGGGAAAATCTTTCCACATGACTAGGAACTGAGTTTTATTTCGACGGACTCTGGAATCCAAAATGTCACGAACTTCATAGTGCTGGTGACCATCCACCATTGTAGGTGCAGGGGTATCAGGCCATGGTTTACGGAGATGTGAGGTGCGTTCAGGTTTCAGTAAGTGAACATGGAACACCGGGTACAGGCGCCTGTAGGTCTTTGGGAGATCCAAACGGACGGACACAGAGCTGATGATTTTGGTTATAGTGAAAGGACCAACAAATTTCGGACCTAGTTTCCTGCATTTTTGTGGGTTATCCAAATGTTTTGTAGACACATAAACTCTGTCACCAACTTTGTAGGCCGGGGGAACCGCTCGTTTCCTGTCAGCATACAATTTATGCGAATCATGAGCATCGTTCAAAGTCTTGCGGATGATTGGCCAGACAGAAGACAGCCTAGAGGACCAATCGGCCAAAGAGGGAACTGTCGGTGAGTCATGAGGCAATTCGGGGATGGGTACAAAGTCCTGTCCATAGATGATTTTAAAAGGGGTCATATTCGTACTGGAGTGAACAGAGTTATTATAGGCCACTTCGGCATGTATCAGGAGATCAGCCCAATCATCTTGTTGAAAATTTATGAAACAGCGCAAGTATTGTTCCAAAACGGAATTGGCCCTCTCACAAGAGCCATTCGTCTGGGGATGGTAGGCGGAGCTTAAGCCCTGGGCGGAGCCAATCAGTCTCAAAAACTCTTTCCAAAAAAGAGACGTAAATTGAGTGCCTCTGTCTGAAATTATACGCTGGGGAACTCCATGAAAATGGTAAATATGGGTAACGAACAATCGAGCCAAAGATTTGGAAGAGGGAATTTTGGAACAGGGGACAAAATGAACCTGTTTGGAGAAGAGATCGGTAACGACCCAAATGACGGTATAGCCTTGACTGGGCGGAAGGTCAACTATAAAGTCCATTGAAATCTCCTTCCAAGGCACCTCTGGTGTCGCTACGGACTGGAGGAGGCCACGTGGCTTCCCCGGTGCACGTTTAGAAGCCGCACAAACAGGGCAACTGGCAATATATGATTCAACATCTTTCTTAAGTGAGGGCCACCAGAACTGTCGTTTAACAAGGTGTACAGTTTTAACGAAGCCGAAATGGCCAGCCAAACGTGAGTCGTGTGCGCGTGATGGGCTGTACAATAGTGAGTTTAGAAACATCATATTGTGGTAGTCTGGAAAGAGCATCAGCCATGAAATTCTTGCCACCAGGAATATATTTAAGATGGAAATTGAAGCGATGGAAGTAGTGAGCCCAACGAAGTTGCCTCGGGGACAATTTTCGAGAGGAGGTAAGAGCCTCTAAATTTTTATGGTCCGTCCAGACTTCAAACGGATGGGGAGCACCCTCAAGAAAATGACGCCAAGTCATGAGGGCCCAACGAACAGCAAAAGCTTCTTTTTCCCAAATCGCCCATCCACGCTCGGTTGTAGAGAGTTTTCGAGAGGTGTAGGCACAAGGTTGTAATTGGCCACGGTGGTTGAGTTGCAACAAGACTGCACCCACAGCGACATCACTGGCATCCGCCTGAACCACAAACGGGGAATTAACATCGGGGTGTTTAAGGACAGGTTCGGCCGCAAACAAACGTTTAAGCTTCTCGAAAGCGGCCTGGCATTCCATGGTCCATTTGAGGGGGGACCCTGGACGAGGTTTACCTTCCCCCTTCGTTTTAAGCAGGTTTGTAATGGGTAAGGCAATGTCGGCGAATGACGGAATAAATTGGCGGTAAAAGTTTGCAAAACCCAAAAAGCTCTGTAGTTGTTTACGAGTTCGGGGAGGAGCCCACTCCGTCACCGCCTTAACTTTAGCAGGATCCATCTCAATTCCCTCAGAAGAAATGCGGTAACCCAAATAGTCAATTGTTTCCTGGTGAAACTCACATTTGGACAGTTTGGCGTATAGTTCAGCGGAACGTAGTTTGTTAAGGACAGAACGCACCAGTTTAACATGCTCGTCATGTGTTTGTGAGTAAACAACTATGTCATCAATATAGACAATAACTCCTTTGTAAAGGTGCTCGTGGAGAACCTCATTAATCAGTTGCATAAACACAGAAGGAGCACCTTGAAGACCAAAGGGGAGGACTTTAAATTGAAAACATCCAAGAGGGCAGTTAAAAGCGGTTTTCCATTCGTCCCCCTCTTTAATCCTGACCCTGTAATAGGCCTCACGTAAGTCCAGTTTAGTAAAAATTTTACCAGTAGCCAGGTGAGCAAGCATGTCCTTCATAAGCGGGAGTGGGTAGACGTTGTGTTCGCAAATGGTGTTGAGATAAGAGTAGTCTTGTACTAGTCTAAGAGTGCCATCTTTCTTTTCCCTAAACATAACAGGTGCAGCTACACGTGGCCTCGCTGGTTCAATGAAACCCCTTTGAAGATTTTTATCGATGAACTTACGTAATTCCTCCATCTCCCGTGGGGTCATGGAGTAAAGGCGAGGCTTAGGCAATTGCACCCCAGGGAGGAAATCAATCGAACAATCAGTAGCTCTATGAGGGGGAAGTGAATCACAAGATCTCTCACTGAAGGCCTCCTTTAGGTCCCAATATTCTTTGGGAATCTTTTCCTCGCCTGGTATGACTTCAGGTGAAGGAAAACCTAATAAGGGGCCGGCGGGTTCAGTCACAAGAGGTGAGTTATTTGGTGGGAAGTGATTGTCCTCTGATGGCAGAGAGGTATGTTCAGGTAATGACAGAGGTATGCGTACCCAACCCTCTTTCCAATTGATTAGAGGATTCCATTTACGAAGCCAATCGACCCCCAAAATGATAGCATTTTCAGAGATGGCAGTCACGATAAAGTTGATGGTCTCAGTATGAGCTGTGCCAATAGAGACATGAATTGGTTCGGTGATAAAAGATGCTGGGGTTCCCCCTGCTACAGAACCATCCATTTGGCAAAAGGCTATGGGAGTTTTCAGGGTTTTTAAATGAAAACCCATGGAAGAGACCAGGTCTTGGCTTATGAGACATTTTGAGCACCCAGAATCAATAAGGGCTTGCACATTGCAAGTACGTCCAGTAGATGGAGCCAAAAGCTTTAAATTAATATAAAGGGGCCCGGAACGGTGACTCACCAAATTGTCGTCAGAAGAATTCGAAGACGCCTCCCAGTCATCAGGGTGGGTGCTGGGCTGGTCAGTGGAGAGGTTCAGAGGCTCCACCCCGCTCATTGCCGGTCTACTGCGCACGCTCGGAGCTTTTGGAGGCTTTCCTTCCGAAGAGGAATGTGGGCGTGGAGGTTGCCTTGATCTGCATTTGTCAGCCCAGTGCCCCTCCTTTCCGCAGCGATAACAATTGCCTGAGCGAGGTTGAGTTGGTTTCCGCTCCCCCCTTTGCAAATGGGAATCTTTCTCTGGGGACCGAGATTTGAGGCTATCCTTCTGTGGTTTTTTCTCAAGACGGACTGGATCCTGCAAATGGGCCTGATCCAGTTCAACATCCCCAGCGAGATCTATCCATTCATTTAAAGTTTCGGGACGGAATCTGTTCACACATGTTTGATAAATGTCCTTATTTAGTCCTTCAACATAGAGGTCCATTAAGGCCTGGTCACTATAACCAGTCATAAACACCGATAACTCCTGAAAAATCTGCGTGTACTCCTGAACCGTCATACTCCCCTGGTGTAAGTTTTTCATTTTCATTTTAGCTTTCCTTTCAACACGGGGATCTTCAAAACGCCTTCTAAGAGCATTCATAAAACGATCAAAATCCCGCAGCGCGGGTGAACGGCTGTTATGCAGGGAGACCAGCCATCTGGAAGCTTGATCTTCCAGAGCCATAGAGACAATTCTAATTTTGATTTCTTCATCTAAATCAACTGCGTAAAACTGCATGAAATTATCGACGTGAATTAGGAAAAACGCCAGTTTGTCGGCACTACCATCGTATTTAACACCCAGGGGGGGGAGTTTTGCAAGTCGGCGAGGGGAGGTGGGACGGGTTTCTCTCCGCAATTCCCTGCTGGCTTGGGGAGGGGGGGATGGTGTTGAGCTCCTGCTTTCTTTGGCAGCTGCTGAATGCGTTTCTTTCAGCTGTTTGCGTTCCTGCTCCCTCCCCCAGAGTTTATCCAGGGCCTCCCGCTTCTCGTCTGCCTGGCGAAGCAATTCTTGGGCCATTTCTTTTAACTCCCTTTCTTCTCTTAAAAGCTCCGGAATGACTCTCTTGGGGGAAAGGCGACGCCTGGAGACGTTAACGCCAGGGCCTAGTCCTCCAGTCATTCCTACCCCTTCAGACCAACGTTTTGGTTTGGCTGAATCTTCGGCGGGCAGATTTAGATCTAGGCCGGCTAAACAATCCAACACTGACCTCGTATCTCCAGTGTGAGCCGGAATATTTGATGCCTCTGCTCCCATGCTAGATTCAGGTAGAACCTCCACCAACGGAAGCTCCTCTTTTGCAGGGTCCGACATCAGGTGATTTTTTATTTGTGATTCTCTGCTTTTTGTCAGGCCTGTTTCTTCGAATACCTAAGAAAGAACACGCTTAAACATTCTTTGAAATGATTAAGGCTACTTTTACTAAGTAACGACAGTGAACAGACCAAGTGAAGCAGAGAATGAATAGTTTAGGCGCGAACATAGAGTATTAAGCTTAAGCCCATCCCAATCCCCAACCCCCCCCCCTTAGCATTGTCCAATATACTTTCTTCACCACCATCAGGTGGGCAGGTCTTCACCAGCCTGGAATGCGGGACCGTTAGCCGAGAGATAACAGCAGCCGTCGACATCATCCACCAGCAGAACAATTGTATCCCAACACCCCCCACCCTCCCCGTTGCCATGGCAGCTAAGCAGTACTAGCGAAGGCTGACATCAGACCACTTTCGGTGGAGGCCAGTTCGCTCCGGATCTGAGCGATTTTATCCTGCAGATACTCTCCAAATTCCTCTGCTCTGCCCTGCAACGGGGCTTCCCGCAGCCTCTGTTGAAGGAGGGAGTGGGTCACCCCGAACAGGGCGGCAGGGCAGTTATCTGTGGACGCAATAAGGGTGGCACAATAATGACTTTTGGTCACCCTTATCGCCACAAGGTAAGTCCTCAACTGGGCTCTTGCCTGTGTTCGGTCAGATTCGGACCGTGTGGACCTAATGAAAAACAAGATGAATTCTACAAAAAACTTCACAAGAAAATTAGTGACTTGGATTACATTGATATTTGTATGATGGGAGATTTTAATGGTATTACAAACTAGAACATGGATCATAAAACTCATAAAACAACAAAATAAAACAGAAAAATACTCCCGAAATCCTTCTTCAGGATGATAGGTGAAATGAACTTAAAAGATGTCTGGAGAGAAAGAAATCTTACAAAAAAACAATATACGTTTTATTCGAACAGGCACTTATCACTCTCAAGAATCGATATAATTTGGGCCTCATTGGATTTAATTGGTAATGTACAAGAAGTGGAGATTGAAATAAGCACCTGGACGGACCATAACCCAACCACAATTAAATGGAGAGGTCAAAGAATAAGATCTAGATGGACATTCTAGATACAATGAAGATCAAAAAATGGAGGGTTTTTATATTTATATTTTATTTATATTTTATTTATATTTTATCGAATTTATACCCCGCCCTTCTCCTTGTTAGGACCCAGGGCGGCGCACAGGCATTATTAAAACCACAATAAAACAATATACATCGTTAAAAACATATTAAATTATTTAAACCCGTGCTAAAAAACCCATTTAAAACCCTGCCTAATTACAATTTATACATAAAAAGTCAGAAACGGGGGCTATGCTAGGCCGGCCTGTTGGAATAGAAATGTCTTAAGACGTTGGCGGAAGAGGCGGAGGTCCGAGGTGGTGCATAGGTCGGGGGGTAGGTCATTCCAGAGGGCCGGGCCTGCCACAGAGAAGGCCCTTCCCCTGGGTGTCGCCAACCGACATTGCCCGGCCGACGGCACCCGGAGAAGACCCTCTCTGTGGGAGCGGATCGGACGAAGGGATGTATGGGGCAGGAGGCGGTCTCGTATATAGCTAGGCCCCGAGCCATGGAGCGATTTGAAGATGGTCGTCAACACCTTGAAGCGCACTCGAAAGGCCACAGGCAGCCAGTGCAGCTCGCGCAGGAGAGGTGTTATATGGGCTTGCCTTGGGGCACCCGAAATCACCAGCGCGGCCGCATTCTGTACTAACTGTAGCTTTCGAGTGCACCTCAAGGGGAGCCCCATGTAGAGAGCGTTACAGTAATCCAGCCGAGATGTCACAAGCACTTGAGTGACTGTGCGAAGGGCCCCCCGGTCCAGTAAGGGGCGCAACTGGCGTATCAGGCGTACCTGATAAAACACCCTCATGGCCACGGCCGCCACATGATCCTCCATGGACAGCTGGGAATCCAGGAGGACGCCCAAGTTGCGCGCCTTCTCCACAGGGGCTAGTTGTTCGCCCCCAATGGCCAGTGTTGGACTTATCTGGCTGAACCGGGGTGCCAGAAACCACAGCCACTTGGTCTTGGACGGGTTGAGCTTGAGTTTGTTACTACCCATCCAGACCCGTACGGCCTCCAAACACCGGGACAGCACCTTGACGGCATTGTTGGGGTGGTTTGGGGTGGATATGTACAGCTGAGTGTCGTCAGCGTACAGATGGTATTCCACCCCAAAACCACGGATGATCTCGCCCAGCGGCTTCATGTAGGTGTTGAACAGAAGTGGCGAGAGGACCAACCCCTGAGGAACCCCACATGTGAGGGGCCTCGGGGACGACCTCTGCCCTCCTGCCAACACCCATTGCGACCGACCAGAGAGGTAGGACGAGAACCACCGCAGAACGGTACCTCTCAGCCCCAACCCCCCCAATCGGTGCAATAAGATACCATGGTCGATGGTATCAAAAGCCGCTGAGAGGTCTAATAGGACTAGGATAGAGGAGCAACCTCTATCCCGTGCCCTCCAGAGATCATCAACCAACGCGACCAATGCCGTCTCAGTGCTATGACCGGGTCGGAAGCCGGACTGGCGCGGGTCTAGATAATCAACTTCCTCCAGGTGACGAGGAAACTGTTGAGCCACCACACTCTCTACAACCTTCGCAAGGAAGTGAAGGTTGAAGACCGGACGGTAATTTACCAACAATGCTGGGTCCAGGGAAGGCTTTTTGAGGAGAGGTCTCACCACCGCCTCTTTCAAGGCGGTAGGTAAGAACCCCTCACCCAAAGACGCATTCACGATATCCTGGAGCCAGCCTCGTGTCACCTCCCAGGATGCCAGTACAAGCCAGGAGGGACACGGGTCCAATAAACATGTGGTGGCTCTAAGGTTCCTCCGCAACCTGTCCATATCCTCGGTAGTGACAAAGTCAAACTCCTCCCAAGGTGTTATCTCAAGACCAGCACCGGACAAATCGACTGGATCACTTTCAGTGGAGGGCAGCTCGTTCCGAATCTGAGTGATTTTGTCCTGCAGAAACACTCCAAATTCCTCTGCTCGACCCTGCAAAGGGGCTTCCCGCGGCCTCAGGTGAAGGAGGGAGCGGGTCACCCCAAACAGGGCAGCAGGGCGGTTTTCCGCGGACGCGATAAGGATGGCACAATACTCACGTTTGGCCACTCTTAGCGCCACTAAGTAAGTCCTAATATGGTCTCTCACTAGTGTTCGGTCAGCTTCGGATCGAGAAGATCTCCACCTACTCTCTAGGCGTCTCTTGCGGCGCTTCATCTCCCGAAGCTCCTCGGTAAACCAAGGGGCCTGGGTGACTCGACGCCGCATGAGAGGCCGCAAGGGCGCGACTCGGTCCAAGGCCCCCATGGCCGCACTATACCATGCGGCCACTAGATCCTCAGTCGAGTCGCGGGGCAGGGACACAGGTATTGGCCCAAGCTCCCTCTGGAACCTTTCAGGGTCCATCAGGCGCCTGGGGCGGAACCAACTCGGTGTCTCTGGTTCCGCCTCCCCGCGGTGGGGTGTGACGGTTGGAAAGTCCATCCGAAGGAGAGAGTGATCTGTCCATGACAAGGGTAAGATGACTAAATCCCCTGTTCCGAGATCACTTCTCCACTGTCCAGAGACAAAAATCAGATCCAGCGTGTGTCCTCCCTCGTGAGTGGGGCCCTGAACTACTTGGGTCAGGTCCATGGCCGTCATGGAAGCCATGAGCTCCCGGGCTGCCTCGGATGTTTCGGCCACCGATGGCAGGTTAAAGTCCCCCATGACTACCAGTCTGGGGGTCTTCACCGCCACCGTGGCGATCACTTCGAGCAGCTCGGGCAGGGCTGCTGTTACATAGCGGGGAGCCAGGTATACAATCAGCAAGCCCAACTGCCTCCCTAGGCCCCACTTCACGAAGAGGGACTCACAGCCGGTCGTCTGAGGCACAGTGGTCTCCCTCGGCTCCAGACTTTCCTTAACAATAACCGCCACCCCCCCACCCCTGCCTAGGGCCCTAGGCTGATGAAATGCACGGTAGCCTGGTGGGCACATTTCCACGAGGGGTAAACCCCCCTCGGGGCCCAACCAGGTCTCCGTGATTCCCACCAGGTCCGGGTCCCCCTCTGACACAAGGTCATTTATGAGGGGGGCTTTGTTCACCACGGACCTGGCGTTGCAGAACATCAGCCTAGGGCCCCGGCTCTGTAGTCCCTGACTGCCTAGCCCACGAGTGGAGCACAGGGGGTTGGGGCAAGCGACCGCTCGTAACCAGCTACCACGAGCCCCTAACCCACGATGGACATCCTGTCTCCCACCGCCCCTCCCCCTCCCCAAGACCAACCGAATGGGATGGCCCTCAACAGAAATGACCTCCGATCCCCCCTCCCTAGTGGACCCCTCCTTTATCCTACTTCCGCCAGCCGGCCCTATATCTTGACCCCCCTCTGGCTGAATAAACCCTCCCCCCACCCCAGAACCCCTTAAAAGCTGAATTAAAATTTTACCTAAAAACCCCCTAAGTTTATGATAAAATGACTGAATTAGATAAAATTTTAACAGGCACTGATGAAAAAGTAATTAAAAAACTTTATGGTTACTTATTAGAGGTTAAGCTACAGGAAGAACAAGTTAAAGAAACTATGATAGTTTGGGGGAAAATTTTGGGCATGGGATTGAGCTAGACAAATGGCAAAAATTGTGGTCTCAAAACTATAAAATGACAATATCAACTGGATATAAAGAGAATTTGTATAAGATGTTTTACAGGTGGCACCTATCCCCAATGAGAATTGCAAGAATGTCTAAGAACAAATCTGAAAAATGTCAGAAATGTCATCAGACGCCAGGTTCATATTACCACATGTGGTGGTCTTGTACTGAAACTAAAAGATACTGGACTATAATCCACAGGTGGTTGGAGAAAATGATACATAAACACATAGACTTTAAACAGAACTTTTTTTATTGGGAATTATTCCAGAAACATACAACCAAGACTTGAAACACTTGATTGTAAATGTCTTGACTGCAGCTAGAATTGTATTTGCAAAAAACTGGAAAAATGAGAAATCAACAACACAGGAGGAAATTATTCAAAAAATAATGGAGTGTGCTGAAATGAGTAAACTGACATTTGATATCAGAGAACAAGAAGATGAGCAATTTTATAAGGTATGGGACTTGCTTTATCAATGGTTAAAAAACTTGGAAATGAATTTGTTCATTTACGCATTACTAGAAAGTGATAGTCAATGTTATGAAATCATTTTGTTATGAAATAAAGTGTTTGAATATATGATACATAAAGGATAATTATGAATCTAATGTGTAAGAGTGGGACGACATGAACATCATGTATCATTGTAAGTAGTGATTATTTGGTTTAACAATGGGAAAATATTACTGGAGTTTGAATATGTGATATATAAGTATTGTATATTCTATGGACGATGGGTGATATTGTTGATAATTGAAAGTAATGATGCATAACATGAATTGATGGAAAATTCTTTCATTCTATAAGAACAATAGAAAGAGATAGGTGATTTTTATAAAGATTTATTGTTACTAAATAGATAATTAAGGATTTAAGAAAACAAGGTTTGTTTGAAATGAAGGAATATTAATTGTAATTGAACACATACATGCTCAATGACAGTGATGTATTTAGCTATGCTTCATGGATAATCAGTAATTATACAGTATATGTATTATTTTATACATTCAACTAGTTTGTTCTAACATCCGTACAGGAATTACCGTCATAAAAAAAGAGATAAAAAGTTATTTTTGCGATCTGAGCCTCTTTAGTAATTATATATGTAATTGTAAAGATTGATGCACAAAAGCTTGTAACCAAACGACATGTTATACGAAATTGAGAATGTTTTTATGTTTTGTTTGCCTTTATATGTTTAAAAATTACATATACATATACATATACATATACATATACATATACATATACATATACATATACATATACATATACATATACATATACATATACATATACATATACATATACATATACTATACTATATATTATATATATATATATATATATATATATATATTATATTTATATTATTTATATTTATATTTATATTTATATTATTTATATTTATATTTATATTTATGTTTATGTTTATGTTTATGTTTATGTTTATGTTTATGTTTATGTTTATGTTTATGTTTATGTTTATGTTATATTATATTTATATTATATTTATTTTATATCTATATAAATAAAAAGTTAACTATGAGTTTGTTCAAAACCGCTAATCTCAGAAACTACTGCACCAATCGCCACTAAATTTTCACACAACGTTCCTTACAAGTGCAGCACCAATGATACGTACAGATTGTGTGGATGGCACACTGGTGCCAGGTACACACCACGCAAATGTAAAACTGCAGCTCTTCTGTGTATTTCCCTCACTCGCTCACTTGCCCCCCTCCCCTTCGTGGCCCCTCCCACCCAGCCACTTTTCAGCTCACGTCACTTGCACGAGCGGTGGAGCGGTCTGCGTCATATCCGCGACGGTCACCTCCTCAGCGGCCTCTCTCTCCTCCTCCGCCGCCCGCGCCGCCAACTCCCCCCCCCAAGGCCGCTGCCGAGTCAGCGGCCTCTCTCTCCTCTCTCTCTAGGTAGGTAGAGGGATAGAGAGAGGGGGGGAGAAATACAGTAGGTAGGTAGGTAGAGGGATAGAGAGGGAGAGGGAGAAATATAGTAGGTAGGTAGATAGGTAGGGGATAGAGAGAGAGAGGGAGAAATACAGGAGGTAGGTGTCAAAATCCCGATGTTGCCATGGACCTTATCTGTTTGCCTTAACGAACTGAAAATTCTTGACTTTCCTGTGGCAGGAAAGGAATCTCAGGACAGCCTGTGACTGCGCATGCATGCAATTATTTTCAATGCTAATTGGGGAACGTGATTTATGACAAGCAGAGGGGAGGGGGCATAAGGGGGTAAAGTGCAGAAGCCATCCAATTATTGCCAGTCCTGGCTGCAACCGAGGCTCGCCATGATGGTACATTCAATAAACGGACATTGCTTTGAACTTTTACGTGAGGCCGTGAATCATTTGAAGTTTCTCTTGGGAGCTTGACAGACAGCCAGGACTTTTTAAAGAAATCTATCAAGATTTCCGGGCTACCTGAGTCCCGCCTCCCCCAGGCAATGCCTGATAAAGAGGGAGGAGATCAGGCCATGGCAGAAAAAAGCCTCATTTCAGCTGGAGGCCAGCAAACCCCCCTGAACAGCGGAGCTCCAGACATCCAGCCTGTAAAGCAGTGGTGTCCAAACTTTTTTCAAAGAGGGCCAGATTGGATGAAGTGAACATGGTGGAGGGCCGAACATTTTTCCGAACATTCTTTGAACCATTACAATTAAATGCAAATAAATTATTTTATGCCAAGTTAATTGCAAATGACATACTTTTCATTTCATAACATTAAGATCAACTGACAGTTGAGTTTTCACAATGTATTGAAAATAAATTTTAAAAAAACTTACCTACCTCTTTCTCTCTTTCTCTCTTTCTTCCTCTCTCTCTCTCCATTTCTCTCGCTCTTTCTCTCTCTCTCTCTCTCTCTCTTTTTCTCTTTCTTTCTGTCTCTCTTTCTTCCTCTCTCTCTCTCTCTCCATTTCTCTCGCTCTTTCTCTCTTTCTTTCTCTCTCTCTCTTTTTCTCTTTCTTTCTGTCTCCCTTTCTCTCTCACTCTCTCTCTCTTTCTCTCTCTTTCTTCCTCTCTCTCTCTCCATTTCTCTCTCTTTCTCTCTTTCTTTCTCTCTCTCTCTTTCTCTTTCTTTCTTTCTCTCTTTCTCTTTCTCTCTTTCTCTCTGTCACTCTGTGTGTGTGTGTGTCTGTCTGTCTGTCTCTCACTCACTTAATCAGTCTCTATCTATCTGTCTCTCCCTCCCTCTCTCTGTCTCTCCCTGTCTCTGTGTGTGTCACTCTCTCTGATTCTCTCCCTCCCTCCCTCTCTCTGTATGTCTGTCTCTCCCTCTTTCCCCATCTGTCTGGATTCAATCCGATTCCGATTCATTCTCTATCTGTGTCTCTCTCCGTCTCTCTCCCTCCCTCTCTCCCTCCGTCTCTCTCCCTCCCAGGGAAGCCGGTCGCGCCTCCATCGCTGCACGTTCTGGGGCTGTGAAGCTGGGAGGGAGGTGAACGGAGGTTATGGACGCCTCCTCCCGCAGCGGGCGAGGGAGCAGGCGGGGTGAGCACCCAAGGCTACCGTCATCTTAAGCACCACCGAGGCTGTCGCCCGGCAGGGGCGTCAGGCAGGGAAGCCGGTCGCGGCTCCATCGTGGCTCCCTCCGGCAGGCACCACGGCTTACGTTCTGAGGCCGCGCGTCCGTCTTCCCTGCCTGACGCCCCTGCCGGGCGACCTTGTGCGGCAGGAGCTGCACGTTCTGGGGCTCCATGGCTGGGAGGGAGGTGAACGCGCCAAGCGGACGTTCTGGGGCCGCGCGTTCACCTCCCTCCCAGCTTCGCAGCCCCAGAACGTGCAGCGATGGAGGCGCGACCGGCTTTTCTGCCTGACGGCTCTGCTGGGCGACAGCCTCGGTGGTGCTTAAGATGACGGTAGCCTTGGGTGCTCACCCCGCCTGCTCCCTCGCCTGCTGCGGGAGGAGGCGTCCGTAACCTCCGTTCACCTCCCTCCCAGCTTCGCAGCCCCAGAACGTGCAGCGATGGAGGCGCGACCGGCTTCCCTGCCTGACGCCCCTGCCGGGCGACAGCCTCGGTGGTGCTTAAGATGACAGTAGCCTTGGGTGCTCACCCCGCCTGCTCCCTCGCCCGCTGCCAGAGGAGGCGTCCGTAACCTCCGTCCACCTCCCTCCCAGCCACACAGCCCCAGACACAGAGGGAGGAATGAAGGGCCACATTTATACAGAGCAGGGAGGGCTGTTGGAGGGCCGTATTAAACCGACCCCCGGGCTGCAAATGGCCCGCGGGCCGGACTTTGGACATGCCTGCTGTAAAGCCTTTCCCAGCAACAGAAGCAAGAAAAGATAAGTACTGGATGTGGGACTGGGAACAAGCCAGACGCCCACGGCCCCAGATGGGATCCCTGGGGGGTGCAGTAGAGAAACTGAGGGAGGATTTTGATCAAGCCACCCTTCATGACGAGAGGCCAGCCGAAAGAGAGAGGAGGCATATCTCATCCTGCTGAAGGGAGGAGACGCATGCTGGAGCGCAGCCCCAGAAGCAAGCATGCTGCCAAGAGCAGGCAACTCCCTCCCTCTCCCCCTCCTAGAGCTGAAGAAGATGACCGGCCGTATCAGGCACGAGCATACAGGGGCCGGGAGGAAAACAGAGGAGGGAGGGAACTAAACAATCCACCCCGATTCAGGGGAAAGTTTGATGGTGATTCAGACCAACTAGCTCTATTCCTTGATTCAGCTGATATCCACTTAGAACGTTATGGGCACCTCTACCCATCCCCCAGAACCATGGTGAATGCCATTGCAGAGGGTTTCGAGGGGGAAGCAAAAGAATGGCTAGCAGCCCTCCATAAGCGGAGAGCCCCCCAACTGCAAGACATAGATGACTTCCTCCGAGTACTAGAGGCCAGGTTTGAAGAGGGGGAGGAGGACCCATATGCAGAGGAGGAACTCAGCAACCTAAAGCAAAGAGGCTGCCCCATCAAAGAGCACATCCGTGAATTCAGGAGGATAGTTGGAAGACTACCCCACCTACCAGAACGGTTGCTGGTGCATTTTTTCAGAATAAGCCTGGATAAACGTATTGCCCAAGTAACTGCATATCGTGACATCCCAAACCAACTCTCTGAGTGGTTCCGAGTGGCAACAAAAGTCGACAGTGGGCTACGTGCCAACGACACAAGGAAGGAACCAGACACAAAGGAGAGGGGTCAACCTAATCTGAAACCATCCCGCCAAAAGAAAGAAATGGCACCACAGCGAGACCTGAGACCAGCCCTCCCTCGAAGTTCCGTGAGGTGTTACAGATGCAGGGGGATGGGCCACATGGTAGCTGCATGCCCAACCCCAGCCCCGAAACCAAGGCTGGACCTACCACCCAGGGCCCGACAAGAACGAGGGCCCCGACGGGCCATCAACACATCCAGGAGAGCTCTTCAAGCTGCAGGGGTCTCCTCCCTCCCAGGCGAAAGCAGTGAAACCCCAGGCAATGATGACCAGTCAATTGAACCCTATGACAGCGAGGACGAGGCAGAAAACGACCCAATGGTGAGCGAATCAATTTACCCTTTCCTTTTCCCAATACGCCTCACAACCCCGAAAACGGGAAAACAGGGGGATTTTCAAGCCCTTGTAGACTCAGGCTGCACTAGGTGCTTGATCAACTTAACCACAGTTCAGAAACTGGGGATCAGAGCGAAAAGACTGAACCGCCCGATTCGGTTCGAGCAGGTTGACGGTTCCCTAATGGGAGGAGCCTATGCCACTCACCTAACTGAACCAGTGAGACTAGACTTGGCAGATCACTGGGAAATAATTCGATTCATAATAGCCCCCAAAATGACAGAGGCAGTCATACTTGGACTTTCCTGGCTAGACAAGTGGGGACCGACCATCTGGTGGCAAGGGGGCACCCGCAGGCTTAGGATATCACCTGGCCCTCAACCCCTCCCTGACGAGCAAGCAAAAATACCACTCACATTGGGAGCCCCCCAAGAGAGCCCATGAGAACAACTGGCAACCACATCTGACAAAACCCCAGAGGCTGAACTGATTCCAGTGGAATACCAGGACCTCACAGAAGTGTTCAGTGAGACAGAATGCGACATCCTCCCCCCCACCGCGAAACAGATTGTGCCATTGAAATCATCCCTGGGGCAAAACTACCCAAACCCAAGCTGTATGCCATGATGCCTCTAGAGATGCAAGAAATGCGTGAATACATAGACAAAAACCTAGCACGAGGGTTCATCGAGCCAGCCAAGCCACGGATTGCGGCACCAGTCCTCTTCAAAGAGAAAAAAGATGGAACTATGCATCTGGTGGTGGACCTTCGGGGGATAAATGCGGTGTGCGTACACAACCTATACCCGCTTCCCCTCATGAAAGATATGCTGTCTCACTTGGCCAAGGGAAAAGTCTTTACCAAATTAGACCTCAGAGAAGCATACTACCGAATACGGATCAGGGAAGGAGATGAATGGAAAACAGCGTTCAACTGCCCTTTAGGAAGTTTCCAATTCAAAGTGATGCCTTTTGGATTACAGGGAGCCCCAGCAGTGTTCATGCAGTTAATAAACAAGGTGCTGCATGAGCACCTCTACAAGGGGGTCATTGTCTTTCTAGATGACATCCTTATATACACTGAGACCGTCGATGACCACATACCCCTGGTTCGTCAAGTACTGGAAAAACTTCTGGCAGCCAACCTGTATGTCAAACTATCAAAATGTGAATTCCACCGTGAGCGACTAGACTATCTAGGCTACCGAGTGTCAAATGAGGGATTAGAGATGGACCCAGCTAAAGTGCAAGCCATCCTAAGCTGGCAACCCCCTCGCACCCGCAGACAGCTACAAAGTTTCCTAGGGTTCGCAAACTTCTACAGGCAGTTCATTCCCTCCTTTGCGAAGATTGCCAAACCCCTGACAGACCTCCTGAAGACAGGGAGCCCAGGAACGAAACCTCGTCCGGGACAACCCCTACAGTGGAGCCTAACCTGCCAAGAGGCATTCGAAACACTGAAAGAAATGTTTGCAAAGGAGCTGGTACTGAAGCATCCTGACCCTGAGCAACCTTTCGTGATCCAGGCAGACGCCAGCGACATGGCCGTAGGAGCAGTACTACTCCAAAGAAACAACCAAGGAAATTTACAACCCTGTGCCTATACCTCCCGCAAACTCACAGACACGGAGAGACGATGGGCCGCATGGGAAAAGGAGGCTTTTGCAGTGCGATGGGCACTACTAACCTGGAGACACCTGCTAGAAGGGAGCCAGAAACCGTTTGAAGTTTGGACCGACCACAAAAATCTGGAAGCTCTCAGAACCACACGGAAACTATCACCCAAACAAGTCCGATGGGCTCAATACTTCAACCGTTTCGACTTCGTACTAAAGCACATTCCAGGGCAGAGGAACTTTCTAGCTGATGCCCTCTCCCGCATGCCTCAGTACAAATGCGAACGGGAGCACGTAGTGGACGCCATTATTCCTTCTACTCAACCAGCTGCCCAAGTAACCACCAGGCGGCAACACCGTGACTGACGGGGTCAAACCACAAGCGATCTAACCACAAGACTCAAAACTGAGCTGCTAACAGACCCTTGGTTCCAAAACAACCAACACATCTTGACGAAGAGGGATGACCTCGCCTGGAAGGGGACGAAACTCTACCTTCCAGAATCTCTACGTATCCTAGTTCTCCAGAGGAGCCACGACGCCAAATTGGCAGGCCATTTTGGGTTCCTAAAGACTTTACACCTAGCCCGGAGGCAATTCTGGTGGCCTGGAATGAAGAAAGATGTGGATACCTGTGTAAAAAGTTGCACAGTCTGTGCCACAATGAAAATAAATGTCAAGAAAGCCCTAGCCAAAGTGACACAAACCTACAAGAAACAGGCAGATAAACACCGGGCTCCGCAACGGCCGTTCCAGGTAGGAGAGAAGGTTTACCTCTCCACAAAATACTTGAGACTAAGACTGCCCAGCAAAAAACTGGGGCCAAAATTTGTGGGGCCATTCCCCATAATAAAGATCATCAACCCAGTCACAGTGATATTGAAACTGCCTCGATTGCTGGGGAAGACACACCAATCATTTCATAGTAGCCTTTTGAAACCTGTGATCGGTTCCACTCTGAGACCACTGCCCCGTGCGCCCCCAGGCCCTATGGTCATAGGGGGCCAAACCCATTATGAAGTCCAACGAATTCTTGATTCGAGGTGGCACAGAAGGCAACTCCAATACCTAATCAAGTGGAAGGGTTATCCCCTATCGGAGGCATCACGGGTGAAACATAGAAACATCCAAGCTGACCGCCTTGTAGCAAAATTCCATGCAGAAAACCCAAGCAAGCCGGGGGGGGGGGGAGGGGGACGCATCCCTAAGTCATACACCTGCATTCAGATTGTTTTGTTTCCCATAGGTTGCTTTCGAGAAGTAAGGGGAGCTGGATGTCAACATCCCGATGTTGCCATGGACCTTATCTGTTTGCCTTAACGAACTGAAAATTCTTGATATTCCTGTGGCAGGAAAGGAATCTCAGGACAGCCCGTGACTGCGCATGCATGCAATTATTTTCAATGCTAATTGGGGAACGTGATTTATGACAAGCAGAGGGGAGGGGGCATAAGGGGGTAAAGTGCAGAAGCCATCCAATTATTGCCAGTCCTGGCTGCAACCGAGGCTCGCCATGATGTTACATTCAATAAACGGACATTTCTTTGAACTGTTACATGAGGCCGTGAATCATTTGAAGTTTCTCTTGGGAGCTTGACAGTAGGTAGGTAGGTATGTAGGTAGAGGGATAGAGAGGGAGAGGGAGAAATACAGTAGGTAGGTAGGTAGGTAGGTAGAGGGATAGAGAGAGAGGGAGAAATACAGTAGGTAGGTAGGTAGCCCTTAAATCAGCCCTTAAAAATCTATATATATATATATATATATATATATATATATATATATATGTAATTGTTTCACAACAATTAGGTAGGTAGGTAGCCCTTAAATCAGCCCTTAAAAATCTATATATATATATATATATGTAATTGTTTCACAACAACCTGTTAATAGGCCCCAATTAAGGGAGGAGACATACTGTTTCCTTTCCTGCCTTTCGGCTCATCACCAGAGACCATCTAGACAGCAAGCCAAGAATTACGTTGTGTAAATTTTTTTTAGATATGTGTGTTAGTTTTTTTTAGATATGTGTGTTAGTTTTAAAATGTAGTTTTACGTTATATATATACATATACATACAAGCCTTTCTATGCCTTGAGCTATCCGGTATCCCTGATACATCAGCCAATTTACAGGACTCTTAATGAGAGAATATTTTCACAGCTCCTGTTCAAGGTCCCTTTAAGGGGAGGAGACTTAACGTCATCCCTCTCTGCCCTTCGACTCAACCTAGAGATCATCCAGACAGAGAACCAATTAGATTACTGCTGTGTGAAATTTTTTAGATATGTGTTAGATTTTTTTTTTTTTTATATTGAAAAAGTTTTATTGGTTTTACAGTTTTTCAATAGGGTAGGGTAAGGGATACAAAGAAATTTTGAGAGCATTCACGTCAAAGTCGTCGGCCCTACCGGGACATCAAAATAGATCATTAACAAAAAAACATTTTCCGTACACTACAAAGTGAAAGCAAGTACATATTTCTAAGTTCTCAGTTCTATGCTGTCAGTCATTTACAAAAATCCAGATGCACATGTTATACAATATTATTCAAAAAATCAAGGCAAAGTTATTTTTTAGATCTAAGTCTCTTGGCAATTGTATCTTCTATCACTCCTTCCAGGCCCCCAGCGGGCGGGGCCGTGGCCCCCCCTGCCCCCCCTGGATCTTCCCCCAGGACAGAGGAATGTATTTTAAGAAAGGCTTCCGCCTCAGCAACTGTTTTAATCCTCACTCTTCCTCCTTCCCAGAACACCAGCATCCCTTCGGGCGTCACCCACCTGAACCAGATCCCGTGGTCAAACAATTTTTTGGACAAGAAGGAAAATGTCCTTCTTGCTTCTCTAATCTTTCTTGGGATCTGCTTCAGGATGGCAACCTCCTTTTGTTGGTAAATTAACGGACCTCCTCTTTGCACTTTCAAAATTTCCTCTCTGGTTGACCTTCTAACAAATTTAACATGTATCTCTCTGGGTACTTCATTTATCCTGGCATATGCAGAGTTTATTCTGTAGGCTAGGTCAATGTCCCCCCTGATCTCATCCTTAGGTTTATGTAAATAGTCTGCTATAATTGTGCTCATGAGTTCAGGGAGACATTCACCAGTTTCCTCAGAAACATTCTGAAATCTCAAAAAATATGTCATCCTTTCCATATCAATCCTAGACACATGCCCATTTATTTCCACAACCTCATTAGTAACATTTTTAATCTCTCCCTTAGCCCCCGCCAGCCCCCCTTCCAGTTCTTCATTCTTCTGTGTGTTCTCCAGCACTTGTTTCCGTGTGTCCAATAATTCCTTTTTAAAGTTGATATTTTCTGCCCTCTGGGCCTTGATTTCTTGTACCAAAGTTTGTATAACAGATTCAAGAGAGGCCATCCTTAGTTCTAAGCTTGCCAGTGCTGATTCTTGTGCCATGATTAGCTGTTAAGATCAGTGCCACTAAAATGGCGTTTTTTAGGTGGGGCTGTTGAGGCAAGTCAGGAGCCAAAAGTTCAGTTCAGGGTTGTAAAGTTCAGGAACCAAGAGAGAAACAGTTTTCCAGATCAATAATTATAATAACGAAGGCACTCCAGAAAAGAAATCACAAATCCCAAAAAAAAATTCTTCTTTAATAACCAGAGGGAGTCCAAATCACAAAGAGACGCTGGGAATTTTCCATAAGTAAAATAGTCATTCAGGGACAAAGAGAAGCCATTTTCCACCGCTCAGACTCAGAGCCAGAAGGAGAGAGTGGTAAAAAAAAATGTTTCAAGTCAGCCAGACCTAGATACTTTGTTTCAAAGACAAACCGCAGATCACTTTCCCTTGTTTCAAACAGTCCAGATTAAAGATATCCGCTTCCTCGCAGCGAGGAGCCATTCTTAAGTGCCGCTTTAGTCCGAGGGGGGGTTTAACAAGCAGACACCCCCCTCCAAGTTCTTTCAGCCCAGGCTGACAGCAAAAAAAAATATGTTTAAAACCACTCACTTTCACCCTCGCAGCCGAACCCCCGGGAAGCCTTCCGACTCAGACGGCCAGCTCTCTCCATGTTTTCAAAACGATGCCGCCCGCCATTGGCGAAGGGAAAACCCCCCGCAGCATGTCCTCCTCCACCTAAGCCGAAGACAAGGGTCGCTTCCCAGCTGCCGCTGGGGGAGGACGACCCAGGCAAGCCGGCTTTACGGAAGACCCCCAAAAACGAGGCGTCTCGCCCCCGTGGGGGGGCAGGAAAAGAAACAAAGCGGCGAGCGAGCCCTAGGCTCGCCCGTCGCCGCTGGAGCCGGAACCGGAAGTCGATATGTGTTAGATTTTTAAGGGCTGAAAATAAAGAGACCAGGATGGATCCATTTCAGGCTTATTAGCCTTCTTCAGCTGGCCATACTCCTCCTACTGGGATTTGAACCGGCGCTCTCCAGCATATGAGGCAAGCCTTTCTATGCCTTGAGCTATCCGGTATCCCTGATACATCAGCCAATTTACAGGACTCTTAATGACAGAATATTTTCACAGCTCCTGTTCAAGGTCCCTTTAAGGGGAGGAGACTTAACGTCATCCCTCTCTGCCCTTCGACTCAACCTAGAGATCATCCAGACAGAGAACCAATTAGATTACTGCTGTGTGAAATTTTTTAGATATGTGTTAGATTTTTAAGGGCTGAAAACAAAGAGACCAGGATGGATCCATTTCAGGCTTATTAGCCTTCTTCAGCTGGCCATACTCCTTCTACTGGGATTTGAACCGGCGCTCTCCAGCATATGAGGCAAGCCTTTCTATGCCTTGAGCTATCCGGTATCCCTGATACATCAGCCAATTTACAGGACTCTTAATGACAGAATATTTTCACAGCTGCTGTTCAAGGTCCCTTTAAGGGGAGGAGACTTAACTAAAAACACATCTTTTCTGCTTGGCCGGCCTAGGGTAGTCTCTCTCTATGGGGTTTTAGTTGTTTTAACTGGGAATTTTAGTATTTCAATGGGGTATTTTAGCACAGGTATATGTTTAATTTGTTTTTAATGTGTTTGTATATTTATTGTTTTAGTTTTCCCTGTGCACCGCTCCGAGTCCCTGTGGGGAGAGGAGCGGTCAACAAATTAAAAATTATTATTATTATTATTATTATTATTATCCCTCTCTGCCCTTCGACTCAACCTAGAGATCATCCAGACAGAGAACCAATTAGATTACTGCTGTGTGAAATTTTTTAGATATGTGTTAGATTTTTAAGGGCTGAAAATAAAGAGACCAGGATGGATCCATTTCAGGCTTATTAGCCTTCTTCAGCTGGCCATACTCCTTCTACTGGGATTTGAACCGGCGCTCTCCTGCATATGAGGCAAGCCTTTCTATGCCTTGAGCTATCCGGTATCCCTGATACATCAGCCAATTTACAGGACTCTTAATGAGAGAATATTTTCACAGCTCCTGTTCAGAGGGATGACGTTAAGTAGGTATGCTGGCATTGCTGGCTTCGGCATTGCTGGCTTCGGCCATGATTTGGCCACATGGGAAAGAAAAACTGGACAACTTCCTCACACACCTCAACTCCCTACACCCCAAAATACAATTCACCATGGAAATAGAAGCCAACAACCAACTCCCTTTTCTAGACGTCCTAATCTACAAAAAACCTAATGGCTCCCTGGGACACACCATCTACCGGAAAAAAACACACACCAACCGCTACCTAAATGCACAATCCCATCACCACCCTGCACAGATAAACTCTGTAGCCAAAACCCTCATACACAGAACCAAACGCCTAGCTGACAAAGACCATCTGAAAACCGAAATACACTTCCTCACAAATACATTAATATCCAACGGATTCCGAAGAAAAACAATCACCAAACTAATCCAACAAGAGACACCCCCCAAGAACCAAGACAAAGAACAGGAAAATGGCATTGCCCTCATCCCATACATTAAAGGTACCACAGACAAAATCAGCAAAATTCTCCACAAGCACATCAAGACAGCCTTCAACACCGACCAAAAAATAACCAATATCCTAAGGAACCCCAAAGACAAGATCCAGCTAGAAAGCCAAGGAGTCTACAAAATTCCATGTAAAATCTGCCCTGCCACTTACATAGGACAAACCAACAGAAGGATTAGTGCACGTATTGCTGAACATAAAAATGCATTAAAAAATCATCTTAACACCTCATCTCTTTATCAACATTTCAAAACTACAGGACATGACATTGACTTTCAAGGAACTAAAATGATCTCCAAGGCGGAACAGCTCAACAGGAGAATAATCAGAGAAGCCATTGAAATAGAGAAGCAATCTAACAGTATGAACAAACGTGATGATACCTCCCGCCTACCAGACATCTGGAAACCAGCATTGACCAGCAGACGAGCCCCACCCTCCACCCAAGCTGTTGAAATTCAAAACAAGGAGAAACATACAAATGAGACCAATCAGCATCAATCTACCAGTCATGATGCAGCTGCACAGCCAATCAACCCACTCACAACAATAGTCAGCACTCCACCCCCCCCCCCCCACCAAGATTTAAAGAGGGGCGATGCCTCCGCAGTCACAGTCACAGACAGAAGCCTGCCTGATGATGACAAGTGAGATCTTGTCGAAACGTTGCAATAACATCTCCATGCTATATACACGGGAAATATATATGTTTTCGTAGATTTTCACGGGTGTAGGTATGCTGGCATTGCTGGCTTCGGGGATTTTCCCGTGTATATAGCATGGAGCTCCTGTTTTGAGGCCCGTTTAAGGGAGGAGACAAACTGTCATCCTTCTCTGCCCTTCGACTCAACCTAGAGATCATCCAGACAGAGACCCATTAAGATTGCTGCTATTTTTTAGGTATGTGTTAGATTTTTAAGGGCTGATTTAATAATTAAGAGACCAGGATAGATCTATTTCAGGCTTTTTAGCCTTCTTCAGCTGGCCATACTTCTTCTACTGGGATTTGAACCGGCACTTTCCAGCAAGAAAGGCTTGCCTAATATGCTGGAAAGTGGGTTCGAATCCCAGTGGAGTGTGGCCAACTGATGAGAGCTAATAAGCTCGAAATAGATCTATCTTGGTCTCTCAAATTTAAATTTATTGATCAGCTCATAAAACTAACACACATATCTAAAAAAATTTACACAACGTAATTTCATGGTTCTCTGTCTAGATGGTCTCTGGTGATGAGCCGAAAGGCAGAGAGGGAAACAGTATGTCTCCTCCCTTAATGGGGCCCTAACAGGAAGTTGTGAAAACAATTATCTATATATATAATTGTTTCCACAACACCCTGTTAGGGCCCCAATTAAGGGAGGAAGCATACTGTTTCCTTTTCTGCCTTTTGGCTCATCACCAGAGACCATCTAGACAGAAAGCCATGAATTCCGTTGTGTAATTTTTTTATATGTGTGTTACATTTTTGAGCTGATCAATAAATAAGTCAGGGAGACTAGGATAGATCTATTTCGAGCTTATTAGCTCTCATCAGCTAGCCATACCCTTACTGGGATTCGAGCCGGGGCTGTATTACATGCCAGGCGAGAGCCTTGCCATTAAGCCAGCTAGGTTCTGTTCTTGTCAGCTGAGACAGGAGGATAGTTAAATATAATTGTTTTCACAACACCCTGTTAGGGCCCCAATTAAGGGAGGAAGCACACTGCTTTTCCTTTTCTGCCTTTCGGCTCATCACCAGAGACCATCTACACAGAAAGCCATGAATTCCGTTGTGTAATTTTTTTATATGTGTGTTACATTTTTGAGCTGATCAATAAATAAGTCAGGGAGACTAGGGAGACCTAGTCTCCCTGACTTATTTATTGATCAGCTCAAAAACGTAACACACATATAAAAAAATTACACAACGGAATTCATGGCTTTATAAAGCAAGGCCTGCCATGCCCCCGAAACAGTTCTCCTGGTGCCGCCATAGGCACCGCCATCTTGTTTTTTGCTTCTGTGCATGCACAGAGCAATTTTAGTTGTATTGTGCATGCGCACACGGCACACTCTAGCGAACCGGCAGTACTCTCTGCTGGAACCCACCCCTGCCTTAAAGGTGCATTATCATTCCTAGAACAGCCTTAGAGGTTAGCCAATCCTTAAAATGTTTGCAAGTTTCATTTTCAGTGGCCAGGAAGCACACTGGAAAGATAGCAGAATCTCCAAATGCCAGATTTGAAGATCATTCCCCCTCTTTCACACACACACACATAGTTGGATACAAGCTCACCTCTGACTATGTTGTGTCATCTCTATGGCCTGTCGGGCTGGAACTGGAGAACCACCATCTGTGATGCTCAAGACTTCCATGGACTTCCGCTCAGGTCGACGTTTGCCATGTCGGTTCAGCATAGGGGAGTCAACTCGCTTCCGAGGTGGGTCTGAAACACATAAAAGAGAAGGATGCAATAAGGCCTTCCCTTTTGGGTGCACTTTGGAAGCTAGTGTTTATATAAGAAACATTCCATACTCAGAATAATAAATCATTTTAATTCAATGCCCATCCATTCATTCATTCATTCAGCATATGGCGATGTTATATTAGCCAGGAGACTACAATGCTAATGCAGAGTAGTACAGGTAGTCCTCGACTTACAACAGTTCACTTAGTGACCATTCAAAGTTACAACGGCACTGAAAAAAGTGACTTATGACCATTTTCACACTCATGACTGTTGCAGCATACCTCTGGTCACATGATTTTCATTTGGATGCTTGACAACTGACTCACATTTATGATGGTTGCAGTGTCCCAGGGTCATGGATTTATCTTTTGTCACCTTCTGACAAGCAAAGTCAATAGGGAAGCCAGATTCACTTAACAATTAGGTGCCCAATTCAGCTCTATTGAGATGCCGCTCTTGGGAATGATTCCATGGATGAGAATCCTCAAGGGGAAAACAACTCAAGAAGCTTGAGAAATTTTGAATTTCTCTTTCAACCCCCTCTGGCTCTGACAGCATATCTCCAGACACCATAAATCTCCAGTTTTCCTCCTCCGCAGCTTCCTTTGCAACTTTGGAAGGTTTGCAGAGAAGCGACCCATTATCTGCTACTATTCCCATGGGCTCTATCTTCATCTTCGCTGATATTTTACGCTGACCCAGGTCGGGTCAGTGATGGGAGTCAGCACCCCTCCCAGCACCCCATGCAGCTGGTGAAGTATTTTAAGGGAGATTCGGGTTAATGTCAGGGTTCCAAATATCATCCAGAATTAAATCAGAGTCCAAGGCAGAGCTTTCCTCAAAGTTCCAATTTAATAAGAGATACATGTTGGCACGTCTGTGGAAACCCGAATCTGAAAGCTTCCCGGGTTTCCCCACCCAGTTCAAAGTTCAGGATCCTGCCCCACACCCACAAGTTCATCACATGGTCCAATCTTCCACTGCCATGCTGGCAGTTCCACCCACCCAGTTCCGGTCAGGTGCAGAGGTGTAGAGACAAAGGATGACCTTGGATTCTAGAAAGGAATTTTATTTTGACAACATCACATTCTACTCCTTACTATACCCTCTCCCAATTCCCCACTAATGAAACAGCATAGTAGAATAGAATATTAGTGTGGCAGGCCAAAGATCCCAAAAGAAACTGGCTGCAGGTCTGACACAGGTGCAGTATATAAGGTTCCTGCCCACGCAGGGGGTTGGACTAGAAGACCTACAAGGTCCCTTCCAACTCTGCTATTGTATTGTATTGTATATGTGGTACCTTGCTCAATAGTAGTAACTGTGAGAGGGATCTTGGAATCCTAGTGGACAACCATTTAAATATGAGCCAACAGTGTGCAGCAGCTGCCAAAAAAGCCAACACAGTTCTAGGCTGCATAAACAGAGGGATAGAATCAAGATCACGTGAAGTGTTAATACCACTTTATAATGCCTTGGTAAGGCCACACTTGGAATACTGCATTCAGTTTTGGTTGCCACGAAGTAGAAAAGATTTGGAGACTCTCGAAAGAGTGCTGAGAACAGCAACAAAGATGATTAGGGAAGTGGAGGCTAAAACATATGAAGAATGGTTGCAGGAACTAGGTATGTCTAGTTTAATGAAAAGAAGGACTAGGGGAGATATGATAGCAGTGGTCCAATATCTCAGGGGTTGCCACAAAGAAGAGGGAGTCAAACTATTCTCCAAGGCACCTGAGGGCAGAACAAGAATCAATGGGTGGAAACTAATCAAGGAGAGAAGCAACTTAGAACTGAGGAGAAATTTCCTGACAGTTAGAACAATTAATCAGTGGAATGACTTGCCTCCAGAAGTTGTGAATGCTCCAACACTGGAATTTTTAAAGAAGATGTTGGATAACCATTTGTCTGAAATGGTATAGGGCTGTGATGGCGAACCTATGGCACATGTGCCACAGGTGGCACACAGAGCCATATTTGCTGGCATGCCAGTCATTAGCTCCAGTGTGCATGTGCTCACCGGCGAGCTGATTTCAGCCTTCTGGAGGGCCGTGGGAGGCCGTTTTCACCCTCCCCAGGCTTCAGGAAAGACTCCAGAGCCTGGGAAGGAGTCATCCGTGCATGCGCACCAGGGGGTGTCACATGTGAATGCGCAGGTGGGCGGGGAAGATTGAATTAGTGTGGGCGCGCTTATAGCGTGCACACACACAATTTTGGCATGCCGTAAGAAAAAGATTCGCTATCACTGGTATAGGGTTTCCTGCCTAGGCAGGGGGTTGGACTAGAAGACCTCCAAGGTACCTTCCAACTCTGTTATTCTATTCTAGTCTATTCAACCTTATTACTAATTTAACAACTGCAGGGATTCACTTAACAAATGTGGCAAGAAAAGTCATAAAATGGGGCAAAGCTCACTTAACAAATTTCTCACTTAGCAACATAAATTTTGGGCTCAATTGTGGTCATAAGTTGAGAACTACCTGTAGTTTGGCTGCCCATTTGCTAGCCCTGTTTGTTTCATGCTTGCGCACTTCCCAAGGTGTGCCACAGGAGAGCAAGCTAGCTCCAAACGACCCACCCATTTATCCACCCACAGTTGAACTACAATTGTTTTTTTTTTTATATTGAAAAAGTTTTATTGGTTTTTACAAATTTTTTAAGGTAGGGTAGGGGTAAGGTGAAATACAAAGATATTTTGAGAGCTTTCACGTCGAGGTCGTTGGTCCCTCCGGGGCTTCTTAATAAGACATTGGTAATACATTTTTCAATAATACTACAAGGTGAAAACAAATGCATACATCATAAATTCTAAATTCTATGCTGGCAATCGTGTACAAACATCCAGATAAAAGTTATACTGTATTAATAAAAAGCAAAGTCAATTTTTAGATCTAAGTCTCTTGGCAATTGTGTCTTCTTGTTCTCCTTCCTGGCCCCCAGCGGGCGGGGCCGTGGCCCCCTCCGTCCCCCCTGCATCTTCCCCCAGGATAGAGGAATGTTTTTTAAGAAAGGCTTCCGCCTCAACAACTGTTTTAATCCTTACTCTTCCTCCTTCCCAGAACACCAACATCCCTTCTGGCATCGCCCACTTAAACCAAATCCCGTGATTAAACAATTTTTTAGATAAGAAGGAATACTTCCTCCTCATCTCCCTAATCTTTTTGGGGATCTGCTTCAAGATAGCGACTTCCTTTTGTTGATAAATTAACGGACCCACTCTCTGCGCCTTCAAGATTCCCTCCCTAGTCGACCTTCTGACAAATTTAATATGTATCTCTCTGGGTACTTCATTTATCCTGGCATATGTTGAATTTATTCTGTAAACTAGGTCAATGTCCCCCCTGATCTCATCTTGGGGTTTATGTAAATAGTCTGCTAAAATTGTGCTCATGAGATCAGGAAGGCATTCACCAGTTTCCTCCAAAATATTCTGAAATCTTAAAAAATATGACATCCTTTCAAAATCCATCCTAGACATATGACCAGTCAAATCTCCAATTTCACTATTAACATTTTTCAGTTCTCCCTTTGCCCCAGCCAACCCCACTTCCAACTCCTCGGTCTTCTGTGTATTCTCCATCAATTTTTTCTGTGTTTCTAAAAGCTCAAGTTTAGAACTGCAATGGTCCTTTCTTAATTCTTTAATTTCCAGCACCAAGGAGTGTAACACTGCTTCCATAGCTGTCATCCTTTCTTCCAATCCTGGATTTTCTGGTTGTTTTTTTGAAGCCATGGTGAGCTGTTAAAGTCAGTGCCACTAAGATGGCGTTTTTTGGGTGCGGCCGCTGGAGCAAGTCCGGAGAAGAAAGTTCAAATCAAAGTTGTGACAAATTATAGAGTCCAGAGAGAGAAGCAATTTTCACAGTCAAATATTAAAACAAAGAAGGCACTCCAGGGAAGGAGTCAATTAATCCAAAAATTCATCCGTTGGTAGAGAGAAACAGTCCAGGTCACAAAGAGATGTTGGTAATTTTCCATGAAAAAATAATCATTTAGGAACAAAGGGCAGCCATCTTCCACCGCCCAGTCTGAGAGCCAGCAGGAGAAAGTGACAAAGAAAATTGTTTCAATAAAGCCGGACTTAGATACATTGTATAAAAACAAGCCGCGAAGCACTTTCACTTGTTCCGCAAAAGTCCGGATGAGAAATATCCGCTTCCTCGGATCGAGGAGCCATTTCTAAATGCCGCTGTTGTAAATCCGAGGAGGGGTTTAGCAAACACCCCCCCTCCACGTTTCTCTCAGTCCAAGCCGCCAGCAAAAATAAGTTTAAAGTCACTTACTCTCCACCTCGCAGCCAAAGCCATCCGACTCGAGCGCTCCACTCTCTTCAAATCCATTATTTGTTACCGTCCTCCGTTGGCGAAGGGAACCAAGCCCCCCGCAGCATGTCTTCTTCCACCTAGACCGAAGACAAGGACTGTTCCCCAGCCGCCGCCAGGCTGAACCAGTCCAGGCAAGCTGGTCCTACGGAGGGTCCCCCCCAAAAAAGGGGCACCCCGCCCCGTTTGGGGCAGAAAAAAGAACAAAACGGCGGACGAACCCCAGGGCTCGTCCGTCGCCGCCGGGAACAGGAACAGGAAGCAGCGAACTACAATTGTTTTGAAAGGGCAAGAGAAGAGAATTTTGGAATGAAGATGAGATGCTAGGACTCTGGAAATTTTGAATTTGGAGACTGAGTTCAAAGTGATTTTATCTGTTCAACACATACATGAAGCCGCTGGGCGAGATCATCTGTGGTTTTGGGGTAGAATACCATCTGTACGCTGACGATACGCAATTGTACATATCTACCCCAAACCACCCCAACAATGCCGTTGAAGTGATGTCCCGGTGTCTGGAAGCCGTACGGGCCTGGATGGGAAGTAACAAACTCCGACTCAACCCGTCCAAGACTGAATGGCTGTGGTTTCCGACGTCCCGGTACAACCAGTTGACAGCATCACTGGCCATAGGGGCGGAACATCTAGCCCCTGTGGATGGGGCACGCAATCTGGGCGTCCTCCTGGATACCCGGCTGTCTATGGAAGATCAAGTGACAGCCGTGGCCAGGGGGGCTTTTTACCAGGTTCACCTGGTACGCCAGTTGCGCCCCCTACTGGACCGGGACGCCCTTCGCACAGTCACTCAAGCACTCGTGACATCCCGCCTATACTACTGTAATGCTCTCCACATGGGGCTCCCCTTGAGGTGCACCCGAAGGCTGCAGCTAGTTCAGAATGCGGCCGCGCGGAGAATTTTGGGAGCCTCAAGGCATTCCCACGTAACACCGCTCCTGCGTGAGCTGCACTGGCTACCTGTGGCCTTTCGGGTGCACTTCAAGGTGTTGATCACCATCTTTAAAGCGCTCCATGGCACGGGGCCTAGTTATTTGCGGGACCGTATCCTGCCCCATATATCCCTTCGTCCAATTCGCTCCCACAGAGAGGGACTTCTCCTGGTGCCGTCCACCAGGCAGTGCTGGCTGGCGACACCCAGGGGAAGGGCCTTCTCTGTGGCGGGCCCAACCCTCTGGAACGACCTACCCCCCGAACTTAGAACTATCACGGACCTCCGCTCCTTCCGCCAACATCTGAAGACATACTTCTTCCATCTTGCCGGCTTGGCCTAATCCCCACAATCAAGTTTACAGACTGAACTCTAAATTGCTTTTAATTGGATTTTAATGGGTAAGGGTTTTAGGGAATTTTAGCACAGGGTATTTTGTATTTAATTGGTTTTTTAGTATTTATTATTGTTACGTTTTATATTTCCTATTTTAATTTCCTGTGCACCGCCCTGAGTCCCTTTGGGGAGAGAGGCGCGGTTATACAAATTTAATCAATTAATTAATTAAATAAATAAATAAATAAATAAATAAATAAATAAATAAATAAATAAATAAATAAATAAATAAATAAATAAATAAATAAATAAATAAATCTGTAGATCAAATCAGCTGCCTGTGAACAAACCTAGATGGTGTTGCAAAGGCACAGGGTGAGCTTCTCCTAATTGATTCAAAACTCCAAATTAAATCTACCCATTTCAAACATGCTAACTGCATCCATTTTCACAAATGGTAATCATATGACCCCAGGAGACTGCAACTGTTGTAAATAGATGCAGGTTGCCAAGTGTCTGAATTTTGATCACGTGACTCTGGGAATGCTACAATGGTTGTAAATTCAAGGACTTGTTGTAAGTAACTTTTTTGGTGCTGGTGTAGCTTCGAATGGACACTAAACGAATGGTTGTAAGTTGAAGACTACCTGTATATGGGCAGAAGATGTCTACAATCTCTCCTCCTGCCTGCTCTGCCAGCCTATTCCAGCAAACATTCTCCGACAGCTTTCCTGCCTGCACTGCCGACCTGCTCCAGCAAACACTCCTTGCTGGCTCTCTGCAGGCTGCAGCAAACCTGGATTCATGGCCTCTGATATGGCTGAAACTGTCTCTCTCCTGACCCTCTTCCAGTGTGAGTTCATTACAGCACCTGATGCCTGACACCCAACTGTGCACCACCTCCCCCTACGTGGTTTGTGGCAACTCCGACTCTCGGACATTGACACCAAGCTCTTGGCATGCCCCAACATCCACCCACCATACTAGGAGGGTGAAGAGCCCCTGCAAGACGAATTACAACCCTGGCGTGGTGGGCCTTCACAAAGAAATCAATCACTTTTATAAGGACATGTCTTCTTGACCTGAAGAGGAAAGAATGCGTGTGGAGGTGGTGAACAGGATTGAATACGTAATAAAGGAACTCTGGCCCAATGCGGATGTGCAGATATTCGGAAGTTTTAAGACTGGTTTATATTTACCTACTAGCGATGTTGACTTGGCGGTGTTTGGAAAATGGGAGACTTTGCCACTGTGGACCTTGGAAGAAGCACTTCGAAAGCACAACTGTACTCAGCGGCTGACCTCCATGCCCTGCGGGAGTCCTCCCTCTCGCAGGTTTGGCCCTCAGCTTTAACGAGGGCCCACCTCAATGATGGGTTCGTCAACCAAGAGAGGTGGCCGAAGCGGAAATTGAGGGGTTTTTTAGTTAAATGTTTAGTTCATGTTTTAAGGGGTCCCAGGGAGGGGGAGGGTAAATCCAGGATTAGGGTGGTGGGTGAGGGGGAAAACCCACCGGGGAATGTTTTTAGGCTGGCTAGGGGCCGTGATGGGGGGGGTGTAGGGTCGAGAATTGAGGGGGGGGGTGAAGGTCTGTCCAAAAGAGGGCTACTCCATTGGTACTGAGTGGGAGGGGCAGGTATGGCGGGAGCCGAGGACCATAACAAGTAAGGGGAGGGCGTACCCACTGTCTTCAAGCGGTGGTGCACTCCGGCCTTCATGGCTCCCCTTGCGGCCCAGGGGGATTAGGATCTCAGGGCCTGGGTCTCCGGCTGCTGTTGTGTAACGTCAGGTCCGTGGTCAATAAAGCTCCCCTCATCCACGATCTAGTCTTGGAGGGGGGTGCAGACCTGGCAGGTATTACGGAGACCTGGTTGGGCCAAGAGGGGGGGGGTGCCCCTCATTGAAATGTGCCCACCGGGTTATCGTGCATTCCACCAGCCAAGAGCCCAGGGTCGGGGTGGGGGGGTGGTTGTTTTAAAGGAGAGTCTGGACCCGAGGGAGACCACTTTGCCTCAGATAGCTGGGTGTGAGTCTCTCTGTGTGAAGTGGGGTCATAGGAGGCAGTTGGGCTTGCTGGTTGTGTACCTGGCTCCCCGCTACGTATCAGCAGCCCTACCTGAGCTTCTCAATGTGATAGCCGAGGTGGCGGTTGATACCCCCAGACTGTTAGTCATGGGGGATTTCAACCTGCCATTGGTAGGCGAATCATCTGAGATGGCTCGGGAGTTCATGGCTTCCATGGCGGCCATGGACCTGACCCAGTTAATTCATGACCCCACTCACACCGGAGGACACACACTGGATCTTGCTTTTGTCTCTGGACAGTGGTTGAGTGATCTTGGTTTAGGGAAAATAGTCATTGAACCCCTGTCATGGTCAGATCACTCTCTCCTTCGGCTTGACTTTCCAACCTCTGCACCCCACCGCGGGGAGGCGGAACCTGAACTGGTGAGATGGTTCCGCCCCAGGCACCTGATGGACCCTGAGAGGTTCCAGATGGAGCTTGGGCCGATACCTGAGACCCTGACTCGCGACTCGACTGAGGACCTGGTGGCCGCTTGGAATACTGCGGCCACGGGGACCCTGGACTGAGTCGTGCCCTTGCGGCCCCTCACCCGACGCCGAACCACCTTAGCTCCTTGGTTCTCTGAGGAATTGAGGTTGATGAAGCGTCGGAAGAGATGCCTAGAGAGCGGTTGGAGGGCCACCCGCTCCGAGTCTGATTGGACACTGGTAAGGTCTCATTTAAGGACCTACCTAGTGGCGATAAGAGCGGCGAAAAGCAATTATTTTTCCGCTCTTGTGTCTGCAGATAACCGACCAGCCGCCCTGTTCAAGGTGACCCGCTCCCTTCTTCATTTGAGGGCACGGGATACTCCCTTGCAGGGTCGAGCGGAGGATTTTGGGTGTTATCTGCAAGATAAAATTGATCAGATTCGGGACGGGCTGGCCTCCGATTGGACTAGTTCTGACGGAGGCAGGTCTTGAGAATATCATCTGGGAGGAGTTCGATCCTGTGACTCCTGAGGACATGGACAGGTTGCTGGGGCGACTGAACACCACCACATGTTTATTGGACCCGTGTCCCTCCTGGTTGGTACTGGCCTCCCGGGAGGTTACACAAGGCTGGCTTCAGAGAATTACTAACGCTTCCTTGAGTGAGGGGTTCTTGCTGGCCGCCTTGAAAGAGGCAGTGGTGAGGCCCCTCCTCAAGAAGCCCTCTCTGGATCCGGCTGTTTTGGCCAACTACCGTCCTGTCTCTAACCTTCATTTTATCGTGAAGGTTTGTTTTTTTTGTTTCAAACAATTTTATTGGTTTTTACAATTATATAGGAAAAGGGGAAATGGTAGGGTTCAATGATAACATTTTAGGATTTCCGTGTCGGGGTCGGTGGTCGCCTCCGGGAGTTCATAAAAATATCTTTTTTAAAAAAAGAATTATATAGTGGTGAGAATTATACAGTATATATCATATTACATTTCATACATTCAATCATTATTTTTTTTTAAGCATCCATCTTAGTTATAGTGAATTTCAAAACATACTTATTTTTGAGATCTAAGTCTCTTAGCAATAGTGTCTTCTTGCTCCTTCTCTTCAATAGGTGGAGCTGCGGCCCCCCCATGTTCTGTCTCTTTCTTCTAGGAGTGGGGAGTGCTTTCTAAGAAAAGTCTCCGCCTCTCCTACTGTTTTAATTCTGACTCTACCCCCTTCCCAGTATACCAGCAATCCCTCAGGCATCAACCATTTAAACCAGATTCCTTTTTTAAATAGCTTTTTAGATAGGAAGGAATATTTCCTTCTAATCTCTCCAATTTTTTTTGGAATCTGCTTCAATATAGTGATCTCCTTATCTTGATATTTTAATGACCCACCCCGTTGTGCCCTCAGTATCTCATCCCTTGTAAATCTTCTTAAAAATTTAATATGAACTTCTCTTGGTACATCATTTATCCTGGCATATGTAGAATTAATTCTATAGATCATGTCTATATCCCCCCAAATATATTCTTTGTTTTTTTTTATAAAATCTGCTAAAACTGTGCTCATTAAGTCCCTAAGGTCCTCCCCTTCCTCTTCAGGAACATTCTGAAATCTGAGGAAAAAAGACATTCTCTCAAACTCAATTTTTGACATCTGCATAGTAATTTCTCCCGTTTCTTTTTGTATTTCTCCTAACTCCTCCTTTTATCGTGAAGGTTGTTGAGAGTGTGGTGGCTCGACAGTTCCCTCAGCACCTGGATGAAGCTGTCTATCTGGACTCGCGCCAGTCCGGCTTTCGGCCAGTGTACAGCACGGAGATGGCATTGGTCGCGTTGGTTGATGATCTCTGGAGGGCCCGGGATAGGGGTTGTTCATCTATCCTGGTCCTGTTAGATCTCTCAGCGGCTTTCGATTCCATAGACCATGGTATCATGCTGCACCGGTTGAGGGGCTTGGGAGTGGGGGGCACCGTTTTACGGTGGTTCTCCTCCTATCTCTCCAACCGTTCGCAGTTTGTGTTGGCATTTACATGAAGCCGTTGGGTGAGATCATCCGTGGTTTTGGGGTAGAGTTCCATCAGTACGCTGATGACACTCAGCTGTACATTTCTACCCCAGACCACCCCAACGATGCCGTGGAAGTGATGTCCTGGTGTCTGGAGGCCGTGCGAGTCTGGATGGGGAAAAACAGGCTTTGACTCAACCCATCCAAGACCGAGTGGCTGTGGCTTCCGGCGTCACGGTATAGTCAGTTGATACCATCTCTGACTATCGGGGGCGAGACATTGGCTCCCGCAGAGAGGGCTCGCAACTTGGGCGTCCTCCTGGACTCTCGGCTGTCTCTAGAAGATCATATGACGGCCGTGGCCAGGGGGGCTTTTTATCAGGTTCGCCTGATATGCCAGTTGCGCCCCTTTCTGGATCGTGATGCCTTACGCACGGTCACCCAAGCCCTCGTCACCTCCCGTCTGGACTATTGCAACGCTCTCTACATGGGGCTTCCCTTGAGGTGCACCCGGAAGCTCCAGTTAGTTCAGAATGCGACCGCACGGTGGATTCTGGGAGCTTCTAGATGCTCCCACGTGATACCTCTCCTGTGCGAGCTGCACTGGCTGCCTGTGGCTTTCCGAGTGCGCTTCAAGGTACTAGTAACCACCTTTAAAGCGCTCCATGACAAGGGACCTGGTTACCTGCAAGACCGCCTCCTGCTACCAAATACCTCCCACCGTCCAGTTCGCTCCCACAGAGAGGGCCTCCTCAGGGTGCCGTCGGCTAAACAATGCCGGCTGGCGACCCCCAGGGGGAGAGCCTTCTCTGTGGCAGCTCCTGCCCTCTGGAATGACCTACCCCCTGGACTAAGGACAATCTCGGACCTACATCTCTTCTGTCGGGCCCTGAAGACGCACCTATTTTGCGCTGCCGGGCTATCATACTTTTAAAGGTGATTTTTAATAGTGATTTTAGTTTGGGATTTTAATATCGGCTAATTATTTAATATTTCTTTTTAATACTGTTTTTTAAATTCTGTATTATTATTTTATTCTGGCTGTACACCGCCCTGAGTCCCAAAAGGGAGAAGGGCGGTATATAAAATAAATAAATAAATAAATAAATAAATAAATAAATAAATAAATAAATAAATAAATAAATAAATAAATAAATAAATAAATAAATAAATAAATAAATAAATAAATAAATAAATAAATAAATAAATAAATAAATAAATAAATAAATAAATACAAAGAAGGAAGGACTCACTGGAGAAGAGCCTAATGCTGGGAAAGATTGAGGGCAAAAGAAGAAGGGGATGACAGAGAATGAGCTGACTGGATGGAGTCACTGAAGCAGTTGGCGTGAGCTTGAATGGACTCCAGAGGATGGTAGAGAACAGGAAGGCCTGGAGGAACGTTGTCCATGGGGTAGCGATGGGTTGGACAAGACTTTGCAACTAACAACAACAAATGTTGACATGTATTTACTTGCTGGTCTCATCTTTCTTGTTTCCTCCATATCAGTCAGATGAAATATTGAGGGAAGAAGAAATGTTGAAAATGCTTGCCATCCCTTTCTGTGTTTCTCAACCTTGGTCACTTGAAGACAGGTGGACTTCAACTCCCAGAATTCCTCATTCAGCATGGCTGGCTAGGGAATTCTGCAAGTTGAAGTCCATGTGTCTTCAAGTGGCCAAGGTTGAGAAACACTGCCTTGAGCCATCAACAGTCATCACCACCACTGCTCTGTTTTCTGGTCCTGATGAAGTGCTTGGAGAAAGTTTTCCTCCAAATCTCACCAACATCATTGCGTGGAGGCAGGTCCTCATCCTCACAGCTGGGATATCTCTCTTTGTGGTCAAGTAGAAGGTAATAAATCATTTTCTCCTGATTCTCTCTGAAATGGAGACAAGAAAAATGAAGGTGTATGCTTAGAATGAAAATGGGTTGATTGTCTGACTATAGAAAAGATACAGTCCATTTTTCTCTCCAACATGTGTTTCCTAACTAGCCTCTTCTCCCATCTTTCCTGCCTTCTATCTACATATCCATCACAAACAAAACCACAATTCTATTTCCTCCTTCATCAGACACCTTCTCTTATAGTGCATCCACTCTAACTGCACTCTGCAAAAAAATTTTCAATCATGGGAGCTAAAACAGTGAGATGATTATCCCAGCTTCTCTACAGAAGCACAGTTCCTCCAATATTCCAAAGATGCTTTTTTCAAAAGGCAACTGGACATTGTTTTTCCTTGAAGACATTTTGCTTCTCATCCATGAAGCTTCTTCAGTTCTTTTGGATAAGAAGCAAAATGTCTTCAAGGAAAAACAAGTCAAGTTGTCTTTTGAAAAAAGCATCTTTGGGACAACCATGACCTGGATGATTGAGAATCTCCATAGACAGTTCCTCCAATAAGAGTACAAATCACCTTTTTAAAATCCTACAAAAAGGACTTAGAACACTGCATCTCCTCAGCATAAGGATCAAAATTTAAGGCAGGTTTTTATGGTCCCATTCAACCACACACACCAGTTCCTCACCCTTCATTTTGCAGCTCCTGCTTTAGCTTGTTCTTATCACGGAAACAGCCCAACGAGTGCATGCTATCCAACACATCAGGGTCCAGCTCACTGACTGACTGAATCCGTCGGATTGTTACCTTCCGAGGGATTGGTTGTTCTGGTTCTGGTTCATTCTTCCCTCCCCTGGAAGAAGAAGTAGTGTGTAAATCAGATAAAAGAAAGACACTACCCTGTTAAAATCTTGAGGAGTGGGATAAAAGAGTCAAGACCTCTGTCAAAATCCATTGTCAAAAATGACTCATTTTCAGGGGTTCAAAGTGGAAGTGGAAGCAACGTTATAAATAGGTAGATTATTAAGGAAGAACATCTGGTTGGAACTAGGAAAAGGGCCTTCTCTGTGGTGGCCCCTGCCTTTGGAACATTATTTCCCCAGAGATAGGATTAGCCCCCACCTTGTTTTGTTTTTGCAAGGCCTTGAAGACATAGTTCTGTCATTTGGAGGTAATCAAGTTGTCAGGGTTCCAAATAGCATCCAAAATTAAATCAGAGTCCAAGGCAAAGTATTGCTCAAAGTTCCAATTTAGTAAGAGAGCCATGTTGGCACATCTGGAAAAACCCGAATCCAAAAGCTTCCTGGTTTTCTCCACCCAGTTGAAAGTTCAGGATCTTGCCCCCACACCCTCAAGTCCATCACATGGTCCAATCTTCCACTGCCATGCTGGCAGTCCCACCCATCCAGTTCCGGTCAGGTGCAGAGGTGTAGAGGCAAAGGATGACCTTGGATTTATTTTGGCTACATAGCGTTTAACTCCATACCATCCCCCCTCCCATTTTCCCACAATAGAAACGGCATAGTAGAATAATAGAAAGTGTAGCAGGCCAAAGATCCAAAAGGGAATATGGCTGCAGGTCTGACACAGGTAGCTTTTTTGGTGCTATTTTTTTCCACAGAGTGGGAGTGGGGTTAAATTGTGAATGTTTAACTGTGGATTTTTAATGTTGTACACTGCCCAAAGTCAGTGTGTGTGAATTGGGCAGCTATACACATTTGTTTAATAAATAGATATAAATCGATTTGATTTACTGATTTAGCCCAGGGGTGAAATGCTACCGGTTCGGGCCGGTTTGCCCAAACTGGTAATAAAAAATGCTACCGTTTGCCCGACCCCGTAGTAAAAAAATGCTTTAAAAAGTTTTTTAAAAAGTTCTGATGATCAGCTGTGTGACAATCAGCTGTGCCGCACAATCGTCAGAACTTTTTTTTAGCATTCTTTTACTACCTATTCGCCAGAACTGGTAGTAAAAAAATGCTTTAAAAAGTTTAAAAAAAAAGTTCCGACATCAGCTGTGTGACAATCAGCTGTGTGTCAAGCTCCCAAGAGAAACTTCAAATGATTCACGGCCTCACGTAAAAGTTCAAAGAAATGTCCGTTTATTGAATGTAACATCATGGCGAGCCTCGGTTGCAGCCAGGACTGGCAATAATTGGATGGCTTCTGCACTTTACCCCCTTATGCCCCCTCCCCTCTGCTTGTCATAAATCACGTTCCCCAATTAGCATTGAAAATAATTGCATGCATGTGCAGTCACAGGCTGTCTTGAGATTCCTTTCCTGCCACAGGAATGTCAAGAATTTTCAGTTCGTTAAGGCAAACAGATAAGGTCCATGGCAACATTGGGATGTTGACACTGTGCCTTTGAAGTTCCTGCTTGTTGCAGGGAACATTTTGTATGAAATCCAGCTGATTTTACATTGTATGTGAGTCAGATGTGTAGCCACGCCCACCCGGTCACATGACCACCAAGACACGCCCACCAAGCCATGGCCACAGAACCGGTAGGGAAAATTTTTGAATTTCACCACTGATTTAGCCCTTACCTCTTCTGGATTTGAGGCTTAACAGGCCATGTAAAAGACTGGAATCAGAAGCCCATGCTCTGCTCCTGAATTATGTTCTTCCCAAGAAATATGTATTAATGGAAAAGTTGGGTTAAGTCTGCAGTACAGCAAGGTTACCAAAGATTGTGCTTGTGGGACCATGTCTGTACACCTGGTACATTTTTTCCAATGGTTAATAACTATATAGATCATAACAGTCTATATTTAGTACATTTTTCATGCACACATAATCTATTGAAAGCCCATTTTTTTAATTCTATAGTAACGTTTTAGAATCATTATGGCTCATGTACAGCTAAATAAATATAATGACAGGTAGTCCTTGACCTACTACCACAGAGGGGGGACAAATTTCTATTGCTAACAAGACAGCTGTTAAGTGAGCTGTGCCCCATTTTATGACCCTTTTTGCCACGGTTCTTAAGTGAATAATTGAAGTTAAGAAAAACATGAGGTTGTTAAATGAATCCGGCTTCCCCCCATTGTCTTTACTTGTCAGAAGTTCTCTAGGAAGGTTGCAATTCCAGGATCCTGAGACACTGCAACCATTGTAAATAAATGCCAGTTGCCATGTGCCCGAAATTTGACTGACTGACTGTGGAGAGCTGCAACAGTTGTCAACGTGAGAACTGATCATGTCACTTTTTTCAGTGCCATTGTATCTTTGAACTGTCACTAAACAAATGGTTGTAAGTCAAAGACTACCCGTATTCACGTTTATGTTTATTAAACCATTTTGCTCTCCTAGTCAGAAAGCTAAATTGAAAGAACATTTTAAGGTGGAACCTCAAAAAGCAAGGAGGTATCTTCTGGTAAACAAGAGCTCTCCATATTCCTCTCTGTTGGTCATGCTAGCTGAGGATGTTGACTTCTGAAGAGCCACAGTGGGGCTCACCCCTATCTAGACAATGATGACAGTGGTAGAGTGGGATGCTGGGATTTCTGCACTCTGCTCATGTCTTTGTCTCCTCTATGAGACTTTACATCACCTCTGGTTAGTAAAGGCAGAAATTAGTGAGATCTTGATCTATACTGAGATCTCCTCAAACAAGGGTAAACGAGAATAAGCTGGAAATCAAATACAGTCTGGAAATACTCACAAGAACCACGGGTGTTTCTGAATCTCTTCCAGCTAAAGCCACCACATGGAGAAAAATAAACCAACATTAGGCTCCTTTTCCCAAAGATTAATTTTTTAAAAAGTTACAAACCATGACTGCTCTATCCATCACTATCACTCATCATTAAAATATGTTGTTAATTATAAGATGCCCTTATCTTCAGACATTCAGTGTATTAAAATAAACATAAAATAAAGATAAAAGATTAACTGAATCTTAAAAAAGATTTGTTTCAAAAGTCAGGGGCAGAGATATAGCATGTAGGGCAGAATTGTTCAACTTAGAGATGGCTCTTTAAAATCTCTTTTGGCCTTTCTAAAAGTTGTCATCAAATTATAATTTTTGAATGATGAGAGGATATTTTAGAACAATATTACCTATACTTGTTTCAATCAAATCAAAATTAAATTTCGATCCAACTAGATCATATAAAAATCAACCATATCAGGGAAGAATTCTAACCCAAATCTTCTCATATTCCTTCTGTGCCCAGTCACACCTGGCCAATAAAGAACTATTCCATTCCATTCCCACTGTTTCATAGAAACCACTATCTTATTTTTATATTCAAGAGTGGCCCATCCTCAGAGGAAAACTCCAGCTTGCAATCTGAAATAATGCTACCCAGAGGTTCAGGGTCCTCTATCCTGTTCCACCTCTCCAGTCTTGGAAATGATAGGATGACTCACGCTGAGACGTTTTTCTGGCTCCACCTCAATCATGCCCCGCAGGAGATTCTGACAGTCTGGCGGAATGAAATGGGGCATGTGAAAAATGCCACGTTTCACTTTTTCCAACAGCTGCCGTAGGTTGTCATCATCAAAGGGTAGCGCTCCCTGTAGGATAAAAAGGTGAAATAAATTAAGACACCACAAAAGCTCCTTCAGATTTAAGGTTTTGCAGGAATTCCTTGGGTTAACATTACAGGTAGTCCTTGACTTAGAACTATTTGTTTGAAGTTACAACCATGGTCATGTCATCAGAATTCAGGCATTTGGCAATCATCATGAATTTACAATGGGTGCAGTATCCCAAGGTCATGGGATCACCATTTGTGACCTTCCCAGATGACTCCTACAAGTAACGCCAATGGGGGAAGCTGAATTTGAATCAGGATTGAGCTGGAAGGTACCTTGGAGGTCCAATCCCCTGCACAAGCAGCAGGGGTGGGTTTCTGCAGGTTCGCACCTACTCGCGAGAACCGGTTGGTGAAATTTAGAGAACCGGTGAGAGGGGGTTCCACCGGCGTACCTGGAAGTAAATCTGGCCCACCACTGCCAGTGACCCAACGGGAAGGAAAGGAAAGGAAGGAAAAAAGGAAGGAAGAAAGGAAAGAAGAAAGAAAGAAAGAAAGAAATTTCTTTATCATCACAATTGAGTCCAAAATTTTGGTTGCTAAGCAAGAGCGTTGTTAAATGAGTTTCACCACATTTTAAAAGGTGGCCACTCCCACCTGTCACATGACTGCCAAGCCACGCCCACAAAATAGGCCACACCTACAGAGTAGGTTCTAAAAGATTTGAAACCCACCCCTGACAAGCAGGAAACCCTATTGAAAACTTGCAAAGCATCCCTGACCTGCTCTCAAGTTGCCACAGGAAAGGGGGAATGGGAAACCAATGAAACAGCATGGCAGCAAAAAACTAATGCACATTCCAGACTTATCTCTCTCAAGGCTGTATCCCAGGGTTACTTACAGCAGCTGGAGGGGAGTGGTCTCTACAACCCACTAAATTGCCCCATTGGCAAATGTGATTGATGACACACCCTGGGGGTGGGTGGGGCAGAGTCATGATTGGGACTGTAAATTACATAGGGTCAGAGCTGGCTTCACTTGGGTACGTGCCAACATGAAGCTCCTAATAAATGACTGGATTTCTTTTGAAACTTGGCTCCAAGCTCATGATTTAATTAAGGCATCCATTGGAACCCTGATATCTATACCATTTCAGACAAGTGACTGTCCAGTGTCTTCTTAAAAACCTCTAGTGATGAAGCACCCACAACGTCTGAAGGCAAGCTGTTCCACTGGTTAATTATCCTCATGGTTAGGGAGTTTTTCCTTTAGTCCAGGTTTCTTCTCTCCTTGATTAATTTCCATCCACTGTTTCTTGTCCTGCCCTCTCTGGTGCTTTGGAAACTAAATTGACTCCCTCCTCTTTGTGGCAGCCTCTCAAATACTGGAATAGTGCTATCATGTCATCGTCGTTGTCGTGTTCCCCCCCCCCCCCGGGAGAGAAACAGGGAGGCGGAGAGAGAGAAAGAGAGAGGGAGGGAAAGAGAAATGATATTACAAATGATTTTCTTTTTTATTGTTGCTAAACATAATGTTTCAAAAGCAGAAAGAGTCGCCCCAAAGGAGTCTTTGAGGGCTGAACTCCAAGAAGAACGGATTTTCTTTGGACTTTGCTTCCGGTTTCTGAAGGCATCGGACGTGCTTTGTGCTTCATCCGCCGCATGCTTTACTGGTGGGCTCCTTCGGAAGCACGGAAGACCCCCGGGGAGGGGCTTCTGCCGTAGGAGCGGCTCGCTGGGAGCCCCCAGCCTGGCGGCGGCCCATGGGGTCCCCCCAGCCTCGCTCTAGGAGCTGGGGAGCAAAAAGGGGGGGGGTGTTGCCTCTTTGCCGGATGGAACTTGGGAGCTATGCAGAATAAGAAGAGTAGCGGAAATGCCGGAGCTGAAAGACGCTCCCTAATCTTCTGAATTGCAGATGAAGGATAAGCGATAAATCAAGAACGTATTTTCTTTGTCTTCTGTGTTCCCACCCCATGCTGAAGCAAACCAGATGGGCTGGGGTCTCCCCGCTAAGCGGCCCTGCCAAGCCTACCTGCCAACTTCACTGAGTGCAGCTCCAAATGTTCGGCTCACGCATCCCTCCCGGCCAGCGCCGCAGTGGCGGCAGGGAAGGTGCGCGCCCTGCCTGCTTCACTCTCACTTGCCAGAGGTGGGGCTTCACACTGCCACCTCCCAGCCAGAGGACCACATTTGTTTGCTTGCTGGTTGCCTCTGAGGAGGAAGCTGCACTCAGGCTTTGTCTGCCAGCCTGCCCCTCCACAGCCACTTCCCCTCCACACCCCAAGTGGTTTTAATTTAATAATTTAATTTAATTTAATATTTAAATTTTTATACCGCCCTTCGCCCTTCCGGGACTCAGGGTGGTGTACAGGCAGCAGTAAAATCACGAATAAAAACATAGAAAGCAATTAAAAACCTATTAAAAATACATTAAATAATGAATAGCCTGTCTAAAACCTGTTAAAATCCCTACTAAAACCATATAAAACTAAAGCGTTTAAAAGTATGCCAGTTTAGAAACTATCCCAGGCCGGCCGCTCGAAACAGATGGGTCTTCAAAGCCCGACGGAAAAGGCGCAGGTCTGTGATCGTACGAAGGTCAGGGGGTAGGTCACTCCAAAGGGCGGGGGCTGCCACAGAGAAGGCTCTCCCCCTGGGGGTTGCCAGTCGACATTGCCTGGCCGACGGCACCCTGAGGATGCCCTCTCTGTGGGAGCGAACTGGACGGTGGGAGGCATTTGGTAGCAGGAGGCGGTCTTGCAGATAGCCAGGTCCTTTGCCATGGAGTGCTTTAAAGGTGGTTACTAATACCTTGAAGCGCACCCGGAAAGCCACAGGCAGCCAGTGCAGCTCGCGCAGGAGAGGTGTCACGTGGGAGCATCTAGACGCTCCCAGAATCCCCCGTGCGGCCGCATTCTGAACTAGCTGGAGCCTCCAGGTGCACCTCAAGGGAAGCCCCATGTAGAGAGCATTACAATAGTCCAGGCGGGAGATGACGACGGCTTGAGTGACCGTGCATAAAGCGTCACGATCCAGAAAGGGACGCAACTGGCGTATCAGGCAGACCTGATAAAAAGCCCCCCTGGCCACGGCCGTCATGTGATCTTCTAGAGACAGTCGAGAATCCAGGAAGACACCCAAGTTGCGAGCCCTCTCTGCAGGGGCCAATAACTCGCCCCCAATAGCCAGAGATGGTACCAACTGGCTATATCGTGACGCCGGAAGCCACAGCCACTCGGTCTTGGATGGGTTGAGTCGGAGCCTGTTTCTCCCATCCAGACTCGCACGGCCTCCAGACACCGGGACTTCGCTTAAACGGCATCGTTGGGGTGGTATGGGGTAGAGATGTACAGCTGAGTATCATCAGCATACTGGTGGAACTCTACCCCAAACCACGGATGATCTCGCCCAGCGGCTTCATGTAGATGTTAAACAGGAGAGGTGAGAGAACCGACCCCTGTGGTACCCCACATGAGAGGCACCTCGACGTCGACCTCTGCCCTCCTGCCAGCACAAATTGCGACCGGTCGGAGAGGTAGGAGGAGAACCACCATTGAATGGTGCCCCCCACCCCCAGCCCCTGCAGCCGGTGCAACAAGATACCATGGTCGATGGTATCGAAAGCCGCTGAAAGGTCTAACAGGACCAGGATAGAGGAACAACCCCTATCCCGAGCCCTCCAGAGATCATCCACCAGCACGACCAATGCCGTCTCTGTGCTGTGCCCAGGCCGGAAGCCGGACTGGCGCGAGTCCAGATAGACAGTTTTCTCCAGGTGCTGAGGGAGCTGCCACGCCACCACACACTCTTGGTGTTACATATTGAGACTGGAGCAATAGGCTCCACCAAGGTCTCCCATTCCAGCAGGAAAATACTCAAAGCCTATTGGCTGAGCCGTCTGACAGCTCCCTATAAAAGGGCTAGCTGTCAGACAGGCCAGCACTGGATTTGTATATAGTTGTCTAATAAAGAGCTGTTTGTTGTCACTGAAACCTGAGTCCTGTCTCATCCGTTCACCCGATCTAACACTGGTAACGAGGATGGTATCGGAAGACAACTAGGCAGAATGAGTTGACAACGCAATCCAGCAGAATGCCCAGTCAATGTCGTCGGGCACCAAGCAGCTATTTTGAGCCGCAAATTCAAACTTGCCTCGGCTAATCAAAATGACTATGCATGCCCTGCCAGCTCCCTACGATGTAGCCACGGAACACTGGGATTCCTAGATGACAAGGTTTGAGTGCTTTATGGAAGCCAATGACCTTCTCGGTCTATTGAACAACAGAAAGAGGGCTCTATTGCTGAGCTACTGTGGGCCAGAGGTATTCAACACTGCCAAAACTCTGTCCGAACTGACGCCAGTCCAGACGGTTACCTGGTCCATGCTACAGAATACATTGAAAGCACACTATGCGCTGAAGCCTTCCAAGTTCATGAGGCGGCACAAGTGCAATCTACGCAACCAGAAGGAAGGAGAGACTATCAGCCAGTACGTTGCAGTGCTCCGCAAGGCCGCAGCATACTGCGAGTTCAGAGACCTGGATGAGCTGCTGCTCGATAGAATAATCTGTGTCGTGCGAGACATTAAACTGCAGTAGAGATTGGTGGTGAAAGCCAATCTCACTCTACAAATCACACTGTCAGGGTTCCAAATAACATCCAAAATTAAATCAGAGTCCAAGGCAAAGTATTGCTCAAAGTCCCAATTTATTAAGAGAGTCATGCTGGCACATCTGTGAAAAACCAAAACTGAAAACTTCCTGGGTTTCCCCACCCAGTTGACAATAATGCTGTTCACAGTAGCACTGGACTCACGCTGTTCAAAGTAGTGAGTGGCATGGACTTTGTTCCAATGCCTGCGTATCCAAGGGATCCCCCCTCCTCAGTCAGTTTGACTGATTGGATGTCGATGCTGAAAGCAACCTGGGAAAATGTCAAAAAAGCGCTCACTAAAGCGGCACGAACCTATAAGAAACAGGCAGATAAACACTGGGCTCTGCAACGGCAATTCCAGGTGGGAGAGAAGGTTTACCTCACCACAAAATATTTGAGATTAAAACTCCCTAGCAGAAAACTGGGGCCAAATTTATGGGACCATTCCCCATAGTAAAGATCATCAACCCAGTTACAGTGCAATTGAAACTGCCTTGATTGCTGGGGAAGATACACCCAGCGTTCCATAGTAGCCTCTTAAAACCCATGATCGGATCCACTCTGAGACCACTACCCCGGGAGCTCCCTAGCCCTGTGGTCATAGGGGGCCAAACCCATTATGAGGTTCAATGAGTCCTTGATTTGAGGTGGCACAGGAGACAACTCCAATACTTAATCAAGTGGAAGGGCTACCCCTTACCAGAGGCATCTTGGGTAAAAAGTAGGAATATCCAGTCTGATCCTCTTATAGCAAAATCCCATGCAGAAAATCCAAGCAAGCCTGGGAGAGGGACACATCCCTAAATTATATACCTGTACTCAATTTTTTTTTGTATCACACAGGTCACTTTCGGGAAGTGAAGTGAGCCGGATGTCAACTTGTAAAGTGTTTCCATGACTATTATCAAGTAGACATAGAAAAGGGAGGAGAATTCCATGCATACCTGTAGCCAGATTCGGATCTCATATTTCTACAGCTGGTGTGTGGGATTCACAGTGCAAAGTTCACAGCCTGCTGCAGCACCTCATTGGTGGATGTGATTTATGACACAGACTGAGGGGAGGGGAGAGACAGGGGTAAAGTGCAAAGACCATTAACCGGAAATCAGTTTCAGCTCCGCAGAAGAACATGCCAAAATGTTGACCATAATAAATAACTGGATTTCTTTTGAACTTTGTCTCGAGGCTCATAAATTAATTAGGTCATCTTTTGGAAACTTCACATCCTAATGCCGTCTTCCCACTTTATTGTAGGCGTCCACTTGTCCAGCCATGCAAGTCCCAAGATAATTAATTCCGGCATCTTTGGAGCCACAATGAATCTGAGGAGCTCATAGTGGTGGCCTATGTGCACACATTTGTGAGATTGGGGCAGGAGCCAGGCACTCTGACACTATGTGGCCAGGTTGACAGCAACGGTGCCATTTTACTGTCCCCCCCCAAGGGAAGTAACCCAGTTGCATCTCTAAACTTAGGAGCCGCCTCATCACAATGCTCCGCTATCCATCCTGCAGCTTCCCCCTAATTCATCCCTTCTGCCATTGTCGAGATTATTTCTCTGCTGGAGGTAAGAGCCTCTTGGGGCATTGCAGGTGGGACTGGAATTAGTGTGTGGGGGGTGTCAATCCCTGAGTTGGCCCCTTCCCAGTTATCTGACACGGTGCCATCTACTGAGGGAAGGCAGGCGCCCACTGGCATCTCTCCCATCCATGACCTGGGGAGAAAGCCCATCCGGATGGTGCTTGATTCACAGGCTGCAGTCCAAACATCAGTGGCTGGCTTGGGGGAAGATGTTGCCCAAGCCCCTTTCTGCTGGCTGGATTGATTTCCCCATGTTGATGGGGGATCTGTCTGCGGCTCAGCTGCAGGGTAATGGGTCATTTCACTTGTTGCTGTGTGGAAGGAGTAAAAATCTCCATTCCAGGATGTTGCAGAGCCTTTGCTAGGGAAGGAGGGTGGGGTGGGGTTTACTCACATTCGACTGTGAAAGTTGATCTGGGAGGCTCCAATCATCTGGTCGGCTACTGGATTGCTTTTGTCTTCTCCAGCCATGTGTTGAAACAGCCCTTTCAACCCCCCACCCCCCCGGCTCTGACAGCATATCTCCAGACACCATAAATCTCCAGTTTTCCTCCTCCGCAGCTTCCTTTGCAACTTTGGAAGGTTTGCAGAGAAGCGACCCATTATCTGCTACTATTCCCATGGGCTCTATCTTCATCTTCGCTGATATTTTACGCTGACCCAGGTTGGGTCAGTGATGGGAGTCAGCACCCCTCCCAGCACCCCATGCAGGGGTAGCTGGTGAAATATTTTAAGGGAGATTCGGGTTAATGTCAGGGTTCCAAATATCATCCAGAATTAAATCAGAGTCCAAGGCAGAGCTTTCCTCAAAGTTCCAATTTAATAAGAGATACATGTTGGCACATCTGTGGAAACCCGAATCTGAAAGCTTCCCAGGGTTCCCACCCAGTTGAAAGTTCGTGATCTTGCCCCCACACCCACAAGTCCATCACACGGCCCAATCTTCCACTGCCATGCTGGCAGTTCCACCCACCCAGTTCCGGTCAGGTGCAGAGGTGTAGAGACAAAGGATGACCTTGGATTCTAGAAAGGAATTTTATTTTGACAACATCACATCCTACTCCTTACTATTCCCCCTCCCAATTCCCCACTAATGAAACAGCATAGTAGAATAGAATATTAGTGTGGCAGGACAAAGATTCCAAAAGAAACTGGCTGCAGGCCTGACACACACTTGACAAGGCTAGAGTGACAGAATCGTCAACAAAATCTACAGAAATGCTGCAGAAACATGGCAGCCTGAAAAGCGTGCACAGAGCTGTCACGGTTCATTGCGAGAACACCGAGCGAGACTTCTCATCTGACAGTGAGGATGAAGTTTGCTGCCTTTGTTTTGAAAGGAAAAAGGTGGTGCATGAGCCCAAAGGACATTTTCCACCCTGTGCTGGCTGTGGGGGAAACCACCAAAGATCAACCTGCTGTTTCAGGGACGCCATTTGCTAGAGGTGCGACTGGAGGGGACACCTGGCCTCAGTCTGCCGGACAACCCTGCTGTCAGTCCAACAACCTGAACCTGAGTCTAGCCAGTCGGGACAACCAAGGCCACCCAGACAAGAGACCTGGAAGCCCTGACAGAGGCAAGAAAAGGCAGATGCCAATGGAAGCACTCCAGATGAAGATTTTGCAAGCCAGCATGCCAAGAAATAAAAAGCTTACACTGATGGTGGTCAGCAGCTCCCTTCCAAGCCTGCTTGGCTGGGATTGGTTCAAATCCCTGGGCATGGGGGTAACTGGCATCAACGCCATCAATGATGACAGTACTGAGAAATTGCTCCACGAGTTTGAAGACATCTTCAGAGGAGACCTGGACAAGTAAGCCTAGACCTTAATGTTGCGCCAATCAGACTGAAGCCTCAGAGGGTCCCTTTTGCCCTCCAACCCAAAATTGACCAAGAATTGGACAAATTAATTGGCATGGTGATCCTGAAGCCTGTCGACCATGCCCGGTGGGAGACCCCTATTGTGACCCCTGTTAAGTCCGATGGGTCAATCTGCATCTGCATGGATTATAAGCACACCCTGAACAAGGCCCTTCAGCAAAGCGCATACCCAGTGTCAATCGTCCAGCACTTGTTGTACTCCCTTGGGCCAGGGAAAATATTTGCCAAATTAGATCTGGCACAGGCATACCAGCAATTGCCAGTAGATGGCGCTACAGTGGAGGTCAGCAGACAGCCTCCTGGTGCAATACAACCAGACTCTTCCTTTGGTGTTGACCTGTGATGTGTCGCCTTTTGGTGTAGGGGAAGTCCTTAGCCATCACCTGCCCAATGGAACCAAATCCCCAATTGCCTACTGTTCCAGAACCCTGTCCGCCGCTGAACAAAACTCCAGCCAGTTGTACAGGGAAGCACTGGCTGTGGTGGCAGAGGTCAAGCAGTTCCACGAGTATGTGTACGGTCGCGACTTTGAACTTATCACTGACCACAAACTGCTGCTGGGGCACCTGGCTGGGGACTGCCCTACTCCTGCATCCCTCTCGCTGTGAATAACTCATTGGACTGTCTTTCTAGCGGCCTACAACTACAGACTTGTTCACCGCCCCGGTAAGACTCTGGGTCATGCTGATGCCCTCAGCAGGTGCCCACTGCCAGAAATTTTGGACGATCCTACCCCCGACACACTGGTCTTGCTTATTGACTGTCTGGAAGCAGGACCAGTGACGTCAAACTAAGTTGCGTGTCACTCGGCTAAAGACAGAACCATTGCCCAGGTTTTGCACTGGGTGTGGAGGGGGTGGCCCAAGGGGCTGGTTGGGGCAGAGTTTAAACCATTTATTGCAAAGCAAAATGAACTGTCTGTATTGTGGGGATGTGTGCTGTAGGGGAACCGGGTGATTGTTCCACCCAAACTGTGAGTTGCAGTATTAGAAGCTTTACGTGTAGGGTATCAGGGAATTGTCTGGATGAAAGCATTAGGTAGGAGTTACATGTGGTGGCCTAACATGGATGGGGAGATTGCAGAGTGGGCAGCTACCTGCACACCATGCCAGGAATCCCAACCAGCTTCCCCAGAGGTGCCCGCACTCGAATGGGAAAGGCCCAAGGCACCCTGTTCCAGGGTGCACATTGATTTTGCAGGCCCCATGCATGGGCAAACTTTCCTCATAGTTGTGGACACCTACTCAAAATGGTTAGAGGTAGTCCTCATGACCACCACCACGGTAGAGGCGGTCATCAAGGTGCTACAGAGACTTTTCTCAATACAGAGCCTGCCCGATGTCTTGGTTTCAGACTACGGGCCCCACTATACAGCCATTCAATTTGAAACCTATTTAGCAAAGCAGGGAATCAGACATGCCCTGGTTGCCCAATTCCACCCAGCTAGCAACGGTCAAGCAGAAAGAATGGTGTGATCTGCTAAAGAAGTCCTATCTAGGATGAGGCCTGGTGATTGGCAAACCCGAATCGATAAATTCCTCCTTGTGCAGCACATCACGCCAAGTGCTACTACTGGAAGAAGCCCCTCTGAACTGCTAATGGGTCACTGGCTGAGGTCTTCCTTGGACCGGTTGCACCCAAATTATTCTGCTGAGCCCCCAATTGATTCAACCAGTCAACTCTGGTCATTTAGTATAGGGGATCAAGTATATGCCGACAACTATGCTGGGGATGCTCTCTGGGTTCCTGCCACAATTGTTGAAATTACTGGCCCTCGCTCGTACAATTAGAGCTCGAGGACAGTAGAAGCTGGAGCAGGCACATTGACCAACTCCGAGGCCAAGTCAGCCACTCTACTCTTAGGCAACCAGAGGTAACTCCTTCACAAGTTAGCCAAGGCCCTACCCAAAAGGAGCAATCACACACTCCTTCCACAGACTACTCAAGCCCAAAAGAGCCGAGGAACTTAGCTTGGGAAGCAGGAGTCTAGCAGCGAGTATCAGGCAAACCGGCTCCGAGAACTCCAGCCACGCCCCAGGGAAGCTTCCAGGAGCTTCAATCGGTCCGTCCGAACAGACCACTGCCTCAGGACCAACTGAGCTGCACCAGTCTGAAAGGGTTCACCAATGCCCTGCCTATTGCATGACTATGTCATTAATTGGGTAAGGCCAACTAATAGGGGAGGGGTGTTATATATTGAGACTGGAGCAATAGGCTCCACCAAGGTCCCCCATTCCAGCAGGAAAATACTCAAAGCCTATTGGCTGAGCTGTCTGACAGCTCCTTATAAAAGGGCTAGCTGTCAGACAGGCTAGCACTGGATTTGTATATAGTTGTCTAATAAAGAGCTGTTTGTTTTCACTGAAGCCTGAGTCCTGTCTCATCCATTCACCTGATCTAACAGTTGGATTCATACGACACATGAAGCTGGACAGGAGAGCACGGATAGACAGACAGACAGACAGACAGACAGACAGACAGATAGATAGATGGCACACAGAGAGAAAGAGAGATAAAGAGAGGGAGGGAATGAAAGAGAGAGGGAGGGAGGGAAAGAGAGAGAAAAAGAGAGAGAAAGACAGAGGGGGAAGAGAGGGAGGGAAAGAGAGAGAGAAAGACAGAGGGGGGAAGCGAGGGAGGGAAAGAGAGAGAAAGATAGGGGGGAAAAGAGAGGGGGAAGGAAAGAGAAATTATATTACAAACGTTTTTCTTTTTTATTGTTACTAAACATAATATTTCAAAAGCAAAAAAAAAAATTGAAGGTGCATTTATCATGTTTTTCTTAGAACAATTAACTGAACTCTGCCTTGTTTATCATTATTTTAGATAGTAAAACCTGAGTATTCAGGTTAAATTGCCGTGTTGGCACTTTGCAATGAATACCGGTAAGTGGGTTTTGTTTTGCAGTTTGGCCACCTGGTCTCTAAAAGGTTCACCATCATTGTTTTAGTCTCTAGGTCTTTAATCATTCTTGTTGCTCTTCTTTGCACTTTTTCCAAAGTCTCAACATCTTTTTGTAATGTGAACCAAAACTGGATGCAGTTAATGACCCCATGATGCACTTAACTGCAGTGATTTGCTTAACACCCATGGCAAAAAAGGTCATAAAATCAGGCCCAGCTCACTTAAGAATTGCCTTGCTAAGCAGTGGAGATTCTGGTCCCAACTGTGGTCCTAAGTCAAGGACTAGATGTAAAGGCCAAAACACTGTCTAAACATGAAGTACAGTACAGTAATATTGGTCCTTTGTACCAATATTACATGAAGTAATACTGTACATGAAGTACAGTACAGTAATATTGGTCCTTTGCCCTCATCTCCTTTATTAATCTTTCTCTCACCCTTTCGCTGTCACCTCCCTCATGTCAAATATTATCAGGACAACAATCAGAATCACTGGGAATTGGCCAATACAGGTAGTCCTTGACTTACAACAGTTCATTTAGCGATGGTTCAAAGTTAAACCAGCACTGAAAATAGTGACTTAGGACTGTTTTTCACACTTACGATCACTTCAGCATCCCCATACTCACGTGATCAAAATTTGGATGCTTGGCAACTGTTTCATATTTATGATGGTTGCAGAGTCCCTGGGTCACGTGATCACCTTTTGCGACCTTCTAACAAACAAAGTCAACGGGGAAGCCAGATTCACTTAACAACTGTGTTGCTAACTTACCAATCTTGGCGAGAAAGGTTGTAAAATGGGGCAAAATTCACTTAACAAACCTTTCATTTAGCAACATAAATTTTCGGCTCAATTGTGGTTTTACGTCGAGGACTACCTGTATATAATTTTAATAAATAATACAATTGATAACTATTGCAGGTAGTCCTTGACTTACAACCACAATTAAGTCCAAAATTTATGTTGCTTAGTGAGACATTTGTTAAGTGAATTTTGCCCCAATCTTTCTTGCCATAATTGTTAAGTGAATCATTGCAGTTGGTAAGTTGGTAATTCTGGGAGCTGAAGTCCACAAGTCATAAAATGGCCATAGTTTCCCACCCCTGGTCTAAATAGATCCCTTGGGCACAAGACAATAGAACTAAATTGGGGGTTAAATGCTCCCTAACAGGAGCAAGCAAAAATGCTTAGGATAAACTTACCACCAGGAGGGCGAAGAGGATGACACCACAACTCCACATGTCCGCACGACGTCCATCATACTTCTCCCCCTAAAAAGCAAGAAGCAGTGATTGGGGGGCTTGATAATTGGTTTGGGGAGAAAATGGAGAAGATTTCAAGAAACAATGAAAAATACGAAATCAGAAGTGAGGGCAGGAGGTTTTTCATTAGCAAAGGGGGATAACTATCACAGGGGTATAATATGAAATTTTTAAAAAAACAACACTAAAATGATAGCTGTTCTTCACTGTGTCCCATTTGGGAAAAGAGATAAGGGGAAGAGACCTCCAGATACTCAGGGGAAAGTTTACTTTCTGATTAAGGAGTGTTTACAAAATCTTATCACCATATACAGTATTAGGCTGACATTCCTCAGAAATCCATGTGTTCTAATATGGATCTGAAGATTTATTTCCCTCTGATTTCCTGTGATTGGCTTTTCCAGTATTTGTTTTTAAATTAGAATAGTGCCCTTGCCCAGCAGAATCTGAGTTTCAGCCCAAACATACAGAAACAGTCACAGAAACTTAAACACAGAGATTTGAGATCCCCAGCAATGTTCTTGAGAATGGATAGAGTTTATCTCCTCTAACTTCAAAATATTCTTACTAGTTGGGAGAAGGAAAGCAGTATAAATCTTCTGGATCAGGTTTTTGATGAGTCTGGAATTGTATATATACATGGTGCATGAAACTGCATGCGTATATGTACAAGTTCATTATAATAACTAAAATAATTCAATTACAGGTAGTCCTTACATTGCAGGCACTTACAACCTTTTGCAGCATCCCACAGTCACATAACAGAAATTTATAATGGCTTTTGCCAGAAAGTAGTGTTTACTTCTGGTCTGAACTAAGAAGGCCGATTGTGGGCAATGTATTCACTTAACAACCACCACAAAAAAAGGTTGTAAAATCAGACCTGCTTAATGACTGGTATGACTTATGACCATAATTCCAGGCTCAGTTATGGTCACAAGTCAAGGATTACCTGTATAATTTTAAAAATATTTAGTTTCCACCTTCTATATTTGTTCTGAAGTACAATTTCGACTCAAACCAATATGTGTTATTTAAATTATTTAAAATATCTGTTTGAATAGTCTGAAATATTGTGTCATGCTGTGAAACTTAGGTGGGCTTAGAATCTGGGGTGACCCTCTGGATCTTTTTAACTTACGACTCCCAGTGGTCCTAATGGCAAAGGATAGATGCTGGGATGCTAGTTCTAGATGGACGGACACATGTATATAATATATAATTGTTCCATTTGAGGGGCCAATTGAAGCAGGATAAAGCAGATTTTGAAGGCCTCCTTGCCTTGATCCATTGGACAAGTGGGGAGGGGGGGAATCAGATACCACAAAAGATAAGGGGAGGGCACTAGGCCTGAATCCTTACCTTGATCACCTCTGGACATGCATAGTGAGGAGAACTGCAACCCAGCATTGGGTCAGAAAAGAAAGAGAAAGACAGAGAGATAGGAAGAGTGAAACGCCAAAGAAAGCTAATCCATAGGGACATGGGTTCAACAAGCATGTGAAGAGAAGCCTGTGAGATATACCACCCTTCCCCAGTCTAAGATGGGTTGTGGGAAACCTTGACTTTTAGATGTTTGGTGGATTTCAGGTGCCAGGACAAACCTTCCTTGGCATCCTCGAGTCAATTCTGGAGTGGCCAATTATCCCGCTAGATGGGAATTGCTCAGAATTGCAGCTGAACCCATGTGGTCTGGAGAAGACCATTCTAGGCCTTTCCACATCTAGCACAAGTGGCTTCTTCAGCAACTTCCCCACATCTCTAGAAGTGGTGGAAACTTTTCTTCCTTTCCACTAGAGACAAATATGTCAGTTCTTTGAGGACAGCCATCCAATGAAATTCTTATCTCCTAACCCGAAAATCTGAAGACCAAGCTAAACTTGACATTTACACAATTAGGAATTGTGGAAATGACTTTTTAAAAGGAAATTATAGCTGCAAGGAGGGAAAACTCTTGGTAGGGATTCTGGCACTACGGAATCAACTTCCTCAACAGATGTCATTTTTTTAAAGAAGAAAAGTGCCATCATTGCACAAAGGAGCCATGGTTGGTGCGGTTGGCTATATCTGTTGGCTGAATCTCATCCTCTGTGTATAAGACCATAAATTTGTGGTTGAATGAGAAGATGTTCTGCAAAGAGTTTCCACATCCAAAAATATATGATTTATATTTTCATTGGTGGAAAACGTCTTCTGCCCTACTTATAGCAGCTCTTTGATGAATTTGCCTCTCTAGTGCAAAGGAGCAATTCACATTTCAAATATTAAGTAAGAGGATATATTTCTGATTCATTTACATTTCAATGACAGTAATAATGTGTGACAGCATTTCCATCTAAAGTCAAGAAACAGCTTACCTAGGTTCCCAGACATATATTTCCTTCCCATTTCACTTTTTACATGTCCACTACATTGGACACAATGATATTCCTGCAATAATGTGTGAATCAATCAACCCATGCAAGGAGCCATGTGACTGACTTCCTCCCACCTCCCTCAGCATCACAGACCTCCACAACTCTGTTCTGAGAATGGCTCACCCACAACTTGTTTCCAGCAGGCTATCTCCAACCTGCAGGGAGGCCATGCCAAAATCTGCAATCCGAATGTTGTTCTTCTCATCCAGCAATAAATTCTCAGGTTTCAAGTCTCGGTGGCTGAAGGGGTCCAAACAAAACCCATGGAGATTGATCAGTTGCAGAGCTCATGGGCATGCACGTATACAAACATGTGTGAACTTGTACTACTAAATCACTTGAAGTTATTACATGAATGGCTCTCAACCCAGTGGAAGGTATTAGATCAGTATTAAGTACTCCCCCCCCCCCGCCCCACTGTAAGCACTGCTGAAGTACAGATTAAGGGTTATTTTGTTTGCTTAAGTTATATGCAAGTGCTCTACTGAATATTGTATGACTTGTGGTTCCACAATTATGAAATCTATTGCAACTCAAAGACCCCAACCATTCTCAAGACCTTTAGCATTATTTGAACCCAGTGGAATAAGACATTGTTTGCCTAACAATGCGGCCAACTAATGAACTCAGTTTATCCCGGGTCTTGGCAACCCGCAGCTGTGGAGCCACATGCGGCTCTTTGGACCCTCAGCTGCAGCTCCCTGTCCCATCACTGGCTGGCCCCGCCCCTTGCCTCCCTCACCTGGCCTGAGAAGCTAAGGGCAATGGTGGGGGATTGAGAAGTGGCTGGGGCTGATTCTCCAGCAACTCACTCCTGTTGGAGCTTCTTCTGGCCCTTGTTGGTGCTGGGCATGGCTTGGTCACTTGGGGAGACACTGGCCTGACACGGCCATGACCTACGCTGGCCTTGCTAACACGAGGGCTGGTGGGGTGGGAATGGGAGGAGGGAGGAGGTGACAACAGAAGCGTTAAGAAGCTCAGGGCAGCGGGAAAAGGGGCCTGGCCCTGCTGAACCTCACCCACCACAGGGGCCAGGCTCGGAGAAAGCTGGAGTGCCCTCAGCTGGTTTCCCACCCTTCTCTCTCTGTCTGTATGTGTTTCTCTTGTGTGTATCCCTTCAGGCGGGAAGGCTTTCCTTCAGGCGACCCCCCCCCACTACTTCTCCTCTCACGACACCTTGGCCGGCTGTGATGGGGTCGGGAGGGTGCACATGTGGGGGAAGGCCCTTCTCAAGCGAGCGACCACCCACCCCGTGCACACCTTTGCTGCGCTTTGGCTGAACCTGGCAGCTCACTTGAGGAAGGTCTCACCGCCCATGCGCACCCTCCCAGCCCCGCCACAGCACTGCCGAGCCTACTTGCAAACTCCTCCCAGCATGGCTCCAACAGTTTGGCTCGTGCATCCCTCCTACCCAGTGCTATCGCAGCAGTGGGGAAGGTGCGCACACTGCCTGCTCAACTGGAGAGCTACATTGGTTTGCTTGCTGGCTGCCTCCAAGATTGGAGCTGTGCTCAGGCTGCATGGGTCTCCACTGCAGGGGGAGAGAGGGAAGGGAGGGAGGGGTGGATGGATGGATGGATGGATGGGAGGATAGATGGAGGGATAGATACATAGATGGATAGATAGTTAGATGGAGGGTTAGATAGATGGGAGATGCAGGGATGGATGGATAGATAGAGGGAGGGAGGGATAGATTGATGGAGATATTGATGGAGGGATAAATAGAGGGAGGGAGGGAAAGATGGATGGATGGATAGATGGAGGGATGGAGGGAAAGATAGATGGAGGAATAGATAGATGGAGGGAGACAGGGAGGGGGATGGATGGAGAGAGGGAGAGAGGGGGGAGAGATAGATGGATATATAGATGGAGGGAGGGAGAGATCGATGGAGGGATAGATTGAGGGAGGGAGGGAGAGATAGATAGAAGGAGAGATAGAGGAAGGGAGGGAGGGAGGAAGAGATGATAGATAGATAGATGGAGGGAGGGAGGGATAGACAGACGAAAGAGGGAGAGATGAAGAGAGAAAGAGAGAGCAGAGAGAGACTGAAAGATATCCCTTTCCCACAGAAAAGAAAACTGGGAGCCACAAAACCTGGGTACGCATGGCTGGGGGGGGGGGTTGTCATGTGACTGGGTTGGAGTGATGTCAGGTTGGCCACACCCACTCAGGTAGTGTGGCTCCCAGTGTTTTCTTTTCTGTGGGAAACCGATCCAAATGGCTCTGAGTGTTATAGGTTGCAGACCCCTGGTTTATCTTAATGCATCATGCAAATCTGGTGTCAGTTTGCAAAGCATCTCCATGACTACTATCAAACTGCCATAGAGAGGAGAATTCCATGCATACCTGTGGTCAGAATGGAATCTCAGGCTGGCCTGTGAATGCGCATGTCTAAACTACCATCTCTCATTGGCTAATGTGATTTATGATGAAGGCTGAAGGGAGGACAGTAACACGAGCAAAGTTCAGAAGCAGATAAAGAAAGCAAAAAAGATGGCTGCAAATAAGAAATGCCTAATGAGGAATGCCTAATGAAGCTGTTAATAAATCACTGCTTTTTGTATTATAATATTGGGTTGCTTATTATGAAGCAGGCATTGTTAGGGTACTTGACATCTGGATTATAATTTATGTTAATGGTTTATTGTGTTACATGATTCAATAAAATGCGGTAAATTTAGGAAACCATAGGGAAGAAAACCATGAGTTTTGGTTAGGGTACAAGATTTAGACTTATATTACAATATTAAACAATATTAAATAGTAGAAAGTCTGGTTTTCAAGAGTTTTGCAACTCAGATTTGGTAGCCCTATATTAGAATACCATATGAACACAGTCAAAGGCTGTTAGCTTGGCAACATTCTCTTGATATATCATATATTTCAGTGCATTTCACTAGATTCCCTTTGCTAATTTTGTGGGGACCATTAAAAGTTAACAGGTTTTCTCTATGTATAGAAAAAGCAGTGTAGTCTGATGTATTTGGATTAGCAACTTTTGAAAATATTAATCCCAAGAGTGCCGGGTTAGATCATTTCAACCTCTCATCTATTCTTCCTCCTCAATGAAGCTGCAAACTGGAACTATGATTTTACCACATTTATTGGTTTGGAAAACATTTGTCTCTGATGGGCTGTATGCTAATATTCTTTCCAACTATTTATTTATTTATTCATACATTTGAAAAAATGTATAACCCGCATTTCAGAGATATGCTTTTATAAAGTAACATGAATCAACAGAAATTATCTACAAAATCAGGGTTAAACTATGTACATCCTTAGTTAAATGAAGCCACAAATAGAGGAGATTTCAAAGTTTATGTAGATGCCTACACCAAACAAGTGAGATCTAATTTAGTAAGGAGTGGGAATAAAGAAGTGTGGGGCCATCATCAAAAAACTGCATTTCATGTTCTCAATGATTTGACTAATAGCCTATGAGCAACAAATAGATGCAGAACATGCCCGATGATGTGAGTAGAGATGGTCTAAGAGAACTTCTTATCTACTGGCTCTTGATCCTGTGCTTGAAATGAAGCTTGATGGGCATCTGCTAGTACAACAAAGTGACTCTCAGCCAATGGCACAAACACCACAGATGGGATTTAGAAGTGTAGTGGATTGTAGTCTGGATTCCCAGGAGGGAGGGGCTGCATTCCAGAGGGCAAAGTGGTAGCGAAGCGGAGTTTGGTAGCGAGGAAGAGAATTAATAAGGCTTCTCCCTAGTGATACCCAGAGTATATCTATAGTGATGCAATTAGTTGCTTTAGTTTGGCAAGACTTCTGCCTATAGGTGAGGAACAATAAAGGAAACTACTCAGTAGTAACTCCATGTGTTGTTCTCAGTTCCTGGGAGTCTGACAAGAATTAATGGATGGGCTGTAGGATAAATAATTGAAACGTTAATGAAGTATTTAGAACTTTGACTTGATGGGACTCAAACTATGACATTCTGGAAACCACTGCATTTATTAGATATTACATTTTGCCAGAAAAAGCATCCACTCCCAATATTTACATATCACTCTGTGATCAAAAGATGAGGAAACCAATGATCATCTGGTGACCTAGGGAAATGTACTTCAGTGGTGCGATTTTTTTTTAAACTACCAGTTCTGTGGCTGTGGCTTAGGGGGAGGGGGTCATGTGACTGAGAGGGCATGGCCCACTTGATGCAAGTGACATCGAGTTGGCCACATCCACTCAGTCACATGACACCACCACCACCAAGCCAAGCCCACAGAACCGACAGAAAAGGCAGTTCCTGAGACCTGTCCCTTTAAGGTTACACACACACACACACACACATCGAAGTATCTTAAAGATACACCTCAGTCCGGCTGCCTTCCGAGCAACTCCGCTGCAATGCTGTCCCTCCAGTGCAGCAAGAGGGGACTTCAGGCCTCTTTTTTGGCCTGTAGTTTTCAGTGCAAGAAGCCTGCAGCCGCTGCCTCTTTATTGGCGTGAGAAGCCTCCAGTCGCTGCTGTCGGCTTGGTTCTGGCTGGCAAAGAGGTGGCAGCTGCAGGCTACTTTCACCAAAAACTACCAAAAACTACAGGCCAAAAAAGAGGCCTGAAATCCTGTTGCCCCTGTTACCACCCTGTTCTTTGCGCTGGCCAAGCATGCGCACCCCATTGCCAGACCTGGCCAGGAGAACGGCCTGTTGTGCTGGAGGGATATTGTTGCAGCAGAGCTGCTTGGAAGGCAGCCGGCTTCTTGTGAAAGGCGGCTGAGCTTCACCAGGGACCCCCACCAAGGCACAGATGAAGGTGAGCGAGGTAGAGGGTGAGCGGGCAACATGCAGAGGCCCTGGGGAAGGCCAGAGCCAGGGAATAGTGCGTTCCCTGACCTAGCCAAGGCGAACAACAAGGGGCGTACGCTCTGGGGCAAGGTCAGGGTTGAGGAATGGTGCATTCCCTGACCCAGCCAAGGCATGGAGGCGAGTGGGCTAAGACTTCAGGGCCTCGGGGAATGGCTCATCCCAGGCCTCTGAGTCTGACCCAAGGCACAGGGTGAGCAGGCGGCATGCTTACCTTTGGTTAGCAGAGCAGGCAAGGCACAGAGGTAAGGCAATTAGCTGGACTGCGTGGTGAAGGCAATATATATAGGGCCGGGTAGGGTAGGGGTGGGCATGGTGGGTGGGTGGACGGTGGATGGGTGGACGGTGGACGGGTGGTTGGCAGGCGGGCAGGGTGAGCGGTGACCAGGAGTGAGAGAACATGCTGCGGGGGGCTTGGTTCCCTTCGCCTCCGGAGGATTGGAACATTTAGTGCTTTGGAGGGAGCTGACCTGTCGGAGTCGGAAGCCTGTCTGAGACTCTTGACTTCAAAGTGGAAAGTGAGTGACTTTTTTCCTTTGCTTGCAATCTTTACTCAACAAGGCGATGGAGGGGGGAGTTTGTGAAACCGCCCCTTGGAGCAATTAAGCGGCGTTGTGAATCTGCTTCCTCAGCTGGGGAACGCACAGAAAATCACACCCAAGCTTATCTAACGATGATTAAAGTCCTTCTGGAATGATTGCGGAAGCTTTGAATCGAAGTCTGGCAACTAAATTGCAATTTCACACTTTGTGGATTCCCGGCGGCTCCCTGGTGGGCGGAGAAGATGGCGCTCTTTTGTTCTTCTGAGACACTAATTAAGGCTGTTTGCTGACATTCTCCGGAGAAGGGGATTGCCTCTCCTTTCTTTTACCTAATGTTCTGTTTGATTCATTGATCCTTCCCCTGAAGTGCCTTCTTCTTATCTTTCATGACTGATTTATTGTGGATTCTCTCAGGATTTTGATTTAGTATCATGTACAAATTTGTTTATCGGACTGCTTCTTCTTGCTCCGCTAATATCTCCCCAGCAGGCGCCATTTTACTGACACAGGAATAAACTTTTCACCATGGCTTCAAAAAAACAATATCAACCTAAAATCACTTCGATATTATCTGAAAAACCTGACACAGATGCAAGATTAACAGCTGTCGAAGAAACTCTTGCAACCTTGGTGAGAGAGATCAAGGAAATGAGGAAAGATCAAGTCAGTTCTAAATTAGAACTTTTGGAGGTACAGAAGAAATTAATGGAAAATTCACAAAAGACTGATGAGCTGGAGGTGGGGCTGGGTGGGGCAAAGGGGGAGCTTAAAAGTATTAATAATTATTCAAGGATAAATGAAGTACCCAGAGAGATACATATTAAATTTGTCAGAAGGTCGACTAGGGAGGGAATCTTGAAGGCGCAGAGAGTGGGTCCGTTAATTTATCAACAAAAGGAAGTCGCTATCTTGAAGCAGATCCCCAAAAAGATTAGGGAGATGAGGAGGAAGTATTCCTTCTTATATAAAAAATTGTTTAATCACGGGATTTGGTTTAAGTGGGCGATGCCAGAAGGGATGTTGGTGTTCTGGGAAGGAGGAAGAGTAAGGATTAAAACAGTTGCTGAGGCGGAAGCCTTTCTTAAAAAACATTCCTCTATCCTGGGGGAAGATCCAGGGGGGACGGAGGGGGCCACAGCCCCGCCCGCTGGGGGCCAGGAAGGAGAACAAGAAGACACAATTGCCAAGAGACTTAGATCTAAAAAATGACTTTGCTTTTTATTAATACAGTATAACTTTTATCTGGATGTTTGTACACGATTGCCAGCATAGAATTTAGAATTTATGATGTATGCATTTGTTTTCACCTTGTAGTATTATTGAAAAATGTATTACCAATGTCTTATTAAGAAGCCCCGGAGGGACCAACGACCTCGACGTGAAAGTTCTCAAAATATTTTTGTATTGCACCTTACCCCTAGCCTACCTTAAAAAATTTGTAAAAACCAATAAAACTTTTTCAATATAAAAAAAAAGTATTAATAATGAAATTAGTGATTTAACTGGTCATATGTCTAGGATGGATTTCGAAAGAATGTCATATTTTTTAAGATTTCAGAACGTTCCTGAGGAGAGTGGGGAAAATTTACAAGATTTAATGAGCACAATTTTAGCAGATTACCTACACAGTCCTAAGGAAGAATTAAGGGGTGACATTGATCTGATTTATAGAATAAATTCAGCATATGCCAGGATAAATGAAGTACCTAGAGAGATACATATTAAATTTGTTAGAAGGTCGACAAGGGAAAGGATATTGAGGGCGCAGAGAGACAACCCCCCAATTTATCAACAGAAAGAGATCACCATCTTGAAACAGGTCCCGAAGAAGATTAGAGAGATAAGACGGAAGTATTCCTTCTTGTCCAAAAGATTATTTAAAAAGGGGGTCTGGTTTAAGTGGGTGATGCCGGAGGGAATGTTGGTGTTTTGGGAAGGGGGAAGAGTAAGAATTAAAACAATTGCAGAGGCGCAAGCCTTTCTTGAAAAACACTCCCTAACCCTTGAAGATGACAACGGGGGAGCAGAGGCGGCCACGGCTCCGCCCACTGGGGGCCAGGGGGAAGAAGATACAATTGCCAAGAGACTTAGATCTCAAAAATGACTTTATTTTAGTATAATACAATGTTGTTTGGATGTTTAAGCACGTTTGCTAGCACTGTTCTTTTTATTATAACTTTATTTGCATCTCTGTTCACTTTGTAGTATGTATATATAACTGAATTATCTATTTTGTGTATGAAGACTCAGATGGAGTCGATGATTTCGACGAGAAAGTTCTCAAAATGTCTTTTCGCACCTTACCCTTACCTTTTGTATACAAAATTTGTAAAACCAATAAAACTTTTTTCATTAAAAAAAAAATGATTTCGACGAGAAAGTTCTCAAAATGTCTTTTCACACCTTACCCTTACCTTTTGTATGTAAAATTTGTAAAACCCAATAAAACTTTTTTCATTAAAAAAAAAAAAGTGCATTGGCATTTCAATAATCAATAGGAACCAGGGTTGGGAGAAGGAACAATAATTACTATAATAAATACTGATTTTCTTTATCAATGATAATTCAAACTGAGACACAATAAAAAATATCAATAGAACACAAGTAACAAAGGGGGACAGACGGACCACAAGACAATAGAGAAAAATAAACTTATAAATTTATAAATTGTATAAATTTTTATAAATTTATAAAAAATAAATGTTTTCCTTTCTTTTCCTGCAGGAACAAAATGAGATATTTTAACAGCTCATAATAACACAAAAGTCTGCTCACCATATAGAATAGCTGTGGCAGAAATCCAGAGCTGAGACAATTTGTTGGAAAAACTTCCTGGCTTCCTTGGGGGTCAGACGGCCTTTCTTCACCAAGTAATCAAAAAGTTCACCTCCTGAGACGTGTTCCAAGACGAGGTACCTAATACATTAGAAGTCCAGAGAAAGCATAACCAAGAAGCAAGGACAAGAATTAAAAACAAGTTGAAAATCTATCAGACCACCATGGGACACTGGTGGGATTCAAATAAATTAACAACCAGTTCTCTGCCCTAATGACCAGCTGGGTAGGCATGGCTGGGTGGTCATGTGACTGGGTGGCTGTGGCCAATTCGACATCACTCACATCGAGGGGCACTTCTCCTTGCCCGGACTCTTGTGACTGTGGGGATGTTGCAACTGTCGTGTGAAAAACGGTCATAAGTCACTTTTTTCAGTGCCATTTTAACTTTGAATGGTTACTAAATGAACTGTTGTAAATCAAGGATTACCTGTACAAAAATACAAAAAGCTTCTTTGCTTGCAAAAAGCTACCCTAAATACAAATCATTAGAAATGGGGGAATACACACTGAAGATCAATGAGTCACAGCTGTCATGGAAAGCTAAACCATTCTTGTCTTTTTTTTAAAAAAAAAGTTGTTTATTTTTTCCTTTCAAATACATTCACAAATATACATTCTTATAAGTACTATTAACATTTATCTATTAACCATTAATGTTTATCACTATCTTCTTACAAATATAGAGAATACAGTTCAGGTCACTTTCTTGACACCCCGTGTCTCCATTTTATTTTGCAACAACCTTGCTCCTTCCATCTTCTCATCCTCCCTTCTCTGCCTTCTTCTTTCCTCCTCTCCTTCCTCTTTTCTTCTTCCCCTCTCTTTCCCCCACTCCTCTCTCCTCATCCTTCTTACCTTCTCTCCTACTCTTACTTCCTCTCCCTTGCTTCCTCTGCTTTACCCTTTCTTCCTTTCCCTGCTCGTCCTCCCTCCTTTCCATTGTTGCTCTTGTTTATTTACTTTCTCTGATGGATTTTCAGGGTGAAAATAAGGCTGAATATCCTAACAATATTTACATAAAAATAATTTTCTCTGTAACATTTTACTTCCCAATAATAAATCTACTTGTGCCATCTTTTAACTTGTATACTTGTATTTTAATACTTTTCTGTGTCCCCCCCCCCCGCCCCCTGCCCCCCCATCCCCCAATTTAATAATGTGTTGCCTGGGTTATTTATTCTATGCTTTGTTCCATTCTCTTTCTATTTGTATCTCTTTTCTAACCAATCATAAAATCGCCCCCATGCCCTGAAGTATACTGATTCCTTTTTGTCCTTTATTCTCAATGTCAACCTGTTCATTTCTGCACAATCTAATATCTTCTTTATTATCTCTCCTGATGGGATTTTATGTGTTTTCCATTTTTGTGCAAATACAATTCTAGCTGCTATTATTATGTGTACAATCAAATATGTATCTTCTTTGCTATATTTCTCTGGTAGAATGCCCAATAAAAGTATCTCTGATCTAAGCTCTATAGGCTGATGTACCATTTTCTCTAGCCATGTTTGTATTTTAACCCAATAGCTTCTTGCATCCCTACACATCCACCACATATGATAATATGATCCTGGCAATTGATGGCACTTCCAACATTTGGCTGATTTATCCTTGAACATTTTTGCTAGTCTTTCAGGTGGCATGTGCCATCTGTAAAGCATTTTATACAAATTCTCTTTATATGCTGTCGCCATTGTTAATTTATAATTCCTTTCCCATATTTTTTGCCATTTTTCAAGTTCTATTGTGTAGCCAATTTTTTTTTTGCCCATCTTATCATTGTTGGTTTAACTTCTTCTTTATTAACATATATTTTTATTGTTTTTACAATAAAAAACAAGCCTCCGGAGTGAAGCCTCCGGAGTGGGAAAAACCGGCCCTACGGGCAAATAGGAACTTCAGGAACAGACTTCCGGTTTGGCCGTAGCCCCTGAAGGCCCCTGAAGGCTCCGGAGGGTGAAAAATGGAACTACGGCCAAACCAGAAGTCACAATTCCCGAATCTCCGGGTTCCCCATAGGTCCATTTTTTGCCCTCTGGAGCCTTCAGGGAAGCTCCTGAGGCCTCTGGAGGGCATGGGGGGGGGAGGCTGTTTTTGCCCTCCCCAGGCTCCTAGAAAGCCTCTGGAGCCTGGGGAAGGCAAAAAAACCATGCCAAAAGCAGATGGGGGGGGGGGGTTGCTGGTCACACACATAGCATTATGGGTGTGGCACGCCCATGCACAACCCCCCTGCGCTCCCGCTTTTGGCACGGGAGCCAAAAAAGTTTCACCATCACTGTCTTATACCAATAATAAAATCTGTTCCAAACGTCATAATATTCCGACTCCCCTTTAATTTTTAATTCACGGGTGAGCCTATCTACTCCCGCACAGGCCAAAATTTTCCTAATAATGTCTAACTCTGATGGGATATTTTCTTGTTTCCAATACTGCGCATAGGTTATTTGCACCACAGTTAATACATGTATAATTAGATGGAGCGCATCTTTCTTATACCCCTCCAGTATTATGCCTAGGAGAAAAGTTTCTGGTTTGAACAAAATTTGATCTCCCACCATTTGTTCCAGCCATGATTGTATCATTTTCCAATATCTTTTTGCCTCATTGCATGTCCACCACATATGGGAAAAGGTGTCTGGTGTTTTTTTTGCACTTCCAACAATTTGGGCACAAATTTTTAAACATTTTGGAGAGCCGTGCTAGGGGAAGATGCCACCTGTAGAACATCTTGTACAGTTTTTCCTTATAAGCCGTGGCCATTGTTAGTTTCCGATTAAGTGTCCAAATTCTTTCCCATTTAGCCAATTCCACATTATAACCAACATTTTTCGCCCAGGTGACCATAGTTTCTTTAACATGTTCTTCCTCAAGTTTATATTCCAGCAGATCAACTTTGATCAACCTATCTTCTGTCTCTATCAGAAGCTTATCTAATATTGCGTAATCTTTGGCAATGCCTTCCTTTTTCCTATCCTGTGCAAACCTTGTGTGCAGAAGCAAGAAAAGATGAGAACTTTTGGAAATCAACCCCTAAGGCAGCTGAAGTGGAATGCCCTTACCCTAGTCCTCAGATACAGGGAAGGGTCTCAAGCAAGCTGGCAAGGGTGGACTGGAGGTGGGACTGGAAACAAGCCAGGCTCCCAAATTCCCAAATGGAATCCCCAGGGAGTGCAATAGAGCAACTGAAGGAAGATTTTGACCGGGCCACCCTTGCTGATGAGGGGCCATTATGCCGCCCAAAAGAGAGGGGAGGGACATCTGATCCTGTTGAGGGGAGGAGATGTAGACTGGAGCGCAGCCCCCTCCCCCTCCCAATAGAAGGAGAAAGAGCCCAAAATGGCAACCAATGCCTGTCTCATGCAGCAGGCAGACTGCCAAGAGCAGGCAACCCAGTCCCTCTCGCCGAACTAGGAGTGAAGAAGATGGCCAGCCATATCAGGCGCAAGCATACAGAGGCCAACAGGAGGGTGGAGGAGTAGGGCTGAATGACCCACCCCAATTCAGGGGAAAGTTTGATGGAGACTCAAATCAGCTAGCCCTATTCCTTGATTCAGCTGATATCCACCTAGAACGCTATGGGCACGTCTACCCATCCCCCAGAACCATGGTGAATACCATCGCAGAGGGGCTAGAGGGAGAAGCAAAGGAATGGCTAGCAGCCCTCCACAAGAGGAGACACCCCAACTGCAAGATATAGATCACTTCCTGTGTGTGAAGCTCCTAAGGGAAAACCCCAATTAATTCATGGGGCCTCAAGATAAAGTTAAAGAAACATCCATTTATTAGGGTTAGCGCCTTAGCTTAACTTCTGTGTAGCCAAGAATGGAAGTTATTTGATGGCTTCTAAACTTTACCCCCCTATGTCCCCTCCCCTCTGCCTGTCATAAATAACGTTCCCCAATTAGCATCAAAAGTAAATCTATGCATGCGCAGTCACAGGTCATCTTGAGATTCCTTTTCTGACCACAGGAATGTCAAGAATTTTCACTTCGTTAGGGCAGTCTGATAATCATCATGGCAACACTGGAACACTGTGACTGCTAGAGGCCAGGTTTGAGGAGGGGGAGGAGGAGGAGGACCCATATGTGGAAGAGGAACTCATCAACCTAAAGCAAAGGGCCCCCCCTATCAAAGAGCACATCCGTGAATTTAGGAGGGTCATAGGAAAGTTACCCCCTTTACCAGAGCGGCTGCTCGTGCACTTTTTCAGAACAAGCCTGGACAAGCAAATTGTCCAGGTAACTGCATACTGCGACATCCCAAATCAACTCTTGGAGTGTTTCTGAGTAGCAACGAGAGTTGACAGCAGGCTGCGCACCAACAACATGAGAAAGCAACCAGGGACAAAAGAGAGAGGTCAACCTGACTTGAGACCGCCCAGCCAGCGGGGAACTACAGCACCACGGCGGGCCCTGAGACCACCCCTCCCTCAAGGTCCACTGAAATGCTACAGATGCGGGGGGATGGGCCATATGGCAACTGCATGCCCAACTCCAGCCCCAAAACCAAGACCAAACCCACCGCCCAAAGCACAACCAGAACGAGGCCCCAAATGGACCACAAACACATCCGGGAAAGCCCTCCATGCTGCAGACACCCTTTCCCCCCTCAGGCGAAAGTGGTGAGACCTCAGGCAACAACAACCAGTTGCCTGAACCATATGACAGTGAGGACAAGGGAGAAAATTACCCAATGGTGAGTGAACCAATTCACCCTTTTCTTTTCCCAATATGCCTCACAGCCCCAAAAACAGGAAACCAGGGGGATTTTCAAGCCCTAATAGACCTGAAACTGGGGATCAGAGCAAAAAGACTGGCCCACCCAATCTGGTTCGAGCAGGTCGATGGGTCCCTAATGGGAGGAGCCTATGCCACCCACCTGACTGAACAAGTGAGGCTAGAGCTAGCAGATCACTGGGAATTAATTTGATTCATAATAGCCCCCAAAATGACAGACGCATTCATACTGGGACTTTCCTGGCTAGACAAGTGGGGACTGACAATCTGGTGGCTAGGGGGTACCCACAGACTTAGGATATCAAGGGGCCCCCAACCCCTCCTCCACCAGCAAGCAGAAACACCACCCATGCTGGAAACCCCCCAAAAGAGCCCAGAAGAACAACTGGCAACCACATCCGACAAAACCCCAGAGGCTGAACTGATTCCGATGGAATATCAGTTCCTCACATAAGTATTCAGCGAGGCTGAGTGCGATGTTCTGCCTTCCCACTGGGAGACAGACTGTGCCATCGAAATCATCCCCGGGGCAAAACTACCCAAGCCCAAACTGTACGCCATGACGCCCCGGGAAATGCAAGTGATGCGCGAATACATAGACAAAAACCTAGCAAGGGGATTCATTGAGCCAGCCAAGCCACGGGTTGTGGCACCAGTCCTCTTCAAAGAAAAAAAAAGATGGAACCATGAGATTGTGTGTGGACTTTCTTTCTTTTTTGAATAACAATTTTTATTGGTTTTTACAAATTTTATAACAAAGGAAAGGGTATATAGGATATAAAAGAAATATTTTAGGGCTTCCATGTCGGAGGTGGTGGTCGCCTCTGAAGTTCCATACAAAGAGTAAAGGTTTTTTTCGGTATAAGGTGGAATGGAATATATATATATCATATCATAAATTCATGCATTCAATCATTTGTTTCTATTAACATCCGTTTAAGGATTACACTATGTAAAAGAAAATCATTTTTGTGATCTGAGTCTTTTAGCTATTGTATCATCTTCCTTCCCGCTGGTGGGCGGAGCCATGGCCCCTCCCGTTCCCCCGTTTTCGTCCTCCAGGATTGAGGAGTGTTTTTTAAGAAAGGCTTCTGCCTCTTCTATTGTTTTGATTTTAACTCTACCTCCCTCCCAGAACACCAACATTCCTTCAGGCATTAACCATTTGAACCACACCCCTTTTTTATATAATTTTTTGGATAAGGAGGAATACTTCCTCCGAATCTCTCGAATCTTTTTTGGGATTTGTTTCAAAATGGCAATTTCCTTCTGCATATATATCAAAGCGCCATCTCTCTGTGCTCTCAGGATCTCATCCCTTGTTGACCTTCTTACAAATTTAATATGTATCTCTCTGGGTACATCATTTATTCTGGCATATGCTGAATTAATTCTGTAAATCAGGTCAATGTCCCCCCAAATATATTCCTTACTCTTTTTGGTATAATCTGCTAAAATTATAGACATTAAATCTTTTAAGTTTTCTGAAGGTGATTCAGGAACATTTTGAAACCTTAAAAAATAAGACATTCTTTCAAAATCCATTCTAGACATATGACCAGCAAGTTCCACTATTTCTTTTTTAGAATCCCTTATCTCCTCCCTCATCTCAACTGCCCCACCCTCCAAACCCTCATTTTTTTGTTTATTTTCCATTAATGATCTCTGTGTCTCCAAAAGTTCCAATCTTGAACTCATCATATCTTTCCGAATTTCTTTTATTTCCTTCATTATGTCTTGTAGAGTTTTCTCTATTGTTGATAGTTGAGAAGCCTCTCCCGGTGTTTCTTTTTGCAACATTGTACTAATCTTAGGCTGCTGTCAGTCCGGACTGGCTCTTAATGAGGCTGGAGCGGAAAGAGGTTTTCCATGTGGAGGCTTCTTTGATGCCATAGTAAAAGTTTTATGTTCTTGTAATTAAGATGGCGTCTGAAGAGCGGGCAGTCCGTGAGATCGAAGAGAAGGGAAAAGTCTTATCTAAGTTCAAAATATGGTTTCCATAAAGTCCAGAGAGAAAGAATTTAACAGTCAAATCCAATGAAAAAAGAAGGCACACAGTGGGAGAAATCCCGAGAGTCACTAATTTACCACCAGGTAAGCATGCAATTGTATATAAATTTTGCAGTGCTGTAAAAATGAAGGAACGTTTAAAAATCAGATTGAAAGGTTTCTTACTGAGAACAAAGAAGCGCCATTTTTCCGCCTCTTTGGCGTTTGTGAAGAATTAGTGAAAGTCCATTTCTGCTGTAGCAAGATTCAGATACAAAGTATCAATCGCGAATCTACATTTAGCAAAAACTTTCATTTTCAATTGTTGAATACCCGGATGTTACTTTCTCTCTCTCCCCGCTCCCGAGGAGCATTTTTTCAGGAGCTACATGAAAATGAGTTAATTTTTTCAGAGCAGCACCAAGTGTACATAATTCTTTTGTTGCTGGATGAAAGCTACAACGACTTTGTAACTTCTCTTGAGGTTTTAGCCCAACAGGACCTAACATTAACAAACATTACTTCAAGACTACTGGAAGACAACAATTAAAAGAGAAGTCAACAGATAATATTGATTTAACGTATTCTGTATATACTGTTAAACGTTGTTTTAATTGTGGTAAGAGGGGTCACATTGCCAGGTTTTGTAGGAATCCAAAACCACAGAAAACTTTAAAAGCTATAAAAATAATATTAATGTGACTATGGCTAATAATGCAGTAGTAAACCACGATGTGTGGATAATTGATAGTGGAGCATCAATGTGCATTACTAGAAATAGTAATTATGGACCACTATTCTAGATATGGTTTCTGCTATCTGTTAAAGAACAAAACAGAAACATTCCAGCAATTCACTAACTGGATTAAATTTGTGGAGAGGAAGACAAAGCAAAAGATAGTTACCATAGTAACAGATAATGGTATGGAATTTATAAACACTAAGTTCTAAACAATGTTGCAGAAGGCTGGGATACAACATAAACGTTCTACTCCTTATCGGCCACAGCATAACGCATTTGTGGAACGGAGAGGGCAGACATTGCAAGCTATGGTTAGAACAATGTTGGCTGATGCAGGATTGCCTGAATCATTGTGGGGTGAAGCAATGATGTGTGGGAACCATATTTTGAACAATGTTATTAACACCACAACTGGTGAATTGCCATTCACTAGGTGGCATGGCAAGAAACCAGACCTCAGCTACATGCACACATTTGGAGCTCCCACATGGGTACATATTCCCTCACAATTGAGACATAAAGGGCAAAAGAGAGCTCAACAGCTAATTTTTGTTAGCTATAACTCTAACCACAGATCATTTAGATTTTGGCAAAAGGGCACAACAAGGGTTGTTAGCAGTGCAAATGCCAAATGTATGGAGAATATTGGGTGGAATAGGTTAGATACAAGCAACGAAGTGATCATTGAAACACAGCCAAACACTAAGGAAGATAAAAAGAAACCAGAATTGCATAATAAATATGAAGTGTCTACTCAGGAGGAGGTAGTAGAGCAGGAACAGGTTAAAATAGAAAGTCCAGCAATAAGTCCTGAGTTACCAAGATGGTCAACACGAGTAACTAGGCCACCTGATAGGTATCAGGCAACTATGGCTTATCTGGTTAACAAAGTTCCTGCAACGTACCATGAAATAACCACATTTCCACCAGAAGACCAAAAAGCATGGAAAGCTGCAATGACTAAGGAACTTGCGTCTTTGCAGAATTTGGGAGTACATGAAAATACTAATTTACCACCAGGTAAGCATGCAATTGGTAGTAAGTGGATATATAAAATAAAAACTGGGGTAGACGGAGCCATAACATATAAGGCTAGGCTAGTGGCTCAAGGATTTGACCAATCAGTCACAGATTATGAGATATTCGCACCTAGTTTAAAATCTACCACACTTCGAGCCGCTTTAGTTTGGGCTGCGAAATATAAATATTTGGTTAATCACTTAGACATAGAAACTGCTTATCTACATGCACCATTACAACACACAATCTATATAAAAAAGCCAGTGGGATTTGAAGATAATGGAAAATCTGAGTGTTGGATTCTGAAGAAGAGTCTTTATGGCTTAAAACAGTCTGGTTATAAATGGCATCAATGTGTGATCAAAGCATTAACCAGGATTCGATTTAAAGCTGGCCATGGCTGATCCATGTCTGTTTAGAATGGAAAAGGATGGTTTAGTTTCATTATTTCTTCTATTTACTGACGACATAGCCTTGATTACTAAGACCGAACAGGAGGCTATTAGTAAAATTGAACAGTTAAGGAAACATTTCACTATAAAACATCTAGGTGAAATATCTAGGCTTAAGGATTGATAAAACCAGGGGAGGGTTTAAATTATCACAGATGGAGAAGATAAATAATTTACTGAAACAATTCAAAATGGAACTATGTAATCCTTCAAAGACTCCTATGAGCCAGGATTTCAGCAATATCACTGTGCAGAGTCCTATGTTTGATAAGGGATTATATCAATCGCTGATTGGAAGTTTGTCATACCTCAGCAATTGGTCGAGGCCTGATATTGCATACAGCGTGAACCAACTAGCGAGATTTAATTTGGACCCTACTGGCAGGCTGTGAAAAGGATCCTAAGGTATTTGAAGCAAACGATGCACTATGCATTGTACCTAGAACCTAATGATGAATTAAAGCTGACCACATATGCTGACACGAGTTTTGCAACACATATTGACACAAGAAAGTCAACGTCAGGAATAGCTGTATTTTTAGGCAAGGCATTGATTGGATGGAGATCTATTAGGCAGCAACATCTGAGTCTGTCTACTATGGAAGCAGAATTTTCCTGCCTATCGTTACTATGTACTAACGTAATATGTTATAAACAGTTATTAATAGATCTGGGAATAGATGTCAATAAACCTATCACCGTTTACGAGGACAATCAGGCAGCTATTCAAATGGCTACTAATCTGGCATTTAAAACTAGAATGAAACATACAGATCTGTGTTATTTGAATGTACGGGAAAGTATTAAGAATAAAATAATAGAGCTAGAGTACTGTACATCAGAGAATAATATAGCTGACCGTTTCATGTAGGCTCAGGATGCTATCAAACATAAAGAAAATTGTGAAAGGTATGGACTGAAAATGTAAATATATATTGGCCTACCCAAAGGGGAGAATGTTAGGAGTATACTCCTAGTGTTGGGTAAGCAATATATATAAGCCATGAAAACAAATGGTCTTTGTTACTTTAAATGTTTGAATGTAATTAGCAGCTGTAATTATCTCAGCAATAAGAGGAAGCCAGGAGAGCTCTCTCTCTCTCTCTGCTCGCTGTGACTGACTGATTGACTGACGGAAGAAGGAAGAATCGTGGATTGCAACTGTAAGCAATTGTTTGTGAGTTAAGGACTGTATTTGATTCAATATCTACTATCACTGCTTGTGAAGCAGTAGTTTAGTTTTACATCAGAAGTAAAGTTACTTGTTTTTACAATCTGTGTCTGAGACTCTATTCGTGTGTCTAATAGCAACATTTCTCTAGCTGCACATTTCGCTGCACAACTTTCTGTCCCCTAAAGGAGATATCCCCAACACAACCTGTACATCAAGGTATCAAAATGCGAATTCCACCATGCATGGTTAGACTGCCTGGGTTACCGAGTGTCAAATGAGGGAATAGAGATGGGCCCAGCCAAAGTGCAAGCCGTCCTAAGCTGGCAACCCCCTTGCACCTGCAGACAGCTAAAAAGCTTCCTAGGGTTCACGAACTTCTAAAAGCAATTCATCCCCTCCTTTGCGAAGATTGCCAAACCCCTGAGAGACCTCCTGAAGACAGGGAGTCCAAGAACGAAACCTGATCTGGGACAACCCCTACAGTGGGACGTAACCTGCCAAGAGGCATTCGAAACACTAAAAGAAATGTTTGCAAAGGAGCTGGTGCTGAAACATCCTGACCTTTCATGATCCAGGCAGACTTCAGCGATGTGGCAGTGGGAGCAGTGCTACTCCAAAGAAACAACCAAGGAAACTTACAACCCTGCGCATACACCTCCCGCAAGCTCACAGACACAGAGAGAGGCTTTCGCAGTGAGATGGGCACTGCTAACCTGGAGACACCTGTCGGAAGGGGGCCAGAAACCGTTCAAAGTCTGGACCGACCACAAAAATCTGGAGGCGCTTAGGACCCCATGGAAGCTATCATCCAAACAAGTCCAATAGGCTCAATTCTTCAACCATTTTGATTTTGTTTTAAAGCACATTCCAGGTGGGAGGAACTTTCTAGCTGACGCCCTCTCCCGAATGCCCCAGTAAAAATGCAAATGGGAGCATGTAGTGGACGCCATCATTCCCTCTACTCAAACCGCTGCCCAAGTGACCACGACAGCAACGGCGTGACCTGCAAAACCAAACTGCTAGCAGACCCCTGGTTCCAAAACAACTAACACATCTTGACGAAATTTTAATAATTTGATTTATTACCAGGCAAAGGGGAGGGGGATACAGGGGTAAAGTGCAGACACCATTAAATGAGTTGCAGTTTATCTACTTAAGAAGGAGAAGAGACTGGACTTTGCTTCCGTTTTCTGAAAGCGTCGGATGTGCTTTGTGCTTCGTCTGCTGCTTGCTGTACCGGTGGGCTTCTTCGGAAGCACGGAAGACCCCGGGGAGGGGCTTCTGCCGTAGGAGCGGCTCACTGGGAGCCCCCAGCCTGGTGGCGGCCGGTGGGGTCCCCCCAGCCTCGCTCTAGGAGCTGGCGAGCAAGAAGGGGGGGTTGCCTCTTCGCCAGATGGAACTCGGGAGCTATGCAGAATAAGAAGAGTAGCGGATATGCCGGAGGTGAAAGACGCTCCTTAATCTTCTGAATTGCATATGAAGGATAAGCGATAAATCACTGTAAGTGCTAATTCAATCAACTTAGAATGGAGATTGGAGGGGGGAGTTCTCAATCCCCCCTCGCACAAAGCGGCTATTAACCGATCCCTCTCCTTTGAAATGGAGAGTGGAAGGATTAACTTGCTATTTGAATAAACTATGGGAAAGTATTTTATCGTATCGCATTTGCAACAGTCTTTCACGGAGCTCTTTTTAAAAAAATAAAGAAAGTAAATGGAAACTTTCACTTTTCTTCCTGTCAGAAGGCGGGGCAAGATGGCTTCTCTTTGTTCTTTGCTTATAACTCCTCTACAGTGGTGAAGCTTTTTCCCTCCAAAATTACCAAAGAAGGATTATAAACTTTTTACTTCAAACACTCCTCCCAGAGGCTCCCAAGTCTCTCCCAATATGTGGACTCCTGGTTTTGGACTGTAAGTTTCCTTTTTCTAAAGTGAATTTTTAAGACTCTTAAGACTGAACTCTCACTTGGACTCTCTGATACCTCGGACTGTCTTGGTCGTCCGTCTCTCCGGCGCCATTTCTTTGTCAATTAAGAAACTAGAACTGACTTGACTTCCGGCTTTCGACGGTGACGGATGCGTTTTCGGGCACGTCCGCCGCTTGCTACTCTGGTGGGCCCCCTTGGGGGCACAGGGGGTTTAGGTTAACCCCCTGCCATACGGGTGGCTGCAGGAGGCCCCCATTTTGACGGCGGTTGGCAGGGCGCTTTTTTCCGCTTCGCCCCAGGAATCGGAGGGCTGAAAGTGGGGGGGGGGGGGAAACTCCTCTTGCCAACGCTAGCTGGAAAAACACAGAAAATAAGGAAGATGGTGGAAATGTCGGGGACGGAGGATCACGCCGAGTCTCCTGATGAGCAACATTGGCAAATGTGAATTGTGAGTTTTTACATTCGATCGTTTTCAAGAAAGAAGAATAGAGGGGGGAGTTTTAAACCCCCCCTTGTAAAAGGCGGCAATAGAAAATGCTCTCTATAAGAGAGAAAGAGGACTAAAATGCCAACTGAATAAAATAGCAGATAAGGGGAAAAAAATTCTACTCCCGGAGTTACAGTTGTAACATTGTAGCCGGGTCTCTTTGCAACCAAAAAGAACTTTTACTCTTACTTTTCTAACTGCGGTGAGGCGGGAAAATGGCTTCTCTTTGTTCCCGGCTGGAACTTTCTCTTGAACACCGGAGCATTCCTCCAGAGTTTTAAGATCGCAGGACAATAAATGTATAGTTGAAGCCTCTCTCAAGAAGCCCTCGGTGTCTCTCCCAATACGTGGATCCTCTCCTCTTTTTTCTTTTTTCCCTCTTGGTTTGGATATTAAAATTCTCTGGACTTTGATGGAATTTTAATTTGGCTTTTCCTGTTCCCGGATATCTTGGACTTTTTTTTTTGACTGTTTGCTTCTCTGGCGCCATTTTTTGCTGCAAGAACTTAAATTTACAACAATGGCTTCAAAGAAGCCGCCATCTGGAAAGTCCCTTTCGGCTCCAGCCTCAGTCCGATCCAGCCCAAGCTTACAACAAGGGAAAATTACTACAATGCTACAGAAGGAAACAGCTGGAGAAGGTGAACAAGATTTAACAACGAGCGAGATGCTCCACAGCATTATGAAGGAAGTGCAGGAAATCCGAAAGGACATATTAAATTTAAGAATAGAACTATTGGAGACACAAAGAAGCACAACGGATAATAAACAAAAAATTGAAGCGCTAGAAGAAGGAACAGCTGAGATTAAAGAAGAGTTGAAGGAAATACGGAAGGAAAATAAAGAAATTAATGGGCATATGTCAAAATTCGAGTTTGAAAGAATGTCTTTTTTCCTTAGGTTCCAGAACGTCCCAGAAACGGAACAAGAAGATTTAAAAGATTTAATGAGTACAATCTTAGCAGATTATACTAAAAGAAATAAAGATCAGCTCTGCGGGGATATGGACCTAGTTTATAGAATTAATTCAGCATATGCTAGAATAAATAATGTACCAAGAGAAGTTCATATTAAGTTTTTAAGAAGGTCCACGAGGGATGAGATACTGAGAGCACAACGGGGGGGGGGGGCTCTGAAATATCAAGATAACGGCATTACCATTTTGAAGCAAATCCCAAAGAAAATTAGAAAGATAAGAAGGAAGTATTCCTTTTTATCTAAAAAATTGTTTAAGAAAGGGATTTGGTTCAAGTGGTTAATGCCTGAAGTAATGTTGGTTTTCTGGGAAGGGGGCAGAGTTAGAGTTAAAATGGTAGAAGAGGCTGAGGCCTTCCTTAAGAAACATTCCCTACTCCTGGAAGACGAAGAAGAGGGAATGGGAGGGGCCATGGCTCCGCCCATTGGCGGGAAAGAGAAAGAAGAAACAATAGCAAAGAGACTCAGATCTCAGAAATGAATAGATTTTGAAAACTACTGTAACCTGTGAAAAGGGATGGCAGGAAAAACAAATGATTGAATGTATACATGTTAAAATGTGATATTTTTTTGCCAATTATTTTCTTTCTTTAACATTGAATTTGTACGAAGTATCGGAGGTGACCATCATACTCCACATGGAAGCCATTAAAATGTATAATTTTTACCCTATATTACCCCTTTTCCCATATATTGTAAAACCCAATAAAATCGTTTTAAAACAAGAAACTAGAACTGACACAATGGCTTATAGAAAGCCACCAACGGGAAAATCAGCTTCTGCCCCATCCTCTGCTGTCTCCAGCCCAACTGCACAGTTGAAAATCCCTGCATTTTTACAGAAAGAATCTGCTGGAGAAGGCTCAAAGGACCCGTTGGTTGTAGAAATGTTTCGGGAAATAATGAAAAATATGAATAGTATGAATGAAAATATGAATGAAATGCAGAAAGAAATGTCAGAATTAACATTAGAACTTAGGGAAGCGCAACGAAACACAACAGAAAATAAACAAAAAATTGAGAAGCTAGAGAGGGGTGCGGCTAAGATAGGGGAAGAGGTGGAAGGGATTCGGAGGGAGGATTTAGAATTAGGAGCAAACATGACCAAAATTGAATTTGAAAGAATGTCTTTTTTTCTCAGGTTCCAGAATATACCAGAGTCAGAAAATGAAGATCTTAAAGACCTTATGAGTACAATATTAGCAGAATACCTTAAAAGACAGAAAGATCAACTCTGGTGGAATATGGACCTGGTTTATAGAATTAATTCAACTTATGCCAGGATAAATAATGTACCAAGAGAAGTCCATGTTAAATTTCTTAGGAGATCCACAAGGGATGAGATATTGAGGGCTCAACGGGATGGAACTTTAAAATACCAGGATAAAGAAATAATCATTTTGAAACAGATCCTGAAAAAATTAAGAGAAATAAGGAGGAAGTATTCCTTCCTAAGAAATTATATAAAAAGGGAATATGGTTCAAGTGGTTATTGCCAGAGGGAATGCTGATCTTCTGGGAGGGAGGTAAAGTAAGAATCAAAACATTAAGTGAGGCTGAGGCTTTTATTAAAAAACATTCTCCCCAGCTGGGAGGCGAAGACGGGGGAACGGAGGGAGCGACGGCCCTGCCCGGGGACAGAGAAGAGGAGTCAATTGCAAAAAGACTTAGATCGCAAAAATAATTTTATTTGACATACTATTGTAATTGTTGATACAAGATAAAATGGCCAAAAAAAAAGATGATTGAATTTATAGGCTATACCAGTGGTCGGCAAACTCATTAGTCAACAGAGCCAAATATCAACAATACAATGATTGAAATTTATTTTGAGAGCCAGAAGGTGTGGCCTATTTTGTGGGAGTGGCTCAGCGGTCATGTGACCTGGTGGGCATGGCCAACTTGGAAAATGTGGTGTAACTCACTTAACAACAGTCTTGCTTAGCAACCAAAATTTTGGGCTCAATTGTGGTCATAAGTTCTCTTTCTTTCTTTCATCTCTCTCCCACTTTCTTTTCTTTCTTCCCTTCTTTCTCTTTCTCTCTCTTTCTGTTTCTCTCTGTCTCTCTCTCTCTGCGTCTGTCTGTCTGACTCTCTCTCTCTATGGCTCTTTATCTCTCTGTCCCTCCCTCCCTCTCTGTCTCTTTCTGTCATTCTCTCTCTGTGTCTGTCTCTCTGTCTCTGTGTCTCTCTCTCCTCCCTCCCTCTCTATCTCTGTGTCTCTCTCCCCTCCCTCCCTCTTTGTCTGTGTGTCTGTCTGTCTTTGCACTCACTCACTCTGTGTGTGTGTGTGTGTGTGTGTGTGTGTGTGTGTGTGTGTGTGTGTGTGTCTGTCTGTCTCCCCCTCCCAATCCGCGGATGGGCTCCAGACCAGCGGAGCCTCGTCCTTTTTTTTAACCAGGCGATCTTTCCTAAGACATAAAAAAGAACCTTAATTGCTGGTTCAACAAAAGAAGCTGGAAGCCAGGAAGTGGAAACATGGGACAGGAGAACAACCTTTTCTGTCCCCTTACCAGCTGATCTGGGAAGACAAGGAATACGAGGGGGATCCCTCCCCCCCCCCCGCGGAGGGGCTCCAGCCCAGCGGAGCCTCGTCCTTCTTTTTAACCAGGCGGCTATCAGAGAGAAGAAGGCAGAGCGTGCCCGAGGGCTTGTGCAGCAGCCAAAGATCTCCTGGTTAAAGATCGCCTGGCTAAAAAGAAGGACGAGGCTCCGCAGGTCCGGAGCCCATCTGTTGGGGGGGGAGGAATCCCCCTCACGTTCCTCTTCTTCCCGGAAAACACAGGTGTGCCCCCACACCTACAGCCTGCAGAAGTTTCCTTCCAAAGCCCTCTGAGCAAGGAAGAGCCTGTTGGGAGAGGGGCTTTGCTCCTGCTCCGGGCTGTACTTGTACGGCGCGCGCCTATGTTTTCCATAGAGTGGGGCCGCGGCCGGAAGATAAGGAATGTGAGGTGGCGCAGCGAAAGAGCCACACTCAAGGGGCCAAAGAGCCACATGTGGCTCGCGAGCCGCGGTTTGCTGACCACTGGGCTATACAATGTAATCTTTTTATATGTTTATCTTTTACTTTTAACATTGTAAATTTATGAAGTTTTGGGAGGGTCAACACCAATGGCAGGGAAGCTACCAAAATGTTACCTTTACCCTATACCTTTTCCCCTGTAAAAATTTTGAAAACCAATAAAATACTTTTCAAAAAAAAATAGAAGGAGAAGAGACTAACATATAAAGAGCTCTTGAATAGCAGGGGTGAACTTAGAACACGACAAGAACTGGCACTGCAGGGAACCCAGCTGGATTGGTGGGCCTACCTGCAGATCTAGTCAAGATACAAGAAAGATAAGGAAGGAAGAGGTATCTCTTTGAATCTTCAGGAGCTAGATAAGATCTTGCTAGGCCTGGACAGAGGGATGATATCTAAGTGCTATAAGCTTCTGACATCTAGGGTAGTAGGAGAAGAAGTGGCAAAAGACACGATGATTGCCTGGGGGAAAAATTTTGGGTATGGACTCCCACTTGCGAAATGGGAAGAGATATGGTGGGGGAATATGAGGCTAGTAGTTTCTACATCATACAAGGAAAATATTTATTAAATGCTTTATAGATGGCACCTTCTCCCGGCTAGGCTTGCCAAAATGTTTCCTGGAACCTTGCCCGAGTGTTGGAAATGTGAGAAAGGGATTGGTGCATATTATCACCTATGGTGGACATGTCCGGAAGCAGTTAAATATTGGAAAAAGATTCAAAAATGGGCAGAAGAAATTGTAGGATGTGTAATTGAATTAAAACTAGAAACATACCTGCTCGGCTCCAGGCCTGAAAACATTATTAAGAAAACAAGGTACTTGGCCCTACATATTTTAACAGCAGCAAGGTTGGGGTACGCTCAATTCTGGAAGGCTAACCATACCCCGCTGGACGAAGTTATAATTAACAAGATATTAGATTGTGCAGAAGCGGATAAACTGACTAAGAAGCTGAAGGGCAAGGAAGAGACGTCAGTATTTCTATCTTGGAATAATTGGTATATTTGGATGGATAAAAGAATAAAGAAATGAATATGGTTTGGAGATTAGTCAGGGAAAATCTGTAACATTTTCTGAATGCTTTTATATATGAATACGTTATGGAGTTGAACAGTTAAAAGAGACTTATAGCGTAGAGTATAATGTTAGACTATATGAATTGTTTTTCTCTTTTTTGGAAGTGTATGTGTTTTTGTATGTCATGTTTTGTTTGTCTTTTCTTTTTTATATGAATAAAGACTATTTTAAAAAAAATGAGTTGCAGTTTTAGCTGCAACGAAGAAACGCCAGGATGTTAATCTTAATAAATGATTGGATTTCTTTTGAATTCTGTCTCGATGAACGTAAATTTGTTAGGTTTTCTTCTGGGATCTTCACAGACAGCTAAAACTCCAAACTCAAAAGTTCCAGGTTTCCTGAATCCCAGCTCTCCGAGCACCCCTCCCCCATGTTTGGGCTGCTTGAAGGGAAAAAATCAGGCAACAAGAGATTGATTGCAGCTGAAGGTATGCGGAGATGCCAAGTGGCTATGCCTTTCTCAGACGCAGAAGCAAGAGAAGATAAGTACTGCTGGGAAATCCCTCACCCTAGCCCCCAGACACAGGGAAGAGTCTCAAGCCAGCTAGCAAGGGTGGACTGGACGTGGGACGGGACACAAGCCAAGCTCCCAAAACCCAGATGGAATCCCAGGAAAGTGCAATAAACCAACAGAGGGAGGCTTTTAAATGGACCACCCTGGTTGATGAAGGTCCATCAAGCAGCCCAAAAGAGAGGGGAGAGACATCTGATCCTGTTGAAGGGAGGAGATGCAGACTGGAGCACAGCCCCCCCTCTCCACCTAATAGAAGGAGAAGGACTCTGAGACTGCAACCAAGACATCTCCCACACAACAGGCAGACTACCCAGAGCAGGAAAACCTCTCCCTCCCTCCAAACTAGAGGAAAGGAAGATGGCCAGCCATATCAGGCACAAACATACAGAGGCCAACAGGGAGTTGGGGGAGTAGTGCTGAACGACCCAGTAGGTTCCAAGTAGCAACAAGAGTCGACAGCGGGCCGTGCACCAACGACATGAGAAAGCAACTAGGGACAAAAGAGAGAGGTCAACCTGACCTGAAATGAGCCAGCTGGTGGGGAACCACAGCACTACAGCAGGCCCTGAGACCAGCCCTCCCTGGAAATCCACTGAAATGCTACAGATGCAGGGGGATGGGCCACATGGCAGCTGCATGCCCAACCCCAGCCCCAAAACCAAGGCCAGACCCACCGCCCAAGGCACGACCAGAACGAGGCCCCAAATGGACCACCAACACATCCAGGAAAGCCCTCCAGGCTGCAGACGCCCTTTCCCCCTCAGGCGAAAGTGGTGAGATCTCAGGCAATGACAACCAGTTGCCTGAACCATATGACAGTGAGGACAAGGGAGAAAATTACCCAATAGTGAGTGAACCAATTCACCCTTTTCTTTTTCCAATACGCAAAACCAACCCACAAGCGACCTAACCACAAGACTCAAAACTGAGCTGCTAGCAGACCCCTGGTTCCAAAACAACCAACACATCTTGAGGAAAAGAGATGACCTTGCATGGAAGGGGACGAAACTCTATGTTCCAGAATCCCTACATATCCTAGTTCTCCAGAGGAGCCACGACGCCAAACTGGCAGGACACTTTGGGTTCCTAAAGACTTTACACTTAGCCCGGAGGCAAGTCTGGTGGCCTGGCATGAAGAAAGATGTGGATAGTTATGTGAAAAGGTGCACCATCTGCGCCACAATGAAGAGACAACCGGGAAACCCCCCCGGACTGCTGCAAACAGTGGCAGAGCCAACAAGGTCATGGGAGGAGATTGCAATGGACTTTACAGTAGAGTTGCCCAAAAGTGGGGGAAACACGGTGATTTGGACTGTAATAGATCTGTTCTCCAAGCAGGCACACTTCATACCCTGTAGCGGACTACCTTCGGCTCACAAGCTGGCTAAACTGTTTGTGAAGCATATCTACCAACTGCATGGTTTACTTCGAAGAATCATCTCAGACAGAGGGGTCCAGTTCACGATTAAGTTCGGGAGGGAGTTGCTTCAGTCCATTGGGTCATCTCAGGGTCTTAGTTTAGCTTTTCATCTGAGCACTAATGGGGCAGCAGAGAGACTGAACACCATGATGGAGCAGTACCTGAGGTGCTACGTGAACTATCAGCAGTCTAATTGGGCAGACCTTTTATCTTTTGCTGAGGTCGCCTACAATAATGCTGTTCACACTAGCACAGGACTCACGCCGTTCAAAATAGTGAGCAGTTTGGACTTCGTCCCAATGCCTGAGTATCCAAGGGATCCCCCTTCCTCAGTCAGCTTGACTGATTGGATGTCGATGTTGAAAACAACTTGGGAAAATGTCAAGAAACCACTGGCTAAAGCAGCACAAACCTATAAGAAACAGGCAGATAAACACCGAACTCCGCAGCGGCCACTCCGGGTGGGAGAGAAGGTTTACCTCTCCACAAAATACTTGAGATTAAAACTACCTAGCAAGAAACTGATGCCAAAGTTTATGGGACCATTCCCCATAGTAAAGATCATCAACCCAGTTACAGTGTCAAGCTCCCAAGAGAAACTTCAAATGATTCATGGCCTCACGTAAAAGTTCAAAGCAATGTCCGTTTATTGAATATAACATCATGGCGAGCTTCGGTTGTAGCCAGGTCTGGCAATAATTGGATGGCTTCTGCACTTTACCCCCTTATGCCCCCTCCCCTCTGCTTGTCATAAACTACGTTCTCCAATTAGCATTGAAAATAATTGCATGCATGCGCAGTCACAGGCTGTCCTGAGATTCCTTTCCTGCCACAGGAATGTCAAGAATTTTCAGTTCGTTAAGGCAAAACAGATAAAATCCATGGCAACATCGGGATGTTGACATCCAGCTCCCCTTACTTCTCGAAAGCAACCTATGGGAAACAAAACAATCTGAATGCAGGTGTATGACTTAGGGATGCGTCCCCCTCCCCCCTGGCTTGCTTGGGTTTTCTGCATGGAATTTTGCTATAAGGCGGTCAGCTTGGATGTTTCTATGTTTCACCCACGATGCTTCCGATAGGGGATAACCCTTCCACTTGATTAGGTATTGGAGTTGCCTTCTGTGCCACCTCGAATCAAGAATTCGTTGGACTTCATAATGGGTTTGGCCCCCTATGACCACAGGGCCTGGGGGCGCACGGGGCAGTGGTCTCAGAGTGGAACCGATCACAGGTTTCAAAAGGCTACTATGAAACGATTGGTGTGTCTTCCCCAGCAAACAAGGCAGTTTCAATATCACTGTGACTGGGTTGATGATCTTTATTATGGGGAATGGCCCCACAAATTTTGGCCCCAGTTTTTTGCTGGGCAGTCTTAGTCTCAAGTATTTTGTGGAGAGGTAAACCTTCTCTCCCACCTGGAATGGCCGTTGCGGAGCCCGGTGTTTATCTGCCTGTTTCTTGTAGGTTTGTGTCGCTTTGTCTAGAGCTTTCTTGACATTTTCCCAAGCTGCTTTCAGCATCGACATCCAATCAGTCAAGCTGACTGAGGAGGGGGGATCTCTTGGATACTCAGGCATTGGGACGAAATCCATGCCGCTCACTGCTTTAAACGGCGTGAGTCCTGTGCTGCTGTGAACAGCATTATTGTATGCAACCTCAGCGAAAGATAAAAGGTCTGCCCAATTAGACTGCTGATAGTTCACGTAGCACCTCAGGTACTGCTCTATCATGGCGTTCAGTCTTTCTGCTGCCCCATTAGTGCTCGGATGAAAAGCTGAACTAAGACCCTGAGATGATCCAATGGACCGCAGGAACTCCCTCCAAAATTTAGCCGTGAACTGGACCCCTCTGTCTGAGATGATACTTCGAGGTACTCCATGCAGTCGGTAGATATGCTTCACAAACAGTTTAGCCAGCTTGTGAGCCGAGGGTAGTCCGCTACAGGGAATGAAGTGTGCTTGCTTGGAGAACAGGTCTATTACAGTCCAAATCACTGTGTTTCCCCCACTTTTTGGCAACTCTACTATAAAGTCCATTGCAATCTCCTCCCATGGCCTCGTTGGTTCTGCCACTGTTTGCAGTAGTCCCGGGGGTTTTCCTGGTCGTATTTTCATTGTGGCACAGACTGTGCAACCTTTTACATAGCTATCCACATCTTTCTTCATTCCAGGCCACCAGAATTGCCTCCGGGCTAGGTGTAAAGTCTTTAGGAACCCAAAATGGCCTGCCAATTTGGCGTCGTGGCTCCTCTGGAGAACTAGGATACGTAGAGATTCTGGAACGTAGAGTTTCGTCCCCTTCCAGGCGAGGTCATCCCTCTTCGTCAAGATGTGTTGGTTGTTTTGGATCCAAGGGTCCGTTAGCAGCTCAGTTCTCAGTCTTGTGGTTAGATCGCTTGTGGTTTGACCCCGTCGGTCACGGTGTTGCCGCCTGGTGGTTACTTGGGCAGCTGGTTGAGCAGAAGGAATAATGGCGTCCATTACGTGCTCCCGTTCGCATTTGTACTGAGGCATCAGCTAGAAAGTTCCTCTGCCCTGGAATGTGCTTTAGTACGAAGTTGAAACGGTTGAAGTATTGAGCCCATCGGACTTGTTTGGGTGATAGTTTCCGTGGGGTTCTGAGAGCTTCCAGATTTTTGTGGTCGGTCCAAACTTCAAACGGTTTCTGGCTCCCTTCTAGCAGGTGTCTCCAGGTTAGTAGTGCTCATCGCACTGCAAAAGCCTCCTTTTCCCATGCGGCCCATCGTCTCTCCGTGTCCGTGAGTTTGCGGGAGGTATAGGCACAGGGTTGTAAATTTCCTTGGTTGTTTCTTTGGAGTAGTACTGCTCCTACGGCCATGTCGCTGGCGTCTGCCTGGATCACGAAAGGTTGCTCAGGGTCAGGATGCTTCAGTACCGGCTCCTTTGCAAACATTTCTTTCAGTGTTTCGAATGCCTCCTGGCAGGTTAGGCTCCACTGTAGGGGTTGTCCTGGACGAGGTTTCATTCCTGGGCTCCCTGTCTTCAGGAGGTCTGTCAGGGATTTGGCAATCTTCGCAAAGGAGGGAATGAACTGCCTGTAGAAGTTTGCGAACCCTAGGAAACTTTGTAGCTGTCTGCGGGTGCGAGGGGGTTGCCAGCTTAGGACGGCTTGCACTTTAGCTGGGTCCATCTCTATTCCCTCATTTGACACTCGGTAGCCTAGATAGTCTAGTCGCTCACGGTGGAATTCACATTTTGATAGTTTGACATACAGATTGGCTGCCAGAAGTTTTTGTGGTTTCTCTTATGGGGCTCCCAATGTGAGTGGTATTTTTGCTTGCTCGCGAGGGAGGGGTTGAGGGCCAGGTGATATCCTAAGCCTGCGGGTGCCCCCTTGCCACCAGATGGTCGGTCCCCACTTGTCTAGCCAGGAAAGTCCAAGTATGACTGCCTCTGTCATTTTGGGGGCTATTATGAATCTAATTATTTCCCAGTGATCTGCCAATTCTAGTCTCACTGGTTCAGTTAGGTGAGTGGCATAGGCTCCTCCCATTAGGGAACCGTCAACCTGCTCGAACCGAATCGGGTGGTTCAGTCTTTTCGCTCTGATCCCCAGTTTCTGAACTGTGGTTAAGTTGATCAAGCACCTAGTGCAGCCTGAGTCTACAAGGGCTTGAAAATCCTCCTGTTTTCCCGTTTTCGGGGTTGTGAGGCGTATTGGAAAAAGGAAAGGGTAAATTGATTCGCTCACCATTGGGTCATTTTCTCCCTCGTCCTCGCTGTCATAGGGTTCAATTGACTGGTCATCATTGCCTGGCATTTCACTGCTTTTGCCTGGGAGGGAGGAGACCCCTGCAGCTTGAAGAGCCTTCCTGGATGTGTTGATGGCCCGTTGGGGCCCTCGTTCTTGTCGGGCCCTGGGTGGTAGGTCCAGCCTTGGTTTCGGGACTGGGGTTGGGCATGCAGCTACCATGTGGCCCATCCCCCCGCATCTGTAACACCTCACGGAACTTCGAGGGAGGGCTGGTCTCAGGTCTCGCTGTGGTGCCATTTCTTTCTTTTGGTGGGATGGTTTCAGATTAGGTTGACCCCTCTCCTTTGTGTCTGGTTCCTTCCTTGTGTCGTTGGCACGTAGCCCACTGTCGACTTTTGTTGCCACTCGGAATCACTCAGAGAGTTGGTTTGGGATGTCACGATATGCAGTTACTTGGGCAATACGTTTATCCAGGCTTATTCTGAAAAAATGCACCAACAACCGTTCTGGTAGGGGGGGTAGTCTTCCAACTATCCTCCTGAATTCACGGATGTGCTCTTTGATGGGGCGGCCTCTTTGCTTTAGGTTGCTGAGTTCCTCCTCTGCATATGGGTCCTCCTCCCCCTCTTCAAATCTGGCCTCTAGCACCCGCAGGAAGTCATCTATGTCTTGCAGTTCGGGGGCCCTCCGCTTATGGAGGGCTGCTAGCCATTCTTTTGCTTCCCCCTCGAAACCCTCTGCAATGGCATTCACCATGGTTCTGGGGGATGGGTAGAGGTGCTCATAGCATTCTAAGTGGATATCAGCTGAATCAAGGAATAGAGCTAGTTGGTCTGAATTACCATCAAACTTTCCCCTGAATCGGGGTGGATCGTTTAGTTCCCTCCCTCCTCTGTTTTCCTCCTGACCCCTGTATGCCCGTGCCTGATACGTCCGGTCATCTTCTTCAGCTCTAGGAGGGGGAGAGGGAGGGAGTTGCCTGCTCTTGGCAGCATGCTTGCTTCTGGGGCTGCGCTCCAGCATGCATCTCCTCCCTTCAGCAGGATCAGATATGCCTCCTCTCTCTTCCGGATGGCAGGCTGGCCTCTCGTCATGAAGGGTGGCTTGATCAAAATCCTCCCTCAGTTTCTCTACTGCACCCCCCAGGGATCCCATCTGGGGCTGGGGCCGTCTAGCTTGTTCCCAGTCCCACATCCAGTACTTATCTTTTCTTGCTTCTGTTGCTGGGAAAGGCTGGCTGTCTGCAGCTCCGCTGTTCAGGGGGGTTGGCTGGCCTCCAGCTGAAATGAGGATTTTTTCGGCCATGGCCTGATCTCCTCCCTCTTTATCAGGCATTGCCTGGGGGAGGCGGGACTCAGGTAGCCCGGAAATCTTGATAGATTTCTTTTAAAAGACCTGGCTATCTGTCAAGCTCCCAAGAGAAACTTCAAATGATTCATGGCCTCACGTAAAAGTTCAAAGCAATGTCCGTTTATTGAATATAACATCATGGCGAGCTTCGGTTGTAGCCAGGTCTGGCAATAATTGGATGGCTTCTGCACTTTACCCCCTTATGCCCCCTCCCCTCTGCTTGTCATAAACTACGTTCTCCAATTAGCATTGAAAATAATTGCATACATGCGCAGTCACAGGCTGTCCTGAGATTCCTTTCCTGCCACAGGAATGTCAAGAATTTTCAGTTCGTTAAGGCAAAACAGATAAAATCCATGGCAACATCGGGATGCATGCATTTGAAACTGTCTCGATTGCTGGGGAAGATACACCCAGCGTTTCATAGCAGCCTCTTAAAACCTATGATTGGATCCATTCTGAGACCACTACCCCGGGAGCCTCCGGGCCCTATGGTGATAGGGGGGGCCAAACCCATTATGAAGTTCAACGAATCCTCGATTCAAGGTGGCACAAGAGACAATTCCAATACTTAATCAAGTGGAAGGGCTACCCCTTATCGGAGGCATCTTGGGTGAAACATAGAAACATCTAAGCTGATCGCCTTATAGCAAAATTCCATGCAGAGAATCCAAGCAAGCCTGGGGGAGGGACACATCCCTAAGTTATACACCTGGACTCAAATTGCTTTGTTTTACTCAGGTCACTTTCAGGAAGTGAGGGGAGCCGGATGTCAACGTCCAAAATGTTTCCATGACTACTATCAACTTGAGAAAGGAGGAGAATTCCATGCATACTTTTGGCTAGATTAAAGTCTCATATTCTTGTATTCGAGTCCCTTCGGGGAGAGGGGGCGGTCTAGAAGTCCAATAAATAATAATAATAATAATAACTGGGATGTGAATGTGCATGTCCAGAACCCTGCTGTAACATCTTGTTGGAGAATGTAGTTAATGACTCCAGGCAGAGGGGAGGGGACACAGGGGTAAAGTTCAGATGCCATTAAGTGGGATTCAGTTTAGGCTCCACAGAAGTAATGCTAGCCGGCCTGGCCTAATTCCAGCTTTCCCACCTCAGTTTGTATTTTTAAATTCTGTGATTTGGTTTTAAGGTTAAGTTTTTAATTTTTATAAATTTGTACAGGGGTTTATTTAATTCGATTTTAGTTATATGTATTATTGATTGTAATGGTTTTAATTTGTACCTGTACACCGCCCCGAGTCCCTTCGGGGAGAGGGGGCGGTCTAGAAGTCCAATAAATAATAATAATAATAATAAAATAAAGATGTTGATCCTAATAAATGAATGGGTTTTGTTTGAACTCTGTCTCAAGGCTCGTAAATTAATTAGGTCATCTCTTGCGAACTTCACACCTTGATTGTATCTGTAGCTTATACCTCCACCCTAGGTGTACCTCTTGTGATGCCAATTCTAGTCTGGTTTTTATCTCCCCCTGTTTATTCAATATCTCTTTGTATGTAACACTTTTTTCCATGTTAATTAAATTTGGGTGTATATATGCTTCCATTGTCGATAGCCAAATGGGTATTTCAATATAGTAGTCATGCTTAATTTTATTCCATACTAATATCAGGGACTGTCTAACGTAGTGTCTATGAAAATACTTATGTGCAGATCCTTTTTTTTTTTATATTGAAAAAGTTTTATTGAGTTTTACAAATTTTTTGAGTAGGGTAGGGTAAGGTGAGATGAGAAAATATTTTGAGAACTTTCACGTCGAGATCGTTGGCCCCCTCCGGGGCCTCTTGACAAAACATAGATAATACATATTTCAATAGTACTACAAGGTGAAGAGAAGTGCATACATCATTGTAAATTCTAAATTCTATGCTAGCAATCATGTACAAACATCCAAACAAAAGTTATACGGTATTAAAAAAGTCATTTTTTAGATCTAAGTCTCTTAGCAATTGTGTCTTCTTGTTCTCCTCCCTGACCCTCAGTGGGCGAGGCCGTGGCCCCCTCCGCTCCTCCAGTTTCATCCTCCAGGATAGAGGAATATTTTTTAAGAAAGGCTTCCGCCTCAGCAACTGTTTTAATCCTTACTCTTCCTCCTTCCCAGAACACCAACATCCCTTCTGGCATCACCCACTTAAACCAAATACCCTGTTTAAACAATTTTTTAGATAAGAAGGAATATTTCCTCCTCACCTCTCTAATCTTTTTCGGGATCTGCTTCAAGATGGCGACTTCCTTTTGTTGGTACATTGACGGCCCCTCTCTCTGCGCCCTCAATATTCCCTCCCTGGTAGACCTTCTAACAAATTTAATATGTATCTCTCTGGGTAGTTCATTTATCCTGGCATATGCTGAATTTATTCTATAAACCAGGTCAATGTCCCCCCTGATCTCTTCCTTAGGTTTGTGTAAGTAGTCTGCTAAAATTGTGCTCATAAGATCAGGAAGGCATTCACCAGATTCTTCAGGAATATTCTGAAATCTTAAAAAATATGACATCCTTTCAAAATCCATCCTAGACATATGACCAGTTAAATCTCCAATTTCAGTATTAACATTTTTAAGTTCTCCCTTTGCCCCAGCCAGCCCCAATTCCAACTCTTCAGTCTTCTGTGTGTTCTGCATCAATTTCTTCTGTGTCTCCAAAAGCTCTAATTTGGAACTGCAGTGGTCTTTTCTAAGCTCTTTAATTTCCAGTACCAAAGAATGTAACACTTCTTCCATAGCTGTTAATCTTGCATCTGTGTCTGGTTTTTCTGGTTGCTTTTTGGAAGCCATGGTGAGCTGTTTAAGTCAGTGCCAATAAGATGGCGTTTTTTGGGTGCGGCCGCTGGAGCAAGTCCAGAGAAAAAGTTCAAATCAAAGTTGTAGAAAGTTGTAAAATCCAGAGAGAAAGGCAAATTTCACAGTCAATTATGAAGACAAAGAAGGCACTCCAGGGAAGGAATCAATTAATCATTTATCAAAAATCCTCCATTAGTAGAGAGAGACAGTCCAGGTCACAAAGGAATGTCGGAACTTTTCCATAAAGAATAGTCATTTAAGAACAAAGGGAAGCCATCTTCCCCCGCCCAATCTGAAAGCCAGCAGGAGAAAGCAACAAAGAAAATTGTTCCATTATAGCAGGACTTAGATACATTGTAACTAGAAACAAACCGCAAAGGACTTTCACTTCTTCAGCAAAGTCCGGATGAGAAATATCCGCTTCCTCGCGCTTGAGGAGCCATTTCCAAACGCCGCTGCTGTAAATCCGAGGGGGGGTTTAGCAAACACCCCCCTCCATCGTTTCTTTTAGTCAAAGCTGCCAGCAAAAAAAAGTCAGAGTCACTTACACTCCACCTCGCCGCCAAAGCCCCGGCAAAGCCATCCGGCTCGAACGCTCCCGCTCTCTCCAAATCAGCTATTTGTTCCCGTCCTCCGTTGGCGAAGGGAACCAAGCCCCCCGCAGCATGTCTTCTTCCTCCTAGATCGAAGACAAGGACTACCCCCCGGCCGCCGCCAGGCTAGGAAAGGTCCAGGCAAGCCGACCTTACGGGGGGGTCCCTAAAAAGGCACGCCCCGCCCCGTTTGGGGCCGGAAAAAGAACAAAACGGCGGACGAGTCCCAGGACTCGTCCGTCGCCGCCAGAAGCCGGAACAGGAAGTCCCCAGATCCTTTTTCATACCATAGGAAGGCATGCCATCCTGCTTGGAGGTCATGACCTTCCAATTTGAGTAATCTTTTGTTTCTTAATACTATCCATTATTTTATCCATGTTAGAATGGCTGCGGTATAGTAAAGTTCCTAGTCCGGTACGCGAAATCCTCCTTTTTCCTTGGTATCTTGCATAGCTTTGAGTTTTCTTCTTGATTTTTTCCCCTGCCATATAAATTTAGCGACCAATTGGTTCAAATTCTTTAAAAAGCATTTTTTCTAATTTAATGGGAATATTCTGAAACAAAAAAAGAAATTTTGGTAGTACATTCATCTTTATGACTGCAATCCTACCCATCAGGGACAATTGTAAATTTCTTCACCTTTCTAAGTCTTTTTTAGTTTTATTAATCAAATTAATATAATTGTCTTCTTTGATGGACACACACTTTGCAGTTAAATGTATACCTAAATATTTTACTTTTTTGACTATTTGAATAGCCAATTTCTTCATTAAATCCTCTTTCAAGTAGGGTGTCATATTTTTAACCAACATTTTAGTCTTTGTCATATTTATTTTCAGACCCGCTACTTTCCCATACTCCATCAATTCCTCAATAAGTTTCATACCAGACTTTAAAGGATCCTCTAAAACAAAAACTAAATCATCTGCGAAAGTCTGTAACTTAAATTGTTCCTTTTTAATTTCTAATCCCTTTATCTGTTCCTCTTTATGTACATTCCTAGCTAAAACTTCTAGTGTTAATATGAACAACAGCGGGGATAGAGGACAACCTTTTCTTGTGCCTTTCTGTATTGCTATACTTTGAGTTAATTCACCATTAATTATTACTTTAGCTTTTTTATTTGTATATATTGCTCTAATTGTGTTTATAAACCTATCCCCAAATTCCATATATTCCAATTGTTGGTGTAAAAATTCTGAATTCATATTGTCAAATGACTTTTGGGCATCGAGAAAAAGCAGCGCAAACTGTTTTTCATTATGTAATTTGTAATATTCTAGAATGTCCAGCATAGTGCTCATATTGTTTTAAATCTGTCTTCTGGGAAAGAATCCATTTTGATCTGTATGGATGAACAAGGTGAGGAATTTTTTCAACCATTCTGCAATTATCAGGGCAAAAATCTTATAATCTGCGTTCAACAATTAAATCGGTCTGTAGTTTTGTATAGATATCTGATCTGAATCTTCCTTGGGTAATAAGACAATGTCAGCCTCCATCCATGATCGCGGGATCTTCGCCTCTTTCAACACAGTATTATAAACCTCCATCAGCATTGGTACAAGCATCTCCTGGAATTCTTTATATATTTCCGCTGGGAGTCCATCCGGCCCCGCTGCTTTATTATTCTTTTGTTTTTGGATGGCCTCGATTATCTCTGATGGTTTTATTTCCTCATTGAGCATATCTTTTACTTCCTCTGGTATCTTTGGCAGATCTGAATTTTCCAAATACTGTAATATTCCTTCCTTTGAATAGTCTCGGTTTTCTCTATATAGTTGTTCATAGAACTTTTGAGTAATCCTTTTCTTTTCCTCTAATTGATAGCAAATCTCGCCTTTTTCATCTTGCAATTTATTGATCCAATTCTCTTGCTTCTGCTTTATCAACCTATAGGCTAGCCACTGCCCCGGTTTATTCGCATTCTCGAAAAAAATCTTTTTCACTTTTTTTATAGACTGTGCCAGTTTTGCTTTTTCAAACATGGCCAATTCATGTTTGATCAATTCCATACTTTCCTTTATACTTCTATTTTGTGGTTTCTTTTGAAGTTCTCTCTCTAGATTTCTGTATCTTCCCTTCAACTCTCTTGTTTTTTGGTTCTCAATTTTTTTCTTCCTAGCTGTAGCCGATATCGTGACCCCTCTTATAAATGCCTTACTTGTATCCCATAGGTTTTGTATGTATGTGTCTCCTGGCCAGTTTTCTTTGAAGAAAAATCTCAACTCTTGATTGACTCTTAATATATTCCTGGTCTTTTAGAATTGTTCTAGTGAATGACCAATGGTAACTGCCCTTTTGTTTTTTCCAGGCGATTCTCATAGGATTGTGGTCAGCCCATAGATTGGGTTCTACATCTATCTCCTTTTTTTTTTATTGCATTTGTATACCACCCTCTCTCCCTGACGGGACTCAGGGCGGTGCACAGGAAGTAATAAAAGCAGTGACAATAAATACAGTAAGATAGAATAAAAATAGATTAAATTTAACACCCCGTGCTAAAATTAAATTTAAAACCCTTACTAAAAACTCTAAAAACTATGCCAGGCCGGCCGCATGAAACAAGTGTGTTTTTAATGTCCGGTGGAAGAGGCGCAGGTCTGTGATTGTACGAAGATCGGGGGGTAGGTCATTCCAGAGGGCGGGGCTTGCCACAGAGAAGGCTCTTCCCCTGGGGGCCGCCAGCCGACATTGTCCGGCAGACGGCACCCTGTGGGAGTGGACCGGTCGAAGGGAGGTATATGGTAGGAGGCGGTCCCGCAAGTAACCAGGACCCATGCCATGGAGCGCTTTAAAGATGGTTACTAACACCTTGAAGCGCACCCGGAAAGCCACAGGCAGCCAGTGCAGCTCACGCAGGAGAGGAGTTACATGGGAGTATCTTGAGACTCCCAAAATCCCCCGCGCGGCCGCATTCTGAACTAGCTGGAGCCTCCGGGTGCACCTCAAGGGAAGCCCCATGTAGAGAGCGTTACAGTAGTCCAGGCGGGAGATGACGAGGGCTTGAGTGACCGTGCGTAGGGTGTCACGATCTAGAAAGGGGCGCAACTGGCGTATCAGGTAGACCTGATAAAACGCCCCCCTGGCCATGGCCGTCAAATGGTCATCCAAAGACAGCTGAGGATCCAGGAGGACGCCCAAGTTGCGGGCCCTCTCCGCGGCAGCTAGTAAATCGCCCCCGATAGCCAGAGATGGAACCAACTGGCTATATCGTGACGCCGGGAACCACAGCCACTCGGTCTTCGACAGGTTGAGTCGAAGCCTGTTTCTCCCCATCCAGACTCGCACGGCCTCCAAACACCGGGACATCACTTCGACGGCATCGTTGGGGTCGTCAGGGGTAGAGATGTACAGCTGAGCATCATCAGCGTACTAATGGAACTCTACCCCAAAACCACGGATGATCTCACCCAGCGGCTTCATATAGATGTTGAACAGGAGGGGTGAGAGGACCGACCCCTGAGGCACCCTACACAAGAAGGGCCTCGACGTCAACCTCTGCCCTCCTGCCAACACAAATTGCGACCGGTCGGAGAGGTAGGAGGAGAACCACCGTAGAACGGTGCCTCCCAGCCCCAACCCCTCCAGCCAGTGCAATTAAATACCATGGTCGATGGTATCGAAAGCCGCTGAGAGATCTAATAGGACCAGGATAGAGGAACGACCTCTATCCCGAGCCCTCCAGAGATCATCAACCAACGTGACCAATGCCGTCTCCATGCTGTACCCAGGTCGGAAGCCGGACTGGCGCGAGTCTAGATAGACAGTTTCCTCCAGGTGCTGGGGGAACTGTCGTGCCACCACACTCTCAACAACCTTCGCAAGAAAGCGAAGGTTGGAGACCGGACTGTAGTTGGCTAATACAGCTGGGTCCAGGGAGGCCTTCTTGAGGAGGGGTCTCCTTCACTTCTTAAATTAACTCCATCAACATCCAGACCATGTCTACCCTTGACTAGGATTCATGTCTATTCAACTAGAAAGTATATTGCTCTCCCCCTGGACATCTTTCTTGCCATGCATCATAAATATTTAGTTCTTCGGCCATTTGGAAAAATGACCTGGGCAAAGTTTTCCTAACTCCTTTTCTCTTCTTTCCACCTTTATAATCCCATTTCTGGTCTGCTATAGCACTGAAATCTCCCAGTAAGCAAACATTTTCATTTGCCATCTCTCGTATAATGCTATGTAATCTATGATAAAAAATTTCCTGGCCTTCATTAGGTGCATATATTGCAACCAATAACAACTTTTTTTGATTTAACATTTGATTTAACTTCTTCTAAGTTTATTCTAAGTAGGTAACTATACAATTTTTGACCATTTTTTCATCCGTTCCCATGAGTATCTTACCCAGTTCTGAATTCTCCAAAATAAAACCAAATTCTTTAGCATCCTTTCCATATCTTGTTTGTATTTGCATTTGTTTAAACCATCCTATTTCAATCCCTTGTTCTTATAATTCTTTCTTCTGTTTTAATTCTCCCCTTACTGCTAGTACATGTTTATATCTAATAACATTTCTCATACTACTAATATTCGGGTGTGTCAAAGCTTCCACTGTTGAAAGCCACATTGGTATTTCCATGTAATGTTTCCCTTTCACTTTCTCCCATATTGTGTATAAGCCATTTCTTACATAATGTCTCTGAAAATAACCATGTATTCTATTTTTCCCATACCACAAAAATGCATGCCAACCCAGTTGCATATCATGTCCCTCCAAAAAGAATAACCTTGTATTTCTCAGTAATATCCATTCTTTTATCCTCGTTAAAGCTGCTGCTTGATAATATAACTCCCAATTCGGTAAACCAAATCCACCTCTAATTCTTGAGTCTTGTAACATTTTTATGTTAATTCTCGCTTTCTTTCCTTGCCAAATATATTTTCCTATTATTTTATTTAATTTTTCAAAGTACTTTAACTATAACTATAACTATCAGCAGCCAACTCTTGCTTATAAAGTGAAACCCTTTAGCATGGAGGTCATTTAAGCTCTCCAGAAAGTGGGTGGGCATATTTGGGCTACAAAATGCTGAGTTAAAGAGACAAATTAACAAATTAATATCTTGAGTGAGGACTAATCCCATTCTGTCTTTGTTCAGACTTTGCTGCAGGGAATTTTTGCCTATGAATATAGCTATCTATTTCTTTATCTCTTAAGTGCCGACATGTGCTGTGGACTATTAAAGGTGGGAGGCTTCTTTCTCCCTCTAAGAAAGCAAGTTCTCCATGTTTTTACCGCCCTTAGAAAGGCAGTAAAAAAATCAGACAGAATGCCAAGCTTACATCCTGCCTCTCAGCCATTTCTTCTATGGCTATGCCAACCCTTCTGTAAATAGCTGTTCAAGCCCTAGGAACAAAACTTAACCCAGAGGCAGTTTCTGAAAACACTTGCCGAACCTTCATCTACTATTTTATCACTTCTAAACAATCACGTTCTATACGGGCTAGTTCATCTCGTTCTGAGCTCAGAAACTGGGCAGGGTTTCTTTCTCCCAGAGCTAAGACACCTTTCACTATTCCAGAATCAACATTCACAAAGAGATGAAAAGGTTTCTCTAAGTTGGGGAGGCTCAAACCATATGATAGCATATCACTTTCAATTTTATCTGATCCATTTTCAATTAAGGCTTTTTCAAATTTTTCAGCAGGGAATATTTTTCCCTTGGACCCCTGAAATATGAACTAAAGGGTTTCACTTTATGAGCAAGAGTTGGCTGCTGATAGTTATCATTGCATTTTAACTATTTTAATTCCTCAAGGTGCTCTGGCACCTTGCCTGATTTGTAACTCTGGGTTGCAGGTATTGCTGAGGAAAAGGAAGGTAATCAGGGAGAATGGTTTAGCTTTCCATGACATCTGTGACTCATTGAGTTTCAGTGTGTATTCCTCCATTTCTAATGATTTGTATTTAGGGTAGCTTTTTGCAAGCAAAGAAACTTTTTGTATTTTTGTACAGGTAATCCTTGATTTACAACAGTTCATTTAGTGACCATTCAAAGTTACAATGGCACTGGAAAAAGTGACTTATGACCGTTTTTCACACTTACGACCATTGCAGCATCCTGTCAGCCTTCGCTTTGCCTTCGCTTTGCTGCTGCTTGGCTGCCATGGAAACGGGGAGGGTGGGGTTACGGGTTTAACTATGAGTGCTGGTGGAAGATGGTACGGGCCAGTGTTATCTCTAACCTAACGGTATCGCATTCCATTCTGATGATGGCGTTGGACGTAAGGCCCACCTGATGTCCTGGAGGAATATGCATTGGACACCGCTGTGGGGGGGCATGGGTTATTGGGGTGGGCTTAAGCTTTGATATATACGCTTCGCGCCTAAACTAGTCACTTCCTGCTTGACCTTGGTTCGCTGTTCTTCTGTATTCAGTAAAAGTAACCTTATTCATTCTAAACTATGATTAAGTGTGGTCTTTCTTGAGTATTCGAAGAAGCGGACCCTGACATAAAGCAGGAAGTCACTACACTCCAAAACCTAATGTCGGAGCCTGCGAAAGACGAGCCGATGGGAGAGGCCGCCTCTCACCCCGCAGCCCAAAAGGAGGATTCGAGGTCAGTGATGGACTTTTTAGCGGGCCTTAACTTAGAGCCACCCCCCCAAGAAGGTTTATCAAGTCATCGCTGGTCTGAGGGAGTGGGGATGACGGATGATATCGGCTCGGGGGTCACGACCACAAGACGCCGGTACGCTTACCAACCGCCCTCCATAACAGAATTGCTAAAGGAAGAGAGGGACTTAAGAGATATGGCAAGAGATTTGCTGCGTCAAGCAGAAGACAGGAAAGAAACCATAGATAAAATGCTGGAAGGGGAAGGAATAAAAGAGAAGGAAGCCGCCTCCCAAGAACCGAAAGGAGCGAGTCCCCAACCCCCTGTGGATACCCCTAGAGAATCACAAAGAGGAGAGCCCACTCCCCCCCCCCCCGTCGGTCGTCAAGACTTCCCCCTCTGGGGGTTAAATTTGGCGGTGATGCTGAGGAGTTGGGTTTCTTTTTACTGCATGTCAGCAACTTTGTAAAGCAATATGCCAGTGACTTAAGGGATGAGGCAAGGATAAGAATTGTCTCCATGGCGTTGGAAAACACAGCCTCTAAGTGGTTGGTGTCCTTGCATAATAATCATTCCCCGCTGTTGAGGAATTTTAATGGATTTATGACTGCTCTTAGAAGGAGATTTGAAGACCCCCGTATTGAAAGAAAGGCAAGAATGGAAATGAGAAACCTTCGCCAGGGCAATAGATCTGTTCAGGAATATACGCAACATTTTCAGGAACTTTCAGCTTATATGAGGGGGTGGAGTGAAGCCGCATTAATTGATATTTACACTGAAGGTTTAGACTCCCACCTGTATGAGACTTGCGTTAACCGGCGTACGCCACAATCCTTAGAAGATTGGTTTCAGCTCGCGGGCGATGTTGAGTTGGATCAAGCTCGGTCAAAACCTCTTTCCCACTTTGAAAAGAAATCCCAAAGTGCTCCCCAAGCGTATGAGAGAGATCCCCAAAAACAAAGTAAAGATCGCAGATCTACGCCTACTCGTTCTGGTGCTTGTTTCCGCTGTGGAAAGGAGGGACACTGGGCCAATAACTGCAGAATGAAACAATCACCACGCCCGCATTCTTCTACTGAGGGGAAGAAACCAGCGAAAGCTCCGAGCGTGCGCACTAAACCAGTGATAATTGGAGCAGAGCCTCTGGATCTCTCTGGCGGTGATTGACAGAACAAGGAAGTCGACAATTGGGAAGACTCCTCCTCCTCGGACGAAAATTGGGTGAGTCCCCATTCTGGGCCCCTTACTATTCCTTTACAGCTTCTGGCTCCATCTAGTGGGCGCAACTGCAAAATACAGGCTCTTATAGATTCTGGCTGTTCACGTTGCTTAATCAGTCAGGAATTAGTACAGTACATGGGTTTCCACCTAAAGAATTTAAAAGTCCCAATCGCATTCTGCCAAATGGATGGCTCCGTAGCAGGGGGAAATCCAGCATCATATGTCACTGAACCAATTCAAGTGTCTATTGGTGACACCCATAATGAAACTATCAACTTCATTGTTGCACCCATTGCTGATAACGCTGTTATTTTGGGTATTAACTGGCTACATAAATGGAATCCTCTGATTAACTGGCAGGAAGGATGGGTTCGTATCCCTTTGATGCTGCCTGAACCCCCCTCCATTGAGGACTGCCCCCCCCGACCCCAAACCCCACTGATGGTCTCCTACTTAATCTGGCACCCATCATTGAACCTGTGGGCTCCACCGTAGCCCTACCGGCCCCCGAAGTCATTCCAGGTGAAGAAAAAATCCCTGAGGAGTATTGGGACCTTAAGGATGTTTTCAGTGAAAAATCCTGTGACACTCTTCCACCCCACCGTGCCACAGACTGCTCTATTGACTTCCTCCCAGGGGTGCAGCTTCCAAAACCCCGCATTTACTCTATGACACCCCGTGAAATGGATGAGCTTCGCAGTTTCATAGACAAGAATCTGAAGAGGGGTTTCATTGAACCTGCCAGACCACGTGTAGCCGCCCCAGTAATGTTTAGAGAGAAGAAAGATGGCACTCTTCGTTTGGTTCAAAATTACAAATATCTTAATGCTATTTGTGAACACAATGTCTACCCACTCCCACTCATGAAAGACATGCTGGCTCATCTTGCTTCAGGCAGGATTTTTACTAAACTTGATTTGAGAGAGGCTTATTACAGAGTGAGAATTAAGGAAGGAGACGAGTGGAAGACTGCTTTTAACTGCCCTTTAGGGTGCTTTCAATTTAATGTTTTGCCTTTTGGTCTGCAAGGAGCGCCTTCGGTATTTATGCAGCTGATCAATGACATTCTCCACGAGCACCTGTACAAGGGCGTTATCGTTTATCTTGATGACATCGTCATATACACAAGAACACGTGAGGAACACATTAAACTAGTCCGCTCTGTTTTGCGGAAGCTTCGCGCTGCTGAACTTTATGCTAAACTTTCTAAATGCGAGTTTCACCAAGAAAAAATTGATTACCTAGGTTATCGCATTTCTTCAGAAGGCATTGAAATGGATCCTGCCAAAGTGAAAGCTGTCACGGAGTGGGCTCCACCGCACACTCGTAAACAATTACAAAGTTTTTTGGGTTTCGCTAACTTTTATCGCCAATTTATACCTTCTTTTGCTAGCATTGCATTACCCATCACGAACCTACTCAAAACGAACGGGGACGGCAAACCTCGACCAGGCTCTCCTCTGAATTGGACCATGGAGTGCCAAGCCGCGTTTGAGAAACTTAAACGCTTATTTGCAGCAGAACCTGTTCTGAAACATCCTGACGTCAACTCCCCCTTCGTTATTCAAGCCGACGCAAGCGATGTGGCTGTAGGTGCTGTCCTGTTGCAACGGAACCAACAGGGCCAACTACAACCTTGTGCTTACACTTCCCGTAAATTATCCAACACTGAACGCAGATGGGCGATTTGGGAAAAAGAAGCTTTTGCTGTCCGCTGGGCCCTCATGACCTGGCGTCATTTTCTTGAGGGAGCTCCTCACCCGTTTGAGGTTTGGACTGACCACAAAAATCTGGAGGCTCTCACGACGTCCCGCAAATTGTCCCCAAAGCAACTACGTTGGGCTCACTACTTTCATCGTTTCAACTTCACTCTCAAGTACATTCCTGGAGGGAAGAATTTCATGGCTGATGCTCTTTCCAGACTGCCTCAATATGACAGTTCTAAACTCACGGTTGTTCAGCCTGTAATACCGCTTACGTTAATGGCTACTCCCGTCACGACCAGGGGTCAATCCACGATCCAAGCTGACCCACCTGAAGAACTAATTGCTAGGATAAAGTCGGAACTACTTACCGATGAGTGGTATTCCACGCACTCTGCTGACTGCACTATCAGAGATGATCTACCATGGATTGGTTCGAAGATTTATGTTCCCGCTACCCTGCGGCCTTTTGTCTTACAGCGGGCGCATGACTCTAGACTAGCTGGACATTTTGGTTTTGTAAAGACTATACATTTAGTTAAACGCCAATTTTGGTGGCCTTCCCTCAAAAGGGACGTTGAATCCTATATCGCCAGCTGTCCTGTTTGCGCTGCTTCTAAACGTGCCCCGGGAAAACCCCATGGTCTCCTCCAATCTGTGGCGCGGCCGGAGGCTCCTTGGAAGGAAATTTCTATGGACTTTATTGTCGACCTTCCAAGTAGCCAAGGCTATACTGTCATCTGGGTGGTTACTGACCTGTTCTCCAAGCAAGTTCATTTTGTACCGTGCTCCAAGATTCCGTCTTCTAAGTCTTTGGCTAAGCTTTTCCTTGCTCACATTTATCGGTTGCACGGAGTTCCCAAGCGTATCATCTCTGATAGAGGTACTCAATTTACTTCGCAGTTTTGGAAGGAGTTTTTGAGATTGATTGGCTCCTCCCAGGGCTTGAGCTCCTCCTACCACCCGCAGACTAATGGGGCCTGTGAGAGGGCTAATTCCGTCCTGGAACAATACCTGCGTTGTTTTATAAACTTTCAACAGGATGATTGGGCTGATCTTCTGATACATGCTGAGGTGGCATATAATAACTCGGTTCATACAAGTACTGGAATGACCCCGTTCAAAGTAATTTATGGTCAGGACTTTGTACCTATCCCTGAGCTGCCGCACGACCCTCCTGCGATTCGTTCTCTGGTAGATTGGAGTGGTAAATTGTCTTCGGTTTGGCCCATCATAAGTAAAACATTGGATGATGCTCATCAATCTCATAAGTTTTATGCCGATAAAAAACGGGCCGCTCCACCAGAATACAAAGTCGGGGATAGAGTATATGTTTCTACTAAGCATTTGGAAAGTCCGCAGAAATGCAAGAAACTAGGCCCTAAGTTTGTAGGTCCTTTCACAATAACAAAAATAATCAGTTCTGTCTCTGTTCGTTTGGACCTACCAAAAACCTACCGTCGTCTGTACCCAGTCTTCCATGTCCACCTGCTGAAACCTGAGCGCTCATCACATCTTCGTAAGCCTCATCCTGCTGCCCCTGCACCCCTACTTGTGGACGGACAACAACACTATGAAGTCCGGGACATTTTAGACTCCAGAGTGCATAGAAATAAAATTCAGTATCTTGTAATGTGGAAAGATTTCCCCCCATCCCATAATGAATGGGTGGATAAGCAGCATCTAAAAGCCCCAAAGCTACTACGACAATTTTATGCTAAATATCCGACCAAGCCCTAACATTTTTTTTCTCCCCTTTTCTATTTGTTGTTGTGTGTCTATTGTTGTCTATTTTGCAGAACTAAATCCCCTGCTTCTGGAGGAGGTCCGGATGTCAGCCTTCGCTTTGCCTTCACTTTGCTGCCGCTTTTTACTACCAAACCGGTAGTAATGGCGGCTGGAACCCACACCTCATCTGAGTGGTATCTCATGTAGGTTTGTTGCAGGCAGCATTGTGGCGAAGAACATGAGAGAGGCATTGACCATGATGATTGGGGAAGATGGGTGGTTTAATGTTTTTACACATTGTGCTAATCCAGGGCTGTTTCCCCAATTTAATTAGTAGCCTTTGGCAATTATTTGCAATGCATTTTAAACTCAAACTATAGTTTTCATATTGTCCTTAGTATTAGTAGTTTTCAGTCTCTATATATTGCATTCATGTATTTATGTATCAATTGATATGATTTTAAGTCTGGAGTTGTAATCCCTATAGCTACATGTATGATTGGAAAGAAGGCCCCACATTTCTCCTGAATGTAGAATCCTTAGCAAGCAAATCTATGAAAAGAGATTACAATATTCCAGGTTGGAATGTGGCTAATTTCTAGAAAGAACTACAGATAGTCTTTGACTTACAATCACAATTAAGCCTAAAATATCTGTTGCTGAGTGGGACAGTTGTTAAATCAGTTTTGCCCTATTTTACGACCTTTCTTGCCACAGTTAGTTAAGTGAAACACTGCAGTTGTTAAGTTTGTAGCATGGTTGTTAAGTGAATCTGGCTTCCCCATGGACTTTGCTTGTCAGACGGTTAAAAAGTTGGTCAAGTAACCCCGGGACACTGCAACCGTCATAAATATGAATCAGTTGCCAAGCATCTGAATTTTGATCATGTGACCCTAGAGATGCCACAGTGGTCATAAGTGTGAAAAACATTCATAGGGCACTTTTTTCAGTGCCATTGTAACTTCGAATGGTCACTAAATGAACTTTTGTAAGTCAAAGACTACCTCTATTTCACTCTGGCAGGTATGTATTCAGGGCCCCATTTGCAAGTGGGAGGCCATTTGCAAAAAAATACCTACAAGTATTTTTTGTTCTCATAGACATCATGAAGTTTGAGTACGTGAGGGTGTTCAATCAGCTTCAGAATGGCAATTTCCCGTTCCACCTGCAGTGGAAAAAAAAACAGAAAGTGTTTATGGATCTATGACAATTCACCGCAGCCAACTTGCCACAGCCAACTTACTATGGCCAACTTGCTGTGGCCAACTTGTTGCGGGAAAAGAGTTACACTAATATCAAAGAAATGGTGGAATAGAATCATTAAAGAAGGGATGCAAAATAGGGACAAAATGAAATGTGAATGACAAAAATTAAAATATTTTTTATTAATTTTAAATAATTAAACTGAATTGTTAAATTGCCCCACCATCGCAAGTTGTCCCACGACAACTTGGCCATGGTAAGTTCGCTGCAGCAAGTTGGCCACAGTGACTTGTGTACAAGGATAAAAGGAGTCACAGTGAGGTGGGTGGCGTATAAATTTAATAAACAAATTAATAAAATAAAATTCTGTTTGTGTCCTAAGATGCAGAGCTTGGGGCAGATGGAGACAAGGGTTTTTCCCACTAGCTCATAGTGGTAGCTCAAGTGCTAGCTCCCACTAGCACTTACTCCCTACTACATTATTTTGCTGTTTTCTTCATATACCCGTTCTTTTTTTTATTTCCCTGGTTTTATGATAACTCTTTGAATCATGAGTGTGTTGTCCTGCCAGGTGATACATTCATGAAACCTGTGAAACCACAATATTCTGAAAGAATAGTTGCAGACACCTATCACTGAAGATGTCCCCTGAAGCTCATCATTGCATCTCTCTAAGCATGACACAAACATGTCCCAGAAACTTTTTTAAAACATGGCCTCTTACCCACAACCCACAGCTGAAGCAGTATGAAGTCTTTTTTAGTTTTAAAGTCATTTTTCCTCTCTTCTTCCAATATAATTGGCAGGCAATATGCTTCATGCATGTCTCACTGAGAGTTCTGAGGAGCAAATAACATGGGCTTTGTTATTTGTTAACTAACATAGATAGTTTGTATTTTAATCTGATTTTTATTCTTTCTTTTAAAGTGATGTTCAAGATTTATTAGCTTTTAACATTCCTAAACTGATAAACAAGTTGGAGACTAGCTCCAGATAAGAAAAGTTTGTTAGTACAATTTGGGGTCTGGCTTATCTCTTGTGAACCCTAAACAACCTTTCTCCTTACAATTTATTCCCCTTCAGACCTCATTTTTTTAAAACAATTTTATTGGGTTTTACAATGTTTTTGGGAAAAGGGGTAAAATAGGGTAAAAAAGTAGACATTTTAATGGCTTCCATGTGGAGGATGGTGGTCACCTCCGATACTTCATAAGAATTCAATATTAAAAAAGAAAATAATTGGCAAAAGATACATATATCACATTTCAACATGTATACATTCAATCATTTTTTTTCCTGCCATCCCTTTTCACAGGTTACAGTAATGTTTTCAAAGTCTATTCATTTCTGTGATCTGAGTCTCTTTGCTATTGTTTCTTCTTTCTCTTTCCCGCCAATGGGCGGGGCCATGGCCCCTCCCGTTCCCTCATCTTCGTCTTCCAGGAGTAGGGAATGTTTCTTAAGGAAGGCCTCCGCCTCCTCTACAGTTTTAACTCTAACTCTGCCCCCCTCTCAGAAAACCAACATTCCTTCCGGCATTAACCATTTGAACCAGATCCCTTTTTTAAACAATTTTTTGGACAAAAAGGAATACTTCCTTCTTATCTCTCTAATTTTCTTTGGGATTTGCTTCAGAATGGTAATGTCTTTATCTTGATATTTCAGAGCCCCCCCCCCCCCCCGTTGCGCTCTCAGTATCTCATCCCTCATGGACCTTCTTAAAAACTTAATATGAACTTCTCTTGGTACATTATTTATTCTAGCATATGCTGAATTAATTCTATTGACTAGGTCCATATCCCACCAGAGCTGCTCTTTATTTCTTTTAGTATAATCTGCTAGGATTGTACTCATTATATCTTTTACATCTTCTTGCTCTGTCTCTGGCACGTTCTGGAACCTAAGGAAAAAAGACATTCTTTCAAACTCAAATTTTGACATATGCCCATTAATTTCTGTATTTTCCTTCCGTATTTCCTTCATCTCTTCTTTAATCTCAACTGTTCCTTCTTCTAATGCCTCAATTTTTTGTTTATTATCCGTTGTATTTCTTTGTGTCTCCAACAGTTCTATTCTTAAATTTAATATGTCCTTTTGGATTTCCTGCACTTCCTTCATAATGCTCTGAAGCATCTCGCTCGTTGATAGGTCTTGATCACCTTCCCCAAGTGTTTCCTTCTGTAACATTGTAGTAATTTTCCCTTGTTGTAAGCTTGGGCTGGATCGGGTAGAGGCTGGAGCCGAAAAGGACTTTCCAGATGGAGGCCTTTTTGAAGCCATTGTTGTAAGTTTAAGTTTTTGCAGTAGAAAATGACGCCAGAGAAGCAAACAGTCAGAAAAGTCCGAGATATCCGGGAGAGAGAGAAGCCAAATCAAAGTTCCATCAAAGTCCAGAATTAATTTTAATGTCCAAACCAAGAGGAAAAAAAAAAAGAGAGAATCCACGTATCAGGAGAGGCACCGAGGGCTTTTTGGGAGAGGCTTCAAATATTAATTTATTGTCCTGCAATCTTAAAACTCTGGAGGAATGCTCTGGTGGTCAGGAGAAAGTTCTCCAGCCGGGAACAAAGAGAAGCCATTTTCCCGCCTCACCGCAGTTAGAGAAGTAAGAGTGAAAGTTCTTTTTTGTTGCAAAGAGACCCGGCTACAATGTTACAACTGTAACTCCGGGAGTAGAATTTTTTTTTCCTTATCTGCTATTTTATTCGGTTGACATTTTAGTCCTCTTTCTCTCTTATAGAGAGCATTTTCTATTGCCGCCTTTTACAAGGGGGGGGGGTTAAAATCCCCCCTCTATTCTTCTTTCTTTAAAACGATCGAATGTAAAAAACAAAACTCACAATTCACATTTGCCAATCCATCTTGTCAGGAGACTCGGCGCGATCCTCCGTCCCCGACATTTCCACCGTCTTCTTCATTTTCAGCATTTCCAGCTAACGTTGGCAAGAGGGCTTTCCCGCCCGCTTTCTGCCCTACGATTCCTGGGGCGAAGCAGGAAAGCACCCCACCGACTGCCGTCAGGCCGGGGGCTTCCCGCAGCCGCTCGTATGGCAGGGGGTTAACCCAAACCCCCTGTGCCCCCGAGGGGGCTCACCAGAGTAGCAAGGGGCGGACGGGCCTGAAAACGCGTCCGTCGCCGTCAGTAGCCAGACGTCAAGTCCCAGACCTCATTTTAATAAACATGTATGCTGTTATCCTGTCCAATCAACTTTCCTCTTTCAGGTTTCTTTGTTATGTTAACTATAAAAGGGGATGTTAGCTAAAGATCAGGGTTCCCTCTTTGAATGAGGAATCCCTTTTGTCTGATAAATTGTAATAAAATGATCTTCCTGTCTCAGTTTGCCTCATTGGAAAATATGCACACCGAGGCACGAGCCTAAAAAGGCCATATTCGGACATCAATTTTGGCGAATTGCCAGCCAGGAGAATTTTGCCTCGGAGCAATGATTCCCAGTGATGGGTAAGGAATAGGCAGGTGCACCCCTGGACTTTTTTTCAGGGCCTTTCTTTTGTCTTTGACTGGACACATTGCCTCAAAGGTGCTTTTAAGAAAGAGAAGATCATTGAATAGTAGGGATCTGAGAGGGAACGAAGCAGCCATCTATCCTTCCCGGGACAGAGAAATTGGTGAGTCTGAATTTATCTTATTTGTAAGAAGCCTCAAACTCCCTTTTTCCTGTATGCGATGTAAAGCAGCTTCTTAGTTAATTACTTCCTTTGTGTAAAGGAGGTGTACAGGCCTTTAAAAGGACTGTAGTTGTAAAGTACCGGTATTAAAAGAGAGAGAGAAAGAAACAAGGCTGAATACACATTGTTTCAGTCTCCCCCAGGGAATTTAACAAGTAAATTTAAAACTGCCTGAAATGGGGAATGTGAGAATGAGAGACTCACGAGAAATGGATGGTGGAGATGCTTCTACCCCTCTCAGTTGCCTATACCATAATTTTTTAGCAGCTGGCGGGATAGAATTGAAAAAAGAGACAAGGCTTGTTAAAGTTTTGTAAACATATCTGGCCAAAATTAAAACTCCCAAAGAATTATTCATGGCCTCCTGAAGGCACCTTTGAACAACCAATTATACTTGCTCTTATGACTGAATTATGGGAGTCTGGAAAATTTGAACAACATTGGTATGCTCATCTGTTTTTAAATATCAGTAGTAATGCAGAGTTATTGAGCAAATGCCATCATATTATGTATAGTGGACCCCTCTCCAACAAAGGAAATTCTTTTCTAATGAACCCATCTTTGAGAGCAATTGCACCATATTTAAATCACTCAAATATTTTACCAGATGCCCCCCATGGAATTTATCCCATTAATATATAGGTCTCCTAATAGGGCAGCCCCAGTTCCAAATAGGCCTGCCCAAGCCCAAATAGTCCCACAATGGCGGGTGCCTAGACTACTCCAGCATATAATGAAAATCATACAAAAATGGCTTAGTTGTTTAAAAGCATTATTTCTACTCATAATCCTATATGGAATGAGTTACAAACTATGTTTAATGTTTTTCTGCCTGAGGAGGACAAACAGATGGTTGTGGGGAAAGTTAGATCAGAGATACCAGAGAATTGCTATGGATGTTTTGTTTCCCTTTGAAGATCCTTTAACTTTAACTTTAACTTTTATTAAATTTCTATCCTGCCCTATCTCCCACAAAGGGACTCAGGGTGGCGCACAGGAACTTAAAATCCAAAAATACAAACAATAAAAATTCTACAAAATTTAAAACTACAATTAAACAGTTTAATCCGTGCTAAAAAGAGAAAACAATTAATTTAAAACCCAGCTCTAATAAAATATGGTTGTAGCAGCTATGCCAGGCCAGCCATATGGAAGAAATAGGTTTTTAAAGTCCGGTGGAAGAGGCGAAGGTCAGTGATAGTCCGGAGGTCTGGGGGGAGGTCATTCCAAAGGGCGGGACCTGCCACAGAGAAGGCTCTTCCCCTGGGCGTCGCCAGCTGGCATTGTCCAGCGGACGGCACTCTAAGGAGGCCCTCCCTGTGGGAGCGGACAGGTCGAGTGGAGGTATGCGGTAGAAGGCGGTCCTGCAAGTAACCAGGCCCACTGCCATGGAGTGCTTTAAAGATGGTCACTAAAACATTGAAACGCACCCAGAAGGCTACCGGCAGCCAGTGCAGCTCGCGCAGGAGAGGTGTTACATGGGAGTATTTTGAAACTCCCAAGATCCCCCGCGCGGCCGCATTCTGCACCAACTGGAGCCTCCGGGTGCATCTCAAGGGGAGCCCCATGTAGAGAGCATTACAGTAGTCCAGGCGAGAAATGACAAGAGCTTGAGTGACTGTCTGTAAGGCGCCACGATCCAAAAAGGGGCGCAACTGGCGTATCAGGCGCACCTGATAAAAGGCCCCCCTGGCCACGGCCGTCAGATGTTCATCTAAGGACAGCCGGGAATCCAGGAGGACACCCAAGTTGCGGACCCTTTCTGCGGGGGCTAACAGTTCCCCCCCCGATAGCCAGAGATGGAACTAACTGGCTATGTCGTGGCGCCGGAAACCACAGCCACTCGGTCTTGGACGGGTTGAGTCAGAGCCCGTTCCTCCCCATCCAGACCCGCACGGCCTCCAAACACCGGGACATCACATCGGCCGCATCGTTGGGGTGGTTTGGGGTAGAAATGTACAGCTGGGTGTCATCAGCGTACAGATGGAATTCTACCCCAAAACCACGGATGATCTTGCCCAGCGGCTTCATGTAGATGTTAAACAGGAGGGGCGAGAGGACCGACCCCTGAGGCACCCCATAAGTAAGGGGCCTCGACGTCGACCTCTGCCCCCCCACCAACACAAGCTGCGACTGGTCGGAGAGGTAGGAGGAGAACCACCGTAATACGGTGCCTCCCAACCCCAACCCCTCCAACCGGTGCAGTAGGATACCATGGTCGATGGTATCGAAAGCCGCTGAGAGGTCTAATAGGACCAGGATAGAGGAGTAACCCCTATCCTGTGCCCTCCAGAGATCATCCACCAACGCGACCAATGCCGTCTCCGTGCTGTACCCAGGTCGGAAGCCGGACTGGCGTGAGTCTAGATAGGCAGTTTCCTCCAGGTGCTGGGGGAACTGTCGTGCCACCACACTCTCAACAACCTTCGCCACAAAGCGAAGGTTGGAGACCGGACGGTAATTAGATAAAACATCTGGGTCCAGGGAGGGCTTCTTGAGGAGGGGTCTCACCACCGCCTCTTTCAAGACGGCTGGCACAGACCCCTCGCTCAGAGAAGCGTTAACAATTCCCTGGAGCCAGCCTCGTGTCACCTCCTGGGAGGCCAGTACAAGCCAGGAGGGACACGGGTCCAATAAACATGTGGTGGCATTCAGCTGCCGCAGCATCCTGTCCATGCCATCGGGAGTCACGGGATCAAACTCAGCCCAAATAACGGTCTCAAGACCTGTCTCTGTCATCTCGTCTGGACCAACCCAATTGGAGGCTAACTCGCCCCGGATCTGAGCAATTTTATCCTGCAGATAACATCCAAATTCCTCTGCCCTACCCTGCAAGGGATCTTCCCGCGGCCTCTGTTGAAGGAGGGAGCGTGTCACCCTAAACAGGGCAGCAGGGCGGTTATCTGTGGATGCGATGAGAGTGTCGAGATGATCCCATTTCGCCACTCTCAGCGCCATGAGGTAGGTCCGCAAATGCGACCTCACCCGTGTCCGGTCAGATTCAGTACGAGTCGACCTCCAAATGCTCTCTAGGCGTCTCTTCCGGCGTTTCATTTCCCTCAGCTCCTCAGAAAACCAAGGAGCCGAGGTAGAGCAACGCCGGGTGAGAGGCCGCAGTGGCGCGACCCGGTCCAGGGCCCCCGTGGCTGCTAAATCCCAGGTGGCCACTAGGTCCTTAGTCGGGTCATGGGCCAGGGAGTCAGGTATTGGCCCAAGCTCCGTCTGGAACCTCTCCGGGTCCATCAGGCGCCTGGGGCGGAACCATCTTGGAATATCAGGTTCCGCCTCCCCGCGGTGGGGTGTAGCGGTTGGAAAGTCAAGCTGAAGGAGAGAGTGATCTGACCATGACGGGTTCGATGACTAGTTCCCCTAATCCCAGATCACTCATCCACCGGCCGGAGACAAAAATTAGGTCCAGTGTGTGTCCTCCAGTGTGTGTTGGGCCACAAATTACTTGGGTCAGGTCCATGGCCATCATGGAGGCCATGAACTCCCGAGCCACCTCAGACGATCCGCCTACCGATGGCAAGTTGAAATCCCCCATGACTAAAAGTCTGGGGGTCTCGACTGCCACCTCGGCGATCACGTACAGGAGCTCAGGTAGGGCTGCTGATACGTAGCGGGGAGCCAGGTACACTATCAGCAAACCCAACTGCCTCCCGTGGCCCCACTTCACACATAGGAACTCACAACTGGCTGTCTGCTGTACGGTGGTCTCTCTCGGTCCAAGACTTTCCTTGATAACAACTGCCACCCCCCCACCCCGCCCTTGGGCCCGTGGCTGATGAAATGCCTGGTAACCTGGCGGGCACATTTCCACGAGGGGAACTCCTCCCTCATGGCCCAGCCAGGTCTCCGTGATACCCACCAGGTCCGGCTCCCTTTCCGACACCAAGTCGTAGATGAGGGGGGCTTTGTTGACCACGGACCAGGCGTTGCATAACATCAGCCTAGGGCCCTGGCTCTGAACACCCTGACCTCCTGGGTTGCAGGAGGAGCCGTGTGGATCGGAGCGCGCAACCACCTGTAAACAGCGGGTGCGCCCCCCCGAACCATGATGGAATCTCCGGCTCCCACCATATCTACCCCTCCCACCGACCATCCTAATACTGTAACCCTCTCTGGAATGAACCATAGCCCCCCCCCCCAATATCCGAACCTGCAGCCTCCCCGTCGGAACCATCGGTCGGCCTGGAGATATATCTTAGTGAGCTGCTTCCCTCATCAACAACCCTTAACCCTGAAGACTCTCCCCCCTCCCTGGAACTCCCTAAAAACCGAATTTAAAAAACCCCTAAAACCCCCCTCAATTTCCTTTTTCGCCACCTCTCAAGATTAAGAAATCCGTCATTGAGGCGGGCCCTCGTTAGAGCAGAAGGCCAAACCTGCGAGAGGGGGGACTCTCGCAGGGCGAGGAGGTCAGCTGCGGAATAAATCAGCTAGTCCATAAGTCTGGAGAGGAGAGCCGCCTTGAATAGATGTCATCAGCCCATAGTCATAATCAGGTAGGGTGGCTCGAGCTGAGTCAAACAAGCTCTGTTGGTACGCCACCAGCCAGTCACTATGGTCTTTAAAAGTGCTTGAGTGCCCTGTGTTGCCAAGATGGACCAAGGTAAGTCCATTGGCCAGGGGAGGCGGTAATCAAGATGGTAAAAAGATGGTACAAAGGGGAGAGGACTGGCGGTGGGGAAGAAAACCAGGACGAGCAGCAACGAAAAACAAACAAACGACGATACATGGTATCAAAGTCAATTAATGAGATGAGGGACAGCACGCAGGATAGCCAGAATAAATCATAAGTCAAGACATAGCAGAAGACCAAGGAGACATAGGAAAAACATAGGTAAAAGGGGAAAATTAATTGAAAATAGTCCATATGCACTTGAGGCTTGAAGATTGAAAACAATCCATAGGCAATTGATTGAAGATAGTCCATGAGCAAGCCAATGGCGGCAGCGACGAGAAACGATGACAGTGAAGGCAGGACGCAGGCAGCAAGCGAGGAACAGGCAGGACGACCAGGGCGAATACAACAAAGAAATGAGGACGAAGGCAGAGACGAAGGCAGCGGGGATAGCAGGCAGCAAGCGAGGAACAGGCAGGACGACCAGAGCAAATACAACGGAGAAATGAGGACGAAGGCAAAGACGGCGGCAGCGGGGATAGCGGCCACACAAACCAGGATGACGGGCCGCTCCCCAGCTGGATGACTTACGCCGATCACGCCAAACGCCGAAACAGCAGAGCGAAGGACGAAACGACAGGACGACGATGGAAGGAGCAGGGCACAGGCAGCAGGCGAGGAACGAAAGGAACACAAAAACACGAGGGAACAGGGCGAGCAGGGCGAGCAGAACAAGCAGGACGAACACAGGCGAGGAAACGAAAGATGAAGGCAGAGACGGCGGAAACGGCGGCAGCGGGGATGACGGCCACACAAGCCAAGATGACGGGCTGCTCCCCAGCCAGATAGAAACACGCCGACCGCCGACCGCCAGCTCTCCCGGCCAGCCCCACATCCCCTTGGTGTTGGCGAGGGTCAGCAGGCCAAATTAGCAACCGCTCTGCAGTGGCATCTCTCTGGCTGACCAAGGCAGGCCCTCTCTCCCGGCGCAGCTCAACTCAGCTCCTCCATCTCAATCCACCGGAAACAAAAAATCCTATGTGGGATCCAAGCATCCCCGCAGATTTGAGGGAGTTGTCAGAAGACAACTGAGCAGTTGCAGCTTTAATGATTGCTATTCCAAAGAAATAAACTTTAGGGAAGATTTATCAGAATCTCCTTCTGAATTTTCCTTACTGCATGGAGAACAAAGTTGCCTCAGAAAAAAAAGTGGAAATTTAAAGATCTCCTCTTACGCACACACAAAGTGCTTTAAGACTGAGCAATGTGTAATAGCTAGTAACTAATCAGGGAGGGAACAAATCTAGAACTAAGCAAGATTTCCCGATTGTCGACTAATTCATCAATGAGATTATTGTCTCCAGGAGCTGTGGTTGCTTCATTACCTGGAAGTTTTAAGGAGAAAATTAAATAGCATTTTTTACAGAAGGGAGTTGTACCAAAAGACCTTTAAGGTTCCATTCAACTCTGATATTCTGTTTTTGGTATTGTGTGTGAGTTTGTAAACTTTAGGTGATTTTCCTTTGCATTTTAATTTGGATATATTCTACATAATGCGTTGGAGGGCATTCTTGTCAAAGGACCACTCCAATGTTATTTTATATACATCGTGTGTTTTTGGAACTCCTTGCTACTGCAAAGAGATGATTAATTGCTGTATACTCTGTGCTTAATTTGTTTCCCTTTTCCTTGGAGTCAAGGAGGGAGGGGGGGGACCTTTATAGAGAACCAGTTTGGACTCATGTTTATGGCCACAGGCTACAGAACTGGAGAACTGTGAATTCCACTCCTGCTTTAGCTATGATGGCCTGCTGGGTGATTTTGGACTGGTTATTCCCCCCCCCCCCCTTCTGCCCTAGGTGGGAGGCATTGGGAAACCATGCCTATATCTGTTGCCAAAGGACAACTGTTGGCCCCAACTAGGCAATTGTTTGCAAAAAAATTTCCCTAATATGGGTTACAACAGGGGAGACACCCCAACTTCAGGAGAATGTTATTGTAATTTTCTTCTTTTTTTTTCTGTTTTGAAGGCTGTTCTAGTCCCCTACAAGCAAAAGTTTTATATGGGAAACGTGGTGGTGGTGGTGGGGGCAATCTTTTGTCTTCCTAGCTATCCTCTTGTTTTCTTGCTATGCTGCCCCCAAAGGTGATTTGTATATCATCTGCCTGAAACAACAGACATTCCAGCCATAACTCACTGCTGGTCGGTGAAGCCTGTGTGCTTTTTCTCTTACCATTCTGAAATGTGTTAAGTTTCTTGAGTTACATTCCCCCCTTAACATGGCATCTAATCAGGGTGGAGAGCTGTGTGTGGAGAAAGTAAAACTTTGGCAATCTATGATAGAGCCTCCATGGACAAGTATAGTCTAACTCTGGACATTGATTTTTTTTTCTTCAACCGTTAATTGTGAAAGCCATCCAGAAACTGTTGAATACATTCTCATTTAGCTTTCCCACATTGTAGGACGTTATTTTAGGTATTATCCAGAATATGGAAGGTATTAAATGTTTTTGCTTAAGAGTTATTAATTTAAATATTAAGCAATGGCGGGTCCCAGTCTTGCCTTTGGCTATATTTCTGTATGGGAGCATGCTCTGTTGTTATGCTGATATGCTGATCTCTTCTGATTTGTCTTTCTAAGAAAAGAGGAATTCTGCCTAGCAGCTTTCTTTTACATTGCATGCTTATATACTTCCACCTATTCAAGAGCCAACCATGGCTAGTTCTAGTCCACTAAATTTGGATTTCCCCCCATCCTTAACATTGTGACTTAATCTGTTTGGACTTTGACATTGACCCATTTAAAAATATTTTATCCAGAAGATCAGCAAAGTCTGTGGAATCGTGGCAACTTGGAGATGGACACTTTGGGTTCTGGTGAGCTGTGGCTTGCACTCATTGGGCCCTTGATTCCTCTGGCACCTGAGACAAAAGGCTGATGTCCAGGTGTCTTATCAGATTCCGATGCTGGAAACAGCCTGAGCCAGTTATGGCATTTATGACTTTTGATGAGGTTTTTTTACAGCTGATTTGTCTCCTGTCTGACCATGGGTCATTCAAGCAAGGGAAGCTGCGCATCTCACCTGGTCTAAACACGTGAACCACCAGTGGAGAAGGTTTGTATATCCAAGTGTGGAAGGAAGAACCTGTTTTCCTGCTGATGGACTTAACTGAGAGCTATAGCAACAGTACAGTGACTCCTTGATAATATCAATATGGAACCTGAGTGGAAATATTACTAGATGTGTGGTGAGTGCTACTGGAACCTTGGCTTCCTGGAACTAATGACTGGTGATTGTCTTTTCATTCAGTAGATTTTGATAAGAACCTGTGCAGAGACTCTATGGCTGCTTTGGGAAGAGTTTTCCATGCTACTGAAAACTATACAACAACGAACTTGGTTACACTTTTCCAGTTCATCACTACAGATGCTGCACGGACTGATCACCATTTTATCTACTACACAACTGGCATTGCTGGACTGCCATGTGACTGATTGCCTTTTTCCTAGGACTAATGCTATATTAGCTTAACAGGACCTTAGGATAGTGAACGTTTGGATATTGGTTTGCATGTATGTAATTATTTGTATTTCTTGTTCATGTTCCATGTATTTGAAATGTATTTATATGCTACCTATACCTTGGAGAAACCCATCTGCTAAACCTGGTTACGGAAACCTGGTTGGGCCACGAGGGAGGACTTCCCCTCGTAGAAATGTGCCCACCAGGATACCGAGCCTTCCATCAGCCTAGGGCCCTAGGGAGGGGTGGGGGGGTGGCGATTATGGTTAGGGAAAGTCTTGAGCCAAAGGAGACCACGATCCCTCAGACGACCGGGTGCGAGTCCCTCCTTGTGAAGTGGGGCCTAGGGAGGCAGTTGGGCGTGTTAGTTGTATACCTGGCTCCTCGCTATGCAACAACAGCCCTGCCCGAGCTCCTAGAGGTGATAGCCGAGGCGGCGGTTGAGACCCCCAGACTTTTAGTCATGGGGGACTTTAACCTGCCGTCAGCAGGCGAAACCTCTGGGGTAGCTCGGGAGTTCATGGCTTCCATGACAGCCATGGACCTGACCCAAGTAGTTGTAGGCCCTATCCACGAGGGCGGACACACCCTGGATCTAATCTTCATCTCGGGACAGTGGAGTAGTGATCTGGGAATAGGGGATTTAGTCATCACACCCCTGTCATGGACAGATCACGCTCTCCTTCGGCTCGACTTTCCGATCGCCGCACCTCACTGCGGGGAGGCGTAACCAGACATTCCTATATGGTTCCGCCCCAGGCTCCTGATGGACCCGATAAGGTTCCAAAGGGAGCTTGGGCCAATTCCTGTGGACTTGCCCCGCGACTCGACTGAGGACCTAGTGGCCGCATGGTTAAGTGCAGCCACGGGGGCCTTGGACCGAGTCGCGCCCTTGCGGCCTCTCTTGCGGCGACGAACCACCTGGGCTCCTTGGTTTACCGAGGGGCTTAGGGAGATGAAGCGCCACAAGAGACGCCTAGAGAGCAGATGGAGATCTTCTCACTCCGAAGCCGACCGAACACTAGTGAGAGACCATATTAGGACTTACTTAGTGGCAATAAGAGTGGCCAAACGTGAGTATTGTGCCACTCTTATTGCATCCGCAGATAACCGCCCTGCCGCCCTGTTTGGGGTGACCCGCTCCCTCCTTCAACAGAGGCCGCGGGAAGCCCCTTTACAGGGTCGAGCAGAGGAATTTGGGATTTATCTGCAGGAGAAAATCACTCGGATTCGGAACGAGCTACCCTCCATCGTCAGTGGTCCAGTCGAGCGGGCCGAGGCTGTTCTTGTGACACCATCTTGGGAGGAGTTTGATTTTGTTACCACCGAGGATATGGACAAGTCAAAGAGACTTAGGGCTACCACATGTTTATTGGACCCGTGTCCCTCCTGGCTTGTACTGGCATCCTGGGAGACGACACGAGGCTGGCTCCAGGGCATTGTCAACGCATCTTTGAGTGAGGGGTCCTTGCCTGCCGTCTTGAAAGAGGCGGTAGTAAGGCCCCTCCTCAAGAAGCCGTCCCTGGATCCAGCATTATTAGAGAACTATCGTCCCGTCTCCAACCTCCACTTTTTAGTGAAGGTTGTTGAGAGTGTGGTGGCTCAACAGTTTCCGCGACTCTTGGAGGAAGTTGATTATCTAGACCCGCGCCAGTCCGGCTTCCGACCCGGGCACAGCACCGAGACGGCATTGGTCGCGTTGGTTGATGATCTCTGGAGGGCGCGGGATAGAGGATATTCCTCTATCCTAGTCCTATTAGACCTCTCAGCGGCTTTAAATACCATCGACCATGGTATCCTATTGCGCCGACTGGGGGGTTTGGGGCTGGGAGGCGGTGGTTCTCGTCCTACCTCTCTGGTCGGTCGCAATATGTGTTGGCAGGGGGGCAGAGGTCGGCCTCGAGGCCCCTCATATGTGGGGTACCTCAGGGGTCGGTCCTCTCGCCCCTACTGTTCAACACATATATGAAGCCGCTGGGTGAGATCATCCGTGGTTTTGGGGTGGGATATTATCTGTACGCTGATGATACTCAGTTGTACATATCCACCCCAGACCACCCCAACGATGCCGTCGAGGTTATGTCCCGGTGCTTGGAGGCCGTACGGATCTGGATGGGTAGTAACAAACTCAAGCTCAACCCGTCCAAGACTGAGTGGCTGTGGCTTCCGGCGCCCCGGTTCAGCCAGATTATTCCAACTCTGGCCATTGGGGGCGAAACACCGGCCCCCGTGGAGAGGGCGCGCAATTTGGGTGTCCTCCTGGATTCCCGGCTGTCTATGGAAGATCATGTGGCAGCCGTGGCCAGGGAGGCGTTTCATCAGGTACGCCTGATGTGCCAATTGCGCCCCTTACTGGACCGGGGTGCCTTACGCACAGTCACTCAAGCACTCGTCACCTCTCGACTCGACTACTGTAATGGTCTCTACATGGGGCTTCCCTTGAGGTGCACCCGAAAGCTGCAGCTAGTCCAGAATGCAGCCGCGCGGGTGATTACGGGAGCGCCTAGACACTCCCACATAACACCTATCCTGCGCGAGCTGCACTGGCTTCCTGTGGTCTTTCGGGTGCGCTTCAAGGTGTTAACGACCATCTTTAAAGCGCTCCATGGCTCGGGGCCTAGTTACATGCGAGACCGCCTCCTGCCCCATACATCCCTCAGACCGATACGCTCCCACAGAGAGGGCCTCCTCAGGGTGCCGTCGGCTGGACAATGCCGACTGGTGACACCCAGGGGAAGAGCCTTCTCTGTGGCGGGACCAGCCCTTTGGAACGACTTACCCCCTGAACTCCGCACCATCTCCGACCTCCGCCTCTTCCGCAAGTGTCTGAAGACATATCTATTCCATCTAGCCTGCCTAGCGTAACCTCCATTACTGACTTCTAGATAGTTTTAAATTTGGGATTTTTAATTCGGTTTTAGCACAGGATTTTAATAGAATAAGTTTTTTTTAAATTTTATTATGTTTTGTATGTATTTTAACATTCCTGTGCGCCACCCTGGGTCCGTTTGGAGAAGGGCGGGGTATAAATATAAATAAATAAATAAATAAATAAATACCTCCAGAGAATACTTGTGGAAGACCTGCTGTAGTAACTTATGGAGATATATGACCCTGTACTTACATTTTTTTCTACCCAAGGATTTCTTGCTCGATAACGCAGACATGGCATGACATGGAATATGCTAAGAACGTTGGCCAGTATTACACCTAGGTCACCTATTGACTTTGTAGGATATTTTTTTCTCTCTCTTCAATGTCCTCTACCTTGCTGTAAGTTTAGAGCTAGCAGATTTCTGGGTATGTATACCTCCTATAGAGGGCATTCCTTTTTTTGGGCGGGGGGGGGGGAGTTCTTTAACGCTTCCTTTTTTTTTCTAGATACATCTTATTTCTTAGTCTCTAGGATAATACAGGATGATCTATGCTTCCTGCATATTTGCACATCCCTCCACACATGGGTCATTTTTCTTGGGAATATGACATACTGAATTTGGACTTTTAATGTATCTGCTGCATTGCAATATCACGATACCTCCTCAGGATGGTTATTTTTGAATAATTGGGCCTGCTGTTTATACTGTGTTATCTTATACATTGTATTTGCCTGGTTTGAGGCTCTTCAATTGGCATTGCCCTCTTCCTTATTTTTGCATTGCTTGTACTCTATACCTGTAGTAGTGATGGTGCCTTTCAGGTACTACCTACTGGAGTCTTCCCAGTGTTTCTTGTTGCTCTTTGGCCTCACGGCCATGGCTTTTTATCAACAAACATACAAGGTATATGTGCATTTACTGCTGATTGTTACGCCCATTGTTATTCACAAGGTTACTTTTTAAAATGTGTTTTCCTTTAGCCTATGTTTTTATATTATAGTATGTGTGGATACTATTTTTTTGTCTCTATTTTTTAGAGACATTTACTTCTTCCTGGCTATCTGTCTGGACATAATTTGCTCCATTTGTGTGTGTGTTTGTTCTTGTTATTACAATACAATAGCAGAGTTGGAAGGGACCTTGTAGGTCTTCTAGTCCAAGCCCCTGCGTGGGCAGGAACCTTATACCATTTCAGACAAATGGCTATCTAACATCTTCTTAAAGACTTCCAGGGTTGGGGCATTCACAACTTCTGGAGGCAAGCTGTTCCAGAGGTTAATTGTTCTAACTGTCAGGAAATTTCTCCTTAGTTCTAAGTTGCTTCTGTCCTTGATTAGTTTCCACCCATTGCTTCTTTTTTTTTTTTTGAAAAAAGTTTTATTGGGTTTTATAAATTTTTTACAAATAAGGTAAAAGGTAAGTGGTAAAAAGACATTTTGAGAACTTTCTCGTCGAAGTCATTGGCCTCTTCCAAGACTTCATAACAGAAAATAGATAATTCATTTAACATACATTTGTACTACAAAGTGGAGATAAATGCAAATATATCATTGTAAGAATAAAACTGTGCTAGCAAACATGTATAAACACCCAAACAATATTGTAGTATATTAAAATAAAGTCACTTTTGAGATCTAAGTCTTTTGGCAATTGTATCTTCTTTTCCCTGGCCCCCAGTGGGCGGGGCCGCGGCAGCCTCTGCTCCCCCATTTTCATCCTCCAGGATTGAGGAATGTTTTTCAAGAAAGGCTTGCGCCTCTACAATTGTTTTAATTCTTACTCTTCCCCCCTCCCAAAACACCAACATTCCCTCCGGCATCACCCACTTAAACCAGACCCCCTTTTTGAATAATCTTTTAGATAAGAAGGAATACTTCCGTCTTAACTCTCGTATTTTCTTCGGGACCTGCTTCAAGATAGCGACCTCTTTCTGTTGATAAACTAAAGGACTGTCTCTCTGCGCCCTCAAGATCCTTTCCCTTGTCGACCTTCTAACAAATTTAATATGTATCTCTCTAGGTACTTCATTTATCCTGGCATATGCTGAGTTTATTCTATATATCAAGTCGATGTCCCCCCTTATTTCCTCCTTAGGTTTGTGTAAATAATCTGCTAAAATTGTGCACATTAAATCAGGTAAATCTTCCCCACTCTCCTCAGGAACATTCTGAAATCGTAAAAAATATGACATCCTTTCAAAATCCATCCTAGACATGTGACCAGTTAAATCTCCAATTTCATTATTAATACTTTTAAGCTCCCCCTTTGCCCCATCCAACCCCACCTCCAGCTCATCAGTCTTTTGTGTATTTTCCATTAATTTCTTCTGTACCTCCAAAAGTTCTAACTTAGAACTGACTTGATCCTTCCTCATCTCTTTAATTTCTTTCACCAAGGTTTGAAGGGTTTCTTCAACAGCTGTTAGACGAGCATCCGTATCAGGTTTTTCAGATAACATCGAAGTAATTTTAGGCTGATGTGTCTGCTTTTTTGAAGCCATGGTGAAAAATTTAAGTCTGTGTCAGTAAAATGGCGCCTGCTGGAGAGGTGTTAGTGGAGCAGGAAAGAGCAAGTTCCAGTAAACAAAGTCTTAGTTGTTACCTAATCAAAGTCCTGAGAGAATCCAAATTGTTACAATCAAATAGAAGAAAGAAGGCACTTCAGGGAAAGGACCAATTAATCAATTAAAAACAATCATAAGTAGAAAAGAAGAGAGGCAGTCCCGTTCACAGGGGAATGTCAGCAATCATCCATAAGTAGTGTGTCTCAGGAGAACAAAGGAACGCCATCTTCCCCGCCCATCTGGAAGCCACCGGGAATCCACAAAGTAGAAAATTGTTTCTTAATTGCCGGACTTCGATTCAAAGTATCCACGATCATTCCAGAAAGACTTTAACTCATAATCAAAGAGGTTTGAGTGCAGGTTTCTATGCTTCCTCCAGCCGGAGGAGCAATTTCAAAACGCCGCTTGTCTTCCGTTCCAAGGGGGGGGTTTCAAAAACTCCCCCCTCCATCGCTTTGTTAAGCAAAAGTTCCTTCCATGTAGATGCAGTTCCATTGAGGACTACACGTTGAGTGCGGTTGGTCAGCCAGTTGCGAATCCATCTGATGGTGATGCTGTCTAACCCACATTTTTCTACTTTATCTAATAGTAGGTTATGGTCTACTTTATCAAATGCCTTACTGAAGTCCAAGTAAATTATATCGACAGCATTCTTCTGGTCCACTAATTTGGTCACTTTGTCAAAGAATGCAATTAGATTAGTCTGGCATGATCTGTTTTTGACAAACCCATGTTGGCTTTTGGCTATTACTTTGTTTGCTTCTAAGTATTCGCTTATTTGTTGCTTAATTATCTTTTCCAGAATCTTCCCTGGTATTGAGGTCAGGCTGATGGGTCTATAGTTTCCTGGATCTATTTTTTTTCCTTTTTTGAAGATGGGAACCACATCAGCTCTTTTCCAGTCTTCTGGCAGTTCCCCGGTGCTCCAGGATCTCTGAAAGATATAGTTCAGTGATTCTGAGATCTCATCTGCCAGTTCCTTCAGAACCCTGGGGTGTAATCCATCCGGTCCTGGTGATTTGAACTCATCCAGGGCAGACAGATGCTCACTTACCATTTTCTTCCCTATTTCAACTTGTGTTCCTAATCTGATTTTTGTGGTGCTGTTTTTGATTGGTTGGACTGTTTTATCCCTTTGTGTAAAGACAGATGCAAAAAATGAGTTAAATAGTTCTGCTTTCTCCCTGTTGCTTATCATCTTCTTGCCATTTTCTCCCAGCAGTGGACCAATTGATTCCTTAACTTTTTTCTTGTTTTTAACATGTTGGAAGAAGCTTTTTTTGTTATTTTTTACTTTTTTGGCAAGCCTTTCTTCATTGCGAGCCTTAGCTTTCCGCACTTCATCTTTACAGGCTCGGGCTATTTGCTGATATTTTGCCTTAGTTATGTCCCCCTCTTTCCACTTTTTATATTTATCCTTTTTGTCTTTCAATTTGTCAGAGAGTTCTTTATGCAGCCATGCTGGTTTCTTTTGGGAACTGTTATTTTTCTTCTTCATTGGTATTGCGCTAGACTGGGCTTTTATAATCTCATTTTTCAAAATTTCCCAAGCTTCTTGAGTTGTTTTCCCCTTGAGGATTCTCATCCATGGAATCCTTCCCAAGCTCTCTCTAAGTTCATTGAAATTAGCTCTCTTAAAGTCTAAGACTCTAGTTTGACTTTGTTCTACTACTTTTGTTTGCATAATGTTGAATTCCAGTAATTGATGTTCCAGTAATTGATGTTCCAGTATTGATGTTAGGGATTTTGTTTTGTTTCTTTTTCCTCAGGGTGCCTGCCCAGTATAATGTGATTTTTGTGTGCTGGTTTCTACCTATTCTTTTTTTTCCTGGGTGGGCTCTTCTGCGCATTTGGTCCCTGATCCTGTTGTTCCACACTTCCTTCTTTTTAGTGATGCTGAAAGGGCATCTTTTATTTGCCCTTTAGCATCAAAGGGGGCATTATGAGGGGCAAATAACATGGGCTTTGTTATTTGTTAACTAACATAGATAGTTTGTATTTTAATCTGATTTATATTCTTTCTTTTAAAGTGATGTTCAAGATTTATTAGCTTTTAACATTCCTAAACTGATAAACAAGTTGGAGACTAGCTCCAGATAAGAAAAGTTTGGTAGTACAAATAGGGGTCTGGCTTATCTCTTGTGAACCCTAAACAACCTTTCTCCTTACAATTTATTTCCCTTCAGACCTCATTTTAATAAACATGTATGCTGTTATCCTGTCCAATCAACTTTCCTCTTTCAGGTTTCTTTGTTATGTTAACTATAAAAGGGGATGTTAGCTAAAGATCGGGGTTCCCTCTTTGAATGAGGAATCCCTTTTGTCTGAATATTCTGATAAATTGTAATAAAATGATCTTCCTGTCTCAGTTTGTCTCATTGGAAAATATGCACACTGAGGCACGAGCCTAAAAAGGCCATATTTGGACATCAATTTGGTCACTGATGCAGACAGGAGTAAGATGTCCCCATTTCCTATTGGTCACTTCAGGTTACTTCACCATGCCTCTTCCTCACTGGAAACTGCCATTCATGGACATTGGTTGGGGAGGAACTTGGGCCAGTCCTGGAGTCTGGGGAAGGCTCTGATGGATCCTCTGCATTGGAAGCAGAGATAGAGCCAGGGCCATCCAACATTTCCCATCTGCCTTCGGAGTTGGAGATAAGTGGGGAAGAACAGCTGGGGCCTGTTCCAGATGTGCGTATGCGCAAAGCTGTCAGGAGAGGAGAACGACTAAGTACCAGGAACCGACTCAGGAAGAAAGGCACACATGGATACTGAATGGCCCCTCCCTGGTTGGGGAATAAATAGAAGCAAAAGGGGAGTGGTGTCATAGGAGACAACTGTTTGGATTTCGTTAGGAAGATTTGCTCATCAGGGTTCGTGTCTCAGAGACTGCTTGAGAGAGTTTAATTTACAGCTTTGTGGCTGGAAGCTCCTGGCCTGGCAATTATCCAAGGAACTGATAAGGTCTGTACTTTCTGTGTGTGAATGCCATGAATTCACAGTAGTTAAATAAAGAGGGGGTTTTCGGGACAAGGAGTCTGTTTCTAGTTTCTGCTAAGGCTGGGTCAGAACAACACCAAGGGAGCAAGACACAAAAGGAAGTACAGGTAACCACAATTGAGCCCAAAATTTCTGTTGCTAAGTGAAACATCTGTTAAGTGACTTTAGCCCCATTTTGCGACCTTTCTTGCCACCATTGTTAAGTGAATTACTGTATTTGTTAAATTAGTACAAGTAGTTCTTGACTTACAACAGTTTATTTATTTATTTATTTATTTTAATCACATTTATATCCCGCCCTTCTCCACGAAGGACCCAGGGCGGCGCACAGGAATTTAAAAATATACAAAACGATAAGTACAAAATTTAAAAACATATTAAATTACAGTCCTATGCTAAAACCAATTAAAATCCCCCGTTTAAAAACTATCTAAAATAGCCCCGACGGGAGGTTAGGATAGGCCGGCTTGCTGAAAGAGATGTGTCTTTAGACACTGGTGGAAGAGGCGGAGGTCGGAGATGGTACGCAATTCAGGGGGTAGGTCGTTCCAAAGGGCAGGGCCCGCCACAGAGAAGGCTCTTCCCCTGGGTGTCGCCAGTCGGCATTGTCCGGCCAACAGCACCCTGAGAAGGCCCTCTCTGTGGGAGCGGATCGGCCGAAGGGATGTATGGGGCAGGAGACGGTCTCGCATATAACTAGGCCCCGAGTTCATTTAGTGACCATTCTAAGTTACAACGGCATAGAAAAAGTGACTTATGACCATTTTTCATACTTATGACCATTGCAGCATCCCCCTGGTCATGTGATTTACATTTGGATGCTTGACAACTGGCTCACATTTATGACAGTACAGTTGCAGTGTCCTGGGGTAATGGGACACCTTTTGCAACCTTCTGACAAACAAAGTCAATGGGAAAACCAGATTTACTTAACAACTTTGTTACTAATTTAACAACTGCAATGAATCCCTTAACAACTATAGCAAGAAAACTTAACAAATTTCTCATTTAACAACATAAGTTTTGGGTTCATTTCGGGTCATAAATTGAGGACTACCTGTATCATGGTTTTTTAGGGAATTTGGTTTCCCCATTGACTTTGCTTGTGAGAAGGTTGCAAAAAGGGATTATGTGACCCTGGGACACTGCAACTGTCATAAATAGGAGTCAGGTGCCAAGCATCCAAATTTTGATCACCTGACCATGGAGATGCTGCAGCAGTCGTAAGTTTGAAAAATGGTCATGTCACTTTTCTATGCCATTGTACCTTTGAGTTGTCATTAAATGAACTATTGTAAGCTGAGGACTACCTGCACTTTTCATGATATGCTTACTGAGCAAGAATTGTCAGGAGACCTGTCTAGATGGTTCCATTGTTTATGAGGCCATTTTTAGTCATCTTTTAGGTGATATTTATTGCAAAAATTTTAATATTTGTATTTATTATTATTTTTATTTTTATTTGTAAACAAGCCAAAGTCCTGCATGTGCGAGGGGTGGTGTAGGAGATGACTAGGCAGAGCCTGAATGTAGAGTCAAATATATCATCAGAGACCTAGGTCCACCGTCCACCCCACCCCCCGTGAATTCTGTTAACTCTTACCTAGTGCCAATTTGCCTTGGACATTAGTAGATCAGATTCTTGTATATAGTTAGCATGTAATAAACTTTTAGTGCTTTGAATGCAACTCCTGTTCCTAGTTACTTACACCTGACAGGCTATATAGAAATTTGAAGAATGGAATGGAATGGAATGGAATAACAGAGTTGGAAGGGACCTTGGAGGTCTTCTAGTCCAACCCGCTGCTCAGGCAGGAAAATCTATACCACTTCAGACAAATGGTTGTCTAATCTCATCTTAAAGACTTCCAGTGTTGGAGCATTTACAACTCCTGGAGGCAAGTTGTTCCACTGATTAATTGTTCTAACTGTCAGGAGATTTCTCCTTAGTTCTAGGTTGCTTCTCTCCTTGATTAGTTTCCATCCATTGCTTCTTGTCCTGCGTTCAGGTGCTTTGGCGAATAGGTTGACCCCCCCCTCTTCTTTGTGGCAACCCTTGGGATATTGGAACACTGTTATCATGTCACCCCTAGTCCTTCTTTTGAGAAAAGAGAAGAGAAGATTATTTATTGGTCGAGTGTAATTGGATACACAAGGAATTTGTATCTGGTGCATAAGTTCTCAGTAAACATATAAGCACCAAAGTGATATATTATAAAATACAGATTATATACGGGGTAGGCAGATTATATATGTGGGCCTGATTGGGGTAGATTGCAGGGGTGATACAGAAATATAATTTTATGTCATTTTATTCTATTTTACATATTTATGTATTAAATTATTAATACAACGTTCCAGCGTTGCCATGATGATTATCAGGCTGCCCTAATGAAGTGAAAATTCTTGACATTCCTGTGGTCGGAAAAGGAATATCAGGATGATCTGTGACTGTGCATGCATAGATTTACTTTCGATGCTAATTGGGGAACATGATTTATGACAGGCAGAGGAGAGGAGACATAGGGGGGTAAAGTTCAGAAGCCATCAAATAACTTTCAGTCTTGGCTACACCAGTTCAGCCAAGATGTTGATCCTAATAAATGGATGGTTTTTTTGAACTTTATTTTGAGGCCGTGAATTAATTGGGATTTTCTCTTGGGAGCTTCACAGATAGCCAAGACTTTAATTTTTTCCCCCGGGTTTCCTGAAGTCCGGCTCTCTGAGTACTCCCCCTCACTCTTTGGGCTGCATGGAGAGAAAAATCAGGCAACAAGAGATTGATTACAGCTGAAGGTATGCAGCGATGCCTTTCTCAGAAGCAGAAGCAAGAGAAGATAAGTACTGCTGGAAAATCCCTTGCCCTAGCCCCCAGACACAGGAAAGGGTCTCAAGCAAGCTAGCAAGGGTGGACTGGAGGTAGGACTGGACACAAGCCAGGCTCCCCAAACGCCAGATGGAACCCCTGGAGAGTGCAAGAGACCAACAGAGGGAGGTTTTTAAATGGACCACCCTGCCTGATGAGGATCCATCATGCTGCCAAACAGAGAGGGGAGAGAGATGCGGACGGGAGCACAGCCATCCCCCTCCACCCAAAAAAAGGAGAAGGAGTCCAAGACTGAAACTAAAGCCCCACCCACACAACAGGCAAGCAGCCCAGAGCAGGAAAACCCCTCCCTCCCTCGAAAGTAGAGGAGAGGAAGACGGCCAGCCATATCAGGCACAAGCATACAGAGGCCGACAGGAGGAGGGAAGGGCACTGCTGGTTGAACCGCCCCAGTTCAGAGGTAATTTTGATCGGGACTCAGACCAGTTAGCCCTATTCATTGACTCAGCTGAGGCCAACCTGGAATGCTATGAACACCTCTACTCATCCCCCAGAGCCATAGTGAATGCTATCACAGAGGGACTGGAGGGAGAAGCAAGGGAATGGCTAGCAGCCCTTCACAAGAGGAGAGCCCCCCAACTGCAAGATGTAGAGGATTTCCTACAACTGCTAGAGGCCAGATTTGAGGGGGGGAGGAGGAGGATCTGTATGCGGAAGTTGAGCTCAGCGACCTAAAGCAGAGGGGCCGCCCCATTAAAGGGCACATCTGCGAATTTAGGAGAGTCATTGGAAGGCTACCCCCTTTACCAGAGCGTCTGTTAGTGTATTTTTTCAGAAAAAGTCTGGACCAGCAGATTGCCCAGGCAATTGCATACTGCGACATCCTAAATCAACTCTCTGAGTGGTTCCGAGTAGACAACGAGCTGTGCACCAACGACATGAGACAGCAACCAGGGGCAAAAGAGAGAGGTCAACCTGACCTGAGACCGCCCAGCCGGCAGGGAACCACAGCACCACAGCGGGCCCTGAGACCAGCCCTCCCTCAAGGTCCCCTGAAATGCTACAGATGCAGGGGAATGGGCCATATGGCAGCTGCATGCCCAACCCCAGACCCAAAACCAAGGTCAAACCCACTGCCCAGGACACAATCAGAACGAGGCCCTAAATGAACCACCAAGACGTCCGGGAAAGCCCTCCAAGCTGCAGAGGCCCCTTCCTCCTCAAGCAAAAGTGGTGGAATCTCAAGCAACAACAACCAGTCACCCGAATTATATGACAGCGAAGACGAGGGAGAAATGACCCAATGGTGAGTGAATCAATTTACCTTTTCCTTTTTCCAATACACCTCACAGCCCCAAAAACAGGAAACCAGAGGGATTTTCAAGTGCTAGTACACTCAGGCTGCATTAGGTGCTTGATCAACTTAACCACAGTCCTGAACCTCGGGATCAAAGCAAAAAGACTGGCCCACCCGATCCAGTTAGAACAGGTCGACGGGTCCCTAATGGGAGGAGCCTATGTCACCCACCTAACTGAACCAGTGAGACTAGAATTAGTAGATCACTGGGAAGTAATTCAATTCCTAATAGCCCCCCGAATGACAGACGCAGTCATATTGGGACTTTCCTGGCTAGACAAGTGGGGACCGACCATCTGGTGGCAAGGGGGTACCTGCAGACTTAGGATATCAAGGGGCCCTCAACCCCTCCCCCACGAGCAAGCAGACATGCCAACCATGCTGGGAACCCCCCCAAGAGAGCCCACAAGAACAACTGGCAACCACATCTGACAAAACCCAGAGGCTGAACTGATTCTGATGGAATACCAGGACCTCACAGAAGTGTTCAGTGAGACAGAAGAAATGCAAGAAATGCGCAAATACATAGACAAAAACCTAGCACGATGGTTCATCGAGCCAGCCAAGCCATGGGTTGCGGCGCCAGTCCTCTTCAAAAAGAAAAAAGATGGAACTATGAAGCCGATTGTGGATTTTCGAGGGATAAATTCTGTGTGCGTACACAACCTATACCCGCTCCCCCTCATGAAAGATATGCTATCTCACTTGGCCAAGGGAAAAGTCTTCACCAAATTAGACCTCAGAGAGGCATACTACCGAATATGGATCAGGGAAGGAGATGAGTGGAAAACAGAGTTCAACTGCCCTTTAGGGAGCTTCCAATTCAAAGTGATGCCTTTTGGACTACAGGGAGTCCCAGCAGTTAATAAACGAGGTGCTGCATGAGCACCTCTACAAGGGGGACCTCGTCTACCTAGATGACATCCTTATTTACACTGAGACCGTCGATGACCACATACCCCTGGTCCGCCAAGTACTGGAAAAGCTTCTGGCAGCCAACCTGTATGTCAAGCTATCAAAATGTGAATTCCACTGTGAGCGACTAGACTACCTAGGCTACCGAGTGTCAAATGAGGGAATAGAGATGGACCCAGCCAAATTGCAAGCCGTCCTAAGCTGGCAACCCCCTCGCACCCGCAGACAGCTACAAAGATTCCAAGGGTTCGCAAACTTCTACAGGCAATTCATCCCTTCCTTTGCGAAGATTGCCAAGCCCCTGACAGACCTCCTGAAGACAGGGAGCCCAGGAACGAAACCTCGTCCGGGACAACCCCTACAGTGGAGCCTAACCTGCCAAGAGGCATTTGAAACACTGAAAGAAATGTTTACAAAGGAGCCGGTACTGAAGCATCCTGACCCCGAGCAACCTTTCGTGATCCAGTGACATGGCAGTGGGATCGGTGCCACTCCAAAGAAACAACCAAGGAAACTTACAACCCTATGCCTATACCTCCCACAAGCTCACAGACACGGAGAGACGATGGGCCGCGTGGGAAAAGGAGGCTTTTGCAGTGAGATGGGCACTGCTAACCTGGAGACACCTGTTGGAAGGGAGCCAGAAAACGTTTGTAGTCTGGACCGACCACAAAAATCTGGAAGCTCTCAGGACCCCACGGAAACTATCACCCAAACAAGTCGGATGGGCTCAATATTTCAACCGTTTCGACTTCGTACTAAAGCACATTCCAGGGCAGAGGAACTTTCTAGCTGACGCCCTCTCCCACATGCCTCAGTACAAATGCGAACGGGAGCACGTAGTGGACGCCATTATTCCTTCTACTCAAACAGCTGCCCAAGTAACCACCAGGCGGCAACACCGTGACGGGCAAGGCCAACCTGCAAGCGACCTAACCACAAGACTCAAAACTGAGTTGCTAGCAGATTCCTGGTTCCAAAACAACCAACAAATCTTGACGAAAAGAGATGACCTTGCATGGAAGGGGACGGAACTCTATGTTCCAGAATCCCTACATAGCCAAGTTCTCCAGAGGAGCCACGACGCCAAACCGGCAGGCCACTTTGGGTTCCTAAAGACTTTACACTTAGCCCGGAGGCAATTCTGGTGGCCTGGCATGAAGAAAGTTGTGGATAGTTACATGAAAAGTTGCACCATCTGCACCACAATGAAGAGACGACCAGGAAAACCCCCTGGACTGCTGCAAACAGTGGCAGAACCAACGAGGCCATGGGAGGAGATTGAAATGGACTTTATAGTAGAGTTGCCAAAAAGTGGGGGAAACACAGTGATTTGGACTGTAATAGACCTGTTCTCCAAGCAGGCACACTTCATATCCTGTAGCGGACTACCCTCGGCTCACATGCTGGCTAAACTGTTTGTGAAGCATATCTACCGACTGCATGGAGTACCTCGAAGAATCATCTCAGACAGTCACCTGGAGGAAGTTGATTATCTAGACCTGCGCCAGTCCAGCTTCCGGCCCGGTCACAGCACTGAGACGGCATTGGTCGCATTGGTTGATGATCTCTGGAGGGCCAGAGATGGGGGTTCTTCCTCCATCCTGGTCCTATTAGACCTCTGGCGGCTTTCGATACCATCGACTATGGTATCCTATTGCATCGACTGGAGGGGTTGGGGGTGAGGGGCACCGTTTTACGGTGGTTCTCCTCCTACCTCTCCGGTCGATCACAATTTGTGTTGGCAGGGGGGCAGAGGTCGACCTCGAGGTCACTCACTTGTGGGGTGCCACAGGGGTCGGTCCTCTCGCTGCTCCTGTTCAACACATATATGAAGCCGCTGGGTGAGATCATCCGTGGTTTTGGGGTAGAATACCATCTGTACGCTGACGACACCCAGCTGTACGTATCTACCCCAAACCACCCCAACGATGCCGTCGAAGTGATGTCCCGGTGTCTGGAAGCCGTGCGAATCCGTGCCCCATACATCCCTTAGACCGATACGCTCCCACAGAGAGGGCCTTCTGAGGGTGCCGTCGGCCGGACAATGCCGACTGGCGACACCCAGGGGAAGAGCCTTCTCTGTGGCGGGCCCTGCCCTTTGGAACGACCTACCCCCTGAACTCCGGACCATCACCGACCTCCGCCTCTTCCGCCAATGTCTAAAGACATACTTTTTTCATCAAGCCGGCCTAGCCTAACCTCCCATGGGGACTGTAGAAAAGTTTTAAATTGGGTTTTAATTAATAATTGGTTTTAGCACAGGTTTGGGATCTAATATATATTTTAAATTATTTATGCTCTATTTTTGTATGTTTTTTAAATCTCCTGTGCGCCGCCCTGGGTCCTTTGCGGAGAAGGGCGGGATATAAATGTAATAAAATAAAATAAAAAAATGGATGGGAAGGAACAGACTCAAACTCAACCCGTCCAAGACCGAGTGGCTGTGGTTTCCGGCGCCCCGGTACAACCAGTTGATTCCATCACTGGCCATAGGGGGTGAACATCTAGCCCCCGCGGAAAGGGTCCGCAACTTGGGCATCCTCCTGGATACCCGGCTGTCTTTGGAAGATCATGTGACAGCCGTGGCCAGGGGGGCATTTTACCAGGTTCGCCTGGTACGCCAGTTGCGTCCCCTATTGGACTGGGACGCCCTTCACACAGTCACTCATGCGCTCCTGACATCCCGTCTGGACTACTGCAACGCTCTCTACATGGGGCTCCCCTTGAGGTGCACCCGAAGACTACAGCTAGTCCAGAATGCAGCCGCGCGGGCAATATTGGGTACCTCCAGGTATTCCCACGTAACACCGCTCCTGCACGAGCTGCACTGGCTGCCTGTGGTCTTTCGGGTGCGCTTCAAGGTGTTGGTTACCATCTTCAAAGCGCTCCATGGCACGGGACCTAGTTATCTGCGGGATCGTATCCTACCCCACACATCCCTTCGGCCGATTCGCTCCCACAGAGAGGGACTTCTCCGGGTGCCGTCCACTAGGCAATGCTAGCGGGTGACGCCCAGGGGAAGGGCCTTCTCTGTGGCGGGCCCTACCCTCTGGAACGACCTACCCCCCGAACTTAGATCTACCACGGACCTCCGCTCCTTCCGCCAGCAACTAAAGACCTATCTTTTCCAACAGGCCGGCCTGGCCTAACCTACCATACCTTGCCTTAGTTTTTAGTAGAGAAATTTTTACATTGGTTTTATGGGGTAGTTTTAATGGGGTCGATTTTAGCACAGGGTGTTAATTTAATATAGTTTTAAGTATTTATGTATTTATTTTGTGATATATTATGTTTTTTACATTTCCTGTGCACCGCCCCGAGTCCCTTCGGGGAGAGGGGGCGGTTAATAAGTTGAATAAATAAAATAAATAAATAAAACAGAGGGATCCAGTTCACGGCTAAGTTTTGGAGGGAGTTCCTGTGGTCCATTGGGTCATCTCAGGGTCTTAGTTCAGCTTTTCATCCCAGCACTAATGGGGCAGCAGAGAGACTGAACACCATGATAGAGCAGTACCTGAGGTGCTACATGAACTATCAGCAGTCTAATTGGGCAGACCTTTTATCTTTTGCTGGGTTGCATACAATAATGCTGTTCACAGCAGCACAGGACTCACGCCGTTCAAAGTAGTGAGTGGCATGGACTTTGTCCCAATGCCTGAGTATCCAAGAGACCCTCCCTCCTCAGTCAGCTTGACTGATTGGATGTCGATGTTGAAAGCAACTTGGGAAAATGTCAAGAAAGCACTAGCCAAAGTGGAACAAACCTACAAGAAACAGGCAGATAAACACCGGACTCCGCAACGGCCGTTCCGGTTAGGAGAGAAGGTTTACTTCTCCACAAAATACTTGAGACCAAGACTGCCTAGCAAAAAACTGGGGCCGAAATTTGTGGGGCCATTCCCCATAGTAAAGATCATCAACCCAGTCACAGTGCAGTTGAAACTGCCTCTATTGTTGGGGAAGACACACCAATCATTTCATAGCAGCCTTTTGAAACCCGTGATCGGTTTCACTCTGAGACCACTGCCCTGGGCGCCCCCAGGCCCTATGGTCATAGGGGGCCAAACCCATTATGAAGTTCAACAAATTCTTGATTCAAGGTGGCACTGAAGGCAACTCCGATACCTAATCAAGTGGAAGGGTTACCCCTTATCGGAGGCATCGTGGGTGAAACATAGAAACATCCAAGCTGATCGCCTTATAGCAAAATTCCATGCAGAAAATCCAAGCAAGCTGGGGGGGAGGGGGAATGCATCCCTAAGTTATACACCTGTATTCAAATTGTTTTGTTTCCCATAGGTTGCTTTCAGGAAGTGTGGGGAGCCGGATGTCAACATTCCAGCATTGCCATGATGATTATCAGGCTGCCCTAATGAAGTGAAAATTCTTGACATCCCTGTGGTCGGAAAAGGAATCTCAGGATGACCTGTGACTGCGCATGCATAGATTTACTTTCAATGCTAATTGGGGAACGTGATTTATGACAGTCAGAGGACGAGAGAGAAGACGCCGCAGGCGAGTATGTGTTAAGAGTTCCATACCTGCCACACTTGGGGGCAGAAGAGGGGGACTGATCACCCTCCTGGGCTCGGGGCGGCATCCCTAAAGAGCCCTGTTAGGCTGTGTGGGAGGTTTGGTTGCTGCAGTTCCCGTCCGTGACCGTTGAAGCTCCGGGACGGCGGATCAGTAACTTGTGTCAGAATGGGAGGGAAGCAGAGCACAGCCAGCACACTGCTGGAGTGCATGTTGCAGGGATTTGATCACTACTTTTGCCAAACGAAATATAACACCCCGTATTTGAAAGTTACCAAGGAGAGACTGGGCTATCTGTGTAAGGTGCGATGGCCCCAAATGGAACGGAGGTGGCCCATGGAGGGGACATTTAACAAGGAGGCTATCGATGCTCTTTGGCATATGATAGCTGCAAATGAGGAGAAATATCCAAATCAGTACCCCTACATAGATCAGTGGGCTCTGGCTGTGAACGAGAAGGCTGATGCTTTGTTACAGTGCCAGGCTGAAATGGTTAGGCTGTGTGTGGCACGACCACGGGGAAGGGGAAGTGCACTTAGGAGGTGTCACACTGTTGGACCTGGACAGCAGAGAGAGAAAGAGAGAAAGAAAGAAATTTTGCAAGAGGAAGTTGAGGAGGTTTTGAGGCCACCACCATATGCTCCGCATCCGTCTCCGGCTCAGCCCCTGCTGCCTCGTCCACCCCCTTCACAAGCCCAAGGACAGGGGGGTGGAGATGGAACAGCTGGCCCGTCTGGGATGGTTGGGAGTCCGAGGAGGGGGGCAGCTCCGGCACTTAAGATTGAAACAGTTCAGTTGGATGGAAGCGATGATGAGGACGGTGGTGCCGGGGGGGGCGGGGTGTGGAGGCTGTAGGAGTGCGAACCCGGTCTGCAACTGCAAAGGAAAGGGCAGCGAGGGGAGAGCTGATTGCCCCTTTGCGTCAAGTCGATCAGCAGGTAATTACCCCACAGGGACAGCCCGACATTAGGACTATGTTTCAGTATGTACCATTCTCGATGACACATTTATTGAACTGGAAGCAGCATTATGGGCCCCTGTCTCTTAAACCAACTGAAATGGCAGATCTCTTTCAAACTATCATGCAAACACATAACCCGACGTGGCAGGATGTGCAACAATTATTAAATACGTTACTGACTCCTGAGGAGAGGGAGAAATGGAAGGCGGCAGTCAGAAAATGCATGGGGGAGCGTTTTCCTAATGTACAGAACTTACAGCAGGAGTTGAATGAGAGGGCACCTGAACTGGAATCCTAGGGAGGCGGTGCAAATGACCCTTCTAAAGGAATACCAAAATCTGACAGTGGAGGCTCTAAGGAGGGCAGGGAAGCCACCGGTAAATATGTCTAAACCATCTCTGGTAACCCAGAGAGCTGATGAATGTCCGGAGAGCTTTCTGCAAAGGTTGATTGAGGCTTATGAATTGTATACTCAGGTTGACCCTCGTCATGCAGATAATGTGAGAATGTTGAATGAAAGGTTCATAGCTCAGAGTTATGAGGATATTAGGAGGAAGTTACAGAGGTTGGAGGGAGCATTGGGAAAGAATACCAGTGAGTTGTTGGAGGTAGCTAGGAAGGTGTTTGTGAATAGGGAGAAGGTGGAGAAAAAGGAAAAGGATTTGCGGATGCATAAGAAAACTGAGTTGTTGGCGGTGGCTTTACAGGGAGCTAGATTGGGACCAAATCAGTGTGCGTTCTGTAAAGAAGAGGGTCATTGGCAAAGGGAGTGCCCGAGGAAGGCAAACAGAGGTAGAGGATGGGGGGACAGACTAGGGTCTGGTAGGGAGGCTTCAACCCGGTTTCCGGGTCGAGGTATGAAGGGACGTGGTATGCGAGGACGTGGTGAGAATGGCTGGCAAAGACGGAGGGAAGAAAGGGTGGAAGGATTGGGCCTGGCGGATGTCGGGTGGACTGACTGACGGGGACCAGGCTTGGAGGAGGCCCCACCTGAGCCATTGGTTACAATGAATATTGGGGGTCGGCAGACTACTTTTTTGGTGGACACTGGAGCTGGGCGGTCTGTAGTGAACAGCAGAATTGCTGCTCCAGGACCGCATAGAATACAGGTCCAGGGAGTGTCGGGGCAGATTCTTGGACGACAGGTCTTGCAACCTGTGACTTGTGCTTTTAAAGGGTCAGAGATTCAACATGAATTTTTGTACATCCCTGAGTGCCCCATCCCTTTGTTAGGTAGGGATCTGCTTAGCAAATTGGGGGCGACTATTCCTTTTGATGAGGGACGACAATGTGTGCAGGTGCGCCATCAACCTGAGGCCACTTGGAGGTTGATGGTGGTGAGGCCCTTAGGTGGGGAAGGAGTAGATGAGACATGGAGGGAATTTGAGGTGCCAGATTTGTGGGCAGAGGACAACCCCCCGGGATTTGCATCACATCACCCTCCTGTCATTGTGGAATTAAAACCAGCAGCGTCACCCGTCCATATTGGACAAACGCGCCCATATTCCAGAGAGGTAGTTACTGCTATCTACGAAATTATTTTGAAATATTTAGAAGCAGATATTTTGATACCTATTCAATCCCCTTGGAACACTCCCATCATTCCCATTAGGAAGCCGGATGGATCTTACAGGCCGGTGCAGGATTTACTGGTCGTTAATAATATGACGGTGACCCTTCACCCCGCAGTACCTAACCCATATACCCTTCTTAGCCTCCTTCCTCCAAGGGCACAGTGGTTTTCTGTAATTGATTTGAAGGATGCATTCTTCACTATTCCCATACACCCAGTAAGCCAGCCATTGTTTGCCTTTGAATGGGAGAACCCTTGGACAGGAACAAAGATGCAGTTCACCTGGACCCGATTGCCACAGGGGTTTAAGAATTCCCCTACTCTTTTTGGGGCCACTTTAGCAAGGGATCTGCAGTATTTCGTAGCCCTCCAGGAAGGGGATGTGGTTTTGCAATATGTAGATGATGTATTGGTGACAGGGCAGTCGGAGGATCTCTGTTGGGAGAATACAAGAGCTTTACTTCAATTGTTATTGGAATGTGGATATAGGGTGTCAAAACGAAAGGCTCAGTTGGTCAAACGAAGAGTGCGGTATTTAGGGTATGATATTGAGCAGGGGCAGAGATCGTTGGGACAAGAACGTAAGCAGGCGGTTTTAGCTTTGTCTGAGCCACGGAACAGGAGGCAATTGAGAGGATTTTTGGGACTGGCAGGGTTTTGTAGAATATGGATTCCAAATTTCGCGTTAATGGCTGCTCCGCTTTATGCTGCTACCAAAGGAGCTAATGAAGACCCCTTCTGCTGGGAAGGGGAACAAAGAAATGCCTTTAGGGATATTAAGCATGCGTTGACAACAGCTCCCGCCTTGGCTTTACCTAACTTGGAAAAACCATTTAACCTGTACGTGGACACCAACAGGAACACTGCTCTGGGAGTGTTGACACAGAAGCTTGGGCAGTGTCAACGCCCAGTGGCTTACCTCTCCAAGCAATTGGATGGGGTGGCCAAAGGGTGGCCTCACTGTTTGAAAATACTGGCTGCAATTGCTGAATTGGTACAAGATTGTCAAAAGCTTACATTTTCCAGCCCCATAACAGTCCACACTCCCCATGCAGTGCAATCTATGCAGGACAACAAAGGTCACCTGTGGATTAGCAATCAGAGGCTAACTAAATATCAAGCTATGATGATTGAAAATCCCCAGGTGAGATTAGTGGTCTCCAACAGGTTAAATCCTGCCACCTTGCTGCCAACCGAGGTAGAGACCGAGCATGACTGTTTGCAAGTATTGGAAGCTGTGTATTCCACCCGCCCTGATTTATCAGATATTCCTCTTCCGAAGACAGTATACAAATGGTATACAGATGGTTCCAGCTACATACATGAGGGGAGAAGAGTGGCTGGGTATGCAATTGTGGATGATGAAAACGTCATAGAAAGTGGACCGTTGGGAGGGGGACATAGTGCACAAGTGGCGGAGTTGTGGGCACTCATTAGGGCATTGGAAAGAGCCAGGGGAGAATCCCTTAATGTTTGGACAGACAGCAAGTATGCTTTTCTAACTTTGCATGCCCACGGGGCTGTGTATAAAGAGAGAGGCTTTAGAGATTCGGCTGGTAAATACATACAACATGGACATTTAATTAGCCGTTTGATTGATGCAGTACAACTACCAACTAAAGTGGAAGTGATGCACTGTAGAGGTCATCAGAGGGGAGAAGACAAGGTGACTCAAGGGAATAGAAGGGTGGATATAGAGGCTAGGGAGGCAGCTACACGCCAGGGGCCAACCCCTGACCTCTTTATCCACGTGGCTATGGATTTAGGAGTGATTCCACCAGACATCACTCCTACCTATACGCATCAGGAATGTGAGAAAGCTGTTACTGACCTGCATGCGAGGCTTGAAAATGGATGGTATGTGTTACCGGATAATAGAGTGCTGGTGCCAGCCTCAGTGGCTTACACCTTAGTCCAACTATCCCACGAAACCACACATATGGGAAAAACCGCATTAGAAACTGCATTAGATAGGGACTACTTCATTAATGGTTTAGCAGGACTTGTGGCAGGGGTGGTAGCCAGATGTGTGACATGTGCTAAAGTGAATCCCAGTCAAGGACGTCTATTGCCCCCAGGAATGATACCGCGGTCTTATTATTCTATGGATTATGTGATGATTGACTTTACCGATATGCCTAGGTGTGGTTTGTATAAGGCGATGCTGGTGATGGCAGATTTGTATACTGGGTGGCAGGAAGCTTTTCCAACTAAGTCAAAACAAGCCAGGGAAGTGGCACGGTTGTTGTTAAAAGAGATAATCCCCAGATTCGGAACACCAGGCTATATCTCCTCGGACAATGGACCCGAATTCGTACATAGCGTAAACCAAGCACTAGCAAAAGCGGTGGGGATTAAATGGAGGTTTCACAGTTCTTTTCACCCCCAAGGGGGCGGAGTTTGTGAAAGATTGAATAGAACGTTAAAAGAGAAAATAACCAAACTCTGTGCTGAAAGTCACTTGAAGTGGCCAGACGCTCTCCCCCTCGCCCTATATGCAGTTAGAACAGCTCCAAGGAGAATGCACAACTTGTCACCGTATGAATTGATGTTTGGCAGACCACCCACATTGTTGAGGAGGAATCTAGCCGGATGGCCAGACCTAAGTCATAAAGGAAGTGTGTGGAGCATGGAAATGGTACAGGCTTTGAATCAGCAGGTAGAAAAGTTACGTGCCTATGTGATAGAACAAACGCCACCAAAGTTGATCACCAAATGTCATCAATTTAAACCTGGGGATATGGTATGGGTAAAACATTGGAAGAAGGAACCATTAGAGGGCAGATGGAAAGGACCTTTTAGAATTATCATGATCTCACCGTTGGCGGTGAAGATTGCTGAGTCCAAGTCGTGGTTACATTGGACTAGAATTAAGGCAGCCGCGGAGACTGCTTGGCAGGTCACCCCTAATCCCACCACACCCCTGAAGCTGCGCTTGAGGCGAAAGTAAAGATATAATGGAACACCTGTAATCACTTTATACATTATACTCCTTATATATTCTATATGCTTTACTATGGCTCTAACATTTCCTGTTTGCCCTTCTCCCACCTGCAGGCTGCTCTGCTGAAATCTTACCGGCAATAGATTTCTCAACGCACAGCAGTGAAGAAACCCCTGCTAAGTCACACCGGAAGCTGACTTTCTATGCACGGGTGAAGAATCATGGAGAATGTGGTATTCTTGCTTATACTAACTATTAGTGTAATAGGAAATGATATATGTATTAGGAATCTAGGGCAATGGAGCAAGCCACAGGACAGGCCTCATGTTACCCGTTCCTATGCTATAGGGTCTGAGGGGTGTGTGGGGCATTCCTCTTTGGTGTTTACACCAGAGTGCTGGGGAGGAGTGTTACCGCACCCCTGTTTATTCCCTAGAGCATTTGATAGGGTGGCTAAAGAAGCTTCCCAAGTTCGACAGCCTCCTGATCCTGTGGTTTGCCGTTATGTGGGGTATGTGTTAAGAATAGGCATGTGTGCCAAGGTTCCCTATAAAGGAGGATCACCACACACAACTACACCAGGTAGACATGGGGAGGAGAACCACTGTCAGCAATGCATAACACCGGTCGGGGGTATTAGCATAGTGAAGGGGAGACCCCAGTCATGTGTACATTTCGACTTGCTCTCTTGTACGTTTGGAACTCCAGCACAAACCTACCTCAGGTGCAATGGCACTGAAGGCATACTCTGTTATCAAGAACCCCCCAACGCTCAAACCCCTTCCAAATCCCCCATAGATACACCCCCACACAAAACCATATGTCCTGATAATTGTACCGTTTGTCTCAAAACCGTCCTAAAAGTGAGAGAAATCACCACCACCTTGATATATCATACTCATTATCAGTGTCAAGGAACACATACCCCCTGCTGTTATAAGGGAACCTGGTACTCTATTTGTGACTCGAAGTCAGACTGTTATGATCCCCGGATTAACCCAGCTCAAACATGGTTGATCGCCCAGGGTCAAGGATCTAGCAATGGGCCAATAATAGCCCAGACCCAGATTATGTCAGCTATCAGTACGGGAACATTACAATTTGACATATGTAAAATAGCCCAGTGGCCTACTTCTTGTGGTACAGATGTTTCGTGGCACCGGGCATATGCCTAAAATCATACTTACATTTGTCCATCTAGGATCCCCGCAAATACAGGGAAATGGGATTGTAGCAGCACCGCTGAACGGTTTTGTCCCAATTGGGGGTGTGCAGCATGGGCCACCTATCAAGCGAATCAAGGAAAAGGCACCCACCTTCAAATAAGTAGAATACCCTCATTGTCTAATTGTCCATTATACCAATGCAATATCATTAATATTACAATACCCAATCCACAACAATGGTTTACCAGATATGGTCAAGCTATGGGCATCAGGTTGTGGGCATCGGGTATGGATCCTGGAGGCATCATGCACCTATCCCTGGAAACCAGGTATCACCCTACACGAAATTACACCCGATACTTTTCAGACTTCTGGAAGGAAGTGGAGATAGAATTCCAACCCTCAGAGCAAGCACATAATCTGTTTCTTGAGCTTGCATCTATGATAGCCCATACTTTGAATGTATCTAACTGTTTTATCTGTGGAGGCACGAAAATGGGAGACCAATGGCCATGGGAAGCCCAGGAATGGAACTACTCTCATCCCTATAATATGTCCAATATGCCTCAACACCAGCATAGGTCACAATGGGAATTGAAATCCTCCATTGTGGCACGATGGTGTCTAATTAGCACCCACAAAAAGGGCATTCATGTAGGGGACACGGTTTGTCAAAGCACACAAGAATGGAACTTAAAGACACATGCATGGAACTACTGGCCTAATAAAACTGTAGACTTTTGGGTTAAGTTCTCTCTTGAAAACATCACCAATGCCCCTCCAGGAGTACACTGGATTTGTGGTACAATGGCTTATAGCACCCTTCCTGTTGGTTGGAGAGGGGCGTGCACATTAGGGATTATCAATCCCTCATTTTTCATGTTGCCTCTCGAACAACCTCAGGTAATGGACGCAGACCAATGGAGTGGCAGGCACCTAAAATCCTCCTTTAAAATAGGTAATTGGAAAGATGAGGACTGGCCCCCTGAACGAATCATTCACTACTATGATCCTGCTACCTGGGCTCAAGATGGGAGTTATGGATATCGAACCCCAATCTACATGCTAAACAGGATCATAAGACTTCAAGCTGCAGTTAAGCTCATTGCCAACGAAACGGCTCAATCCCTGAGAGTCCTGGCCAAACAGAATAAAAAGTTCCGAGATGCAATATATCAAAACCGCTTAGCCCTAGACTATCTCTTAGCTACAGAAGGGGGAGTGTGTGCTAAATTCAACTTTTCAAATTGTTGCCTTGAATTCGATGATATAGGGGAAATCATCGAAAACAGTGCAAGAAGGATCGAACGGATTGCCCATGTTCCTGTTCAAAGATGGAATGGATTGGATCTTGGGCAGCTATTTGATTTATTGATTTATTGAATTTATACCCCGCCCTTCTCCAAACGTTTGGGAACGTACTTGGTTCCCAAAACTCCCCGGCTTACAAGCAGTAGTTGCGTTAATAGGCCTTATAGCAGCCGAATGTGTTATCTTGCCATGCATACTCCCTATTTTTATTCGTACTATTACAAATAGTTTATCATTGCTAGCTGAAAGAAAGGCTACTGCTCAAGTAATGGCTATGTGGGAATATGAAAAACTACGACCTGAGACTAGGGATGAGGGTGAATATGTGGCTCTTCTGGAAGTCAGAGGAGCCACACAGGGGGGAAATGAGGTAGCAACAGGAGATACAGAGGTCTAAGGCTGGCCTAGGCCTCGAAGTATGGGTAAGCAAACGTTGGTCAAGTAACTTTGGTTGAGGAAAGATTGCAAACTAAGCTCCTTAGTGTCTGCTGAGAATTGCAAAAGGGTCGTCGTGACTCAGACAGATGTTTCCTGTTATCGTCTTATTCTCATGCTCTGTATGTCACTAGTTCCCCAATCTATCAACCCAATATCCACAAATAGCCTACCCAAACATATATCTTGGTGATCTAAGCATTCTGTCTCAACTGGGGCCATTACAGCCCCCTGAACTCCATATTTGGGCAAATATATGTTAACAGGAATGTATACGCAATCAAGGGTATAAGAGCTGACCCCTTCCTGATTATCGGGGTTCAGACATGTTTGTATGGGCTTGCAGCCTATCGCTGAACCATGCACATAATAAACTCTTTGCTGCTTTGAAGAGCTTGTCTGTGTCTTGGCTTTCCTACAACATTGTAGCATGCTGGATGGAGGTAGTGGTCTTGATTGCATCATTTAGGATTAGAAATTCATCTGGAAATCAATCTAAACCCCATCACTGAGAGGGAAAAATTCTAGTATAATCAAGAGCAGACTACTAACATTTTTTGTATGAATAGTAAATAGCCATCACAGAATGGCACATGTGCCACACAGGTAAACATAGATGTCTCATAAACAGTTATTATAACAAAGAAGCTGGATATTGAGTTAAGTAGTCTTAGCATGTTTAATCCTACTCAAATGTATGAGATATTGATATTTAGTCATGGGCTCCAGAGTAGAGTTCCATGCCACAAACACACCATTGGAAAAGGAAAAGGGAAAGGGAAAAAAAGGCAAGGGAATTGCACCCAATCATTTCAAAATATGAGGGCCACACAAAAAATTATGTTTATTATTTTCAAGGATGCTAACCCTATACTCACCTATCAGATGGCCTGATATCTTCACCAAGTTATGCACGATGCAAAACTTTTAATTAGATACTGCATGTTGTTTTGTTGCCATATTATGGGATATAGCTATTGAACCCTTGTCATGGTCAGATCACTCGCTCCTTTGGGAATGAGGCAGCAGTTGAAGCTACAGAGGTCTAAGGCTGGCCTAGGCCTCATACTTTGGTCAAGAAACCTTGGTTAAATAAGGATTGCAAGCTATGCTCTATATTATTTGCTTCAACTTGCAAAAGGGTCTTCGTGACCCAGACAGATGCTTCCTGTTGTTGCCTTGCTCTCACAATCTTTCCCAGCAACTTCCCTAATCCATCACTTTGCTAGCTACAAATAGCCCAAAAGACATATATCTTGTTGACCTAAGCAAGCTGTCTCAAATAGATCATTCCGACCCCCCCAAACTCCATATTTGGGCAAATGTAGGATAACAGGAATGTATACGTAACCGAGGGTATAAGAACTGATCTTTGTCAGAAAGACGGGGTTCAGACCTTTTGTACAAGCTTGCAGCTTTTTCGCTGAACTTGTGCACAATAAACCTATTCCTATGTTAAAGAGCTTGTGTGTGTCCTGGCTTTCCTACAACAAATGGTGCATTGGCCAGGAAACAGATAAGGCGATGTCTCGCTGAGGGCAGCTTGACCCCTCAGCTTCGTTGGGAGGCCGTTCCTGAACATTCTCCAGGCGTCACGGGGGCTTGACCTCCGGGAGACAGCAGCGACCTCTCCATGAGGCTGATGGTGCTGATAGCTAGTCCAAGAACCCTTTAACGTAGGAAAGGCTGTCTGAATCATATCCTGGCCAGGACGGGTGTGAAGACTTCGCAGGCGAGTATGTGTTAAAATCTGTGTACCTGTCTCACGTGACGGCAGAAGAGGGGGATTGATCACCCTCCTGGACTTGGGGCGGCGGCCCTAAAGTAGTCCTGTTAGGCTGTGTGGGAGGTTAAGCCACTGCAGTTCTCGTTAGTGACCGTTGAGCTCCGGGGCTGCGAGTCAGTGGCAGAGTGTGTGATAGGATGGGTGGGAGACAGAGCATGGCCAGCACACCGCTGGAGTGCATGCTGCAGGGGTTTGATGAATACTTCTGTCAGACTAAATATAACACCCCATATCTGAGGATTACCAAGGAGAGGCTGGGCTATCTGTGCAAAGTGAAGTGGCCCCAAATGGAACAGAGGTATCTTGTTGACCTAAGCAAACTGTTTCAAATAGATCATTCTGAACCCCCCCCCCCCCAACTCCATATTTGGGCAAATGTAGGATAACAGGAATGTATACGTAACCGAGGGTATAAGAACTGATCTTTGTCAGAAAGACGGGGTTCAGACCTTTTGTACAAGCTTGCAGCTTTTTCGCTGAACCTGTGCACAATAAACCTATCCCTATGTTAAAGAGCTTGTCTGTGTCCTGGCTTTCCTACAACAGGTGGACCTCCGATCCACTACACACACCGCCGCAGGGAGGTGGAACCGAGTAGGTGGTTCCGCCCCAGGTGCCTGATGGACCCTGATAGGTTCCTGACGGAGCTTGGGCCATTTCCTGAGGCTCTGGCTCACGATTCAGCTGGAGAACTGGTGGCCGCATGGGACAGGCCCGCCGCTGGGGCTTTGGACCGTGCCTTTGCAGCCTCTGATCCGGTGCCGAACCCAGTTGGCTCCTTGATTCTCTGAGGAGCTGAGGGAGATGAAGTGCCGGAAAAGACACCTAGAGAGCGGTTGGAGGGCCAGCCGTTCCTGTTATATTGCCAGAGCAGGAAGAACGCAGTCGAACCCTTCCAGTTAAAATGCTACTTTATTCACACACAGAACACAGAAAACCTGCAACCCCTCTCCGGCTGCCGGTCATTTAAGCGAATGCTAATCAGATGGAGAGCCAATCGAATGGCTGCTTTTGCCCTGCCCAAACGGCCGGCAAGTAGCAGCCAATCAGAACGTCCCAAAAGTCTCCAATGCAAACGGGTCTGACTTTCCCGAATACAACATTCCTTCCCCCTGGATGGCGCACGCGTAGTCCTGCAAATAGGCAGGTCTCTGCCTCGTGCGCTGGGACCGCCGGAGTTGGGGCGTGTCCGTCACAGGGGGTGGAGTATGGTCTTCAGCCCGCGCGAGAACGGGAACTTGGACATCAGCTGGAGCTTCCAATGGTACAACATGTTCAGGTAAGTCAGGCGCCGAAACTGCTTCGGGAACTCCTGCCAACACGTTGTCCAAACATGGTGGATTTGGACGGCTGATGGTAGTAAAACGTTCACAGGACTCATAACTGGACTGCAGTCCGGAGGCCTCTAGCGATCGACGGCGCAGCTGGTTCACATGTCGCCGCCATTCGCGGCCATCAGAAAGTTGGACCCTGTAAGAACAGGGCCCAGTCACATTAATTATGCGTCCGGGTACCCATTTTGGATCGCCCGCGAAATTACGCGCATACACCCCTTCCCCCACAGAAAAAACATTAGGATACTGGGGAGGGAACGGAGCGGTGGCATCAAAAGTCGGATGTAATCTATCAAGCGTTGTGCGTAGGCGGCGGCCCATAAGGATCTCCGCCGGACTTTTCCCTGTAAGGGGGCAAGGAGTAGAATGTTGGCCCATAAGATAGGTAGCAATTTTGTCCGGCCAGGAGAGGGGTCCCATACGGCTTAATGCTTCCTTTGCTGACCGAACCGCGCGTTCCGCCAATCCATTCCCCGCAGGGTGATATGGAGCCACCAAAGCATGTCTAATACCCAAACCTGCCAAGAATGTTTGGAATGCAACATGTATTTTGAGCGCTTAAGTTTTAAACCAGCCTTCCGGAACCTATAAAACACCGTCCTCAAGGTTGCAACCAAATCTGCTTTACAAGGGGCGGCAATAAGCACATCATCAAAGTATGGTATTACTCCAGGTAACCCATGGAGCAAACGCTCCATTACGCTCTGGAAGAGTCCAGGCGCTACACTTACTCCAAATTGCAACCGGCGGCATTTAAAAGCCCCACGGTGCGTGACTATGGTCTGTGCAAGCGCTGTCTCCTCATCTACGGGCAGCTGTTGATATGCTTGTGCCAAATCTAACTTGGCAAAAACTTTCCCGTTCCCCAAAGAATGTAATACATGTTGCACTACGGGAACAGGATAGGGATGCGCTTGTAATGCCTTGTTTAACGTCGATTTAAAATCGGCGCAAATTCTGATAGATCTATCTGCTTTAAGGGGAATCACAATAGGGGTTTCCCACTTCGAGTGATCGATTGGCTCCAACACCCCCTGGGCCACTAACTTATCTAGTTCTGCGTCCACCTTGTCCCTCAATGCCAGGGGAACACGGCGTGCCTTAAGCCAAATGGGAGCCACAGCAGGATTAAGATTGAGGGAAATGGGAGTGCCGGTATATTTCCCTAAAACTGAATCAAACACATCAGCAAACTCCCGAATTAATCCTGTGAAATCATCACTCAAGGACACGGAGTGTATTCCTGCAATGGACAGACCTAACGCCTTGAACCAATCCAATCCTAATAATGATGCTAAAGGTTTACCCACAACAATGACAGGTAATTTGCCATTAAACTGGCCATAACGGACAGTGAAATGCCCACTCCCAATGATAGGAATTAAATTTCCCTGATAATCCCGTAGTCTGACAGGGCAATCTGAGAGTTTATGGTGCGAAATGCCAGGAACAATCCTCCTTAGAGTGTCCCAAGACAAAATAGTCTTTGCAGAGCCAGTGTCCAGTTCCATGGGACATGGTTGGCCCTCTAATAAGACTGTAAGGGAAATTTTACCGCGCCCACCCTCAGGATAGGACACTGAACTGACAGTCCATGCAGGGCCGGTGGCACTATCACCATCAATGTAATAACAATTCCGACAACGTGTAACTTGTCTGGAGCCCCGGCGAAATTCAGGAACATCATGTGAAGATAAGCGAGGAACCGGTGATGAGACACGGCACACAGCAGCCAGATGGCCCTTCTTGCTGCAACGGCGGCACACAGCATTCTTAAATTTACAATTAGGACGCAGATGCTTTCCCCCACAGCTGGAGCAACTCTTTCCACTGTGAGAGGGCTAAAATCCGATCTCACTAGAGTGTGAGAGGCGGCCAATTTTCTCCTCTCCCTCCGATGACAACTCTTCCTCCTCCATTTGGTAGTTAATAGAAGGGGAGGGAGGGGGAGGAATAACAGCTTGATGAAATTTGTGAATCTCTGCGATGGATCTTTCAGCCATTTCAGAAGCGCGAGCCTCATCCACAGCAGACTGAAGGGAAAGCTCCGCCCGTGCTAACAAACGACGCTGTAGCCGGGAATCACGAACGCCCGAGATAAACTGCTCCAACAAGGCCTCTTCTAAGTCCACAAACTCGCAGTAAACAGCAGCAGCACGTAAAGCAGCCATATATTGTCCAATAGACTCAGAAGCCCCTTGAAGCCTCTGACGAAAAGAATGTCTCCTAGCGAATTTGGACGGAGCTGGGGCATAATGCCCTTTCAATTTCGACAGGAGTACGTCCCAGGTAATGACATGGACTGGAATAGGGGCAGCCAAAGCTCTGGCAGTTGCAAACATGTCTGGCCCACAGTAATTAAGAAACAGCCCCCTTTTCCTGTCCGCAGGCAACGCGGCAAGATCATTTGCTTGAAGGAAACATTCAAAATGCTCCATATAAGCTTCCCAGGTTTCCTTGTCAGAACGAAACTCTGGAAAAGGGTGAACTGTTGCCATATTTTAAAAAAAAACAACAACAACAAAAAGAGAACCGGGTTCAAAATCACAAACCTTCGTCGCCAGTGTTATATTGCCAGAGCAGGAAGAACGCAGTCGAACCCTTCCAGTTAAAATGCTACTTTATTCACACACAGAACACAGAAAACCTGCAACCCCTCTCCGGCTGCCGGTCATTTAAGCGAATGCTAATCAGATGGAGAGCCAATCGAATGGCTGCTTTTGCCCCGCCCAAACGGCCGGCAAGTAGCAGCCAATCAGAACGTCCCAAAAGTCTCCAATGCAAACGGGTCTGACTTTCCCGAATACAACAGTTCCGAATAAGATTGGACACTGGTGAGGTCTTATATCAAGATCTACCTAGTGATGATAAAAGCGGCAAAGTCTAATTATTTTTCTGCTCTTATTGCATCTGCAGATAATCGCCCAGCCGCCCTTTTAGAGTGACCCTCTGCCTCTTACAAATGGAAGCGCGGGAGGACCCCTTGCAGGGTAAAGCTGAGGATTTTGTGCAATACCTGCAAGACAAAATCGCTCAGATTCGGGAAGGGCTGGAATCTGACTGGGTGGGGCTGGATGGGGTGATGGAGGCAGGTCTTGAGAATGTTATCTGGGAGGAGTTTGACCCTGTGACTCCCGAGCACGTATTTATTTATTTATTTATTATTTTGATTTATATACTGCCCTATTTTCCCTGGAGGGACTCAGGGCGGTGCACAGAAAGATAAAAACCCCAACAACACATACAAAATATAAAAAACAATTAAATTATTAACTCTGTGCTAAAATTTAAATACTATAAAAGATTAAAACGAATAAATATTGAAATTTAAAACTATATCCTTGGTCTATGTCAGGCTGGCTAGATGAAAAAAATGTGCTTTTAACATCCGACGGAAGAGGCGTAGGTCCGTGATAGTACGGATATCGGGGGGCAGGTTGTTCCAGAGGGCCGGGCCCGCCACAGAGAAGGCCCTTCCCCTGGGAGTCGCCAGCCGGCATTGACCGGCTGTCGGCACCCTGAGGAGGCCCACTCTGTGGGAGCGGACAGGTCGAAGGGAGGTATGTGGCAGGAGGCGGTCTCTCAAGTAACCAGGACCCGTGCCATGGAGCGCTTTAAAGATGGTTGCTAACACCTTGAAGCGCACCCGGAAGACCACAGGCAGCCAGTGCAGCTCGCGCAGGAGAGGTGTTACATGGGAGTACCAAGAGAATCCCAAAATTCCCCGCGCGGCCGCATTCTGCACTAGCTGGAGTCTCTGGGTGCACCTCAAGGGGAGCCCCATGTAGAGAGCATTACAGTAGTCCAGGCGGGAAATAATGAGGGCTTGAGTGACCGTGCGTAGGGCATCCTGATCTAGAAAGAGGCGCAACTGGTGTATCAGGTGAACCTGATAAAAAGCGCCCCTGGCCACGGCCGTCACATGGTTGTCCAAGGACAGCTGCGAATCCAGGAGTTGCGAGCCCTTTCCGCGGGGGCTAATGACTCGCCCCCGATAGCCAGCGATGGAGTTAACTGGCTATATCGAGATGCCGGAAACCTCAGCCACTCAGTCTTGGACGGGTTGAGTCTGAGTTTGTTCCTCCCCATCCAGACTTTCTGTCTCAGCTTTCTGTCAGGCCTGCTTCTTCGTTGGCTTAGGAAAGACCACACTTAGACATTGTTTTGAAATGAATAAGGCTCCTTTTACTAAGTAACAATAGCTTACAGACCAAATAAAGCTGAGAGTGAATAGTTTAGGCGCGAACAGAAAGTATTAAGCTTAAGCCCATCCCAATCCCCAAACCCCCCCTTTGCATTGTCCAATATGCTTTCGTCTCCACCATCAGGTGGGCAGGTCTTCACCATCCTGGAATGCAGGTCCGTTAACCAAGAGATAACACCAACCATCAACATTGTCCACCAGCAGAACATACTCATCCCAACGCCCCCCACCCTCCCCGTTTCCATGGCAGCTAAGCAGCAACTAGCGAGGCTGACATCGACCCACATGGCCTCCAGACACCGAGACAACACTTCCACGGCATCGTTGGGGTGGCCAGGGGTAGAAATGTACAGCTGAGTGTCATCAGCGTACTGATGGTATTCTACCCCAAAGCCACGGATGATCTCACCCAGCGGCTTCATGTAGATGTTAAACAGGAGGGGTGAGAGGACTGACCCTCGAGGTACCCCGCATACGAGGGGCCTCAAGGTCGATCTCTGCCCTCCTTTTTTTTTTTTTTAATTTAAATTTTTATAGTATTTTACAATATTTCACCCAGTGCTGTACAAAACAAAAGGAAGAGTTGGTTTCAAGTATCTTCTATTATCTTTAAGATCTCCAAAATCCACGTTCTCTAGGTACAGGCGTCGAGGCATCCAAGGTTCCAAGTGCATAGTCCACAAATGGCTTCCAAGTCTTCCAAAAGATATCTTTTTTATAAACCCCCTCTCTAAATTTAATATCGCACGTCATTTTATCATTTAAGGCTAATTTCCACATTTCACAGTACCACTCTTCTATTTTAATATTTACCTCTATTTTCCAATATCTTGCTATTACAATTCTACCCATTATAATCATAATTCTAATCAATTCTTTCTCATGTTTTGTTAACTCTGGTTCATTAATTATCAATAACAATATAGTTTCTGATCTCAATATTATTATTCTTTTCATCATTTCACACATCGTTCTTTCTAATTGCTGCCAAAACTTTTTAATTTTCACACATTTATACCACATATGTTCATAAGTTCCCAATTCCATATTACATCTCCAACATTTATCACTCATTTTTTTATCTATCAATGATAATCTTAATGGGGTCCAATACCATTTCCAAACAACCTTAAAATTGTGCTCTTTAATCCTTATAGACAAAGTCCTCATGATTCGACTCTTCCAATTCTCATTCCAATCCAAATCCAATATTTTAATCTTAAGGTCTTCCTCCCAATTCCTTTTCATTACCATTTGTGGATTTCCATCGAAGTTTATAATCTTATATATCTTACTAACGAGTCCTTTTAACCCAATTTCATCCTTAATAATTTGAGATACTAAACTTTCAAATTTAGTTTTACTTCTATCTATTTTACATATTCCCCTTACTTTCGTGGTCCATTTTTCTACCTGTATTTTTTCAAACCAATTCAACTCCAATTTTTGAATTACTTTTTTTTTTCTACTCTCAATTCCTAGAGCTCTTAACCAATTTACTATATTTCCTATATTTTCATCCTCAATTACTTTATCCCGACTTATATTAGTTTTAATCGGCCAACTTTCAGTTGTCTTCCCCAAAAAGGCTATATCCGGGATCAGTTTTTTAACAAATTTATTCCAGATTTTACTCAGCCCCTTTAACCAATAACTATTAATTGCCTTTTTTGTTTTTGCTCTATCTAAAAACCATATAGACCCAAATCTCTTAATATCTTTTAACTCCAGATCTCCCCAATGACCATCTCCACCTTTAAGTATTTTTATCACGGTTCGAATATTATACGCCCGATAATAATTAAGTAGATTGGGAATTCCCAATCCACCTTCTTTTTGATTTTGATACCACATTTTCTTCATTAGTCTAGGTCTTTTCCCACCATTACAAAATTTATCTAATTTCTTCTGATATTCTTCTATATCTTTCTCTGTCAAATTTAATGGTAGCATCTCAAATAAAAAATTAAACTTTGGTAACAACATCATTTTACACATTGCAATTCTACCAAACCAAGACAACTTTATCTCTTTATATTTATCAATCTTTTTCTCTACTTCCTTCAACATCACCTCATAATTAATTTTTTTCAATTCTCTAACTTTAAGTGAAAGTGTTATCCCCAAGTATTTCAATGTATTCTGAACTCTTATCCCAAATTGTTCTTGCATACTCTCCCACTCCTTACCATCTTTATTCATTAGTAATTCAGATTTTAACCAATTTACCTTTAAACCTGTCATTTCTTCAAATTCTATCAAATGTTTATTTATCCTCTTTAAATCTTTCTCTATATCTTTCAAAATAATCAAGGTATCATCCGCATACAAATTTATCTTATATCCCTTGTACCCTTCCAATTCTTCATCTGTTTCTATCAATTTAATCAAAACCTCCATAACTAACAAGAATAATGTTGGGGACAAGGGACATCCTTGTCTCGTACCTGCTTCCAATTTAATCTCTCCCGTCATTATTCCATTCACCTTTACCTTTGCACTACTTTTTTGATACAATTTTGAAATAACATGTATAAATTTATTACCAAAGCCTAATGCCTCAATAATTACCTTAATAGTTTCCCATTGTACAGAATCAAAAGCTTTAAAAATATCTAACGATATTATACCTATTTCATCACCATTATTTTCAGCTACATCTATAATGTTCAATACTCTTCTAATTATATCACTCATATATCTACCTTTAACAAAACCTACTTGATTATAGCTTATATATTTATCTATAAAACTATTTAATCTATTACTTATAATAGCTGTAAATATTTTTGCATCTTGGTTGATTAAAGAAATGGGTCGGTAGGACTCGATCCTCTCAAGATCTTTATCAGGTTTAGGAATTATAGATATTACCGTCTTATTCCATGACATCGGGACTTCTCCACCATGTAAAATTCCATTAAATAGTTTTTGCAGTTTTGGTATTATTAGTTCTTTAAAATCTTTATAGAATTCAGCAGGTAATCCATCTTCTCCTGGGGTCTTCCCTAATTTTAACTCTTGTATTATTTCGTTGATCTCCTCCTGTGTTATGTCTTCTTCCATCAAATCTTTATATGTTTGATCTATTTTCATAGCATATTTTCCAAGATTTTTCTAAATCAATTGATTTCTTTAAATATAATTTTTGAAAAAAATTCCTAGCTACTTCACATTTCTCCAATCTCTTATAACACCTTGTACCTTTTTCGTCTATCAGAGAACCAATTTCTCTCTTTTGAGTTTTATTTTTCGCCATCTTTGCCAATAACCTAGAATTTTTGTTACTAAATTCAAAAAAATCCCTATTTAAATATCTTAATTTTTTTTAACCAATTCAATATCTTCTTCTATCAATTTAGTTTTTAATAAGTTCAATTCCTCCAAACATTTTTTATCTTTCGTAAGTGAAAGATAATTTGTCTTGTGTCCTGATCTATTTTAGTTTTATATTCTCTATATTTCCTGCTTGACAATTTAATACTTTCTCCTCTAAATATTGCTTTCATCGTATCCCAAACAATTTCAAATTTAACCTCTCCATTATCGTTCAATCCCCAACTTTCCTCCCATTTTTTGAATATCCATATTTTATCCTCCTCCTTTTTATACAATTTTTCATCATATCTCCAACCTCTTTCCTTTTTCTCAAAATTAAAATCTATTTCCATCGTAACTTCTGCATGGTCAGAATCCTTAAAAATTCCCACATCTACTCTATCTACATTATTCAACAAATCTTTAGAGACAAAAATATAATCAATTCTTGAATAAGTATTGTGTACCTTGGAGCAAAAGGTATACACCCTTTCAGAACCTTTCAACTCCCTCCAAACATCTACCACACTATTTCGAAACATCCATTTATTTAAAATTTCCCCTTTATTTGTTTGTCTAAAGCGGGTGGGATTATTACTATCAATTCTATCCCTAATTAAATTAAAATCCCCCGCCACAATTACTTTCCCTACACTTTCTGTTTCCAAAATCTTAGTAATTTTATCAAGAAATCCCTTTTGTTTTTCATTCGGTAGATATAAATTAACCAATGTCACTTTTTGCTCATTAATATTCCCTATAATTATTAAATATCTTCCTTCCTCATCTCTAATTACTTGTTTTTTCTCAAAATATACCCTATTTGATATCAATATCACAACTCCTCTAGCTTTGGAAGTCCCAAAAGATTTTTCATAAATTTGCATACCTTTAATATTCATTCTATTAAAATCCTCAGATTTTTGATGAGTTTCCTGCAAAAATAATATGTCTGGTGAGTCCCTTTTAATTTTAAGCTCCAATCTTTTTCTTTTTATATGATTGCCTGTGCCCTTCACGTTCCATGTCATTATTTTTATAAACCGCATTTAAACGGTAACTTTTTTAGTCCTGACCCCTCCTCTTCCTTTATGTGCACACCCAACACCAAACAAAAAAGACATACAAAAACATAAAACTCTACAAACAATATACAACAAACAACATAAACATAAAACCCAAATATCAAACACAACAACAACAAATAACAATTAATCTTCATCCCCCACATCCTCGCTCGGGTATCGCCTCTGTATAAAGAGTGTGGGGGAGTGGGACATGCCGATGGTCGGGTCATCTCTTCGGGCTATTCTTTAGATTCCACTTTCAAAAAAAGAAGACAACACTGGCTTCGCCCCGGACTCAGCTTCCTGCTTTTTTCTAAGATCCTCCTCCTTATCTGGCGTTCGCTCGGTATCTTCACGAATTTTCTTATGCTCAGAAACTGCCGGAGAGATTTCTTTTCGTTTTAAACTCTTAGGATCCTGACCACCGACTGCGCCTTTTTCTTCCAAGGTTGAGGGTTCCTCTTGTATTCCACCCATCTTAAGCATATGGTCTTTAATTTCTGCAAAATCTTCATCTTTCTCAATCAGCCCAAGCTCCCGAATTAATCTTATTACGTCTGTTTCTGGGGTAATTGTTTGCATCCTTCCTTTGTAAAAAAATTTCAGCTGCTGTAATGGTCTCCAATTATACTTAATATCATTGTCTCTCAAAACCTTTGTAACTGGTTTTAAATAGAATCTCCAAGATCTTTCTTCTCTGGATATATCCGGAAAAACTTGAATTTCTTTCCCCTCAAATTTAGGAACTCCTTCCAGTTCCCTTATTTTTGCCATAACCTCTAGTTTATCTCCAAGGTTTGCAAATCTTACTAAAACATTTCTATTTGCCCCATTTTGTCTCTTATAACCAATTCTAAAAGCACTTACTAGATCTGCTGCCGTATATTCAACTGATCCAAAATCATTCAACCATTTTAACACCCTCTGCTTCAGATCATCCGGCTTATTTTCTGAAATACCACGTATAACAACATTATATTTTCTAACATCCTCCTCCAAAAGACTAATTCTCTTGTCTTGTTGCTGATTTTTATAAAAAATTCCCTCTATCTTACGGTCAATCTGCGCATCATGTGCATGGATTTGTTCAATTTCATCTTTAATAAATTTCACCTCCACGTTTTGCTTTACAAAACTAATATTCAATTCGCTTATCTGTTCTTTAGCTTTTTGAATTTCCAATGTCATGTTCTCCATATGGTCAGTCAGTGTGGTTAATTTTTCTCCAATTGTATTTAACGCCCCAAAAATTCGTTCAAGTTCTGAAGGCTGTTGAGTCGTCATTTCAATTCAAAAGGTTTTTTTTTATTTTAAGTAAAAAAAAAGGAGTTATACCTCTTTGCCAAGAGGGTCTTTTTTGAAGAATAAGGGCAGTGTCCCAAATAAAATAAAGCTGAGACGGCTTTTAATGCACCAAAGGAGCCAGAAAAAAGATAGGAGGGCTTCCCCAATTTATTTAGCTTCTTAAGCATCCTTTTTAGGTGTAGTCCAAAAAGCTTGCTCGCTACGTTCAGCTAACACAGTCCACTTAAAAAGTTCAGAAGTTCAAAAGAGTTGTAATCCACATGCCATCAACCAACTTTCTACTGTTTACTTAGTCTTCAGCCTGTGTTTATGCCTTGTAGCGAGACAAAGAGCATGCAAATCGCGGTATTTACCAAAACAAAGGGTGGCCCCCCTCTTACCTCGGCCGCCTTCGATCAACCCTCTGTCTCCACGGAGAAACGAAACTTTGAAATTCGAGCAGTTCGGGTTGATCTATCGCTTTAAAAATCAATTTACTGGTCCCACCGTCCTTCCAAAACAGCTGTAAACAATTCTAGCTTCTAACGGTGCATTTTAACCACTTTAATCCACATTTTTGTTGAAAAAAAAGCCCTGCGAAATGGAGGAAACTCCCTCTCTCTACTCGAGCATCGCCACGCCCCCGATCTCTGCCCTCCTGTCAGCACACATTGCGACCGGTCGGAGAGGTAAGAAGAGAACCACTGCAGTACAGTGCCTCCCAATCCCAACTCCTCCAGCCGGTGCAATAGGATACCATGGTCGATGGTATCGAAAGCCGCTGAGAGGTCTAATAGGGCCAGGACAGAGGAACAACCCCTGTCCCGGGCCCTCCAGAGATCATCTACCAACGCGACCAATGCCGTCTCTGTGCTGTGCCCGGGACGGAAGCCAGACTGGCACGGGTCTAGATAGACGGTTTCCTCCAGGTGTCGGGAGAACTGTTGAGCTACCACACTCTCTACAACCTTAGCAAGAAAGCTAAGGTTGGAGACCGGACGGTAATTAACCAACAATGCTGGGTCCAGGGAAGGCTTCTTGAGGAGGGGTCTCACCACCGCCTCTTTCAAGGTGGCCGGAAGAGACCCCTCACTCAAAGAGGCGTTCACTATTTCCTGGAGCCAGCCTTGTGTAACCTCCCGGGAGGCCAGTACCAGCCAGGAGGGACACGGGTCCAATAAACATGTGGTAGCGTTCAGTCGTCCCAACAACCTGTCCATGTCGTCTGGAGTCACAAAGTCAAATTCTTCCCACAAAACGGTCTCAAGACCTGCCTCCGATTGCTCGCCTGGACCAACCTCGTTGGAGGCCAACTCACTCCGGATCTCAGTGACTTTATCCTGCAGATATTGTCCAAACTCCTCTGCACGACCCTGCAAAGGAGCTTCCCGTGACCCCTGTTGGAGAAGGGAGCGGGTCACTCTAAACAGGGCGGCAGGGCGGTTATCTGCGGATGTGATAAGGGCGGCGAGATAGTTGCGTTTCGCCGCTCTTATCGCCACGAGGTAGGTCCTCAAATGGGACCTAGCGCGTGTTCGGTCACATTCGGCGCGAGTGGATCTCCAAATGCTCTCCAGGCATCTCTTTCGGCGCTTCAATGCCCTCAGCTCCTCGGAGAACCAAGGAGCCAAGGTAGTTCGGCGCCGCATGAGAGGCCGCAAGGGCGTGACCCAGTCCAGGGCCCCAGTGGCCGCATTATTCCAGGCAGCCACCAGGTCCTCAGTCGAGTCGCGGGTCAGGGTCCCCGGTATTGGCCCAAGCTCCATCTGGAACCTCTCTGGGTCCATCAGGAGCCTGGGGCGGAAGCATCGTGGAATTTCCGCTTCCGCTTCCCCGCGGTGGGGTGAAGCGGTTGGAAAGTCTAGTCGAAGGAGAGAGTGATCTGTCCATGACAGGGGGGTAACCGTTAAATCCCCTAATCCCAGATCACTCCTCCACTGGCCAGAGATAAAAACAAGATCCAGCGTGTGGCCCCCGGTGTGAGTAGGGCCATGAATTACTTGGGTCAGGTTCATGGCCGTCATGGAGGCCATGAACTCCCGAGCCATCCCAGAGGTTTCACCTACCGATGGCAGATTAAAGTCCCCCACGATTAATAGCCTGGGGGTCTCAACTGCCATCTCGGCTATCACCTCGAGAAGCTCGGGCAGGGCTGCTGAGACGTAGCGGGGAGCCAGGTACATAATCAGCAAGCCCAACTGCCTCCCAAGGCCCCAGTTCACACCTAAGGCCTCACAGCCGGCTATCTGTGGCACAGAGGTCTCCCTTGGAGCCAGATCCTCCCTGACAATGACCGCCACCCCCCCCCCCCACCCCGGCCTTGGGCTCGTTGCTGATGAAATTCCCGGTAGCCTGGCAGGCACATTTCCATGAGGGGCACCCCCCCCCTCGGGGTCCAACCAGGTTTCCGTAATGCCCACCAGGTCCGGCTCCCCCTCTAATACCAAATCATGGATGAGGGGGGCCTTGTTGATAACGGACCTGGCATTGCACAACATCAGCCTCGAGCCCAGGCCCTGGGAATTCGGACCTCCTGGGTTGAGAGAGGAGCCTTGGAGATCGGAGCGCGCAACCTCTTGTAAACAGCGGGTGCGCACTCCCAAGATCTGATATGGTCTCCGGCTCCCGCCATGCCTACCCCTCCCATACACTGCCCTGATAGTATGGCCCTCCGGTAAATTGACCTTCATACGCCCCCTAAAAATGGACCCCACGTCCTCCCCGTCGGGATTATAAATCGGCCTAGACATAGTATCTTGTGGGTTATTCCCCCCACCCACCTCCCTAATTTCAATTGACACACCTTCTTCCCTGGAACCCCTTAAAACTCTAACTAAAAAAAACCCTAAAAACCCTCTAAGCTTCCGCTTCCTCCACCTCTCGGGATTCACCAATCCGTCATTGAGGTGGGCCCTCGTTAAAGCTGAGGGCCACACCTGCGAGAGAGGGGACTCTCGCAGGGCGTGGAGGTCAGCTAAGGAATACATAAAAATCTGTGCAGATGAATTGACAGAGGGGAGGTGCCGACTGGATATAAGATGTCATAAGAGCCCAAAGTCCGAGGTACTAATCGGCCATATAAGCTCCAACCAAGCCTGCGGGCCATTGACCTAATAGACCAAGCTAGTCACAAAGATCTTTAACAGCGCAATTCAGTGTTATCCCGACTCCTGTGCAGGCAGAGCTGTAATAAATGGTGGTGGAAGAAATGGCGATGATGGTAATAATGATGGTAATAGTCATGAATGGTCCAAGGGCCTAACTGCGTCTCAAATGTCCTCCTAAAGCATCTTCGCCCCAATGGGCCAGGCTGTAGCATTGCCCCTAACCAGTCCCCTGAAGCCAAAAGGCCCCCGTGATGATATCAAGCAAACGCCAAACACGGGGTCTCCCGGCAAGGCGGCCAAAACAGAAAAGCCGCAATAGGGGATAAAAGATAGGCCAGTTTGATTGTCCCAGCAGGTGGTCATACAAAAGCTGAATCCATAAGGGCAACAAGATGTAAGATGTAAATGGTGGCGACCCGGACAACAGCTGGGATAGGCGGCCAAGCGGCAGCAGGGGCGGTAGGGCCAACAATGGGGGTGGAGAGCCGGAGCGCTGGAAAGAACGAGGCAGCGGGACGAGGAGAGCAGCGGGGGAGCAGCGGACGGGCGGCGAACAGTGAGCCAGCCGACAGAAAACAAAAGACAAACCGAAAGACGAACCAACACAGATACAGCGGAGACGACAGGAAAGGCAGCGGAACGGCAATAGAACAGCAGGACAACCAGCAGGACGACAGGACGGCCAGGAGACGACGAAAACGGCGAAAGACAGACAACGGGATACCATTGAGCCACAGAACAACGGGGCAACAAAAGGGACAACCGACGACTGGAATGGAGCGGCGGCGGCGGCAATAGCGGCCGCAGAGGCAGCAGCCACACAAGCCATGATGACAAGCCGCTCGGATGAAATCAGCACGCCGACCGCCAGCACGCCAGCAACTCCCTCGACAAGTCTCAGGCAGCTCTCAAAAACTCAAATCTTCCCCAGCAGTCTGCCCCCTGATGTTAATGGGGGCCAGCAGCAAGATTTGGTGGCCATTCAATGAAGGTACTCTCCGGGCAGCCCCCGCAAGCACATTCCTCCTCAGCACAGCTCAATCCCCAACTCCTCCATCTTGTTCCACCGGAACCGGAACCAGAAGATGATAGGATTTTGTAGACAGGATTTTGGGTAGGCTTAGCACTGCCACATGTTTATTGGACCCGTGTCCCTCCTGGTTGGTGCTGGCCACCCGGGAGGTTACATGAGGCTGGCTCCAGGATATTATCAACGCTTCTTTGAGAGAGGGTTTCTTCCCCACCGCTTTGAAAGAGGCGGTGGTGAGGCCCCTCCTCAAGAAGCCTTCCCTGGACCTGGTGCTTTTGGCAAACTATTGTCCAGTCTCCAACCTTCGCTTTGTGGCGAAGGTTGTTGAGAGTGTGGTGGCGCGACAGCTTCCCAAGTACCTGGATGAAGCTGTTTATCTTGATCCGTACCAGTCGGGTTTCAGGCCTGGGTACAGCACGAAAACAGCATTGGTCGCATTGGTTGATGATCTCTGGAGGGCTTGGGACAGGGGTTGTTCCTCTGTCCTGGTCTTATTAGACCTCTCAGCAGCTTTTGATACCATCGACCATGGTATCATGTTGCAGCGGTTGGAGGGGTTGGGGTGGCGGGCACTGTACTTCGGTGGTTCTCCTCCTTCCTCTCTGACCGTTCGCAGTTTGTGTTGGCGGGGGGGCAGAGGTCGTCCTCAAGGTGCCTCACTTGTGGAGTACCCCAGGGGTCAGTCCTCTCGCCCCTTCTGTTCAACATCTATGTAAAGCTGCTGGGCGAGATCATCTGGGGGTTTGGGGTAAAGTTCCATCAGTACGCTGATGATACGCAGCTGCACATTTCGTCCCCAGACCACCCCAATGTTGCCCTTGACGTGATGTCCCACTGTCTGGAGGCTGTGCAGATTTGGATGGGGAAGAACAGGCTCAGGCTCAACCCCTCCAAGACCGAATGGCTGTGGTTCCCGGCATCCCGTTACAGTCAGCTGGTTCCATCTCTGACTATGGGGGTGAGCCCTTAGCCCCCACAGGAAGGGTTCGCAACTTGGGTGTCCTCCTGGATGCACGGCTGTCCCTGGAAGATTATATGATGGCTGTCGCCAGGGGGGCTTTTTATCAGGTTCGCCTGAGCTACCAGTTGTGTCCCTTTCTGGATCGGGATGCCCTGCGCACAGTCACTCACGCCTTCGTCTCTTCCCGTCTGGACTACTGTAATGCTCTCTACATGGGTCTCCCCTTGAAGAGCACCCGGAGGCTCCAACTGGTCCAGAATGCAGCCACACAGTTAATTATGGGGGCGACGTGACGCTCCCATGTAAAACCCCTCCTGCGCGAGCTACACTGGCTTCCGGTGGTTTTCCGGGTGCAATTCAAGGTGTTGGTTACTATCTTTAAAGCACTCCATGGCTTACGACCTGGGTACCTACGAGATCGCCTTCTGCCACCGAGAGCCTCCCACTGGGCAGTACGCTCCCATAGAGAGGGTCTCCTCATGGTGCCATCGGCTAAACAATGTTGACTGGCGACACCCAGTGGGAGAGCCTTCTCCTTGGGAGCACCTGTCCTCCAGAACGAATTGCTCCCAGAATTACAAATTATCCCTGACCTACGCACCTTCTGCTGTGTTCTTAAAACTTTTCTTTTTCAAGAAGCTGGGCTGGCGTAAATACGAATTTTATTAATCTTAATTGGGTTTGTTGGTTTTTAATCTTATTATGGGCCAAATTATTTAATATGTTTTAAAAATTGTTTATAACTTTTATATATCTGTGTTTTATTTTGGCTGTACTGAGTCCTTCGGGAGTAGGGCGGTATAAAAAATTAAATAAATGAATAAATAAAAGTTTGGAGATGGAGCTGCAGAAAAACCCACAAAACAAAAAAGTAAAAAATATGTTGGAACTGCAAAAACATAAACTGAACCTGATAAAAAATGAAGATTTGGCAAATAAAATAAAATCAGCAAAACAATTTTTTTTTTGAAAATGCATGTTTGCAAGGCTGTCTTACAAGCTGAGAAAGGAAAGAGAAAAAAATCTGATAAGCCAATTGGTGGATGAAGAAGGGAATTTATAACATTCAAATGGAGAAAAGAAAAAATAATAATTGAGAACTACTACAACAAGCTGTATCAACATGAAAGGGTACCAGAAGGGAAAATAAGACAATTCTTAGAGAAAACTAGAATAACTAAAATCCCAGAAAAATTTAAGAAGGTACTAGAAGAAAGAATTACAATGATGGAGGTAATAGAAGGCATCAAAAGGCAAAAGAAGGGGAAAACACCAGGACCAGGTGGATTACCGGCAGAACTGTAACAAACACCACAAGATGTATTAAGCAATGTAATGTTGGAACTATTTAATGACTTACTAAGGGAGGCAAGGATACCAGAAACATGGACGGAGGCATATATAACGCTTATACCAAAAGAAGAGTCAGATCTACAAGTAAAAAGCAATAGACCTATTTCACTACCAAATGTGGATTATAAAATGTTTGCATCAATAATGGCCAAAAGGACTTCCGGTTGAGCTGCGGGCGTCGCAGGCAGGCTTTTTCGAGCCTGCCAACCCAGCCGCTCGTAGAGGCGTTTTTAAAACATCTATAACGCCTCGGAAAACTCCAAGCTCCTGAGGAGCTTGTGAGAGAGCCAGCGCCGTCGGGTAGAGTCCCTTGCGGAACACCCCAGGGGGTCGTTTTTGCCTCTGGGGTGCGGGCATGGTGGGGCTCCCCTTTTAGGCAGCTGTTTGCTCCGAGCGTCTGGGATCCTTTGCTTTTAGCGAAGCAAGATGCACGCATCCAGCCTTCAATCTACATTCTAAACAACCCAAGGAAATACTTTGAAAACGCAAGAATTTAAAGCCTGTGAAATGTCAACAATAGCAGTGCTGAAACCTCAATAGCATGGATTTAGAACAAAGGATTTAAAACAAAGGATTTAAAATGGCGTTAATCTCCGGTGGAAAGGAAATGAAAGTTAACCGGTTTGTGGATTCCAGCTTGTTATAAAGTATCCTACCCTGGCGGAAAGTGAAAGGAGAAAGCAAGTATGAAAGTCAGCTAATATACAATCTGATTTACTTCTGAAGAGTATTTTGTGAAGAAGTTTGCTTTATTAGTTTGCTCAATTAGCATGGCAATGAAGCAAGTGGGAGGTCCCCCAGCTGGTATAGCTCTAAGGCAACCGCAGATAGAGACAATAAGTCTCCAGGATCTGAAAAACTTTATAGGTAAAGAAATTAAAGAAGTTAAAGGGATGGTCCAGGATAATATGGATAAATATGAGCAGCTTGATAAAAATATACAAATAATAGCTAAGTGTTTGTCTGATGTGGTGCTCAAGCTGGATAAGAAAGTTGAACAACTGGCTTTGGAGTTTGAAATTAAAACTAAAGAATTTGATTTAAAATTTGTGGAAGCTGTTGGAAAAATACAAAGGATTGATAATGAAATAACTATGATGCAATTTAGATCGACGGAATTTGCTATCAGATTGAGAGGAATAAGCGAGTATCCTGGAGAAGATATTAGGAGTATTTGTGGGGATGCATTGTCTACATTATTGAAACTGGATGATTCCGATGAGATTTTTTTTAAGATTGATAAAATTTATAGAGTAAACTCACGTGCAGCACTACAAAGACAGCTACCAAGAGATGTCATTATATATTTTACTGATAGAAGTCTTAGAAATGATATTTTGCAGAAGTCTTTTTATTCTGCTCTTCAAATAGATGGAAACCAGACTGGTGTTTTTAAAGAGTTACCACCAGCGATGTTAAAGTCTAGAAGGGATTTTGGATTTTTGGTAGCAGAACTGAAGAAAAGACAGATACAGTACAGGTGGGATGCTCCAATGGGTATTATACTGAGATATGAAGGTGAGAGATATTGTTTGAATACCTTAGACAAGGCAAAAGAATTTTATTATGTAGTACTCAAGGCAAGTGTTATGCCTCAACGTACATCTACACCAACAGATATTGAGATCGAAGAGAAGAAGCAGTTTGAGAAAGAGACAGAAGAGCAAATAAGACAGTTGCAGAAAGAAAAGAAAACCTATGGTGCTGCTGGTGGTTTTCAGGTGGATCCTTTTGGACCTCTTTTAAGTTCTACTCTGGAGGAATCGTCAAAAACTGACACACAAATCCAAAAAGCGTGGAAGCAGGGGAAGCCTCAAACACAACGAGACAAGAAAGAAAGAAAGAAGCAAGTTAAAGCCAAGGGAGGAGCAGGACTGAAGATTAATCTTGTGGAGAAAGAAGGCAGCAAGGAGGCAAAATATCTTCCTTATGGCAAGCGGCTCTTTTCTCGTTGATACCTAAAGATGAAGGTGGTCCTAAAGCCAGAGGATTATAGACCAATATTTCTTTTGACTACAGACCATAAAATCTTTTTTGCTAAAGTATTCCAACAGATTGATGCCAATTATTTAAGAGGCATATTGATGGTAGGCATATGAAGGAGGATGTAAGGCAACTTATAGATTTAATTGACTATCTAGACAAAAATAAGCAGATCTCTGCAGTGCTGGTTTTCTCGGACATGGAAAAGCCTTTGAGAGAATGAACTGGAACTTTCTAATCAAGACTTTGGAAAAAATGGATACGGGGATTTGTCTTTGATAGGTGATAGGAGCAATATACTAATAACAAAATGCATAATTTATTATCAATGGAAATTTGTCGAAGAGTTCTGAGATATAAAAAGGTATAAGACAAGGTTGTTCATTATCTCCATTGTCACTTATTTTAACTCTAGAAGTCTTGTCGAATACAATTTGGGAGTTGAATTCCTTAAATGGTATAGTTACAAGGCAAAAGGAATACAGAATTAGAGCACTTGCAGATGATTTGGTTGTTACCCTATCACATTTTTTGAATTCAATAATCCAGATGAAAAGTCACTCGGGGGTTGTTTATATAAAGATCTGTTTTTTACTGATGGGGGCAGTTGGCAGCTGAAAACTTTGGAACAACTGTTGGGAGAAGGAATTATTTTAAACTGGCTATATTATAAATAGCTATAGATGAGAAGGAAAGAAGACCAAAGAGTTGGATTCATGGACAATGAAGTAAACTGATCAATGTTAAATTGTGAATGTAAAATTTACACAGTTATACAACTTAAGGGAGAACTTTTATAAAATGTTTTATAGATGGTATTTAGACTCCAAGAAATTATCATGAATGTATCTTAATGTTTAACCAAATGTTTAACCCCTCCTCAAGAAGCCGTCCCTGGACCCAGCTTTATTAGAGAACTATCGTCCGGTCTCCAACCTTCACTTTCTGGTGAAGGTTGTTGAGAGTGTGGTAGCCCAACAGTTTCCGCGACACCTGGAGGAAGTTGATTATCTAGACCCGCGCCAGTCCGGCTTCCGACCCGGTCACAGTACCGAGACGGCATTGGTCGCGTTGGTTGATGATCTCTGGAGGGCGCGGGATAGAGGTTATTCCTCTATCCTAGTCCTGTTAGACCTCTCAGCGGCTTTCGATACCATCGACCATGGTATCCTATTGCACCGACTGGGGGGGTTGGGGCTGGGAGGCACCGTTCTGCGGTGGTTCTCATCTTACCTCTCTGGTCGGTCGCAATATGTGTTGACGGGAGGGCAGAGGTCGACCTCGAGGCCTCTCCTATGTGGGGTCCCTCAGGGGTCGGTCCTCTCGCCCCTCCTTTTCAACACATATATGAAGCCGCTGGGTGAGATCATCCGTGGTTTTGGGGTGGAGTACCATCTGTACGCTGATGACACTCAGTTGTACATATCCACCCCAGACCACCCCAACGATGCCGTCGAAGTGCTGTCCCGGTGTTTGGAGGCCGTACGGATCTGGATGGGTGGTAACAAACTCAAGCTCAACCCTGCCAAGACCGAGTGGCTGTGGTTTCCGGCACCCCGGTTCAGCCAGATTACTCCAACTCTGGCCATTGGGGGCGAAACATTGGCCCCCGTGGAGAGGGCGCGCAATTTGGGTGTCCTCCTGGATTCCCGGCTGTCCTTGGAGGACCATGTGGCAGCCGTGGCCAGGGGGGCGTTTCATCAGGTACGCCTGATGCGCCAATTGCGCCCCTTACTGGACCGGGCTGCCCTTCGCACAGTCACTCAAGCTCTTGTGACGTCCCGTCTCGACTACTGTAATGCTCTCTACATGGGGCTTCCCTTGAGGTGCACTCGAAAGCTACAGCTAGTCCAAAACGCAGCCGCGCGGGTAATTACGGGAGCTACCAGAAGCTCCCATATAACACCAATCCTGCGCGAGCTGCATTGGCTTCCTGTGGTCTTTCGGGTGTGCTTCAAGGTCTTGACGACCATCTTTAAAGCGCTCCATGGCTCGGGGCCTAGTTATATGCGAGACCGTCTCGTGCCCCATACATCCCTTAGACCGATACGCTCCCACAGAGAGGGCCTTCTCAGGGTGCCGTCGGCCGGACAATGCCGACTGGCGACACCCAGGGGAAGAGCCTTCTCTGTGGCAGGCCCGGCCCTTTGGAACGACCTACCCCCTGAACTCCGGACCATCACCGACCTCCGCCTCTTCCGCCAATGTCTAAAGACATACTTTTTTCATCAAGCCGGCCTAGCCTAACCTCCCATGGGGACTGTAGAAAAGTTTTAAATTGGGTTTTAATTAATAATTGGTTTTAGCACAGGTTTGGGATTTAATATATATTTTAAATTATTTATGTTCTATTTTTGTATGTTTTTTAAATTTCCTGTGCGCCGCCCTGGGTCCTTTGCGGAGAAGGGCGGGATATAAATGTAATAAAAAAAAAAAAAAAAAATGTCATGTGGGAGATTTGGGAAAAAAATATGGGTTAAATTGTGAAGGTTAAATTTATACAGTTACAGAATTTAAGGGAGAACTTTTATAAAAGGTTTTATAGATGGTATTTAGATCCTAAGAAATTATTATGAATGTATCTTAATGTTCAACCAAAATGTTGGAGGTGTGGGTGCTTAGATGCTACATTTTTTCATATATGGTGGGCTTGCAAGAAGGTTTAATATGAAGAGAATGGATAACATATGGATTGTTTGGAATTATTAGAGTGGCGTATAATGGAAGTCTGGGGGGTGGGCTGGAACGGGAGGTGGGGGAGCGTTAGGGTGGCTAAGGGAGGGAAATATATTTGTATGAATTAGTTTAAAAAGATGGGGACAAGGAGGTAAGATTATCTTATGAGAATTTTATATTATATTATGTTGGATGTGAGGAGGGGGGTATAGAATTTTGTATCTGAATTATATTATGGGGTACAGTACTGGTATTTGATTTATATTACATGTATGGGGGGGGGAAAGGGGAAAAATGTGTTTGTATAAAACATTTTCAATAAAAAAATAATAATAATGGCCAAAAGACTAAAGAGACTTTTAAATCAACTTATACATATAGACCAAAATGAATTTCTCCCTAAGAGACAGATCAGAGACAATATGTGAACTGTACTGAATACTCTAGACCAGGGGTCCCCAACCTTCGGGCCGCGGACCGGTGCCGGTCCATGGCTTGGTAGGAACTGGGCCGCAGGGCCGGAGAGGAGGAGGAGGGAGGAGGGGGCAGCCCCCTGGGCAGAGCGCGCGGGCGAGCGCAGGCGCGGCTGTTCACGCCGTTGGAGTGCGGCTCTTCCTCCACCCTCATCGACGGTGGGACTCCTGGGCACCGCCACAGCAGCCCTCCCTACCGGCCACCGATTCCCTTCCTCCCTCCCCCCGCGGAGCCTCCCCAGCTGACATGCCGGCCACTCGTCTTCTTCCAGGGGCTGTGGAGGCTCCGCGGGTGGGGGGAGGGAACCGGTGTCCAATGGGTCACCCACTGAACGCCGTTCCTTTTCCCCCCACACACACGGAGCCCTCTCAGCTCCTGGAAGGAGCCTGAGCGAGCGAACGAGCGACCAAGTGCGGCGGCCGAGCGGGCGGGGCAGGCTAAGGCGAGTGAGCGCGGCAGGCCTGGCTGAGGAGGATCTGCGGGGGGGGGGCAGGGACGACAACAGACAGACAGAGAGAGGCACAGACACAGAGAGAGACAGGGAGGGAGGGAGGGGGGAATCAGAGAGTGACAGACACACACACAGAGACAGAGAGAGGGAGGGAGGGAGAGAAAGAGAGAGACACAGAATGAGTGATTAAGTGCGCGAATGCAAGACAGACAGACACACAGACACACATAGAGTGACAGATGGGCGGACGAAGGAGAGAGAGACAGAGATAGAGAGAGAGAAAGAAAAAGAGAAAGAAAGAAAAAGAAAGTGGGAGAGAGGGAGAGAGAAAGAAAGAGAGAGAGAAAGAGAAAGAAAGACAGACAGAGAGAAAGAGAGAAAGAAAGAAAGAGAGACAGAAAGGAAAGAAAGAGAGAGAAAAAAGAGAGAGAAAGAAAAAGAGACAGAAAGAGAGAAAGAGAAAGAAAGAGAGAAAGAAAAAGAGAGAAAGAGAGAGAGAAAGAGAGACAGAAAGGAAAGAAAGAGAGAGAGAGAAAGAGAGAAAGAAAAAGAGACAGAAAGAGAGAAATAGAAAGAAAGAGAGAAAGAAAAAGAGAGAAAGAGAGAAAGAAAGAGAGACAGAAAGGAAAGAAAGAGAGAGAGAGAAAGAGAGAAAGAAAAAGAGACAGAAAGAGAGAAAGAGAAAGAAAGAGAGAAAGAAAAAGAGAGAAAGAGAGAGAGAAAGAAAGAAAGAGAAAGAAAGAGAAAGAAAGAGAGAGAGAAAGAGAAATAAAGAGAGAGAGAGAATGAGAGAAAGAGGGAAAGAAAGAGAAAGAGAGAGAGAAAGAGAAAGAGGGAAAGAAAGAGAAAGAAAGAGAGAAAGAAAAAGAAAGAGAGAGAAAGAGGGAAAGAAAGAGAAAGAGACAGAGAAAGAAAGAGAAAGAAAGAAAGAAAGAAAGAAAGAAAGAAAGAAAGAAAGAAAGAAAGAAAGAAAGAAAGAAAGAAAGAAAGAAAGAAAGAAAACTTATGACCACAATTGAGCCCAAAAGTTTGGTTGTTAACCAAGACCATTGTTAAGTGAGTTTCACATTTTCCAAGTTGGCCACGCCCACCCAGTCACATGACTGCTGAGCCACTCAGCTGGTCCGCAAAACTTTCTTTAAAATGAAACCGGTCCCTGGTGCAAAAAACGTTGGGGACCCCTGCTCTAGACCACTACGAAGACCACTCAGAGAAGCAAATGGCTTTGTTATTTCTGGACGCACAAAAGGCCTTTGATAATGTGAACTGGCAATTTATGATAATGCAATTTCAAATGATGGGATTTGGTGAGGGATTCATAAATATGATCAAAACAATATATACCGTATTTTTCGGAGTACAAGACGAACCTTTTTCCCTCAAAAAAGAGGCTGAAAATCTGGGTGCATCTTATACACCAAATACAGCATTTTTTTGCCTCCTGAAGCCTTCACCAAAATGGCTGTGCATAGCCATATGAAGGCTTTCAGATAGCTCCTGGGGGCTGGGGAGGGCAGAAATGAGCAACAAATGGGCCAATTTTTGCCCCCCCCCCCAGCCCCCAGCAGCACTCTATAAGCCTCCATAAGGTTATGCATGCATTTTTTTTTGACAAAAAACAGACCCGTTTTCACAAATAACCAGCTGTTTTTTGCTCTTTTTTGGCCCCCACACCCCTCCAGGAGCACTCTGCAAGCCCCCCCCCAGGCTATTCATGCCTTTTATTTGAAAAAAAACGGGCCTATTTTCGTGAAAAACTGGCCGTTTTTCGGAGGTTTGCAGAGTGCAAAACTTTTTTTTTCTTTTGGAAAGCTCTTTAACTGATGAGAATTACATTGATCAAATGCTGTGCCATCAGCAACAAAGTCTTAAGGTTTGTCAGCGGTTTCCTTCTCCAGGACATGAATGAATACACCTGGAAACATCTACCTACCTACCTACTCTCTCTCTCCCTACCTATCTACTGTATTTCTCTCTCTTTCTATTTCTCTCTTTCTATCCTTTTATCTACCTACCTACCTACCTACCTACCTACCTACTCTCTCTGCCTACCTCCCCACCTACTGTATTTCTCTTTCTTTCCCTCTCTCTCTCCCTCTATCTACCTACCTACTTTTTTTTTTAATTTGCCTCTTCAAAACCTTGGTGCGTCTTATACTCTGGTGCGTCTTATACTCCAAAAAATATGGTAATAACCAATCGGCAAAGGTAATGGTAAATGGTGAGATGATAGGAAAGATAGAGATCATGAAGGGAACTAGACAAGGATGTCCACTATCGCCATTATTATTTACACTGACACTAGAGATTTTGAATAGAGAAATACGACAAAATAAAGAGGCAAAAGGGATGAGGGTCAAGAAAGAAGAATATAAATTACAAGCATTTGCAAATGATTTGGTGTTTATTATGGAAGATCCAATAGAAACAGGGCCAAAACTAGTTGAAATAATAGAAGAATATGCAGAAGTAGTAGGCTTGAAGATTAATGAAGATAAAACAAAATTTCTGGTGAAACATACGACAGAAAAAGAGAAAAGAGAGTTGATGGGGAAACTGGACATACAGGTGGTGAAAAAGGTGAAATATTTGGGTATTCAATTGACATCAAGGTGTGTAACACTAAAGGAGGATAATTATTATAAGGTGAGAAAACAAATAGAAATAGATTTGGAAAGATGGAAAAACCTAGCTAGAAAAGTGGCAACAACTATGGGAAAGGAATTATAAATTAACCATGTCAACAGCTTACAAAGAAAACTTATACAAAATGTTTTATAGATGGCACATGTTGGAAGTGTCAACAAGCAATAGGCTCCTATTATCATATGTGGTGGACATGTGCAGAAGCAAGGGAATATTGGACTAAGATAAGAGTATGGTTAAAGAAAATGTTACAACAAGAAATAGAATTCAGACCAGAGATATATTTATTAGGTATTATCCCAGAGAAATTCAAGAAAGAGGATACTTATTGGATTATACGTGCAACTACAGCAGCAAGAATTGTATTTGTCCAAAATTGGAAATTAAATAAGCTACCAACAGATGAAGAGATAATAAAAATGATATTAGATTGTGCAGAGATGAATAGATTGACAATGAAAATAAAGGATAAAGAGGAATCGGAGTACTTCAAGACATAGGGAAGATTTTATGACCGGCTAGAAAAAGGAAACTAGAAAAGAAATTAGGGAGAAGTTATAGAACCCAGACAATGCACTGTTAAATGGAAAAGGAAGGGGGGGGGGGGGGGAGAGAGAAGGGAAAAACAGAAAAGAAAATATTAAATATATAAGTATATATCCAAAAGTGAGATATAAAGGGGAGGAAAATATAGTTAGGATAGATTAGTGAAGGTAAGGGAATAAGAAATGATATCAAATTATATTTGGGTTTGCAGAAATACCATCCCAAGGAAACATAAACTGAGATCTGAAAGAGACACCTACAATAATAGAAAAGAAAGAGAGAGAGGAGGAGAGTGTTATGTTGGGTGAATGGAAGGACAGGCTAGGTCTTTGTAACAACAGCTCTTTATTAGCAACAAGACAACTCTGTACAAATCAGCAAAGGTTCTGTCTGGCAGCAGCCCTTTTATAGGGAATTGTCAGACCATCAGCCAATCAGATTAAATCTCTGTTCCCGCCTGAACAGAGGACCTTGGTGGAAACCATTATAACTGTTACAGGGATGTAACACTCCTCCTCTCTTAGATGGGTTCAACCTGCGTGTAACGTAATCACGCAAGTAGGCTGGCTTTCTGGAGACTTGCCCTGACCTGCGCAGTTCAGTTGGTTGGTGATCTTCGGTCAGGTCGGACAGACCTGTGCTCTCTGGAGCTCCTCCCGCTGGAAGCTTCTGGAACTGCTCACAGGCCGCAGCTTGAGTTCCCGGAGCGTCATTGCTCAGAACTCGCTGAGGGCTAGCAACTTTGTCAGATAAGTAACCCGGTGACTTCGGGCTTGAGTTTTCTGTGGAAGGAGTGACTTTGTGCTCCTTTTGGATAGGACTTTGGCTATCTTGTACAGGAGTTATTTCTGGTTCCCTAAGAGAGGAGTGAGAGAGGCGACCACGGAGTTGGTCAATGTGCCTTCTCCAGTTCCTATGGTCCTCTAGCTCCACTAAGTAAGAGCGAGGCCCGGTGATGCCTATCACAGTGGCAGGAATCCACAGAGTTCCCCCAGTGTAGTTGTGGGCGTAAACCAAATCCCCTATGCTAAAGTGTCTGACTTTGCTGGTCGAATCTGGGGATGTGTCGGCAGAATAGTTTGGGTGTAGCCGGTCTAAGTGGGACCTTAGCCGGTGATCCATCAGAAGCTCGGAAGGGCTTCTCCCAGTGGTTGCGCTTGGCGTGATGTGCTGAATGAGGAGATATTGATCAATTCGTGATTGCCAATCTCCCGGCCCCATCCTGGACAGGACTTATTTTGCTGTTCTTACCATCCTTTCGGCTTGACCATTACAAGCCAGGTGGAATGGAGCGACAAGGGCATGCCTGATTCCCTGACCTGCTAAATAGGTCTTGAATTGCATGGCCGTAAATTGAGGCCTGTTGTCAGAGACCAAGACATCGGACAAGCCGTGTGTGGAGAAAAGTCTCCGTAGAACCTTGATGACCACCTCTGCCATTGTGGTGGTCATGAGGACTACTTCTAGCCATTTTGAGTATGCATCCACAACTACCATAAAGGTCTGGCCATGAAATGGGCCAGCAAAATCTATGTGCACCCTTGACCATGGTGCTTGAGGTCGCTCCCACTCCTTAGTGGGCGCCTCAGGGGGGGCTGGTCTGGATTCCTGGCACGGTGTGCAGGTGGCCACCCATTCCTCTATCTCTCTGTCCATGTTAGGCCACCAGACATAGCTCCTAGCCAAAGACTTCATCCTGACAATTCCAGGATGCCCCACATGTAAAGATTCCAATACTGCAAGGTGGAACAACTACTCGGACCCCCCACAGTAAGCACCCATTCAATACTGACAATTCGTCCCTCTTACAATAATACATTTTATATTCAGACCCAACTGGCCCCTTGGGCCACCCCCTCCACATACAGTTCAAAACATGTCTTAACACAGAGTCCTTAGAAGTGTGGCGAGCAATGTTGCTAGAGGAAACAGGACCAGAGTCCAGACAGTCAATCAGAAGCACCGGCTTCTCGGGGGTAGGGTCGGCAAGCAAATCAGGCAGGGGGCAATGGCTCAATTCGTCTGCGTGTCCCAAAGTGGTGCCAGGGCGGTGAATGAGTTTGTAGCTGTACGCCGCAAGAAAAACAGTCCAACGAATCATGCAGGGTTACAGTGAAACAGGTGTTGATTTGTCCCCAACCAGCAAGCCCAGTAGAGGTTTGTGGTCCGTTATGAGTTCAAAGTCCCTGCCATAGAGGTACTCATGGAAACGCTTAACGCCAGCCACAGCAGCCAGAGCCTCACGGTCCAGCTGGCTATAGTTCTGCTCGAATCCCGTTAGGGTTCGTGAGTAAAAAGCAATGGGGGCTTCAGTCCCATTGGGCATGCGGTGGCTCAGGATGGCACCAACACCGAATGGGGAAGCGTCGCACGTTAGGACAAGGGGCAAGGTTTGGCTGTATTGGACGAGAAAAGTGTCTGCTGACAGCAGTTTTTTAACTGTGGCAAATGCGGCTGCTTCAGGTTTTCCCCAAGTCCATCTAGCGTTTTTTCCTAGCAGCCGATGAAGGGGCTCTGCGACTATGGCTTTCTGTTTAAGAAAGACGCTGTTGAAGTTAAGGAGCCCGAGGAACGCCTGCAACTCAGTTTGATTGCGGGGTGTAGGGGCTTCCTGAATTGCTTTAATTTTTTGGTTGGTCGGATGAATGCCACAGCCGTCAATGAGATACCCCAGAAACTCAACCCTTGGTACGTTAATTTGGCATTTTTCTTTTTTGAGGTGGAGGCCAGCATCTCTAATTCTAGTCAAAACTGTGCCTAATCGTTTGAATAATTGCACCCTGTTTGCAGCAGATACCAAGATGTCATCAAAATAGGGGACGACTCCTGGTATCCCCTACAAAAGCCGCTCCATGACGTTTTGGAACAGTCCAGGGGCAATACTAACTCCGAATTGCAGGCGGGTGCATTTGAATGCCCCCCTGTGTGTCACAATGGTTTGGGCCTCCGCAGCAGCGCCATCTACAGGCAATTGCTGGTATGCCTGTGTCATGTCCCATTTTGCAAAAACTTTTCCTGGGCCTAACGAATAAAGCAAATGCTGCACAATGGGCATGGGATATGCGCTCTGTTGTAAGGCCTTGTTAATGGAGCAATGGTAGTCTGCACATATCTGGACTGACCCGTCGGGCTTGACCGGGGTCATTATAGGGGTTTCCCAGAGGGCATGATTGACCGGCTCTAGGATTCCCTTTGTCTAGTTCCAAATCAATTTTAGGGCGGAGTGCAAAAGGGACTCTTCTGGGTTTTAGCCCGATGGGGGCTACGATAAGGTCCAAATAAAAAAAAATTGGGGTCCCTGTATACTTACCCAGACTGGGGGCGAAGACGTCCTCGAACTCCTTAAGGAATGCCTCGATGCTGTCATCTTGGATGGCGTCGATGCCGGTGACTTCTAGGCCCAGGGCTTTGAACCCATCGAGCCCCAGCAGGCTTTGTAGATCGTTGTGGACGATGGTAACGGGTAGCTTGCCGTTGAATTCCTTGACTTTCACCCGGAATGTGCCTTGGCCGACAATGGGGACTCGGTTCCTCTGGTAGTCTCAGTGACGGATGTCTGGGGTGCATAGCTGGCGCTTCTTCAGGCTAGGGATAGCCTGGCGAATGGCAGCCCACGACATTATGGTCAATGATGACCTGGTAGCTACCTCCATCTGGCATGGAGAGTCCTCAATGAGGACAGTGACTTTCAGCTTTTTTGGCCGCCTTGTGCGGACTTGACCGATGGACGTATAGTGAGTAGCTCTGGAGTTGTCGTTGGTGTGCCGTGGTGGCGGCTTTGGTGCCCTTGGAGCAGGTCTCTGCTGGCTCAGTGTGCTTCGGGGTTGCCAGTCTGGTGCGGGGCGATCGCTCCTGCAGACCCTGGAGAGGTGTCCCCTGCGGTTGCAACGCTGGCAGATTGCGTCACGGAAACGGCACTCAGCTCGGGGGTGGTCTCCTCCGCAGCCAACACATGGAGGGAAATGTGGTTTGAAATTTTGCGCCAGCGGTGGGCTGGCTCCAAGAGGTTGTCAACGCATCCTTAAGTGAGGGTTCCTTGCCTGCTTCCCTAAAAGAGGCTATGGTGAGGCCCCTCCTTAAGAAGCCCTCTTTGGATCCAGCTTTATTAACCAACTATCGTCCAGTCTCCAACCTTCCCTTCTTGGCGAAGGTTGTTGAGAGTGTGGTGGCACAACAGTTTCCCCGTCACCTGGAGGAAGTTGATTATCTAGACCCGCGCCAGTCCGGCTTTCGGCCCGGGCATAGCACCGAGACGGCATTGGTCGCGTTGGTCGATGATCTCTGGAGGGCCAGAGATGGGGGTTGTTCCTCCATCCTGGTCCTATTAGACCTCTCGGCGGCTTTTGATACCATCGACCATGGTATCCTATTGCATCGGCTGGGGGGGTTGGGGGTGGGAGGCACCGTTTTACGGTGGTTCTCCTCCTACCTCTCTGGCCGATCGCAATTTGTGTTGACAGGAGAGCAGAGGTCGACCTCGAGACCCCTCACATGTGGGGTGCCTCAGGGGTCGGTCCTCTCGCCTCTCCTGTTTAACACATATATGAAGCCGCTGGGTGAGATCATCCGTGGTTTTGGGGTAGAGTACCACCTCTACGCTGATGATACTCAGCTGTATATATCTACCCCAAACCACCCCAACGATGCCGTAGCGGTGATGTGCCAGTGCCTGGAAGCCGTACGGATCTGGATGGGAAGAAACGGACTCAAGCTCAACCCGACCAAGACCGAGTGGCTGTGGTTTCTGGCTGCCCGATTCAACCAGCTGATTCCATCGCTGGCCATTGGGGGCGAACATCTTGCCCCAGTGGATGGGGTGCGCAACTTGGGTGTCCTCCTGGATGCCCGGCTGTCCATGGAAGATCAAGTGACAGCCGTGGCCAGGAGGGCGTTTTACCAGGTTCGCCTGGTTCGCCAGTTGCGCCCCCTATTGGATCGGGACGCCCTTCGCACAGTCACTCATGCTCTCGTGACATCCCGACTGGACTATTGTAACTCTCTCTACATGGGGCTCCCCTTGAGGTGCACTTGGAGACTTCAGCTAGTCCAGAATGCAGCCGCGCGAGCAATTATGGGAACCTCAAGGTTTACCCATGTAACACCGCTCTTGCGCGAGCTGCACTGGCTGCCTGTCGTCTTCCGGGTGCGCTTCAAGGTTCTAGTTATCATCTTTAAAGCGCTCCATGGCTCGGGACCTAGCTATTTGCGGGATCGGATCCTGCCTCATACATCCACACGGCCTATTCTCTCACACAGAGAGGGACTTCTCCGGGTGCCGTCCACTAGACTTTGTCAGCGGGCGACGCCCAGGGGAAGGGCTCTCTCTGTGGCGGGCCCAGCCCTCTGGAACGACCTTCCCCCCGAAATTAGAACAACCACGGACCTCCGCTCCTTCCGTCAAAAATTGAAAACACACTTCTTCTGCTTGGTCGGCCTAGGGTAGTCTCCCTTCTATGGGGTTGTTAATAATTTTAGATGGGGATTTTAGTAATTTTTAACTGGGAATTTTTAGCGCAGGGATATCATTTAATCTGTTTTTATTATGTGTGTATATTTATTGTTTTATTTGCCCTGTGCACCGCTCCGAGTCCCTTCGGGGAGAGGGAGCGGTCAACAAATTAAATTTATTATTATTATTATTATTATTATTATTATTATTATTATTATTATTATTATTATTATTATTATTATTATTATTATTATTATTCACTGCGTATGCGGTAACTGTCGTCATAGTAGTCTTCTTCTGGCTCTGCGATCTCGCGATGCACGTTCGTGCTCTTTGGAGCGGATTGGTGAATCGTGTCTGTAGATTCTACCTCAGCTTTGAAGGCTCTTGCTTCTTCAAGGGCGATTTGCAACGTCAGGTTGGACTTGGCCAGCAACCTCCATTGTAAGCTAATGTCTCTTACACCCAGGATGATACGATCTAGGATTAGATCGTCTAAGTCTCTGAATTCGCAGTAGGCTGAGGCCTTTCTCAATGCAGCCACGTACTGGTTGATAGATTCTCCCTCCTTCTGGTTTCTGGTGTTGAACGCATGCCTCCTAACAAACTTCGATGGTTTAGGAGCGTAGTGCGTTCGGAGCGTTTGTTGCAGAGCGACTTGTAGAGTCGTTGTCTCCGTCAGGTTCTTTGCCGTCTCAAAGACCTCTCGCCTGCAGTAGCTCAGGAACATGTGCTTCTTTCGGCCTTCTGAGATGCCCATGAGATCATTGGCCTCTAGGAAGCAGTCAAATCGCATCATAAACCACTCCCAGTGCTCGTTTGCTGGGTCGTATGGAGTCGGGGGGGGGGCGTAAGCAGTCTTCTTGCAGTTTGAATTTGCCACTCATGGATGTTGCTTGTAGGCCGCCCCAAGCACCGGGCTGGATTTGTCGGTTGTCCATCAGAGAAGCTCTTTTTTTGCTTAGTCGCCTTCCAATCCCACCTTCGTCACCAATGTTATGTTGGGTGAATGGAAGGACAGGCTAGGTCTTTGTAACAACAGCTCTTTATTAGCAACAAGACAACTCTGTACAAATCAGCAAAGGTTCTGTCTGGCAGCAGCCCTTTTATAGGGAATTGTCAGACCATCAGCCAATCAGATTAAATCTCTGTTCCCGCCTGAACAGAGGACCTTGGTGGAAACCATTATAACTGTTACAGGGTTGTAACAGAGAGAATGAAAGGAAGATGGGGGAAAGAAGAAAGAAGTAAGGAGAGGAGGATGGAAGGCAGAGGAATAGAAGGAGAAAGGGTAGGAAGGGGAAGAGGAAGAGTAGGATTAGGAGAAAGGTAAGAGAAGAAGGAAGGGGAAGAAGAGGAGGAAGGAAGGAAGTAGAGAAGGGAGGGAGGGAGAAAAGAAAGGGAAAATAAGGTGGTGTTACAACAGGGGGAAGGAATGGTAAATAAAGCAACCCAAACTGTATATTATAACCTATTAAATGAAATAATAAATGTATAAGAATGATAAATGAGCAGGGAGAGGGAGAAAGTAACATCCGGTTATCTAACAAGTGAAAATGAAAGTTTTTGCTAAATGTGGATTTGCGGTTGATACTTTGTATCTGAATCTTGCTACAGCAGAAATGGACTTTCACTAACTCTTCTCAAACGCCAAAAATGGCGCTTCTTTGTTCCCAGTAAGAAACTTTTTTTGCTTACTTTTTAAACGTTCCTTCATTTTTACAGCACTGCAAAACTTATACACATGCCATCTCAGTGACTCTCGGGATTTCTCCTATTGTGTGCCTTCTTTTTTCACTGGACTTGATTGTAAATTTTTTCTCTCTGGACTTTATGGAATTTATATTTTGAACGTAGACAAGACTTTTCCCTTTTCTTCGATCTCACGGACTGCCAGCTCTTCAGATGCCATCTTAATTACAAGAACATAAAACTTTTATCATGGCATCAAAAAAGCCTCCATATGGAAAAACTCTTTCCGCTCCAGCCTCATTAAGAGCCAGTCCGGACACACAGCAGCCTAAGATTAGTGCAATGTTGCAAAAAGAAACACCGGGAGAGGCTTCTCAACTATCAACAATAGAGAAAACTCTGCATGATATAATGAATGAAATAAAAGAAATTCGGAAAGATATGATGAGTTCAAGATTGGAACTTTTGGAGACACAGAGATCATTAATGGAAAATAAAGAAAAAATTGATGGTCTGGAGGGTGGGGCAGTTGAGATGAGGGGGGAGATAAGGGATTCTAAAAAAGAAATAGTAGAACTTGCTGGTCATATGTCTAGAATGGATTTTGAAAGAATGTCTTATTTTTTAAGGTTTCAAAATGTTCCTGAATTGCCTTCAGAGAATTTAAAAGATTTAATGTCTACAATTTTAGCAGATTATACTAAAAAGAGTAAGGAATATATTTGGGGGGACATTGACCTGATTTACAGAATTAATTCAGCATATGCCAGAATAAATGATGTACCCAGAGAGATACATATCAAATTCGTAAGAAGGTCATCAAGGGATGAGATTCTGAGAGCACAGAGAGATGGCGCTCTGATATATATGCAGAATGAGATTGCTATTTTGAAACAGATCCCAAAAAAGATTCGAGAGATTCGGAGGAAGTATTCCTCCTTATCCCAAAAATTATATAAAAAGGGGGTGTGGTTCAAATGGTTAATGCCTGAAGGAATGTTGGTGTTCTGGGAGGGGGGGAGAGTAAGAATTAAAACAATTGAAGAGGCGGAAGCCTTTCTTAAAAAACACTCCTCAACCCTGGAGGACGAAAATGGGGGAACGGGAGGGGCCATGGCTCCGCCCACTGGCAGGAAGGAAGAAGAAGACACAATAGCTAAAAGACTCAGATCACAAAAATGATTTTCTTTTACATAGTGTAATCCTTACGGATGTCAATAGAAACAAATGATTGAATGCATGTAATTTATGATATGATATATATGTATTCCCTTCCACCTTATGCCGAAGAAAAAACCTTACTCTTTGTATGGAACCCCAGAGGCGACCACCACCTCCGACATGGAAGCCCTAAAATATCTTTCCTATATCCTACATACCTTTTTCCCTGTTATAAAATTTGTAAAAACCAATAAAAATTGTTATTAAAAAAAAGAATGATAAATGTAAAGAAGAATAACAATTATGTGAATGTATACTTAAAATGGTATGTAAGAGAACAAAAAATAAAAAAGAATTCTGGGAAAAAAATTGATATGAACCCTCATATACTGTATATCTTTCTGTGGTTTGTTTTGCTTTCCATTTGATTGGGTCTTACCAAACTGTAGGAAGTTAGCACCCACCCCTCTCCTAGAAAAATGAAATATGCTGGGAAATATTGAAAAGGCAGTATATTATATTTCCCTGGATAAGAAATGGAGAAATGAGGGATTTATTAATCCGGAGAGGTGGGCGAAGCGCGGTCGTAGGGGTTTTTTAGTTTGTAAATTGTTGTCTATTTTAGGGGGTACCAGGGAGGGGGGAGGGTATAGACAGGTAGAGACGAGGAAGAAGGAAAAGGGCCGGACCAGCAGACGGCGGAAGGAGGCGGAAGGATCCGCCGGGAGGGGGGAAACACGAGTCGTTCCTCTGGAGGGCATACCCATCCAGAGGGTCGCGGGGAGAGGCAGGTCCAAGGGGAGACAAGTTCTATCCTCCCGGTTGGGGGCACGGGGCCGTTGGTTGCAAACGGTCAGGTGCCACAACCCCGGCAGGCTAGGTGGTCAGGGAGTACAGAGCCAGGGCCTGCGGCTGATGTTTTGCAATGCCAGGTCCGTGGTCAACAAAGCCCCCCTCATCCATGACCTTGTGTCAAAGGGGGAGCCGGACCTGGTGGGAATTGCGGAGACCTGGCTGGGCCACGAGGGTGGACTCCCCCTCGTTGAAATGTGCCCGCCAGGTTACCGCGCTTTTCATCAGCCCCGGGCCCTAGGCAGGGGTGGAGGGGTAGCAGTTATTGTGAGGGAAGGTCTAGAGCCGAGAGAGACCATTGTGCCACAGACCACCGGTTGTGAGTCCCTCTGTGTGAAGTGGGGCCTAGGGAGGCAGTTGGGCTTGCTGGTTGTATACCTGGCTCCCCGCTATGTAACAGCAGCCCTGCCTGAGCTCCTCGAGGTGATCGCTACGATGGCAGTTGAGACCCCCAGACTGGTAGTCATGGGGGACTTTAATCTGCCATCGGTGGGCGAATCATCGGAGGTAGCTCGGGAGTTCATGGCTTCCATGACGGCTATGGACCTGACCCAATTAATTCAAGGCCCCACCCACGAGGGTGGACATACACCGGATCTGATCTTTGTCTCTGGCCAATGGAAGAGTGATCTGGGTATAGGGGACATAGTCATCACACCCTTGTCATGGTCAGACCACTCACTTCTCCGGCTCGACTTTCCAATCGCTACTCCCCACCGCGGGGAGGCGGAACCCGAGTCACCTGTTTGGTTCCGGCCCAGGCGCCTGATGGACCCTGATAGGTTCCAGGCGGCGCTTGGGCCACTTCCTGTATCCCTGACCCGCGCCCCGATGGAGGACCTCGTGGCCGCATGGAATACTGCGACCACGGGAGCCTTGGATCGGGTCGCGCCCTTGCGGCCTCTCTTGCGGCGGCGAGCCACCCTGGCTCCTTGGTTCACCGAGGAGCTAAGGGTGATGAAACGCCACAAGAGATGCCTAGAGAGGAGATGGAGATCTTCTCGGTCTGAATCTGACCGAACACAGGTGAGAGCCCATTTACGGACTTACCTTGTGGCGCTGAGAGTGGCCAAACGTCATCATTGTGCCACTCTCATAGCATCCGCAGATAACCGCCCTGCCGCCCTGTATAGGGTGACCCGCTCCCTCCTTCAACAGAGGGTGCGGGAAACCCCACTACAGGGTAGAGCAGAGGAATTTGGGATTTATCTGCAGGATAAAATCGCTCAGATTCAGAGCGAGTTAGTCTCCATCGATAGCCCAGTGGGATCCCCCGAGGCAGGTCTTGAGACAGTTTGTTGGGAAGAGTTTGACTCTGTTACTTCCGATGATATGGACAGGTTACGTGGGCGACTGCGAGCCACCACATGTTTATTGGACCCGTGTCCCTCCTGGCTTGTACTGGCATCCTGGGAGGTGACACGAGGCTGGCTCCAGGAGGTTGTCAACGCTTCTCTGAGTGAGGGTTTCTTGCCCGCCTCCCTTAAAGAGGCCATGGTGAGGCCCCTCCTGAAGAAGCCCTCTCTGGACCCAGCATTACTGGTTAACTACCATCCGGTCTCCAACCTTCACTTTCTGGCGAAGGTTGTAGAGAGTGTGGTGGCACAACAGTTTCCCCGTCACCTGGAGGAAGTTGATTATCTGGACCCGCGCCAGTCCGGCTTCCGGCCCGGGCACAGCACCGAGACGGCATTGGTCGCGTTGGTAGATGATCTCTGGAGGGCCAGAGATGGGGGTTGTTCCTCCATCCTGGTCCTATTAGACCTCTCAGCGGCTTTTGATACCATCGACCATGGTATCCTATTGCATCGGCTGGAGGGGTTGGGGGTGAGGGGCACCGTATTGTGGTGGTTCTCCTCCTACCTCTCCGGTCGATCGCAATTTGTGTTGGCAGGAGAGCAGAGGTCGACCTCGAGACCCCTCACATGTGGGGTGCCTCAGGGGTCGGTCCTCTCGCCTCTCCTGTTCAACACATATATGAAGCCGCTGGATGAGATCATCCGTGGTTTTGGGGTAGAGCACCACCTCTACGCTGACGACACGCAGCTGTATATATCTACCCCAAACCACCCCAACGATGCCGTAGCGGTGATGTGCCAGTGCCTTGAAGCCGTGCGGGCCTGGATGGGAAGTAACAGACTCAGACTCAACCCGTCCAAGACCGAGTGGCTGTCGTTCCCGGCATCCCGGTACAACCAGTTGACTCCATCACTGGCCATAGGGGACGAACATCTCACCCCTGTGGATGGGGCACGCAACTTGGGCGTCCTCCTGGATACCCGGCTGTCCATGGAAGATCAAGTGACAGCCGTGGCCAGGAGGGCGTTTTACCAGGTTCGCCTGGTACGCCAGTTGCGCCCCCTATTGGATCGGGATGCCCTTTGCACAGTCACTCATGCCCTCGTGACATCCCGACTGGACTACTGCAATTCTCTCTACATGGGGCTCCCCTTGAGGTGCACCCGAAGACTTCAGCTGGTCCAGAATGCAGCCGCGCGAGCAATAATGGGAACCTCAAGGTTTACCCACGTAACACCGCTCTTGCGCGAGCTGCACTGGCTGCCTGTCATCTTTCGGGTGCGCTTCAAGGTGCTAGTTATCATCTTTAAAGCGCTCCATGGCACGGGACCTAGTTATCTGCGGGATCGGATCCTGCCCCATACATCCCTGCGTCCGATTTGCTCCCACAGAGAGGGACTTCTCCGGGTGCCGTCCACCAGGCTATGCCAGTGGGCGACACCCAGGGGAAGGGCCTTCTCTGTGGCAGGCCCAGCCCTCTGGAACGACCTTCCCCCCGAAATTAGAACAACTACGGACCTCCGCTCCTTCCGTCAAAAACTGAAAACACACTTTTTCTGCTTGGCCGGCCTAGGTTAGTCTTCCGTCTTTTAATAGGGTTAGGGGATCTTAGTTAATTTTAAAATTGGGGATTTTAGCACAGGGATAATCGTTGTTTAATTTGTCTTTTATCTATTCTATTTATGTATATTTATTGGTATTTTTAATTTCCCTGTGCACCGCTCCGAGTCCCTTTGGGGAGAGGATGCGGTATACAAATAAAATTATTATTATTATTATTATAGAAACATGTTTTTAGGCAGGAAACAGACTCACTCTTAATAGCCCCCACCTTTGTCAATGGGCCATTGAAAGGCCTGAACTAGTCTATTCTACATAACAAAGATCTCCCCCTTCAGTTCCAGGGTGATGGGATTAAGGCATGATAGTATTAGCCCTTTACCCATCTCACCACAGAGCACCTGGGAAGAAGCAATGCTCAACCAAACCTGGACTCAAAACACAGCCTACAGAGTTGTCCCTGCATGGCCCCATGGGAGTCTGACAACCAATCAGAATACAAGATCAAGATCAAAGCCCAGAGATGACATAAAACCAGGGACTTTCAGCATCTCTGTCTCTTTTTCTCCTTCACCCAACATCTTGAAGCATGTGATCCCCTTTTTCTGTTCAGGAGCTCAAGCCATGTGATCCTGTCCACCATTAAACCATCTTTCCAAGCAGCCTCCATGTTTCCAGTGTTTTTCCCCACTTGGAACTGAACCTAGAATTTCTTCCAACAAATTGGCACCCAAAGATGGGACTCCAAGCTAACCTAACCAATGAATATGGCCCAGGCAAGCCTCCCTTGCCAGCACAGACCCCTTTGAGTCTGGTGGATTTTTCCTGGACCTTAGCCATTTGGAACTAGGATTTAAAGGGGTTTTGAGTTTTGAGCTCAAAGGCTGCTTGCAAAGAAGGTGAGTATCTCTTAATTTTAATTCTCTAACATTTAATTTTAAAGCATGGAAAAGCATGAGAAATGTGTGTATGCCTGCATGTGTGTGAGTGAGAGGATCCTTCTCTGAATCACAGCTGGATCTTGCTTCCTCTGTGTGTTTTAACAAGAGAACCTGGAAAGTATTGGGTTCAAGCCAGAGCACAGGACCTTCTGTTAGGGAAAGGAGAGTGTGTGTGAAAATGGGATGGAAAAGTGAGTGAGAGAAGGTAACCAGCTGGGAAGAAATTTTGTTGTTGTTGTTTCTTTTGTTTTGTTCTGTGAAAGCCAAAAAGCAAAGACCTGTTGTGTGTGAAGAGTGTAGGAGGTGCTATTACTCACTGCAGAGGGGCAGCAGGTCCTCCCGGGTCCCCTTTTTGGATCCGAAAACCTAGGGTGGATTCCCTGCGAGGAATCAAAATCCTTCCCAGAATCTTTTTCTTTCTGAAACTTACGGTGGGTCACCCAGCTAAGCCAAAGTGAGCCTTACATTTAAAGGATCATGGGAAGCAGTAGCTCGCGGGTGGCTGGAACTTCCCTTGGAGATTTCCTTGAAGCCTGAGACACCAGGCACATGCCTGTCTTAGCCAGCATGAGTAAAAAGAAAGCAAGGAAACTGTGTGACAAATGGGCTTTGCTGAGGGATGACACAGGGAAACTAATTTGGCTAAATAAAGGTACTTAAAAGAAAAGGGAAAATGTTGGTTTTTTTTTGTTTTTTCTTGTATGTTTGCTTGTCTCGTCCTCTCTGTCTTCTATGCAACCACACAGTATGTTTGTTAAGATTTGTGCCTTCCCTAATTTAACTGAGATTTATGGAGGGAATGATTAATGTGTGTGTAAACCTCAGAGTTCTGTTCTCCCTTCTTTGTCCTTGTTTTTGTGTATATGTATGTCTAAGTCTTTGTGTGCCCTCGAGGTAATTGTAACTGTAAAATATCTCCAATTTTTTAAAAAAGGACAAAAATTTTAAATTGTTCAAAGAAAGACAAGAGTAAACTGGCAGAAAATTGCCTTTGCCCTGTTTTGTTGGGCCCACAAAACTGAGTGAAGAAGGGGAAAGTAAAGGAGAAAGGAAGGAGCCTTTGCCCTGTCTTTGTTTGGCCAACAAAAACAGAGTAAAGAGAAGTATTCTTTTTTCCTTCCCTCTCTGTACTTTAAAGTAACAACTCAAGGTTAAGAGGGAATGTTTTAAGTTCATTTACAGAAAAAAAATCAGTCTTGCATTTATTGTATGTGTTTAAATGATTTTACCTATTCATCTCTTTCCTGAAGCATGTGAATCCAGCTCCCTTTTCTCATCTGTGATATCCCCATATTGTTACCAGTTTATCCGTTTAGCAACTAATATTTTGCTTTTTTCAAACTCTGCCTGCAAGCTATCTACCCACTCCCCCCCCCCCCTTACCTCTAATCCTCCAACAATGCCTTTTCTGTGAGGGAGGGGACCTTGTTCTCATGTCTTTCAGCCCTGCACAGATGAGCAGAGCACATGGATCCAGATGCCTCCAGAGGAGACCTTCCATCCATTTGAGCCAGGAATTGGGTTTGGATCCAGTTCTCCACTGAAAGCCATCACAGCAACCAGAGTGGAGCAGACCTTCCCAAGCCTTACTCACCAGCCTTACCACCAAGCCAAGTCTAATACCACCCAGCAGACATGAAAGAAAGGACCCTGAGATGGACAAGTATTTTATTTATTTATTTATTATTATTAATCCAATTTATACCCCGCCCTTATCCTAAAAAAGGACCCAGGGAGGCGCACAGGTAGTTTAAAACAAAACATACATATAAATAGCCATATTAAAAGCTATTAAATAATGATCCCATGCTAAAACCAACTTATAAAACCTCTAATTAAAATTTTCAATGTTAAAACTCAGTATCGGGGGTTATACTAGGCCGGCTTGTTGGAACAGAAGCGTTTTAAGATGCAGGCGGAACAGGCGGAGGTCCGAGATGTTACATAGTTCGGGGGGCAGGTCGTTCCAGAGGGTAGGGCCCGCCACAGAGAAGGCTCTTCCCCTGGGTGTCGCCAACCGGCATTGCCCGGCCGACGGCACCCGGAGAAGGCCCTCTCTATGGGAGCGGATCGGTCGAAGGGATGTATGGGGCAGGAGGCAGTCTCGTATGTAGCTAGGCCCCGAGCCATGGAGCGCTTTAAAGATGGTCGTCAACACCTTGAAGCGCACCCGAAAGGCCACAGGTAGCCAGTGCAGCTTGCGCAGGAGTGGTGTTACGTGGGATTGCCTTGTGGCTCCCATAATTACCCGTGCGGCTGCAGTAAAGACTAAAAGACTCTTTTCAATCCCCAGAAGACAGCTGGAAAGACTATGGGGGAGACTTAAAAGGGGATGCAGTTGCCCCAATTTTTTAAAAAAAATCCAAATTACCATTTCCTCTATGTTATGGCTAAAGCTATCTGGCATTAGCACAGACCTCAGAAACTGCACTACTGTACAGAAAAATACTTCAGCTGAACCACTCATGTGAAATTATTCCACTTTGCAGTACAAATCAAAGGCAAGGAAAAAGATTTGCTCTGGTGATGCAGACTGAGACAGTCTGGACAAGTCTGGACCAGCTTTTAAGAAAAGATCGATCTGCGCATGCACGAAGATGGCGGCGCGCCTGTGAGCGCAATGCGGATCGTGGGGGCTTTTTGGGCCGAAAAGGACATTGCCTGGCCCAATTTTACTTACTGAGGCCAGGCCCAGCAAGCTTGCCCCCCCGTCGCTCCGCAGGGGTCCTTGTGGCCTCGCGGTGGCTTGTCGGTGGGGGGCATGGGCGGCTATGGGCGGCTATGGAGAGACGTCGGGCTGGGACGCTGAGGACGCTGAGGGCCTGGAAGGCCGGATAGGCCGGGAGGCCGGGAGGCGCCGAGCGGAGACGCCGAGCGGAGTGGAGAGGAGCGGAGCAGAGTCACCGGTGCCAAAGGGCCGAGACCAGCAGAGGCCGGTGCCGGAAGAGGTGAGAGGTGAGAGGGAAGAGGGAAGAGGGAGGCCGAAGGTATCGGAGGTATCGGAGGCCCTCATTGACGGGTCTCGGGGCCGGAAACATCCAATCGAAACATCGATTGAGCGTCGGAGGCCAGAACCATCGGTGGCCTCCGACAGGTGACCTGTGAGAGTGGAGACATCGGGGCCCCCAGACCAGCAGACCAGCAGACCAGCGGGCCCAGCGAGGGGCAGCCAGGAGACCAGGACTATGGGCCATACCAGCTAGGCCATTGAGGTGATGGGAATGAGGATGGGAGAGGACAGGAGAGGCCATTGGGAGAGAGCTATCTGGGCCGCCAGACTTCGAATTTTTGGTTTCATCAGGCCCGAATGTTAACCTTAGATCGAACATTGACTGTGTGGCGTCCATCTGGCCACACTGGCATACCATCTACCGGACAATTGCCTGTACAATTCCATCAGCTTGGAGGAGGATATTCCATCGGCTAGAACATTCCCCCCACCAGTTTTGGACCCTTATCTCCATTTTTATCGTCCCCACCCACCCTAATCCCATCCCCCCCCCCTCTCCTATTTTATATAACATCTTAGTTTAGTATAACATCTCTTATTTTTGTATAACATCTTTTAATATTAGCACCCATGACTATTTATATGGCCCCCTGAAATCGATTATTTCCGCAATGTACTCTAGGGCAGACCTCATCGCTCTGTGGGAGTCCCCCCTCTCGCAGGGCTGGCCCTCTATGTTATCGAGGGCCCACTTCAAGGAGGGACTGATTAGTCAAGAGAAGTGGGCAAAACGCAGTTTGAGGGTTTTTTTAACAAATTATTTAATTCGGCTTTTAGGGGGTTCCAGGGAGGTGGGAGGGATTAGGCAACATACGGTTAGGAATATGGACAGGCCAGCTAGCGGAGATGGGAAGGGAGCGAGTGGGTCCTATATTGGGGGGGGGGGATACAGGTTGATTCTACAGAGGGTCTTTCAATCAGAACGGTCGTAGGGAGGGGTAGGGGCGATGGGAGACAGGCACATGGCCATCGGAAGGAGGCGCATGACTGCTGGCTACAGGCGGTACCGCGCCCCAGTCCCCTGTTCTCCCCCCGCGATCTAGGTGGTCAGGGTTCACAAAGCCGGGGCCCTAGGCTGATGTTATGTAACGCCAGGTCCGTGGTTAACAAAGCCCCCCTCATTAACGACTTGGTGTCGGAGGGGGACCCGGACCTGGTGGGAATCACGAAGACCTGGTTGGGCCACGAGGGGGGGTTACCTACCGTTCGGTCTCCAACCTTCACTTTCTGGCGAAGGTTGTAGAGAGTGTGGTGGCACAACAGTTTCCCCGTCACCTGGAGGAAGTTGATTATCTGGACCCGCGCCAGTCCGGCTTCCGGCCCGGGCACAGCACCGAGACGGCATTGGTCGCGTTGGTAGATGATCTCTGGAGGGCCAGAAATGGGGGTTGTTCCTCCATCCTGGTCCTATTAGACCTCTCAGCGGCTTTCGATACCATCGACCATGGTATCCTATTGCATCGGCTGGAGGGGCTGGGGGTGAGGGGCACCGTTTTACGGTGGTTCTCCTACCTCTCCGGTCGATCGCAATTTTTGTTGGCAGGAGAGCAGAGGTCGACCTCGAGACCCCTCACATGTGGGGTGCCTCAGGGGTCGGTCCTCTCGCCTCTCCTGTTCAACACATATATGAAGCCGCTGGGCGAGATCATCCGTGGTTTTGGGGTAGAGTATCACCTCTATGCTGACGATACGCAGCTGTATATATCTACCCCAAACCACCCCAACGATGCCGTAGCGGTGATGTGCCAGTGCCTGGAAGCCGTGCGGGCCTGGATGGGAAGTAACAGACTCAGACTCAACCCGTCCAAGACTGAGTGGCTGTGGTTCCCGGCATCCCGGTACAACCAGTTGATTCCATCACTGGCCATAGGGGACGAACACCTTACCCCTGTGGATGGGGCACGCAACTTGGGCATCCTCTTGGATACCTGGCTGTCCATGGAAGATCAAGTGACAGCCGTGGCTAGGAGGGCATTTTACCAGGTTCGCCTGGTACGCCAGTTGCGTCCCCTATTGGATCGGGATGCCCTTTGCACAGTCACTCATGCTCTCGTGACATCCCGACTGGACTACTGCAATTCTCTCTACATGGGGCTCCCCTTGAGGTGCACCCGAAGACTTCAGCTTGTCCAGAATGCAGCCGCGCGAGCAATAATGGGAACCTCGAGGTTTACCCACATAACACCGCTCTTGCGCGAGCTGCATTAGCTGCCTGTCGTCTTTCGGGTGCGCTTCAAGGTGTTAGTTACTATCTTTAAAGCGCTCCATGGCACGGGACCTAGTTATCTGCGGGATCGGATCCTGCCCCATACATCCCTGCGGCCAATTCGCTCCCACAGAGAGGGACTTCTCCGGGTGCCGTCCACTACGCTATGCCAGCGGGCGATGCCCAGGGGAAGGGCCTTCTCTGTGGCGGGCCCAGCCCTCTGGAACGACCTTCCCCCCGAAATTAGAACAACTACGGACCTCCGCTCCTTCCGTCAAAAATTGAAAACACACTTCTTCTGCTTGGCCGGCCTAGGTTAGTCTTCCATCTTTAGTTGGGTTTTAGGGGATTGTAGCGTAATTTTAATAGGGGATTTTAGCGCAGGGATAATTTTGTTTAATTCTTATTTTATCTATTTACCTATTTATGTATTTTATAGTAGTATTTTTAATTTCCCTGTGCACCGCTCCGAGTCCCTTTGGGGAGAGGAGGCGGTTTATAAATAAAATATTATTATTATTATTATAATATTATTATTATTATTATTATATTATTATTATTATTACCTCTCGTGGAAATGTGCCCACCAGGATACCGTGCATTTCATCAGCCGCGGGCCCGAGGCAGGGGTGGGCGGGTAGCGGTTATTGTTAAGGAAGGTCTTGAGCCGAGAGAGACCACTGTACCACAGACCACCGGCTGTGAGTTCCTCTGTGTGAGGTGGGGCCTGGGGAGGCAGTTGGGCGTGCTGATTGTGTACCTGGCTCCTCGCTATGTAACAGCAGCCCTGCCCGAGCTCCTCGAGGTGGTAGCTGAGGTGGCGGTGGAGACTCCCAGACTTGTAGTCTTGGGGGACTTCAACCTGCCATCAGCGGGCGAATCATCCGAGGCAGCTCGGGAGTTCATGGCCTCCATGGCGGCCATGGACCTGACCCAGGTAATTCAGGACCCCACACACGTGGGGACACACACGCTGGATTTAATTTTTGTCTCTGGTCAGTGGACGAGTGATCTGGGTATAGGGGATTTAGCCATCATGCCCCTGTCATGGACAGATCACTCACTTCTCCGGCTCGACTTTCCCACCGCTGCACCTCACCGCGGGGAGGCGGAACCAGAATCTAGATGGTTCTGCCCCAGGCGCCTGATGGAACCTGATAGGTTCCAGACGGAGCTTGGGCCATTACCTGTGGCTCTGACCCACGCCCCAACGGAGGACCTAGTGGCCGCATGGAATACTGCGGCCGCGGGTGCCTTGGATCGGGTCGCGCCCATGCGGCCTCTCATACGGTGCCAAGTCACCCAGGCCCCCTGGTTTACTGAGGGGCTGAGGGAGATGAAACGCCGTAAGAGACGCCTAGAGAGTAGGTGGAGATCCACACGGTCTGAATCTGACCGAACACAGGTAAGAGCCCATTTGAAGACTTACCTTGTGGCGATAAGGGTGGCCAACGTCACTATTGTGCCACTCTTATAGCTTCCGCAGATAACCGCCCTGCCGCCCTGTTTGGGGTGACCCGCTCCCTCCTTCATCAGAGGCCGCGGGAAGCCCCTCTGCAGGGCAGAGCAGAGGAATTTGGAGAGTATCTACTGGATAAAATCGCTCAGATTTGGAACGAGATGGTCTCCATTGAAAGTGGTCTAGAGGGAATGCCGGAGGCAGGTCTTGAGATACATCCATGGGAGGAGTTTGACTCTGTTACTTCCGAAGATATGGACAGGTTACGTAGGCGACTGAGAACCACCACATGTTTATTGGACCAGTGTCCCTCCTGGCTTGTACTGGCATCCTGGGAGGTGTCACGAGGCTGGCTCCAGGAAATAGTGAATGCTTCTTTGAGTGAGGGGTTCTTGCCTACCGTCTTGAAAGAGGCGGTGGTGAGACCTCTCCTCAAGAAGCCTTCCCTGGACCCAGCATTATTGGTAAATTATCGTCCGGTCTCCAACCTTCACTTTCTTGCGAAGGTTGTAGAGAGTGTGGTGGCACAACAGTTTCCCCGTCACCTGGAGGAAGTTGATTGTCTGGACCCGCGCCAGTCCGGCTTCCGGCCCGGTCACAGCACGGAGACGGCATTGGTCGCGTTGGTTGATGATCTCTGGAGGGCCAGATATGGGGGTTGTTCCTCCATCCTGGTCCTATTAGACCTCTCGGAGGCTTTTGATACCATCGACCATGGTATCCTATTGCATCGGCTGGAGGGGCTGGGGGTGAGGGGCACCGTTTTACGGTGGTTCTCCTCCTACCTCTCCGGTCGATCGCAATTTGTGTTGACAGGAGGGCAGAGGTCGACCTCGAGGCCACTCACTTGTGGGGTGCCACAGGGGTCGGTCCTCTCCTGTTCAACACATATATGAAGCCACTGGGTGAGATCATCCGTGGTTTTGGGGTAGAATGCCATCTGTACGCTGACGACACCCAGCTGTACATATCTACCCCAAACCACCCCAACGATGTCGTCGAAGTGATGTCCCGGTGTCTGGAAGCCGTGCGGATCTGGATGGGAAGGAACAGACTCAAGCTCAACCCATCCAAGACCGAGTGGCTGTGGTTCCCGGCTGCCTGTGGTCTTTCGGGTGCGCTTCAAGGTGCTGGTTACCATCTTCAAAGCGCTCCATGGCATGGGACCTAGTTATCTGCGGGATCGCATCCTACCCCACACATCCCTTCGGACGATTCGCTCCCACAGAGAGGGACTTCTCCGGGTGCTGTCCACTAGGCAATGCCAGCGGGTGACTCCCAGGGGAAGGGCCTTCTCTGTGGCGGGCCCGATCCTCTGGAACGACCTTCCCCCCGAACTTAGATCTATCCCGGACCTCCGCTCCTTCCGCCAGCAACTAAAAACATACTTTTTCCAATAGGCCGGCCTGGCCTAACCTACCGTACTTAGCCTAGTTTTTTAGCAGAGAAATTCTACATTGGGCTTCAGGGATTAGTTTTTAATGGGGTAGATTTTAGCACAGGGTGTAAATTTAATATAGTTTTAAGTATTTATGTATTTATTTTGTGATGTATTGTGTTTTTATATTTCCTGTGCACCGCCCCGAGTCCCTTCGGGGAGAGGGGGCGGTTAATAAGTCGAATAAATGAAATGATGAAATGAAACAGGCCAAAGTCAGGATATTAGAGCCATGGGAATCTTACCTAACCCTGATTCTATTCTGGGTTGTGCCATTCTTACATAGAGATCATATACATTTTAGAGTATCTATCAGAGGATGGTTGCTCCCGGTTTGGCCCAGATCAGCTAAACCGGTAGTAGCAACAGTGGGAGGCTCTGCCCACCCACCCAGATGCTTCTGTGCATGCGCAAGAGCATGCGCTGGAGCGTGCCTAAACCAGTAGTACAAAAATTGGCAACCCACCACTGGTATCTATCTATGTTTTGCACATCCTTTGTTAGGCAGCAAACTCCTACTGCTCTTTCTCCACTAACAACTTGTAGCTACAAGTGTCCACAGCAAGCCATGAGGATGTCAAAAGGACATATGTGTCTTGAGGTTACTGCACAAATGACACTGGTGTGTACTTGAGTCATAATGATAGATGCAAATATCTAAAAGTCATGACATCTGCGTGATGCTTATATCATCATTTGCCTCCAACTCCCATCAGTTACTTAGAACAATTTCTATAGTCAGCCGTCCATTGCTGTGCTGAATTAATGGGATTGCATTAATGAGGACAGGATGCATACCACTTCAATGACAGCTAAGGGGTTGCTATGAAGTTGCTCTAAGTACCTAGTGGAGAAGCCACCTCAGTAGCATCACTCTGTGCTGCCTTCTTTAAACTTGACAACTTGGTGAGAGACTGTATTAATTTTGCAAATTTCCCAGTGGCTAGAAATTCACTGGCAAATTCCTTCAGGGCACCAATACAGACTATGAATCAAATAGACTTCTTTGCTAAGGGTTTCACTTTCATCAGACTTCAACCTTCCCACAGAAAGGAAGATGAGATGCATAGAAAGCGTGCCATGTAATTTATTTATCTCTGGATTGTGGATTCAGTACCTTACTCTTTTGGTCTCCTCCAATCTCCCCCACCCCCACTATAACCCCAAGAAATATGAGTTGCTTACCTTCATCAATACAGACTCAGAAAGCTTTTCCCGGTTCACTATCTTAATGGCAACTTTCTGCCCTGTGATGCAGTGTACACCCAACTTCACCAGACCTACGGGAACAAGAAAGGCACTAGAGTTCTACCATAATGCAATGTACCAGAGCTTCGTGAAATCAATTCATTCCATTCTCTGCAACATCACTTCCTTCAAATCTGCCTGTTTACTAGCACATGCTTGGTAGGCTTCTGAGATGAGGAACTGCAAGGCAAATAAAAGATGCATTGGCACAGAAAGGATAGAGCAGAAGAAGGTTGTGAATGAACTAGAACTACCAAATTACAGGTAGTCCTCGACTTACAACAGTTCATTTAGTGACCATTCAAAATTGAATCTCTTTGAGCCTTTCCTTATTTCTGAGTTCAAGTGCTCTCCATCCATCCTGGTTGCAGTGTCCCAGGGTTATTTGATCACCTTTTGCAACCGTCTGACAAGCAAAGTCAACGGGGAAGCCAGATTCACTTAACAACCGTGTGACTAACTTAACAACTGCAGTGATTCACTTAACCACTTTGGCCCGAAAAGTCATAAAATGGGGCAAAATTCACTTAATAACTATCTCACTTAGCAACACAAATTTTGGTCAATTGTGGTTGTAAGTCAAGGACTATCTGTAGTTGCCTTTCTTTTCTTTTTCTCTGTCAAATTAGTATGCATTGGACTGATTTCTATGACTGAAATAATCCTTGGGTATCTACATTTACTGATTCTTACAACTTCCCACAAAAACTGATGAATGGTCTTGGAGCATGTGAAAAATTGAAAGAGTAGCCACGCACAGCCACTTGGGTCATCGCTCTGAAATTTGATAACTTTAACCAAATCCTGCATTTTACTTAAGCTACGTTTAGTGCTTGGCGGAGAGCCTTGAGACAAAGAAATAACTTGCTGTATGGAAGAGAAAGAACCAGAAGCAGAGTTAGCTGAGAAGTTAGAGGGTTAATGAAGAAGATACAAGAATGGTGGAAGGATCTCTTCTCAAAACTACTATTTAGCCAGGGTTCCTCTCTTCACTCCTATTATATCTGTTAATTAAGCATTGATGAAAGATATTATAAATAACAACAATGCTATATTTACAAAGCAAATCATGCATGTGTTCCATGGGAAAAGTTTGTGCGTGTATTTCCAAGTACTTCAGTGCTATCTCATCCAGGGGGGCATAAAATCCATGTAGTACTGCTTGGGATGGAATAGGAATAGGAATAGGAATAGGAATAGGAATAGGAATAGGAATAGAATAACAGAGTTGGAAGGGACCTTGGAGGCCTTCTAGTCCAACCCCCTGCTCAGGCAGGAAACCCTATACCATTTCAGACAGATGGTTGTCCAATCTCTTCTTAAAAACTTCCAGTGTTGGAGCATTCACAACTTCTGGAGGCAAGTTGTTCCACTGGTTAATTGTTCTGTCAGGAAATTTCTTCTTAGTTCTAGGATTTTGGGAGCATCTAGACGCTCCCATGTGACACCTCTCCTGCGTGAGCTGCACTGGCTGCCTGTGGCTTTCCGGGTGCGCTTCAAGATATTAGTGACCATCTTTAAAGCGCTCCATGGCAAGGGACCTGGCTACTTGCAAGACCGCCTCCTGCTACCAAATACCTCCCACCGACCAGTTCGCTCCCACAGAGAGGGCCTCCTCAGGGTGCCGTCGGCCAAGCAATGTCGGCTGGCGACCCCTAGGGGCAGAGCCTTCTCTGTGGCAGCTCCTGCCCTCTGGAATGACCTATCCCCTGAACTACGGACAATCACGGACCTACGCCTCTTCTGTCGGGCCCTGAAGACCCATTTATTTTGTGCGGCCGGCCTGTCGTAGTTTTTAAATTGATTTTAGCAGGGGGTTTTAATTGGCAGGCCAATCTATTTAATATATTTTTAACATATGGTTTTTTAGCTTTTGTGTTACCCACTTTTACTGTTGGCTGTGCACCGCCCTGAGTCCCGAAAGGGAGATAGGGCGGTATATAAATTCAATAAATCTGAAATCTAGGTTGATTCTCTCCTTGATTAGTGTCCATCTGTTGCTTCTTGTCCTGCCCTCAGGTGCTTTGGAGAGTAGCTTGACTCCCTCTTCTTTGTTTCAACTCCTAAGATATTGAAACACTGCTATCATTTCACCCCTAGTCCTTCTTTTCATTAGACTAGACATACCCAAGTCCAGCAACGGTTCTTTATATGTTTTAGCCTCCAGTAACCTAATCATCTTTGTTGCTCTTTTCTGCACTCTTTCTAGAGTCTTTTTTTTTGTTTGTTTGAAAATTTTGTATTGGTTTTAACAATTTATAGCAGGAAAGGGGTAAATAAGGTATTAGATAATATTTTGGAGCTTCCACATTGGGTTTGATGACCGCCTCTGAGTCTTCATACATATTCCATTAAAAAAATATTAAAAGGAGGGGGTACATACATTTTAAAATCATAAATTTTCATATTATTTTATACATTCAATTACTTTATATACTATTGACATCCGTACCGGAATTACCATCATAAAAAATATATATATAACAAATTATTTTTGCGATCTGAGCCTCTTTGCTATAGTCTCTTCCTCCCCCCCCCCCACCAGCAGGCGGACCCGTGGCCCCTCCTGTTCCCATCTCATCATCATCCAGGATTGAGTAGTGTTTTTTAAGAAAGTTCTGCGCCTCTTCAACTGTTTTGATTCTAACTCTTCCTAGACATTTGACCAGTAATATCTGTAAGTTCTTTCTTAAAGTCTTTTATCTCTTCCTTCATCTCAACCGCCCCCCCTTCCAGCCCCACAATTTTTTGTTTATTATTTGTTATTTCTCTTTGCGCCTCCAATAATTCCAATCTTGTGCTTAAATTGTCTTTCCGGATTTGTTGCATTTCATTCATTATTCTTTGAAGCATCTCCTCTACGTTTAATGGCTGAGGGCTTGGTGACTTAGGATCCTCTACTTCTGTTTCCTTCTGTAACAAAGCTGAGATCTTTGGTTGTGAGGATGGACTGGGTTTTGTAGATGCTGGAGCAGAGCTTGGTTTCCCAGATGGGGGTTTCCTCGATGCCATAATTAAAGTTTTAAGTGTTGGTGCGTAGAGAAGAAAGAAAGAAAAAAAATGGTGCTGTTGGGCGGGCAGTCTGTGAAGTCCGAGACAAAAGCAGCTGTAGTTCAAATTAAATTTACAACGTCCAGAGAGAAAAAGGAAAAAAGGAAAAAAACTTTCCAAACAAAAGCAGAAGGTTTCACGAAGGGGGAGAGCACCGAAAGACACCAGAGCAGGTCCTTTTCTTATATATTTTGAAATTAGCCTAATTTTGTTGGAATAGAGGAATGCTTATTTCCAAAAAAGAAAAGTTCCGTCCTGGGAACAAAGAGAACACCATCTTTCCGCCTTGCCGGCAGGGTGGAAAAAACAAAATTGGAAACAATCAATTTAAAATGTAGCAAGGCTCAGGATACATTGTCTAACAGCAATCCCTTAGTTAACAAGAAACTTCCTTTTTCAATAAATCCAACGGAAGTCACTTTCACTCTCTCCGCATCGCGGGACTCTTTATCCAATGCCGCTTTAGTTCCAGGGGGGTTGTTTCCAACTCCCCCCTACTTTCTCTTTTCATCAAATTGAATGCAAAAAAGTCCAAATAAGGCACATACCATTTTTTTAAATCTGGAGCCTCGGCGCAGCCATTCAGCCCCGGAGTTTCAGCTGCTTTTAAAATCCTCCATGTTCCAGCTCCTTCGGCGAAAGGGAAGCTCCCCCCGTGAAAGTTCCCCAGCCCCTAGGGCGAGGGGGGAGCAGCCCCCCCGACCGCCGTCGAGATGGGGGCCCTCACCGCAAGCCGTCCGTGCAGAGGGGTGGATTATGCCCGTCCCCCCCCCCCGCACCCGAAGGCGCAGCTGAGGCAACACAGCGGCGGACGTGTGGAATCCACGTCCGTCCGTGTCCGAAGCCGGAAACTATCTCCACTCTTTCTAGAGTCTTAACATCTTTTTTTATATCTTGTTGACCAAAACTGTATGCCCTTCACAACACTACTACAGGTAGTCCTTGAGTTATTACCACAATTGAGCTCAAAATTTATGTTGCAAAGTTGAAACATTTGTTTAAGTGAGTTTGCCCATTTTTAAGACTTCTCTTGCCAGAGTTGTTAAGTGAATCATTGCATTTGTTAAGTTAGTCACATGGTTGTTAAGTGAATCTGGCTTCCCCATTAATTTTGCTTGTCAGAAGTTCGCACAAGGGGATCACATGATCCTGGGACACTGCAAGGTTCATAAATATAAACCACTTGCCAAGCATCTGAATTTTGATCATGTGACCATGGGGATGCTGCAACGGTGTGAAAAACAGTCATAAGTAACATTTTTCAGTGCTGTAACTTTGCGTCCAAACAATTTTTATTGGTTTTTACAATTTTGTAGGAAAAGGGGAAGTGGTAAGGTATAATGATAACATTTTAGGATTTCCATGTCGATGTTGGTGTTCGCCTCCGAGGCTTCATACAAATACATTTAAAATATATATATATATAGTGGTGAGAAATAAGCATATCATATTACATTTCATACATTCAATCATACTTTTTTTTAACATCCATCTTGGTTATAGTGAATTTCAAAACATAATTATTTTTGAGATCTGAGTCTCTTAGCAATAGTTTCTTCTTCCTCCTTCTTTTCAATGGGCGGAGCCGCTGCCCCCCCTGTTCCCTCTTTTTCTTCTAGGAGTGGGGAGTGCTTTTTAAGAAAAGCCTCTGCCTCTCCTACTGTTTTAATTCTAACTCTATCCCCTTCCCAGTATACCAGCAATCCCTCAGGCATCAACCACTTAAACCAGATTCCTTTTTTATATAATTTTTTGGATAAGAAGGAGTATTTCCTCCTAATCTCACGAATTTTTTTTGGAATCTGCTTCAATATGGTAATTTCTTTGTCTTGAAATTTTAATGGCCCACCCCGTTGAGCCCTCAGTATCTCATCCCTCGTAGACCTCCTTAAAAATTTAATATGAACTTCTCTTGGCACATCATTTATCCTAGCATATGTAGAATTAATTCTATAAATCATGTCTATATCCCCCCAGAAAAATTCTTTATTTTTCTTTGTAAGATCTGCTAAAATTGTACTCATTAAATCCCTAAGGTCCTCCTTTTCCTCTTCAGGAACGTTCTGAAATCTGAGGAAAAAAGACAT